>OZ012741.1:63674750-64297250 GCA_963859935.3 Lathyrus sativus
AGAGATGGAGCTTTCCAAGGAGGACTTTATGTCATTGGATAGGATAGAGGCAAACAATGCACTCTATGTTTGACAGAAGAATTTGCCTATTCTAAGCTCTTCTTATTTTATCCTATTTCTCCTAAGTCTTCAATCAGCATCTTCAATCCAAGCAATCCTCATGCATCACCCTTTATCTTTGTATTCAATCTCCTCCATTGATTATTCATGCTTCCACAAGCCCAAAACAAGCCCACACCCCAAAATAAAAGCCCAGAAACCCAAGCAGACAAGCATAAACCCCAAGTGGGAACACCAATCAAACACTCTACTTACAAAATACACTAAAAAATAGCAAAATAGTATTTAAAATTCCAAGATTTATTCTAAGGGTATTTCTATATCTACCCTACATACCCCTATATGCCCCACACTCTAACTCAAGCTAGAAAACCCAAAATAAAATGTTAGAATGCACCTATGTTGAATTGAAACCCTAAAATTATCACCCTAAGGCTCTTTAATCAAAACTAATCAAAATTAATTCACAAAAATATGAAATAAATCCAGGGGGGACTTAAGGTCTTAATCTAACTACCACAAAAAGAAAGGGATCAAAATATGAATTTAAAGGACCAAACAAAATTCACAAAATGATATATACAAACAAAATAAAAATAAAATGCAATTAAATGTAAAAATCACCAAAAATAGAAAAAATGCCTAAATGATATTTTTCTTTTTATTATAATTTTCTTCACACAATTATTGAAATGTAGCCAAAATCCCCACATTAAAATGATTATTTTTCTATTTTATATGAATTTTCAAAGAATCAAAAATAATATGATGAAAATAATAGAAATATGAAGAAAAAGAAAAAAACGTGTGGCAAATAGTAACCCAAATCAGTTCAAATTCAAAGTTGGGCCAGGATGGGGGTGTGAATAACACATTGAGGCTTAAGCCCAAAACCAAGCGTTTAATGAAACGCTGCGTTTTACTCAGAATTCTCTCTTCAGACTTTCTTGTGCAATCGTGGCCCTCCATTCATCATCTGAGTCAATGGTCCAAGTCTAATCCAATGGTCCATGAGTTATCTTCTTCATCAGCTCAGGCGAACATAAAATATTACCAGACGGTGGTTCACGGTGGAAACCACCGTCTTCTCCGGTGAACACCTCCACACAGATCATCATCAATTGCCAATAAAGCCCTATTCCAACTCCAAATTCCATCCTGAATCCGAATCTACCACTAGAATCCTCTAATTCTCACTCAAAATCCAAACACGAAGAGATTCTCAAAAGAGGCACCAATCTTGATCCTCATGATTCTTGAAATTGAATGCGCTAAACTAAACCTCAACTATCAGGGATCATTCTCCAATGTTCAAACACGATTAACACCTCAAGAAATAAGAGAAAACAGGCTCAACAGAAAGTATCCATCATCATCAATCAACTCAATTCTCTAATCTATTGACCTAGAAATCATCTACCAGTTGCAAGCATCCTAACCACAAGTTAATTTCTATCTAGAACTACATGGATCGAGCACAATGAAGGAAGTTACAAACCTGGTTTCAGAAGATCACCACGAGCTATTCTTGATCAATTCAACCTCCACAATGATCCAAACACCTTCAATGAAGTTAGGAGAAGCTATTTCACACTTCAATTGGGCTTGAAACTCCTTGCAACCTTGAAACCGATTTTGAGTTCTTCACCTTCAAAATTCAGTTACAACACCGTTACTCATCCTCCAATCTCCAACTCCTTTCATCTGAATTCATTCTAAACCATTTATAGAACACATTGATGGGCTTTTGATCCATTCTAAAGGCCCAAATTAGGAGATCCATTTTTCTGTCATGAAAGTGAAAAATCCAATGGTACAGTCGCGTTTCACTTGTTTCAGTCAACTTCCAAAGGTGCTAATCAACCATATGCATCATTGTGAATAGGTTTTGATAGGTAGTTTGGCTTGAATCATCTTGTGTTGGATTTTGGTTGTGTAACTTAGATTTCAAGTAAGAGGGTTAGAAAGCAAGTCCATAATTCTGACCTCTAATCAAAAAAGTGTTAATTTCATTGTCTCTAAAACATCTTTTCCAATTGAAATGAGTATTTGGATGATGCATTTTGGACTCATAACTTGAAAATTACATTTTCCCTCCATGAATCCATTTAAAATTCTTCCATATTCAAACCATTTTTGGGCATTTTGTGATACAAGCCATTCTAGCTCACCATGACTTCTTGTATAGCCTAAAAATGCCATTTGGAACACATCTCATGTTGGGCAGAATTCCATTTGAAGAATGGAAGATGAAGATATTGACCTATGTTGAAAAGTGACTTATAATTCAACTTTCCCAAAATACCCCTGAGTTGCCAAGACCATAACTTGAGTTCTACAACTCCTCTTGAGGACTTCTAGTACTCAAATTAAAGATAAGATCAAGACCTACAACTCTTATGTTGGCCAAGAATCCATTTGAAAATTCCTTGATGGGAAAAAGTTGCTTGGAAGTCAGGTGACTTTCACAGATGAATTTCAATGTCCTCTGATGACCCCTAACTTGCAAGAACCATAACTTGAGTTCTACAAATCTTCTTGAAGACTTCTAGTACTCAAATTAAAGGTATTGAGATGCTATACAAGTTTCATGTTGACCAAGAATTCATTTGAAGCTTGAATTTTGACTTGTCTGGCCTGGAAGTTAAGCCTAAATTAGGGTTTTTTTTACACTGAAACCCTAATTTAGTACCTCCTGTTCTTCTTGATTCCTTTTGATTTCTCCTTGGCACAACACCAAACTTGTGTACACATATCAATACATGAATCCCATATCCTTCAACTAAGCCTTGATGCTCTTCAATCACTCATTTAACCTAGGGTTAACCCAGATGAAACCCTAGTTGACTGCATTCCACTACAACTCTTGTAATCAAACCAATGACTTGCTTCATCTTCAAACTGACACTCTAGGCCCTCCATGATGATAACACACATTCCATACCCTCAGTTCATAGCTCATATCTCATTGATGACCCTCAAACACACCCCAGATAGGAGAGAGATCCACTGCTTGACCTTCTAACTTCCCAAAACTTCAATTCCTTTCCTGGTGACTTGAATAGGCTTAGGCTTGAATAAACCCCTTTGGATGTGCCTCTTTAGAGAATAATGGCACTCAATCCCTTGTTGGATGACTTGCTTATGCTATGTTATGCAAATGATTGAACTATGTATACTATCTACTATGCAAATGACAATGCAACTGAAACATAAATCAAGTAAAATAAGTTGGTCAAATTTAAGGGTGCAACACAACAACAACAACAACAACAACAACAACAACAACAACAACAACAACAACAACAACAACAACAACAACAACAACAACAACAACAACAACAACAACAACAACAACAGCAACAACAACAACAACAACAACAACAACAACAACAACAACAATAACAACAGCAACAACAACAACAACAACAACAACAACAACAGCAACAACAGCAACAATAACAACAACAACAACAACGACAACAACAACAACAACAACAACAACGACAACAACGACAACGACAACGACAACAACAACAACAACAACGACAACAACAACAACAACAACAACAACAGCGACAACAACAACAACAACAACAACGACAACAACAACAACAACAACAACAGCGACAACAACAACAACAACAACAACGGCAACAACAACAACAACAACAACAATAACAACAACAACAACAACAACAACAACAACAACAACAACAACAACGACAACAACGACAATGACAACGACAACGACAACGACAACAACAACAACAACAACAACAACAACAACAACAACAACAACAATAACAACAACAACAACAACATCAACAACAACAATAACGATAACAACAACAACGACAACAACAACAACAACGACAACAACAACAACAACAACAACAACAACAACAACAACAACAACAACAACAACAACAACAACAACAACAACAACAACAACAACAACAACAACAACAACGACAACAACAACGACAACAATAATAATAATAATAATAATAATAATAATAATAATAATAATAATAATAATAATAATAATAATAATAGTAGTAGTAATGACAATACACCTAACTTCTCTTGAAGTACTTCTCCTTGATACTTTGACAAATTTCTTCATGCTCTCGATGTTGCTCATCATCCATTGATGATTTGTCCTTTATGAGAATTCCATACAACATGGGAATGCTCTCTGCCAACCTTGCTTCAGCTATTTTACTATAGATAACTAATTTCTTTTCTGAGGCATTCTCCATGCCGGTCAAATCCATTGTGGGTGTTATAGATGGAGATGCTTTTCCCTTGCCTTTTCTTTTTTCCGCCTTTTATCTTGTTGGACGGTCGGCCTGAGTTGCGCTATTGTATTCTGAACAATCTATGGGATTTTATAACTTATTGATTGTCCTTGATGTTGGACTCTCAATCTTGTTCAATCATGATTATTATTTTACTCCTCCTCATGTTTCATCATCTTAGGTTGATCACTCCTAATGTTATGTAGTTGGGTATGTCTTTTTGAAGATAAACCTACACTATTGAACGTAATACCTTTCTGGAACTTCTCGAATAGAATATTAGTAATCACTCACCCACTTTTACCACTTAAAGAAAACACTTAGATTTAACCGGATTGGTAACACAGTCCGCCTTGTTAGTGACATAGATCAAAATAATAAGGACATGTCACCGTGTTGTGCCTTGATGCTCCATAAACGAGATCTCATACTCTACTTCATAGAGTCAAGACATTTTTCCT
Organism: Lathyrus sativus; assembly: GCA_963859935.3. Classification (NCBI taxonomy): domain Eukaryota; kingdom Viridiplantae; phylum Streptophyta; class Magnoliopsida; order Fabales; family Fabaceae; genus Lathyrus; species Lathyrus sativus. The sequence goes on from OZ012741.1 coordinate 63,679,576, forward strand.
GCATGATTAACAAATAGTTCTAGGTGCCCAATATTCATTGGGTCCTTGAGGATTAGTAAATCTTTGGTTGCATCTAGGCATCCATTGAAAGGCACCTTTAGGAACAAAAAGTTTCCTAAATTTTCACTTTGCAATGGTGTGATCCTTTTGCAACAATAATGATAATACAAGTTAAAAGAAGATAATCTTTTGCTATTTGGTTCCTTTTTAATGTAACTATACCTTCTATAAGAATTATAAGATGGTAAGTAATATTTGGAAGTATCTATAGCAAAAGTAACTGTTAGTTCCATGTTTCTATGATTGTCCATGGTTCTATGATTGGCTAAATTTTGGTAAAACATGATTCTGCACTGATGTCAAGCTGAATGTTATGACATCCATTGCTGTCATAACAGAACTACTGTCATATGTTTTTAATCAGGATGTCATTACCAATGTCATGACATCGCTGTCTGATACAGCAGGAGTTGTGGTAACAGAATTGTTGTCATGTGTTTTAATCAGGATGTCATTACCAATGTCATGACATTACTGTCTGGTATAGCAGGAGCTGATGACAGAACTGTTGTCATGTGGTTTAATCAGGATGTCATTACCAATGTCATGACATCGCTGTCTGGTACAGCAGGAGCTTATGTTTTATATCACTTGACAGAAGTGTTTTGGATATACCTCATCAGTATGTGCAGGCCAAAGAGATTTAGTAGAAACAAAGTGCATATTTAATTGGTGTTCATAAAAAGGATCTTTGAGACTTTTTAGGAAACTATAATATGCTTGTTTCTACTGTTGTGAAAAAGATTCTGCAGGAGTGTTTAGCAGGGTGAGTTTGGTCAGCTAAGAACAAAGTGTGTTGGATGTCATGCTAGATGTTATGACTTCAAGCGTATGACATCAGGTTGTTGTTTTAGTTTTCTGGTATTTTACCTTATATATCTCAGGCTAAATTCAAGAAACCTGTTATGGCTCCTTAGTTATCTCAGACGAGATTCTAGTCAGGGCTGGACATAACATGAAGCAGCTGTGACCTAATTTGACAGCACCTTGAATTATGGAAAATGTTTTAACTTGGTTAAACCTAATGTTTGTTACTTTTGACCAGCCCAAGCCCAGTCTGCAGTACTATTTAAGGAGGAGTAGAAGCAAGGGAAATCAAGCACTCACAAAAAGAAAAACTTGAGTGTAGAATTAAGGTCTAGGGTTTTGAGAGTCCATTGTGTGTGACCTTGTAAGTCACCCTTTGTATCTTTGAATGCATAGTGGTAGACATGTTTAGGCTGTTATTAGTATAGTGCTAATTGTTCACTCAAAGCTTTTAAGCAAGAGTGTATTTGTGAGTGAAGAGTTATATTCTTCACGTGTATTTGTGTGTCTTAGGAATACTTGTACACCAAGCAATTATCTGTTGTATGATTGCATTGGTTTAGTATTGTTAAGCTGTCTGTGTCACTCAAAGCTTTTAAGCTAGAGTGTTGTGTCTCTTGATTTAAAGTTGTTAAGCAAAATCAAGATTTGTTTGAAGTGTGACTTCATGATTCTTTTGTAACCTTGAATTGGTTAATATCACTGCGGTGATTGAGGGGGAGTGAGTGAGTATACTCTTGTCTAATGGGTTCTAGGCAAAAATGTCATTGGGTAGAGATTAAGTGAGGGGTTGTAAACGGGGGAGTTTAGCTCTGAATTAATTCTACTAATAGTGAATTTCCTCCCTGGCTTGGTAGCCCCCAGATGTAGGCGAGGTTGCACCGAACTGGGTAAACAATTCATTGTGTTATTTATCTTTCTGCATTTACAATTCTGCACAATTTAAATGGTTAGATATAGTCTATTTGTCTGCTAATGTTACAACAGACGCCATGACATTGGTGCAATTTAAAGTAATTTAAATTGGTCATGGTCCGTCCTCGTCCTTGTTGAGCAGAGATCAATGTTCTTGGGACATATGAGATCTGTATACCAGAATTTCAGTAACCTTAGGCTGCAAATACTTATCTAATTTAGCTTTAAGAGTCCTTGAATCCTTTTTCCAAATATGACAAATTTCACAACCAAACCACAAATATTTAGGATCCTCATCTTAATCCTTTAGAATATCTAACATAGATTTTCTTAGTGTTTCAATATTCTTTTCATTTTCTAAAATCTTAGCTTCTAAATGAGAAATAATTCATTTATTTGAAGCTAATCTTTTGAAAGCATATATGGCTTGTCTTTTTAGATTTTCAAAAGATTCTTGAAGTTGATAAAAAGCTAAATCATGAGAAGCTTGAAGTTTAGAGTGACTTACTATCTTTTTCTTTCTTTTATTTGCCATATTGCAAAGCTTGGTCGATTCATCACTTGAAGTAGAGCTATCAGCACTTGATGAATCACTTTCGCTATCCCAAGCGACATAAGCTCTTCTAGATTTTATAGACGATTTGTGACGGTTTCTTTCCTTTTCTTTCTTGATTTTAGGACACCCCGGCTTAAAATAATCGGGTTTACCACAGTTGTAATAAGTACTTCGAGACTTCCCCTTTTTGTTCCCATCTTCTTTTGAGGAACTAGATAACCTTCTTGGTTTGTCATGGTATTTGTCGGGATATTTTCTACCATGTCTCAACATGTATTTATTGACCCTCTTTATGAACAATCCTATATCTTCTTCATCGGATTCATTGTTATCTTTAGATTCACAATCCCTTTGCTCATTTTGAGAAGACCTTGAACTAGAATTCTTTAGAGCTATAAACTTATTCCCTTCTTCTTTATCTTTCCCTTTCTCCTTATTCACTTTCTTTTCACATTCTTTTTCGTATTTTACTAAGCAATTGAGCTCTTGCTCATGTTCTTCCAACTTACCAAACAAAGTCGTGAGATCAAACAGTTTAAGATCATTTTCCTCCTTGATGACGGTGACCTTGAACTGCCATTCCCTACTTAAACATCTCAAAACTTTTTTTAGTAGAAAGTTCACTGGAAACAGGATTATCTAGTGCGTTTAATCGATTGATAAGATGTGTGAACCGTTTTTGCATATCCGTAATGGTTTCACCATGCTCAATATGAAACAACTTAAACTCTTGATTTAATATGTTGATCCTAGCTTGTTTGACATCATTAGTACCCTCATGGGCAATATCTAATGTGTCCCACGTAGCTTTGGTGGTCTCACAATGAGAAACATGATAAAACTCATCAACACCCAAAGCAGAAGTCAGAATATTTTTCACTTTTCGATCATGTGACCACAATTTCCAATCATTAGCATCCCATTATGCTTCCGGTTTAGGTACGATAATACCTTCATTGCTCATGGTTATTTCATTCGGACTGTGTTGAATAGTATCCCATATATCTTTGTCAACAGATTTGACATGAATATGCACAAGAGCTTTCCAATAGCCACAATTTTTGCCGGTGATAATTGGTGCTCTATTGTACGCTCCCTTAGGTTTGGAGCCATTCTTCGAAAAGGTAAATCTTAAGCACGAAATTAACCAGAGCTCGAGATACCACTTGTTAGATGATAGGCTTTGATCTATAGAGAGTGAATAGATCACAAATTTAAAACCAAAACTTTTGGCAAAAATTTGTTTTCAAAATTTTATGGCACAACGGAAACAACCCGAATCGAATCGAACCAAACCTACTATCGAAATGCTAGGATATGTGTAACATAAAGCTATGGAATGATAACAAACATAAATTGTTCAATAATGATTAATTCACAGATTAATCAAATGCAAAGTTATACGTAAGGCTTATTTCCAATGACCACAAAGCGATGCGATCAATAACGTTTGGAAATTCAATTTGTTTTGTTGATGTTGAAAGCCAATCAAAATCAAAGTGATTATGGTTATATCAACAATAAGAATTTAAAAGATAGTTGAAAAAAATTTACAATCGAATTAATCGAAACAACAACGGAATTAATAATTTGCAAGAACAATAATTAAAGAGATAAAGAAATAAAGAGAGATAAAGAGACACAAAGATTTATTTAGGAAATTCCCCAATCGGCCTCGCTATGGGTACGTCTGCCCTCAATCCGAAATTGAATTGAGATACTTGTAATTAGCCTTATCTTTGCAAAAATATTTATACAAGAGGTGAAGAACTCTAACCCCACAAACCCTATGGTTTGTTGTGGATTCAACCATCTCCAAAACTTTGATCAAAGCTTGATCAAGTCACCAATAATGCTGCTACAATCCACATCCCGAGCATGCACCCATTGAACCCAAGATCCCTAAACACGATTCAGCATCTCGTGCTACACCCTTGCAAGCAAACCATTTTGTCCCAAGGCCTTCCCTCGGTTGAATATGTGTTGATGTGATCTTTCCTAAAACCTCCAAATCTCAATGATCTTAAAGGAAAATCTCACCTTGGTTTTCTTATTTGGAACACACAAAGATCCCAACCCAACATTCTCGGTTACACCAACCTAATTGGATGTTATCTACCCTAATCTAGATGGTCACCCAGTCAAAAAGTTATTATGTGTAGTTTGATTGTGCGTATGTATAGAATAAAAGTTGAAGATGATGGGAATGCTTTGTAATCTGGTTTCGTTTAGGTTTTACACTAATACCTTACTAGTACCTTGCTAAGAGGATGTAAGAAAAATAAGATGCAAAACAAAATTTTATGTTTTTGAAAGCTTTGGGTTGGCCTATGAAAGCAATAAGTCAGCCTGTCAAGGTATTCAGGTCGACCTTAGTGAGGCAACCTATGGACAAAGTCCACAAGCTTTAATATTGATGCGTGGAGGTCGACCTGTAAGAGCTATGTGGTGACCTATACTTTAGCAAAAGCTTTTATAGGTCGGCATGAACTCGTACGTATCGGCCTATGCAACATTGTTCACACATAAAACTTTGTTTTTGATGTATGTGGAATGCCTAAGGCTTTTCAATACTTTTCAAAAGCATTTGTATGCATCCTAAGTCTAAAATGATTCAATAGACATCTAAAATTTGGTTGATACTGTCCAATATAAAAAAAAAATACTAGGTCATACTCCTAACTTTGACATCATTCAAAACATGGCTAGGTTGTAGAATGTACTCACATAGGCAAGTAATTAGGTTGAACAATCAGAGGTGGAACATAAGTCTCTATTGGAGTTATTAGAATAGATCTGGCTAATTGCAAAGCTCGAACCAAATCTGGATGCAACAGAACAACTGTTTCATGACCTATGGTGTTTTGTGAAGGAGGAAGAGGTGGTGGATTGTTTGCTTCTAGAGCAGCGGTAACGGCTTCGTGGTCAACGACGGATCTGGTAGCCTTAGGAAACTTAATAGAGATTATGCTTGGATTAATCAAGATGTTATGAATCCTCGTGTTTGATCGCGAACGCTTTATTTTCGATGCTCGAAGGGGGTTGCAAACTGAGAAGTTGTGTGTGTGTGTGTGTGTGTGTGTGTGTGTGTGTGTGTGTGAGAGAGAGAGAGAGAGAGAGAGGGAGAGAGAGAGAGTGAATTCATGGAAACCGAAGGGATCAAAAGTTGATTCTCACTAACAGCGTCATAAATGAGATGGTGAACGACGGTGATTACAGATCGTAGATTCCGACAAAGTGGAATAATGAGGGGGGGGGGGCTGCAAGATTATCACTTCAACGTTTAAGTATATATATGAGTAAGAAGACTGATATGAAATTGGATTTGAAACTTGTTACAATAATTTGACGCTTACTCTAGTCTCTCTATATATAGAGATAAGAAAATAACTGACTAACTATTTGTTATTTGTGATTTACAAAGAGTCGATAGATGTATTTTACATTTGAGATCTCTTAAAATCGTAAGAACGACAATCTTAAAATATTAAAAAGATTTTGAAAGGAGTGTGGCCCCTTCCTAATAATTGGTAGGATAGATCCACTCGATCCAGAAATGTCTGAAATTGATTACGTTGGCTCATAACAGTTTATATAAATAAAAAATAACTAACTCTAAAATCCATGTTTAATAAAAAATAAATGAAATCAATTTTTGTATGTTTATAAATGAATAGAGATATTATAGAATCCATGTTTTATCCAAAATATAAGTAATCAAATTCTCAACATATTCAATTTGTGACCATATTTATACAAAATATTATGAGATAGTATGTTGTTAAAATATATTTAAAAGGAAACATTTCCTAATAAATATTATATTATAAACAAATCAATAGTAAATTTTTCTTTGTCTATCAAAATAAATTTACGTAGTAAATCTTTGTGAATCATAAATTAAAGATATGGTTAAAATTTTAAAAAATAAGTCAAGTGAACAAATTTGAATTTATACACTTTTTTTATTAATAAATCATTAAATCTTCCAATTACGATTTAAATTCAAATTTAATCTTTATCACGCCTGAATTTATACACTCTTTTATTTTTTATTTTTTTTGTTATAATTAGAGGCACTCTTTTAAGAGCTTAAGAAAATAACATTTCTTAAAAATAAAGATATTTAATGCATCGAAAATTTAAATATTTAGCTTTTCTAGATAATATTTGTTTTATTTAAAATGTTTAAATATTATTCAAAAATACTCATTGTGATGACCTTATAATTAAAGAAAATGCTTATTAATAAGAAAATTTAAAAGTAAGAATAAATCACAACCATTCATTATTACCACTATCTCATAATTTTTATTTAAAAAAATTAAAATAAATTCTAAAATAATAGCATCTGTGCATTCTTGCATTTCTTTTTTAAATTGTTTTATATTAAATAGCATTATTCTTAGATTACTATGCATTTTTAAAGCGTTAGGTTTATTACAACAAATATAATAGGAATAGTCACAATCTTTTTAAAATGAAATTATTCTCCTGATAAGGGGGGAGGGTGTTTCTTTTAGGTCTAAAAGATTATATATTTGAAAATAAATGGCTACGAAATATAAACAAATCTCTCAAAAAGATTTAAATTGATTTATTATTAATGTTTAATTATTTTTATATCAGCCAAGATATTACATCATATTTATATCTTGTGTTATATCTCTATATAAAGCAAGATTGTTTTAGTTTAAAGTTGTATAATTTTCTTATCTTCTTAGATTCAACTTGCAATGTCTTTGAGCAATGTCTTTGAAAACTCACCAGACCTTCTACCTTCGCCTTATGATGAACAATGTTTTCACACAGATCATCTTCAACTTTCAATGATTCCAGCTCATATTCAAATTCAACAAGAATCAAAAAAATGTTCATGTTTTATCTATGGAATTTGTTTTCCTGATGAGGATAGTCTGATTGAATATGATTCTAACTCAACTTTTGATATGATCAAAAATCCATTACGCAAGGTTGAAGATGATGATTACTATAATTTTGATTTTGATTATGATGATTCTTTTATGGATTATATTATGGCTGAGCTAATGAAGCATGGAGCTCTAGTTGGTCCTAACTATATTCTTAAGGTGCCTTCATGCAAAGAGAAACCAAGTCTAATGCAAAATTATTTGGAAAATTAGGATCCAAGCTATAATGATAAGTTCTGCCAGAATGAGGGAATAGTTTTATGCAGATTTATGTTAGGGTTATGATGTGATATTTTGGGTGCTTTTAATATAAACATATAACTCTATTAACATATTTAGTATATTTAGTAATTGTTTATTTGTTTTGTAGAACCAAAATCTCAGTGCTAGATTATTTTGTTCGGTTACTGAATATATATTGCAATAAAATGAGAAGTTGATAGATTTAATGTTGATTTGTTTTAGCTTTAAAAAATGATTTTTTTTTTTAAATTTTCAATAATTTTTATTAAAATGTTATTTAAAATATTATAAATTTTTTAAATTTGATTTTCTTTTTTAAGATTGAAATATCAGACATTCTATAATACAAATATACATTATCAAAGATCATATTTAAAATCACAATTTTTTTAAAAGGATGTATTTCAAAAATATTTTTTTATGAAATAGCTTTAAATTTAAGTGATTTTTTTTAAAATTTTGATAATAGAAAAAATTATAACATATCTGAAATAACATTTTAAGAATAATTATTTAAATTGATTTTTAATTTTTGATTTTTTTTGTAAATTTTTTGTAAATATTTTAAACAAAAATATAACACTATAAAAATATTTTTTTATAAAATAGCTGATATAAACATACCCATAGCCTATAGAGTTAATGGCCTTCTATATTTCAGAATTATTAAAGGTATTTCAATAATGATTACTTTGTACTTTATTTCAATTGCTCTTTTTTGTAGTTAACTTATAGGTAATAATCAATTAATGTAACAAAATTATATTATTTATCATGATTTCCAATTCAAAGTTCATAAAGGGAGGAGAATTATAAGTTGTTTTTGTTGGCTTCAAGAGTCTTAAACATAAATCTAGTATTGTTGAAAATGAATGTAGATCATGGAGGGAGGATAAATAAATTGTTTGACGCGTTAATAATTTCATTATTCTAATTCTCATTGTATCTTTTATTTATTGAGAAAATCGGTCCATAATATATCTTTATTAAAAACTGTCGTTATAATATATTTTGATTTTTTTTTTAATTGAAGAATGTCTAGGTATTTTTTTGAAATTATTTTTTAATTGAAGAATGTCTATTTTTTAATTGATGAAATTGTTTTAAAGTCACCTGACTTTCCTGCCACAAAGGCTAGGAATCCAGATCTATAAGCTTCATAAGCAAATTGTACATGTTATTAGAGAGACAATTCCCTCTAATATACTTTTGATCCATTTTATGATTTCAATAAATTTGTATTTTTCTAAAATCCTGTTCAATTGAATTTTTTAATTTGTGTATAAATATTCAGTTATGAAGTTGTTACAATTGATATACTTTTGTATATAGATCCTATGACAACAAAGAATGGATTGGATGTGGGTCTGAAGTAGGGCTGACAATGAACCGAACCAACTCGAAAATAGTTCAGAATTCGATTCGACAATTAAATCGTTGAACTAGGTTCATGAACCAAATGAGTTGAGTATGAGCGAAAAATTAAGTTCGTTAACTAAATGAGCTGAAATTGAACTATACATAGTTCGACTCGTTAGGTTCATGAGTCAACTCGATTACATATGAGAAGAATTATACTGTCTTTAAGATTATGTTTAAATATTTACTCCAAATCTTAGACAAATTTAATCTTTAATTTAGTAGTTTTTGAATTAGACTCTCAAATGTATCTCTTGAAAGTTGTGTAGGTTTTGAATTAGTAGATTTCGAAGATAAAGTTAAATTTCAATATGATAACTTTTATTTTATTTTAATATTTTATTTTTAAAAAATATATTTATTTAAAATGTCAAATATACTAATATATATATATATATATATATATATATATATATATATATATATATATATATATATATATTTAAAAAATAGTTTTTAAGTCCGTGAACCATGTGAGCTGAACCTAATGAGATGAACCTAACGAGTTGAACCGAACTGTTCGTGAACTTATAACGAGTCGAGTTTAAGCTTAAAAAAAAGTTCGTGTCGAACTCGAACTCGAACAATTCTTAACGAGTCGAGCCGAGCTGAGGTGAGCTCGACTCGACTCATTTTCAGCCCTAGTCTGAAGGTATAAGTGGTAGCCATTCACGTCGAATACTCATTGGGATAATGAGGGCAGGCAAGGTTTTGATTCAGTTAAGGAAAAAATGATCTTCTTTCTTCTTTATGTCTTTCTCTACAAGTTTGGAGTGAAAGAGATCACTACTACAACAAGTACATATTGTTGGTGCAAAGGTGAATAAATGATAAACAGAGGAAATATTCTATTAAAGAGAATGACGGCTACACAACTCACTTAACATTAAAATGATTGCAACTCTATTTATAAGGTAAAAACTAGGGTTACTAGAATAAGATAAAAAACTAAAATACCCTCTAACAAACTTAAGGGGTAAGTAATAGTATAACTAAATATGAATTACTTCTAATACCATCCCTTAATTCATATTCCATCAAAAATTGTAACACCAATTCCATCCCTTAGTCTGAGAAATTGATCAGTCTTGATAGCTTTCGTCAGAGCATCTGTCAACTGTTTCTGAGTGCTGCAGTGTACAACTTCTAACATTCCACTCTGAACTTGATGTCTCAGAAAATGATACTTGGTCTCAATATGCTTGCTTCTCCATGCAACACTGGGTTTCGGGCAAGATTGATTGCAGACTTGTTGTCAATCATCAGCTTCAGAGGTTTGTTTATTTTAATCTTCAGATCCTGCAACAGATTCAGAATCCACACAGCTTGGCATGCAGTAACAGCACCTGCAATGTATTCAGCTTCACAGGTTGATAACGCCACAACAGGTTGTTTCTTGGAACACCAAGAAATGGGACCTCTCAGAAATTTGAACAAGTATCCAGAGGTACTTCTTCTGTCAACTCTGTCTCCACACCAATCAGAATCTGAATAACTCAGAAGTTCTGACTCATTCTTTCTTCCAGAAGGAAATAACACTCCATACTTCAGAGTTCCCTTGATATACCTCAGAATCTTGACAGCAGCTTGGTAATGGGACCACTTAGGTTTACTCATGAACCTACTAACCATCCCAACAGAATATCAAATATCAGGTCTGGTATTGCACAGATACCTCAGAGAACCAACCAACTGTTTGAAGGTTGTAGCGTCCACATCCTCTCCATCAGAGTCAGAATCCAGTTTCTGATTTGTATCAGAAGGTGTGACAGCAATCTTACAATTCTTCAGTTCAAATCTCTTCAGAAGTTCTAATTCATACTTGAGTTGATGCAAAATGATACCTTTCTCAGAATATCTGAACTCCATCCCTAGAAAATATGTCATTTTACCTATATCAGTCATTTCGAATTCATTCATCAGAACTTTCTTGAACTTGGCTATCTCCTGTTCAGAACTTCCAGTCAGCAGTATGTCATCAACATATAAACACACCAGAGTCATATTGCCTTCAGAAGTATGCTAAACATAAACACCGTACTCCATCTCACATTTCTGAAAGCCTTGCTTCTTGAAAAATGTATCAATCTTCTGATTCCAATCTCTGGGCGCTTGTTTCAGTCCATATAAAGCTTTGTATAATCTATACACCATCCCTTCCTGATTCTTTTTCACAAATCCAGGAGGTTGTGACACGTAAACTTCTTCTTCTAATGGACCGTTCAGAAATGCAGATTTTACATCTAAATGCATCAGAGGCCAATTCCTGTTAGCAGTTATTGCAATCACCATTCTGATTGTTTCATGTCTTGCTACAAGTGCAAACACTTCAGAATAATCCAGCCCAGGTTTCTGTAGAAATCCTCTGGCTACCAACCTTGCTTTATGTTTGCCAATTGAACCATCTGGCTTTAACTTCTTCTTGAAAACCCATCTGACGCTGATGGCTTTCTTGTCTTTTGGAAGTTCTGTCAGCTTCCAAGTCTTGTTTCTCTCTATAGCATCAAGTTCTTCTTTCATGGCCTTCAGCCAGAGCTTCTGCTTAAGAGCCTCTTCTGTACTTATGGGTTCAGAGTCTACTATCATGGGACACTGAATAATTTCTCCTTCAGAGTCTACTTCCAATATATATATATATATATATATATATATATATATATATATATATATATATATATATATATATATATATATATATATATATATATATATATATATATATATATATATATATATATATATATATATATATATATATATATATATATATATATATATATATATATATATATATATATATATATATATATATATATATATATATATATATATATATATATATATATATATATATATATATATATATATATATATATATATAGTTATTGTTATGGGTGTTTCTCTGTGTCCAACAATATATGGCAATGAATAGCTTAAGAAGATAAGTGTTTAAATTCACTAATCTGGGATAAATGGAATTAACTTATTTAGTTTTCATTTATTAATAACAATCCAAACATCTGAAGTCTCTGTTGTATATAAGATAAGTGAGATTTAAGTTCTTGTAAAACTATATTAATAGGTACAATCTGAAAAAATATATTAATAGGTACAAGTAGTTTTCAAGGAACAGAAGAGTTGGAAAAGATTCAGTCCACCACCACATGGGTAAAATTTTGGAAGTATATTACCACTTTTCACCCTTTTCTGACTAAACTTATAATTCAAAGTCCAAACTCCCCTCCAGCTATATGAGTTCTAGTCCAAACTTATTTTTGAACATTGACATGAGTTCTAGTACCACACCCTGGTAACTAAATTTTTGTTATGTGTATATATTACTTGATTTTAAAGACAATTTTAATTTGAAATTTTTACAACATTCAATTTACCGACCTGTTTTGGTGTTGGTAATATGCAAAAGAAAATATGTTGTATCTGTTAATGAGCTTTGAGTTACTGATTTGCTTGAAGGGTATTTCAGAAGTTTTATGTTTATTCATATTGGATTCTATATTTTTCTGTCTGTCGGCTATTGTTTATGTGATATATGGATGATTTGGTTTTCTTTTCTGGAATATGTATTTAGAAAATGTGCATGTGTAAACTAAATCTAGCTTCTTTAACTTTGTATTGTTTCTCTTTTAGTTGGATAAATGACATCTCTGCCATATTGTTCTGAGAGCTTATGGTAGTATACCATATACGATATGATAGATTTACTTCTAGTTTAGACATATACTACCACTCAATCCAAAATAAAAATTAGTTTTGTATGTATATAACTTTAGAGGTATATGTAGTTAGATGCTCTTATCTTGTACTATTTATTTGGTAACTGCATATAATTTAGTGTGGGAAGTTATGTTGCACAGTTAATTTTTGTAGTGGATGAAATTGGATTTTAAAATATAGTTATAGATAAGATTGCTGATTTTTTAATTTATTTCTTCTGTCTAGATAGCTTCAAGTCATCGATAAAGTAAGTGATTGTATATGGATCGTTACCCTCCAGAACGTAGTTGGGTATATGATAGGCATTATCCTCATAGGGGGGGGGGGGGTTGAAACTAACCTTTGTAAACGGGGTTGATGAGTTCATTAAAAAGGCTAAAATGCAACTTAATGTTGAACGTGATGGTGGAATTAGATGTCCTTGTAACAAATGCATGTGTGTGCCGGTATTGTCCGAAGGTGACGTTAGATTTCACTTGTATAAATATGGATTCCAACCAAATTATTGGTATTGGACAGATCACGGTGAAAAAGCCCCACGTATTGACTCATCAAATGTACCAATTAGTAGTAGACATGTGGATAATGAAGACCATTTTGAATTAATGCAACATATGGTCGAGGATGCAATAGGGCCTGATTATGATTTTCGAAGTATGGGCAACAAAGATGATAAGGATGTCGATAACGAATATAATGTTAATGAGGATGTGGGAAATGAGAACGAGGTTGGTGAGGAAAGGGGGATTAATGAAGATAATGTCGATGAATATGAGGTTGATAGAGAACAAGTTAATATGGAAGACAATCATGAAGAGCCACCAAATAAGGAAGCTCAAGAATTTTATGATCTGCTAACTTCTGCAAACCAACCATTATATGAGGGTGCTTCTGAATCGAAACTTTTAGTATGTGTGAAGCTTATGGCTTGCAAAACAAATTGGAATGTACCTCAAAAATGTATTGATTTCTTTGCAAACATGCTTCTAGAAGTGTGCCCTTCAAATGATTCATTGCCAAAAAATTTATACCAAGTAAAAAAGTTGGTGTCCATGCTTGGTTTGAAGTCTCAGAAAATTGATTGTTGTGTGAATGGGTGCATGTTGTACTACAAAGATACGATTGCAGATCGAGAGTGTAGGTTTTTCCATGAACCACGATATGCTCCTCGTAAGCCTGGGATGGGTAATTACAATGACGTTCCGGTTAAGAGAATGCACTACTTGCCAATCACTCCAAGGTTAAAAAGATTGTATGCCTCAATAGAAACTGCAAAAGATATGAGATGGCATCATCATAATAATTCAAGTTCATGTGTTTTACGTCATCCATCTGATGGTAAATCTTGGAAGAATTTTGATGATATGCATCCGGACTTTGCGAATGAACCAAGAAATGTGAGGCTAGGTTTATGTTCTGATGGTTTTACACCATACATTCAGGCATCTTCATCCCCATATTCTTGTTGGCCTGTGATTGTGACACCATATAATCTCCCCCTGAATTGTGCATGACTAAACCATTTATGTTTTTAACATACCTCATACCAGGACCACATAATTCAAAAGCTCACATTGATGTGTACTTACAACCATTAATAGACGAGCTTCAGAACTTGTGGAATCAAGGGGTTTTGACTTATGATATCTCCACTCAACAAAACTTTGTAATGAAGGTAGCATTAATGTGGACAATTAATGACTTTCCAGCTTACGGTATGTTATCAGGATGGAGTACTCAAGGCAAGTTGGCATGTCCAGTGTGTATGGATGGAAATAAGGCTTTTACACTGGAATATGGTGGAAAAAATTCGTGGTTTGATTGTCACCGTAGGTTCTTACCACGTAATCATGCCTTTCGAAGAAGTAAGAAAAGGTTCACAAAAAATAAAGTTGTGAAGGAAGAGCCACCTTCTATATTGACAGGAGAAGAAATATATTGTTGGGTTCGTGATCTTTGGGAACTTGTAGACAATCGAGTTTCTAAATTAAAAGGATATGGAGAAAGCCATAATTGGTCTAAACGAAGCATATTTTCGGATCTTCCATATTGGAAAGACAATTTATTAAGGCACAATCTAGACGTGATGCACATTGAGAAAAATTTCTTCGATAATGTGTTTAATACAGTCATGAATATTAAGAACAAGACAAAGGACAATGAAAAAGCTAGAATGGACTTGGCCGTCATTTGTCAACGTAGTGACTTAGAGTTGATTAAACACGACAATGGAAAGATGACAAAACCTAAGGCAAATTACTGTCTTTCTTCTGATGAGGCAAAAAAATGGATAAAGGATCTTAAGATGCCAGATGGATATGCTTCAAATTTGGCTAGATGTGTGGATGTCAATAAAGGGAAAGTGCACGGAATGAAAAGTCATGATTGTCATGTGCTTATGGAGTGTTTACTTCCATTTGCATTTAGTTCATTGCCTGATCTTGTATGGAAACCACTTACAGAGTTAAGTCAATTCTTTAAGGGATTATGCAGCAATACCTTAAGAAAAGATGAATTGATTAAATTAGGTGATAACATTCCAGTCATCATATGCAAACTTGAAAGAATATTTCCACCAGGATTCTTTTAACAAACAATTAGGTGATAACATTCCATTTAATGTAATAAAGATGTCAATTGTTAAAGAAATTAACATAGATTTTGGTCGAAATTCCTGTTTTTGCTACTTTCAACAAACAATTAAATGATTATTGTTCTGTTAGTTCGTATCATGAAAATATTGTAATGTATATAATTTTAAGTATTTTTTTATCAGGAAACATTTCAAGAGAAGATAAAACACGCCTCTCAAGTAGGAGAGACATCAAATAGTGGCCCTAAGGAAGTTGATTCTGCAACTCGACTAAATTTTTGGGCTGAAGCTGCCGGTGGAAAGACTAGAGGGCGTCTCTATGGTGCTGGTGACTTGTCTAAGCATTACAAGCCAGGTGTTTCCTCTTAACCCAACAGTCACGTGTATCTACATGTAGCGGTCAATTTTCTGCTGAGATTGCTGCACAAATGGCAACAATTGAAGAGAGAGCAAATGCTGCAGAGGAAGATGCTCGAGTTGCACGAGAGGAATGTCGCAAGGCAAATAAATGCAAACAAGATTTGGAAAGACAATTGAGGGAATTAGCTTAAAGTGTTGCTTCTATCAAAGGTGACAAACGTCGTCGTCGTCATTCAGACTATGATGATGACTCCGACAGTGATGATGACTCTATTGGAAGCATTTAAGATCATATTATGCTTTACTTTTACTCATGAGAATACTTTGACAATCACATTATATTTTGATTGAACATGTTTTATGTTTTGTTTAAGCTTGTTTACATCAAACTTGTTGAATGAAATATTTTTTGAGATCTCATTGATATTAAGGTTTGAGTTTTTGTTTGAGATTTGTTTGTTGAATTGTTATATATAATTATGGTCATGATAAAAAAAGAGTTTTGTAGATTTATAATATAAAAAAATATTCATAAAAGAGTTTTTATTTATTAATAAGTTGTTATGAAAAAATATTTATAAGATGTTACGAAAAAATATTCATATTGTATTCAAACAGGGAAAATATTAACAAAATAAGTCTATTGATCAAATATTGGTATTTTTGATTAAAAAAATTATAATACTACAGATGGCTTAACCGTCAGTAAAGTTATACCAAAAATTGAGTAACTTATCGAAGGCTTAGCCCTCGGTAAATTTACAGACGGCTTAGCCCTCGGTAAATTTACTGACGGCTTAACCGTGGATAATATAAGACAAAAAATTTGATATTTGATCACCTATTACCCGCAAACTATTCACGGTTTAGGCGTGGATAATATCATGGGTTTATATAGTCGTCGGTAGATGTTACCAAGGAGCGAAATACCGAGGGCCCCATAGTCGTTGGTAAGCCCTCGGTAATTTACTTTTCCCACGGCTTTTTCTTGTTACCGAGGGTTTTTGGCCCTGGGTATTGACAAATTTTCTTGTAGTGTTTGGCCTTATCTAGGACGTAGTGCAAGGACTATGAGGGAATATTCCCAAAATAATTGCTACGCGATACTACACTCAAAAGAGATTCTCTTGAGAATATTATTGACCCCTGAGTCAGTCGGAAAGTTGATAATGTCTGAAAGATGGATTGATGACTTTGGGCACTGCTTTAGAACCTTGTTCTGCAGGTACAACTAACCTATAGTACATACCTTTTGGGAAGGGTAGACCTTAACTCCATTCATTGTCCTCTAACCTAGGACCTTTGTGTGTATTTGTGCTTTGCATCCATAAAGCATCATATCACTCCTAGTTTCAAGGAATTCAATAGTCCTTTGCAAATTCGAAAAGCCTTACATTTTAAAGTCTAAAATTTTTTCCAACTTTCCTAAAAAGGAATATTTGCGATCGACCGTTGAAATTCTTGAAACCATCGCATTGTAGCATCATGTCTTGCATATCATATGTAGGTATGTAACTCATGTCCAGTTGTCTTTACCTTCCAGTGCTTCTTTGAGTCGTCAAGCTGATTCTTCGACACAGATATTAGGCTAGAGCTAATTATAGATGCCAGATTTCAAAACAAGAGGAACATAATGCGGAGGTCCGAATGGAGATTGATGAGTTGAAAGCAGGCATGACCAGGCTTACCGAGATGCTTCAAGTGTTGATTGCCAGAGGATAGCCACCTCAGAGGACTGTCATTCAAGAAGTTTCAAGTACTGATCCACCTCTTGTTCCAGCGCCACCCTCTACTTGGCCGGAGTTTGGTTTACCTTATAACTACTCTCCACCTATTGCATCTGCCGCTACGATTGGTCAGACTGTCAGACCGGTTTTTCAAGCTCCTGTCCTTACCGAGGCCCAACCTGTGGTCCACACGGTTAACCATATTGTCCAAACTCCCGTTGAGAATCCTCCCTATGAGTACAATGTTGCCGGTATTCAAGAAGATTTTGTTGAGCCTGAGATCACCCGTGAAGAGTTTCAGATCATAAACAAGAGACTCCAAGCTGTCGAAGGTACTGATTTCTTCAATGTTGATGCAGACAATATGTGCCTAGTTTCTGGTCTTGTTTTGCCTGCCAAATTCAAGATTCCTGAGTTTGTGAAGTATCAGGGTCATTCATGTCCAAGAGCCCATCTAGTCATGTACTTCCAAAAGATGGCAGCTTACACCAACAATCAAAAGTTGCTCATCCATTGCTTTCAGGATAGTTTGAGTGGTGCTTCTCTTAAATGGTATATGAATTTAGAGCATAATAGCGTCCACTGCTTCCAGGATCTTGCCAACGCTTTTATGAAGCAATACAAGTACAATTTGGACATGGCTCCCGATCGTCGTCAACTTCAGAGTATGTCTCAGAAGGAAAGAGAGTCGTTCAAGGAGTATGCTCAACGTTGGAGGGAGTTAGCTTCTCAAGTTGAACCCCCTATAGCATAGAAGGAACTGACAGGAATGTTCATGGATACTTTGTCTCCTTTCTATTGGGAAAAGATGATTGGGAGTGTCTCTTTAAGCTTTACAGATCTGGTGACTATTGGCCAAAGGTTAGAAGAAGGTTTGAAAAATGGGAAGGTATCCAAAGCTACAGAATCTTCTAATGGTGCAAAGAAATCCTATGGGAATTTCCATAAGAGGAAGGACGAGCAGACCAATGCTGTCATGACTAAATCAAGAAATCCTCGCCAGGGATCTCGAGCTGTTGTTGCTCCACAGCCAGCTCAGACCGCTCAACGTCCAGTTATTAGACAAGACCAGTCTCGAAATAGGAACCAATTTGATCCTATTCCCATGACTTACACAGAACTTTATCCTTACCTGGTTCAACGAGGGCTGATTACTACCAGGGCTTTACCACCTCCTAATCCTCCTCCAGCTGGATTTAGGGCTGATTTCCAGTGCGCTTTTCATGAGGGTGCCTTAGGCCACGACTTGGAGCATTATTTTGCACTGAAGGATAGAGTGCGCAAATTGATCAGAGAAGGAATACTTGATTTTGCGGATAATCCTCCAAATGTCCAGAAGAATCCTTTGCCAGTGCATCAAAAGTGAAGCTTCCCAGCGAATTGTTTGTGTTTCAGACAGGACGGCTCAGGGATTTAGTCATTAGACCTTTGTTTCTCGTTGTTTGTACTTTACTTATTGTTACATTAACTGTTTGCTTTCGAATTATGTTTGTACTTTTACATTAATGAACTGAGCATTGCAACTTTTGATTTAATTTATTTTATCTATTATTTGCATCTTTACACTTTATCTTTCAAATGTTTACTTCTTGTCCAAATTCTTGATATGCAAAGATTGGAGGGAGGATGACGAAAACGTTATACCCATCACTACTGTTAGTATGCTTTCAATCAAACTTTGTTGACGATGTAAGGCATTGTTTCAACTCCCAAACACTGGAGAAATAAGGAAGTTATTCCCTTGTCACCCCCTTCGAGCCTAGAAGTTGGAGTTTCTTTCTTTACAAAAAAACCCGCAATCTTAACCTGGGGCATGGGTAGTTCTCAGTTAACTTGGTTGTGTGTTCATACAATACACCTTTCATACAAAGGTCGCACTCACAATTTTCCTTCGCACACAACAAGTAAGTGTTGAAGATGTTTTTCAATCAGAAGTCGATGATGGTTCACCGTGATTATTAAGCTAGGAAGTCACTTCCTTTCAAAAACAAATCAAAAGAAAAGCCCGATAAGTCAAAACCTATGAAGGAGACTTATGCAAAATTGGGGCATCCCGTTGACTGTAATCTTCATAAGAAACAATTCAGGCAAAAGTTAAGGATAATAAAAAGAGGAGATCTTTAAATCCTTACCCTAAAAATCCTCAATGTCAAAAGAACCATATGTTGTAAAGAAGCATTGGCGGCCTTTTCGTAGGTCCCTTGACTTTTGAACCATCCCTGCTACCATCAGTGCAATTCCTAACCTATAGGAACCTGAATGCATAATATGAGTTAACTGAGCATAGGACTGAAGATTATCACGTAGATTGGGTGGGAACAAACGAATTTTGAGCCTTTATCCTTTGTTTCATAAATCGTGAACCAGGCCACGTTACAACCCTCAAAAGACCTAATTGAAACAAGGATATTTTGAAGGCATGCTACAGCAAGGTTGCGTAAGCTGACTCCTAAAGATCTTTGTGAATAATTTATTTTGGGTTGTATACCTGTATTAAACTTTGATCGTCCTGGACCGCCGTGTTCTAGCCGATGACTCATTTATTTTTCATCTTTCAAAAATAATTTTGATTTCAAAAGTTGCATGAACTTTGCATTACCATGTTTATATGAATATTTTTGTTTGCAAACTGGCTTTCCTCTAAGGAATTTTCAAACAATCGAGAAACTTGGTCAAGTGATCCTTCAGGGGCAAAGCCTTCTCAGATATGGTTTATCCATGAGATTTTCAATACTCGGACTGGGGCAAACCTTCCGAGGGTACAGTAAAACAGTCATTTTCAGAATCAGACAAGCTGAAGCAATTATCAGTTCATTTGTAATGGACAATTTAATCTGGGGCAGTTTACTTGAAAGATCTCCAAGTGGCTTTCCATCCTTCCTATGAGGACCATCAACCTGATTACGATTTAGCAAGTGGCAGTGATCTCCGGGTTGAGGAATCAGTTTTCCAGTCTTGTCATCTTACCAGAAGAGTCGAGCCTTGTCGTCGACATCTGCATTTGCATTTGATCATATCTCATAACATAATTCATATACATATACATTTCATACCTATGCATAGCATGAGTGTTTCATCCTCATTTGCATTTCTCCCAAGGTCGTGTTTTATCCAGGTCTTACCTTGTGGTCAAAGTCCAACTTACTTGGCACCTACCAAACAGCTTTGTGTAGTGTCCATCTGATGTTCTTCCAGATAGGACGTTTTTCTTATTCGATGGTTTTCCGGATATGCCTGTTCCTTTTATGTCCAATACTATCCTCATATATTGTGTTTATACCTTTCATTCAAAGCCATTATTGGATGTCTGGTACCCTGATTTTAATGTCTCTTTCTGATGGTTTTCCAGATGGAGTCTCGTTGTTCTGATGTTCTTCCAGAACTTCGTTGTTACGTATCTGATGGTTTTCCAGATATTTTCCCTTGATTCTGATGGTTTTCCAGAATCTATCCGATGGTTTTCCGAATACGTTTCTCTTTCTGATGGTTTTCCAGATTGAGTATCTTTTATCTGATGGTTTCCCAGATATTTTCCTTCGATTCTGATGGTTTTCCGGATTTGTTTCTCTTTCTGACGGTTTTCTAGATTGAGTATCTCTTATCTGATGATTTTCCAGATATTCTTTTACGATTCTAACGGTTTTCCAGAATCTTTCCAATGGTTTTCCAGATAAATTCCTCCTTCTGATGGTTTTCCAGAATCTTATCCGATGGTTTTTCGGATCTGTTCTCTTTCTGAGGTTTTTCCAGACTGAGTTTTTGTTCTGACGTTCTTCCAGAACCCCTTTGTTGCTTATCTGATGTTCTTCCAGATGTCGTCCTTTTGTTTCTGGATATAGCCCAGGGTTTATTCGATGTTTTTCCGAGTATCTCTGGTATGTTTTAGAGTTCATTCGATGTTCTTCCGGATGTCCCTGAAATTTGTTTCTTTGACCCCGAGGTTATTCGATGGTTTTTCCGAGTATCTCTGGTGTTTGTTTCTCTCTGTATAATTTCTGATGATTCTTGAAGATCCCGCTCGATCTCTTCGCTTAAAGGAATGACTCGGAAATTCCAGCACTTGTCGTTTACCTGATCCTACCGCCGTGTGGATCCTGTGTTACTATTCGTTCTAAAGTGACAATTGTCGCGCTATTCTACCAGTGCGTCGTATTCCCTAGTGTAGTTACTCGTCGCGTCTGTCCCCTATGACGTCGTGTCGCTTGCATCCTTGCATTCATCATTCCATCATACGCATCATATTAGATTCATGGCATTGTCAGCATTATAGTTCGTGTTATTTTGTCCATATCACTGCATCTAGGGGCCAAATTTTAGGTTATCTGTATTTAAATCCCTTTCACCGTGATTTCTCGAGTCTCCGCTGCTCAAATCATCCGATGAAACTATTTAAATAGGGGCATCTGTTGCACCCTAAATTTGTCCTACATTTACATAGTTTCTAGTGCCACTTTATTTCGAATGAATAAAATGGCACAATTGGCAAGAGACCGTGTGTAAGGAGTTGTGAGTGTGAGAGGTTGAGATTTCGAATCCATAATTTGTTAGAGTTAACCCTAATTTGTTAGCTATATAAACATGAGTTTCATTTGAGAAAAGGGGGAGAAGGAGACAAAAGAAAAAATGGCGGCCGTTCTCACAACTTATCAGAAGAAAGGAGGAACCCACGAACCTAGAAGGAGAAAAAAGGGACGGTTCTTCAAAGAAGAAGACGGAGCTTCCTTCGTTAATCATCACCATCGCGACTCAGAGAAGCTCAAGCTCTCATCATTGTCCTCCTTTCGAAACTGCTTCAAATCCCATCTCAAGAATCCGCCGCCGTTACCGTAAGCTTTTCCTAACTTTTTAGATTTAGTTAATATTAAAATGAATTTTCTTAATTAAAACTCCTCTTGAACCAAAATTCTTTTTTTAGAGGTTAGTGCATTATTTTTAATTAAACCATTTAAAAAAAAAAGAAATACAACAAAAGAAACATAAAGCTAACATTAAGACCTTTTATTCAACATTAAAGCTTTTTTTTTAACAAGATTTAAAACTCTTTTATTAAAGTTAAAACCTCTTTTAAAGTTTTTTTTCTTCCAAAATTAAAATCTTTTCTTAAAACTAAAACTTTTTTTCCAAATTTAAACCACCTTTTTAAAATTTAAATCTAAGTTTGTAAATTAAAACCATTATTTAGTTAAAGTTACTACAAACCTTTTTAAAAATCTATATATATATATCTATATAAAACTTTTAATTAAAAACTATTTTTTATAACTTATAATTAGTTTATTTTTTTAATAACTTGAAATTATATTTTTTTTATGACTAATAATTAAAAACATTTTAATAGCTTATAGTTAGTATTTCTTTTTTTTATAATTTATAGTTAGTAACTGTTTTTTATGATTTATAGTTAATTTAGTTTTTAATAAATTGTAATTAAAAAAAACATTTAGATTTCTAATTTATGACGTTCCTAACATTTTTTTATCTCAGTTGTATAGTTTATTGATCCTTTATTTTTTGCACTCCAATTTATAGTTGTAATTTACGCGAGGCAATCATCGCTCTTATTTCATTATTATTCTTGCATTTTCCATGGATGTAATTTACGCGAGGTCATGGTCGCGGTTTATTTTTATTTCGCATTTTTTGGGGATTTGTAATTTACGCGAGTGATCGTCGCGACGCTTTTTCCGCTTTCTTTACTTTTCGCACTTTAATCTTGCCGTATAATAATTTTCCGTATTTTGCACGTTTAGCCGTTAGAATCCTTCCGAAGGAATTAGGTTTAGCCGTTTGACCGCCGAGTCAATAACCCTAATTTCAACCGTTTCAAAACCCTAATAGTCTAGGTGTCCCGCCGTGGACGAAAATGCCCTTTACCCTAGCATTAGGTCAAAGAGTCGCCGTACTCTGCTTAGGGTTTCTCGCCGTGGAATCCCTAATTTCAACCCTACATTTTCAATTAACAAATTCAACATAGAAATAGGAGTTTCAAAGACTCCACGTAAGCGTGTCCTTAAGATACGTTTATTCCCCATTGAAACCTTAACCATAGTCAAGACGTTTCTAACCTCCCTTTTAAGGGGAACTACGATTACTCTGATTCCATTCCCTATCCAAGATACGTAGGTACAAGATGCGACGTTTTGCCGAGTAAACTTAGGACTAACCCTTAGGTCTTTAGGTCACTCTATCCCTTAGCAATATATATCAAACAGATAATAAAATAAAAAAGCATACAATAAACAAAAGGTTCCTGTAGAGTACTACAGAAGTTTAGGGTGCTAGTACCTTACCTAAACTTAACCAACCCCTTACCTAGATCTCTCCCCGCATTGTCTTTACGATGCAAAATTAGGTTTTCCTCTTTTGACCTTTCCCTTCGGATAAATCAAAGAGAGGTTGTGAACTAAAGATGCGATTCAAATTAATTAATAATTTGATATCATATTCTAACCGCAACATATAGAATAAAGGTTGAAGATGATGGGAATGCTTTGTAATCTGGTTTCATTTAGGTTTTACACTAATACCTTACTAGTACCTTGCTAGAAAAAGGTGCATGTATGGGTATATATAGGTGTGTGTGAAAATAGGCAAAGAGTATGTAAGAAAAATAAGACACAAAACAAAATTTTATATTTTTGAAAGCTTCGGGTCGGCCTATGAAAGCAATAAGTCGGCCTGTCAAGGTATTCAGGTCGACCTTAGTGAGGCGACCTATGGACAAAGCCCACAAGCTTTAATATTGATGAGTGGAGGTTGACCTGTAAGAGCTATGTGTCGACCTATGCTTTAGCAAAAGCTTCTATAGATCAGCATGAACTCGTATATGTCGGCCTATGCAACAATGTTCACACATAAAACTTTGTTTTTTATGTGTGTGGCATGTCTAAGGCTTTTCAATACTTTCCAAAAACATTTGTATGCATCCTAAGTCTAAAATGATTCAATAGACATCTAAAATTTGGTTAATACTGTCCAATATAAAAAAATACTAGGTCATACTCCTAACTTTGACATCATTCAAAACATGGTTAGGTTGTAGAATGTACTCACATAGGCAAGTAATTAGGTTGAGCAATCAGAGGTGGAACATAAGTCTCTATTGGAGTTATTAGAATAGATCTGGCTAATTGCGAAGCTCGAACCAAATCTGGATGTAACAGAACAACTGTTTCATGACCTATGGTGTTTTGTGGAGGAGGAAGAGGTGGTGAATTGTTTACTTCTAGAGCAGCGGTAACAGCTTTGTGGTCAACGACAGATCTAGTAGCCTTAGATCCATCCATCACCAAAAATTGTAGGAACTGAATATTAGGAAACCTGAGGAAACTTAATAGAGATTATGCTTGGATTAATCAAGATGTTATGAATCCTCGTGTTTGATCGTGAACGTTTTATTTTCGATGCTCGAAGGGGGTTGCAAACTGAGAAGTTGTGTGTGTGTGTGTGTGTGTGTGTGTGTGTGTGTGTGTGTGTGTGTGAGAGAGAGAGAGAGAGAGAGAGAGAGAGAGAGAGAGAGAGAGAGAGAGAGAGAGAGAGAGAGAGAGAGAGAGAGAGAGAGAGAGAGAGAGAGAGAGAGTGAATTCATGGAAACCGAAGGGATCAAAAGTTGATTCTCACTAACAGCGTCATAAATGAGATGGTGAACGGCGGTGATTACAGATCGTAGATTCCGACAAAGTGGAATGATGGGGAGGGGGGCTGCAAGATTAGCACTTCAACGTTTAAGTATATATATGAGTAAGAAGACTGATATGAAATTGGATTTGAAACTTGCTACCACAATTTGACGCTTACTCTAGTCTCTCTATATATAGAGATAAGCAAATAACTGACTAACTATTTGTTATTTGTGATTTACAAAGAGTCGATAGATGTATTTTACATTTGAGATCTCTTGAAATCGTAAGAATGACAATCTTAAGATATTAAAAAGATTTTGAAAGGAGTGTGACCCCTTCCTAATAATTGGTAGGATAGATCCACTCGATCCAGAAATGTCTGAAATTGATCACGTTGGCTCATAACAATTTATATAAATAAAAAATAACTAACTCTAAAATCCATGTTTAATAAAAAAATAAATGAAATGAATTTTTGTATGTTTATAAATGAATAGAGATATTATAGAATCCATGTTTTATCCAAAATATAAGTAATCAAATTCTCAATATATTCAATTTGTGACCATATTTATACAAAATATTATGAGATAGTATGTTGTTAAAATATATTTAAAAGGAAACATTTCCTAATAAATATTATATTATAAACAAATCAATAGTAAATTTTTCTTTGTCTATCAAAATAAATTTACGTAGTAAATCTTTGTGAATCATAAATTAAAGATATGGTTAAAATTTTAAAAAATAAGTCATGTGAACAAATTTGAATTTATACACTTTTTTTATTAATAAATCATTAAATCTTCCAATTAATATTTAAGTTCAAATTTAATCTTTATCACACCTGAATTTATACACTCTTTTATTTTTTTATTTTTTTTGTTATAATTAGAGGCACTCTTTTAAGAGCTTAAGAAAATAACATTTCTTAAAAATAAAGATATTTAATGCTTCCGAAATTTAAATATTTAGCTTTTCTAGATAATATTTGTTTTATTTAAAATGTTTAAATATTATTCAAGAATACTCATTGTGATGACCTTATAATTAAAGAAAATGCTTATTAATAAGAAAATTTAAAAGTAAGAATAAATCACAACCATTTATTATTATCACTATCTCATAATTTTTATTAAAAAAAATTAAAATAAATTCTAAAATAATAACATCTGTGCATTCTTGCATTTCTTTTTTAAATTGTTTTATACTAAATAGCATTATTCTTAGATTACTATGCATTTTTAAAGCGTTAGCTTTATTACAACAAATATAATAGGAATAGTCACAATCTTTTTATAGTTTTAAGTGACTCATGTGCATTACAGAGAAAATATAAATTATAGTTTTAAATTAAAAATAACATAACGTTTTTTTCTCTGAAAGTGAGGCTTAAATAAAATTATAAATTTCATTAAATTTAAAATAGAAAAATAAGTAAAATATTAATTAGATAAAATGAAAGTAAATATTAGTTTGTTAAGATATTTTTGAAGATAAAAATAAAATCAATATTATATATCTTCATGATTCATTTAAAGTAATTGATTTTATTTACGTCATGATTTAAATTGATTTATTATTAATGTTTAATTATTTTTATATCTGCCAAGATATTACATCATATTTATATCTTGTGTTATATCTCTATATAAATCAAGATTGTTTTAGTTTAAAGTTGTATAATTTTCTTATCTTCTAATATTCAACTTGCAATGTCTTTGAACAATGTCTTTGAAAACTCACCAGACCTTCTACCTTCGCCTTATGATGAACAATGTTTTCACACAGATCATCTTCGACTTTCAATGATTCCAGCTCATATTCAAATTCAACAAGAATCAAAAGAATGTTCATGTTTTATCTATGGAATTTGTTTTCCTGATGAGGATAGTCTGATTGAATATGATTCTAACTCAACTTTTGATATGATCAAAAATCCATTACTCAAGGTTGAAGATGATGATTACTATAATTTTGGTTTTGATTATGATGATTCTTTTATGGATTATATTATGGCTGAGCTAATGAAGCATGGAGCTCTAGTTGGTCCTAACTATATTCTTAAGGTTCCTTCATGCAAAGAAAAACCAAGTCTAATGCAAAATTATTTGGAAAATTAGGATCCAAGCTATAATGATAAGTTCTGCCAGAATGAGGGAATGATTTTATGCAGATTTATGTTAGAGTTATGATGTGATATTTTGGGTGCTTTTAATATAAACATATAACTCTATTAACATATTTAGTATATTTAGTAATTGTTTATTTGTTTTGTAGAACCAAAATCTCAGTGCTAGATTATTTTTTTCGGTTACTGAATATATATTGCAATAAAATGAGAAGTTGATATATTTAATGTTGATTTGTTTTAGCTTTAAAAAATGATTTTTTTTTTTAAATTTTCAATAATTTTTATTAAAATGTTATTTAAAATATTATAAATTTTTTAAATTTGATTTTCTTTTTTAAGATTGAAATATCAGACATTCTATAATACAAATATACATTATCAAAGATCATATTTAAAATCACAATTTTTTTAAAAGGATGTATTTCAAAAATATTTTTTTTATGAAATAGCTTTAAATTTAAGTGATTTTTTAAAATTTTAATAATAAAAAAAATTATAACATATCTAAAAAACATTTTAAGAATAATTATTTAAATAAATTATTTATTTCTGATTTGTTTTGTAAATATTTTAAACAAAAATATAATCCTATAAAAATATTTTTTTAAAAAATAACTAAAATAAACATGCCCATAGCCTATAGAGTTTATTTCAGAATTATTAAAGGTATTTCAATAATGATTACTTTGTACTTTATTTCAATTGCTCTTTTTTGGACGTGTAGTTAATTTATAGGTAATAATTAATTAACGTAACAAAATTAAACATAAATCTAGTATTGTTTAGAAAATGAATGTAGATCATGGAAGGTGCAGGTTAGCTTAATAAATAAATTGTTTGACACGTTAATAATTTCATCGTTCTAATTATTATTGTATCTTTTATTTATTGAGAAAATCGGTCCATAATATATCTTTATTAAAAACTGTCGTTCTCATATATTTTGAAATTATTTTTTAATTGAAGAATGTCTAGGATAATTTTTTGAAATTATTTTTTAATCAAAGAATGTCTATTTTTTAATTGATTCATCACACTGATGAAATTGTTTTAAAGTCACCTGACTTTCCCGCCACAAAGGCTAGGAATCCAGATCTATAAGCTTCATAAGCAAATTCTACATGTTATTAGAGAGACAATTTCCTCTAATATACTTTTGATCCATTTTATGATTTCAATACATATGTATTTTTCTAAAACCATGCTCAATTGAATTTTTTAATTTGTGTATAAACATTCAGTTATGAAGTTGTTACAATTGATGTACTTTTGTATATAGATCCTATGACAACAAAGAATGGATTGGACGTGGGTCTGAAGGTATAAGTGGTAGCCATTCACGTCGAATATTCATTGGGATAATGAGGGAAGGCAAGGTTTTGATTCAGTTAAGGAAAAAATTATCTTCTTTCTTCTTCATGTCTTTTTTCATACAAGTTTGAAGTAAAAGAGATCGCTACTACAAAAAGTACATACAACGACGTCACCATTACCACGGTCTTTCGAAAGACCATGGTGATATCTCTAAATTCAGGAGGCTATATTTTTTATTTTTTTAATTAAACGCTGTTAATTTATTACCACGGGTTTTTAAAACAACCGTGGTGATATCAGTTGACATTTCATGAGTTTGATTCTCAGCGTCTTCTAATTTGTGATTTCTTCAATATTTAAGAATTGTCTTTCAACCCACGATACAAAACCATTATCAACCCTAACAAAATGTTCAACACCATCTTCAAACCTAAAGAAACAACAACATTTTCAACCAATGTCTTTGTTTTTGTATGGTCGAGGAAGGAGCCGACATCGTGTTCTTCGTTCTTGACTAGCCTTTATTTTATCTCTTGAGGAGGAACTCAATGGTTCTGACAATATTTTTTTACTTATTCATCATGTTTCCAGTACGTAAACGTTTTCCCCATGTATCTAAAGTACCAACATTTTCCATTATTATTTATGTATTTGTTGTTGTTGATGCTTTTATATTTGTTATTTTTTATGCTTATTTATTTGTTGTTGATGATGCTTATTGTTGTATTTTATGCTTAATGTTGTTGATGATGCTTATTGTTGTTATTGATGCTTGTTGTTGTTGATGATGGTTATTGTTAAAGATGATGATTTTTGTTGTTGATTCTTATTATTTTTTATGCTTATGTATTTGTGTTGATGCTTATTTGTTGTTAATTGCTTATTGTTGTTGTTGATGCTTAATGTTGTTGATGATGCTTATTGTTGTTGTTGATGATTGTTTTTGTTGCTGATTCTTATTGTTGAAGATGATGCTTATTTATTATTGTTGATGCTTATTTTTGTTGTTGATGCTTGTTGTTGTTGTTATTGTTGTTGTTGACGATGATGCTTATTGTTGAAGATCATGCTTGTTGTTATTTTTAATTCTTATTGTTGTTGATTCTTATGTGTTTGTTGTTGTTGATACTTATTGTTATTGATGATGCTTATTATTGTTGTTGTTATTGATGCTTATTATTGAAGATGATGTTTGTTGTTGTTGTGTTGTTGTTGATTCTTATTATTATTGATGCTTATGTATTTGTTGTTGTTGATGCTTATTTGTTGTTGTTTATGCTTATTTTTGTTGTTGATGTTTAATATTGTTGATGATACTTTTTTGTTGTTGTTGTTGTTGATGCTTATTGTTGAAGATAATGCTTATTTGTTGTTGTTAATGCTTGTTGTTGTTGATGCTTATTGTTGTTGTTGATTCTTATTGTTGTTGATGCTTATGTATTTGTTGTTGTTGATGCTTACTGTTGTTGATTATGATTATTGTTGTTCTTGATGCTTGTTGTTGTTGATGCTTATTATTTAAGATGATGCTTGTTGTTGTTGTTGTTGATTCTTATTGTTGTTGATACTTATGTATTTGTTGTTGTTGATACTTATTTGTTGTTATTGACGCTTACTTCTTGATAGTGTGAATACGAGTTTCTCAAGTGATTGTTTTGATGAAGACAAACTACAAGAATGTGTTTATGTCAAAAATAATGGATCAAGACTCATATCAGGAGGAAGTGCAATAAAGTCCAATTTCCAAGTGATAAAGTTTAAGTCTTGGAATGCTCTTAATGGATTGATCATGACAATATAAGGTACAAGTGTACAACCTCTTTATAGTTTTTCTAAGTATTTTTTATTCTGCCTAGACATGTAACCGGTTACAAATATTCATGTAACTAGTTACCACACCTGAACATTTTGTAGTTTTTTTCAAAGGATGTAACTAGTTACCTAAAAACCTGTAACTAGTTACATATGCGTATTTTTCAAAAATTTTAAGGCACCACTTCAGGTGTAACCAGTTACACCATTTATGGTAACCAGTTACCACTAAAGCAGTGACAGTGATTCAGGAAAATTTTAATGGAAACAAAATTTTAAAATGTATTTTGAACTGTGACATCTATTCATGCATTTGTACTCATTTATAGAGGTGTTAAGGCTCTATATATACCTTAACTTTCAGATTTTCAAACACACCTCTTTCATCTATAATTTAAAATCATTTTCTCTCATTTTTTAAAACTTCAAGTGTTCTTGACATAATTTTTTGTTGAAACTTATGCACTTAATTTTCATTGCAAATTCATATAATTTCAACCACATACATCATTGAGAACTTGTGTTATATAAAGAGAATTGTTTGCTTGAAGCAGAAGATCAATCCAAGTGATCGATACAATGTATACAACTTTAAAAACTCTTGTAAAAATTTAGAATATTGTTGAGTTCCTTGTTGTCCAGGATTGTTGGAAACAAGGTCGTGATTAAGGGAGGATTGTTCTCTTATTTCACTTAGTATAAATTATAAGGGGATTGTCCTTATTGATTTGTTAGGATCAAATGTACGTTAGCTAGGATAGCCTGTACAAAGTCCAAACAAGATAGTAAAATCTCTTACATGTTGTAAGGGGGCTAGACGTACTCTCGGACTGTGAGAGAAACTACTATAATCCCTCTGCGTTCTTTATTTTTCCGCACTTTACCGCTTTCAACACTTAGAAACCAACCGGAAAAATTATAACATATAAGTCTAAAATCGAAAAAAATTTAAAGTGCCTAATTCATCCCCACCCCTCTTAGGTGCAATCTCTACTTACAGATAAATGACCTTTTCTTCATCTATTAGCGACAAAGCTATGTATACAAATGAAACCATGACAAATGATTCTCAATCTGTAGTTGGAGAACAAAAAAATAGCAAAGATGTGCCACAATGATGGCTACATTAACAAAAGTCTGCAATTCGGGTGTTAGACTTCTGGTCGAGTTTAGCGTCGTTAAAATTATTATTGATGGTCCTCATTCTTCGGTGTTTAAGAGTTATGTTGCTTTCTTTGGACGTATAAAAATCAACATATTGTTAGATGATTGGAAGGATGTACCAGATAAGGTGAAAAAAAGCATATGGACAGGCGTTCAAATATTCATTTTAATTTTTATTGATTCAATATTACGTTATATAAACACTAATAAATACTTATTGATTTAAATATGTAGTTGATGTTTGAGTTTAGTGATGATTTAAAGTTGAAAAAAAGTGGATCACTTATTCTGGTACGACTTGGAGGAGTTTTAAATCACAACTCACGAGTTACTACATTCCGAAGCCAAAGCCTAATATTTAGTGCTCGTGGGTGAAATATTTGTATCTTGACAAGAAGGTTTGGAAAATTTTTGTGAAGTCTCATAGTAATGAGGAGTTAATAGTTAGTTCTAGTTGTATTTTCTAATAGTATTATGGATACAAACATTGACGTTAATATTTTCCTATGTTTATAACAACTTAACAGTGAAGCTAGAAAGTTGAACAAGTCTAAAAAGAAATACTCCCATAGATTGTCTAGTGGGGGATATAGGAAACTTGAGAAAACCATGATTGCTGAAAAAAGGCAACAACTAGGAGATGAGAACTCCATGAGTCGTGATCGGGAACCATCTCCACCATCACGACATGAGAAGTGGAAGAGGGATCGACATATACTAAATGGAGACTACACTTCAAATGCCTCAAGATTAGTAGTTGAGAAAATTGCAAGTCAGACTTGTTGTGCATATGTTTAGTGTTATTTAAATTGCTTTGGTAATTACTAATGCATGTCTTATCATGTTGTTTGGGACTTTTTGGTTAACTCAGCCCGTGAAGGTTTCTTTATTCTAGAACCATGACATGATATATTAGTATAAGCAACCGGAATAAAGGAGCATGATGGGCGTGTCCGTGGGGTTAGAGATGGCATCAGTCTGAGAGTGTTTTTTGGTACGTCTAGAAAAAGCAACATACATGTGCAAAAAAGAAGCGTTGGAAGAGTTTGAGAGGAAGATAGATAGTCAAAATAAAGAATTTAAAGAGAAGTTAGAAGCAGAGCGAGAAACTCGCAGGAAATAATTGGAAGAAATAAAAGAGTTATATTCGGTATGTGAGAATATTATGATATATGAATGTAAGATATATATTTTATTAATTATGTTTTGTGTTCCTGTGTTTTTATAGTGTAGAGAGTCAGTGAAACCATCCCACAGTGTATGCGATGATTGTTATGTTGATGATCAATTTCCTGATAGAGTTGTTGTACGTGGTGCAAGTACAACCTCCTCCGGTAACGAGATTTAGCAGGGTTATTGGATCCCCATGAAGAATAATATGCTAAAATTTTATGTTGCCCTTTACACAACGAAGAAGTGTTGTTTACTCTTGAGCTAGGGGGGAGAATGTTACTTAGCACCGTTCCTTAATAAGTGAGTAATTTTAAAATTATGGCTTTTCTATTATAGTTTAGTTTTCATTTTCACCATATACTAATTATATATGCGTGTATTGTTCAATTAGAGAACATTTTCAATTGATCATCGTATCTCTTCAGACAAATATGGTAACTATATTGTATTTGTTATACAAACCACTTGAACATATGATGCAACAAATTTTTACTAGTTAAATTTATGTTTATGAGACTTTATGTAATATTTTCTTTGACTTTGTAATTATCTTAGCATGTGATGCATCCGCAAGTGCACGGAAATATCAAAGTAATATAAAAGATTGTCAAACCCACAAAGACCAATGTCAACCTACCGTTATCTATTGTTGCGATGTAAAGCTAAGGCTAATGAAATATGGATTTGGGAAAACTAAAAATAAAATTAAAACTAAGTTAAGGTTTAGGAAATATAACAGAAAAAAGAGGTCGGAATATGAATTCCGTGTACCTCAGGAACTCTGTAAATCATTGGCATTAATTTATGGTTAAATTACATTTCGTAGAAAATACTAGTTTAAAGACTCTATCTCACACTCTCGCGCTATTGATTAAAGTCACACTTCCTAACCATGATATTTTTATCTCGCTCGACAATTTTAATTAAGAAGCATATTTTGAAAACTAATTAGATTCTAATTGATACCTAAAGCGTTCTTGTTTATTTAGGATCAACATCCAGTTCTCACTATCCAGTCCAATTTTCACACTCTCGCATATCGACTTGGGCATTTATTTGCTTTTCACTCTCATGACAAAACATTAAGACTTAAACTTGGAAACTAAAGCCAAAATAGAATTTAACAAAGTCTTACACTAATTTCATTACTGAGCATTGTCGGAACGATGATCCTCACATACCGGACTCAAAACAGTTTAGCTGGACATGATTATGAAAATAAATAAACAATTTTGGATTTTCAAATTAAACGCAGACATAACAAGCAATTTAAAATAAATTAAAGTGATGCTTGAAGAAAAAGGGTAAAAGCTTGAAATGATAACGATGGCAGAAAGATAAAGCATAAATGTAAATTGCGGAAAATAAAAGCAGGAAAATAAATTGCGATAAAAGTAAATAAACCTGAGATAAATACTAAAATTAAATTGAAGGCAAGATTGTTGATCCAAGCAAGTTACACAGATTATAGGCCTAAACACTAATGGTAGAGTAGTTTCTTGATGTGAGAAAACTATCCCTTTTTACAATGGTGATTTCTTCCTAAAACTACGAACAATGCTTCCGCGTACAAAACTTGAATAATAAAAGTAGAGAAAAATACTCTTTATATAGAGGTATGATGCCTCCATAACCTCTCCCAACATGCAAAATCAGTTGAGAAGAAGTAGGGAAATGGAGGAAAGACAATTACATTGGACTTCCACGTTTTCTGCTACTGCATGATAATGGCGACCGCCATTAGCTTCATTTTGCTGATGACGTGGATTGGGTACATGGCAAACGCCATGTGCCAGAAAATGGTAAATTATGCACGTTTTCTTCCTTTTGTTGCTCTTTTCCCGGTTTTCTCGCACGGACGCTCTTATTCGACAAATACCTGAAACACAAACATAATACGATATAATAATACCAAAAACAAATAAAACAATATTAAATTGCATGCAAATAAAAATACATTTTCACGTCATCAAACACCCCCACACTTAAACCATTGCTTGTCCTCAAGCAATCAACCAACACGATAAAAAGAAATAAGCATGGTTTGAAACAAAGGCACAATGAGACTCTAATCATACGTGACTTCTAGGCTAATGTTAGATCGATAGGTACTAAATATCAATACCAAGGATATTGTAACGACACAATTTCAAAAACTCTCTCCTTATGCAAATCAATCTGAATCATGCTATTATAACTCAACCTAGGTTCTTTGTTCTTTTTCACCCCATTTCATTCTAGTGCAATTACATTAAGCTAGTTATCCATACACATTCACGGTAAGTAAACCTGTTAGTGACTATGATCTCATTGTTATTTCATTTTTCTCAGCAAATATGCTTAAGAATCAATTGAACTTAAAGAGTTTGTACCGTTGGGCTAAGTGTTCGGGTGAGGACCACCTAACTTAAAAGGAACATATCTTATCATTCATTTTTTTTCTATTAACTTCTCATTTTAAATTAGAGATCATACACTTATTTGCATCAACTTCTTACTTAGTGTGTGATTAGGATGGTGCTGACTGCTTAAATAAACTTCTTAGGGATTACTTTAAAAACTAAACTTATCTCGGTGTAATGGGTACTCAAATTGATTTTGCATATAGGGTTTAAGGTGTCAAGACGATATTGATTTTATCGAAACTTTCCCTAGTCTCTCTAACACAACCTATATACTTTCAGAGTGTCGTGCCATGAATCAAAAAAAATTGTTGGAGGTTAAAATTTTAAAATATCAGGGAAATTTAATAACAAGCAAAAACCATGCATAAAGACTCGACGGCACATGCAAAGACTCGATAAAACATTAAAACCAGATAAAAGTCCTAAAAACATGAAATAAACTAGGAAATGATAAACCTAACCAGAAAGCGGTAAAGTTCCTCCCCCACACTTAAACCAAACATTGTCCTTAATATTTTGATAAAAGGTGGAAGAAGGAAAGATAGAACCTGTGTGAATTCCTATTGCGTTCCAAATCCTCTCTGATCCCGCTCTTGTTGTCCCTGTCTTATTGACCACTTCTACTCCGACGTCTTGTACTACGTGGTATCTGAATTTACTGAAACTGCTATTTTCTGAAGCAACGCATCATATTGTTCACTTTCGAAGGAAGTACCTGCAAAATTCTTAGAA
The DNA here is from genome assembly GCA_963859935.3 of Lathyrus sativus. Taxonomy (NCBI): domain Eukaryota; kingdom Viridiplantae; phylum Streptophyta; class Magnoliopsida; order Fabales; family Fabaceae; genus Lathyrus; species Lathyrus sativus. The sequence goes on from OZ012741.1 coordinate 63,715,278, forward strand.
AAATACGGTGTGGTATGTGCAGGTGGAACTTGACCATGCGAAGTGTAACACCCTTTTCTACCCCACGAATATTATGGCAAAAATAATCATATTTATTAGAGTAAAATATTAAACATAATAAAATCATTAAAAAAGGGCGCACATTTCTCAATAAATTCAAATATAGGTCAATGGTCTGTAAGCAACGGGTTTTCTCAAAATTACTCAAAGTGCTCAAATGGCAGCGGAACTCAAAAAGGACAATTCAAAGTTTTCCTTGTACTGCAAGGAAATCAACATAACAAAAACACAATAAAATATAGTTTGACTCAAAGACCCCAACCCGATATTACACTATCAGAGCAAGACCCTCTAAGTCAACCACAATGGCCAACGACCCAAAAACTTTAAAATCTCCCCATCGTCCTCTGTCGCACAGTCTCTTTCTTCACTGTTTCCCTTCACCCGCCATCATTATCACCTCTATTCCTTCATCGCGAAACCTAGCTCCGGTCGGTAACCTCCATGAAAGCTTCATCAAAAACCTCCATATATTAGCTTTCGACCAGAACGACGCAAAATGGTTGTAAAACCCATCACTCTGGTGACGCTTCTTCAATATCAACCAGCAGCGGATTCATCACTCACTTTCCAGCAACAGCGGGTCCATTTATGCACTCACTTTTGATTCACACAATGTCTCCAACGCAACTCTCTGGTCGATGTTTCCGTCTCAACAATGCCTCGTATTACCGAACAACGACGATTCCGGCAACTTATAAAGCTCCAACTTCAACAACACAACATATTCTAAGCAGCTGACACCATGTTATCACTCACTTGAAAATGGAATTCTTTCTGTCTGTTGTCAATTACTTGTGCAGGTATAGGGTCTGATGCAGAGTGAGCGAACATCCTCGCGACAAACGTTGAAGTGCTGCTTCTTGTTGGATTTTGTTTGATGTCAGCTGGCGCACATTCCCTGTTCCAGCAAAGTTCATCGGTTGCGCAACTTTCAGAGTGAAGCTTCAGCGTTACGAAGTTGGTGCTGTCAACGGAGAAATCCTTACCAAACCTCCAACCATGCCACCGGATCTGAGATGGAAACGACAATTTTATGCGATAATATAACAACAACAGTTCTCGGACAGTCGTGAGATTTGGTTTCGGTCCATCACCGTCTCAGTTACAGCCTGGCAACTACAACAACAAAGCGAGTGTTCTGAGTTTGTACGAAATGGCAGCATTGTTTTCTGGTCTGGTTCAGGTTCATAGTGGTCCGGCCTCAACAACATAGTTCAAACAGACAGCCACTCAAATGGCATTTCCGATTTAATTCTGTTTTTGTAGATTTTATTTTATGTTTGCATTGCCTGTTATGATAGACCCGAGCAGCAATATAGAGCCTGCACGTCTCGCAAAACATCTTGCTCGATTCTCAACAAAAACGCAACTCAACAACAATGACCACTAGACGTGAATAGCAAGGAGTATCGCCGCGTCCCGTAAATAACAATAACTCAATGATATCCGCCGCGAGAGAGTGGCATCAGTGACGACAACAAATCTCGGACCATTCATTAACGGCTGGTTATCGAATCTGCTTGGGTATGAAGTTATTGCGTGAAAAGTTTGAGATGCTGTAATTCTGTGTGTGGATACTGGTTCGAGGACGCCATATTTTTGTTTCTGTTTGCAGGTTTGCGATGGTGCCGAGGTTAGCTCGTCGTTCACAAGCTATCATGGTATATGTCACTTAGATGTTCAAGCCTTTACAACCTTCAATGTCGTAGCACAACTCTGATTCGGCAAAAGAACAATGAAACCATCGCCGCTTCCAAATTGGAGGATCGAATCCTTTGGGTCTTGGTTTCGACATCTACTCGCATCATCCAATTTCATAAGCGTGGGTATGATTAGTTGCGGCTATGACGATTCAAGCCTCTAAATCCAACGACTTGAACTCTGAGATACATATGCTGATCCGGCGGCCTGCAAACGCGTTTGACGACGGTAACGGTTATTCTCATGGTCATATTCTGGTTTTCGTGTATCGATGGTATAAGTGATATAAGATTAACACTCTGTAATTATTGTATAAAGTTTGTATGCTTGAAACTTGTTTTTCGATTTTTTTTACGGTATTGTGCATTATCGGTTTGATATGGAACAGGTGCTGTTAATTCATTCTATTCAAAAGTCTGTTGTCTATCTTCCTGTCGATAGTTCAAATGGAACTTTGGGGCTGTTTTTGTTCTACAGGATCACTTGTGAGAAGGATGAGTTGTGTTAGAACTTTGGGAAGCAATGTCGCTGCTTTGTTCGTGTCAATTGCACAATTTCGGTAACAATTTCGGTCTTTTCGGTTAAGCATATAGCAGCTACATAAGTCATTAAAGAAAAGTTAATTGGATATTAATTATTGGTTTTTTTTTTAACTTTGTTATTTAATTTTGTTAATAAATTTTAATTAACCTAATTATTTGAGTTAATTGGATAATTTAGATAATTAATTTTGATTAACATAATTAATTAATTAATGGAATTCCAATCATTTAATCCTTTTAATCAATTTTAATTAATTTAATTATTCGACCACATTAGTTGTTAATCGAATAATTTTAATAATTAAATTAGATTAAGCTAATTAAGTGGTTCAATAATATTTTCTCACTTTTAGCTTTGAAGCGAGCCAAGACCGTAAGCTTCCTCAATTCAAGTCAATATTGTTGGTACACACTTACGTGTGTGTTATTTCTCCCTATTCGATAAAAATGTATCCCTCTCCCACAAGTGTAATAGTTGTTATCGCTTTTTCCTTAATTATTCTTGAATGCCTAAAAAACAATTTTCAAAAATAAATTCTCGATTAGTCGAGCCATTTTCCACCCTTGTAAGTCGAGTGCAGTCAAAGCCTCGCCATCAACCTTTGATCACCATACACAATATTTTAAAGCTTAATCCTGGGCTTCCTTACAGTGATACCTATTTGATCAATTATTTCTAGTTATTCACTTAGAAGACTAACCCACTTTGCTAGTGGCCACGTTTAAATCTAATTCAAACCTTGATTCACATCAAGCATTTTCCTCAAATTAAATCAATCCACTTAATCATATTTAAACACAATTTTAATAAAATATGAAAAGGGAGTTGGAATCGAGCCTTTGATTTCTCTTCTCGATTGTTTGGGCCCGAGGAGCCTTTCTTAAGTCTAAACAATTGTCTTCTCTAAAAGATGTACAATATGACAAACTCAAAATCTATTTTCTCGAACACTTAGATGAAAAAGAGAGAGGGTCAAGCCTTTGACTCGATTTCCCGATTACTTGGGCCCGAAGAGCCTTTCTTAAGCCTCGAGTAATCGTCATCCGATTAATTTACTCTAATTATATCGAAGATTCTTCATAATACAAGATGAAAAAGAGAGAGGGCCAAGCCTTTGACCCACTCTCCTGATTACTTGGGCCCGAGAAACCTTTCTTAAGCTTCGAGTAATCGTCATCTGATCCGTCTACTCGAACCATTTCCATTCCTTCTCCGTTAAGGATGAAAAAGAGAGAGAGTCAAGCCTTTGACTTGCTTTCCCGATTGCTTGGGCCCGAGAAGCCTTTCTTAAACTTCGAGTAATCGTCATCCGACCAACTTACTCGAACCATTTCCGTTCCTTCTCCGTTAAGGATGAAAAAGAGAGAGAGTCAAGCCTTTGACTCGCTTTCTCGATTACTTGGGCCCGAGGAGCCTTTCTTAAGCTTCAAGTAATCCTCATCCATTTAAAGTACTTCATCATTCAATACTTTTCCTATGCAGTCTCTTTCAAGATGGAAAAGAGAGAGAGTCAAGCCTTTGACTCGCTCTCCCGATTACTTGGGCCCGAGGAGCCTTTCTTAAGCTTCGAGTAATCGCCATCCAGTCAGCTTACTCGAACCACATCCTATCCTTTTGCATTAAAGATGAAAAAGAGAGGGAGTCAAGCCTTTGACTCACTCTCCCGATTACTTGGGCCCGAGAAGCCTTTCTTAAGTTTCGAGTAATCGTCATCCAATCCATCTACTCGAACTATATCCTTTCCTTCTCCGTTGAGGTTGAAAAAGAGAGAGAGTCAAGCCTTTGACTTACTTTACCGATTACTTGGGCCCGAGAAGCCTTTCTTAAGCTTCGAGTAATCGTCATCCGATTAACTTACTCGAACCGTATTCCCTTCCTTCACCGTCAAGGGTGAAAAAGAGTGAGAGTCAAGCCTTTGACTCGCTTTCCCGATTACTTGGGCCCGAGAAGCCTTTCTTAAGCTTCAGGTAATCGTCACCTCTAGCTAAACATCCGATACATTAACCTCGTTTCCTCGCCCTCGTGCGATCAAAACTCTAAAACCTATTCAAATCTATTCTCTTCCAAATATAAACATCAAATTATTCAATTTCTCGCCGTCATGCGAACCATCAAACCTTTTCTTAGACGTGAGATATGGTGTCTTGAGAATGACGCAAAATATTGCTTCGTCCGTAACCTGCTTGAGTCGATATAAGTGGTGTGTTCCCCATGAATATTGATATATGGAAATCCATTCAAAGTGGTGCAAGCGCCCTCTCCTCACTCGTTTAGATAAAGCAATATTTTCTGTCAAATACGGCTAAGTATCTTTCGTTAAGTCAAACTAGCAACTGTAAGCCGAACTATGGTTGCTCTGATTCTTCATTCTCTTCTGAATGTAAGATACGTAGGCACGAGGATCTCTATCCTTGACGAGCACACTAACAACTAACTTACCCTTTCTCTTGCCTCAGTGCAATCAATACCAACCTGTTATTCAAAACCTTTTCTCTCGCCCTAGTGGGATTGAGACCTTTTCAACCGTAGGCCGAACTACGACTGCTCTGATTCTTCATTCTCTTCTGAATGTAAGATACGTAGGCACAAGATTGCGATAATCTTGGCGAACACATTTCCCCAAAATTATATTTCTCTCCTTTTCTCCCGTAGCTGAACTGCGGCTGCTCTGATTCTTCTTTCTCTTCTGAATGTAAGATACATAGGCACGAGGATCTCTATCCCTGACGAGCACACTAACAACTAAATTCCCCTTTTCTCTTGCCCTTGTCCAATATACCAACATGTTATTCCAAAACTTTATCCGTAGTCCGAACTACAGAAGCTCTGATTTCTCGTCTGTTAACGAGAATACGTAGGCACAAGATTGCGATGATCTTGGCGAGTACATTTCCCCAAAATTCCATTTCCCTCCTTTTCTCGTAGTCCCACGAACTACAGACGCTCTGATTCTTCACTTCTTTCTAGTGAAAATACATAGGCACAAGGGCCCTAATCCTTATCGAGCACTTTTATCTAAAACCAACCCCTCTTCCCTTAGCAATCTAAACTCTTTACATTTACCTTTACACCTTTTATTTTGGAAGAACACAAACAAACTAGACTAACATTTCTTACGAATCAAATCAAGAGGTTCCTATTGAGTACAACGAACGTGAGGGGTGCTAATACTTTCCCCTCATGTAACCGACTCCCGAACCTAGAACTTGGTTGTGATGACCATGTTCTTATCTCTTTAAAGGTTTTATCGATATTTTCCTTTCCCTATTTGGGACAAATAAAGTTCAGTGGCGACTCTGTATTTTTCGCGACCATTCGCGAAGGATCATGCTTTTTTTAGGTACGACAGCTGGCGACTCTACTGGGGATTTATGCATTACCCTATGCAAGAGAGAGTCGAGCCTAACTTAACTCGATTCGTAAGCGTTAGTTTCGTTTATTTATGTTGTTCCTATGTTGTTTATTGCTTTCTTGTCTATTTATTTACTTATTTTTTTATATTATATATCTTATATGTATCTCTTATGATTGATGGGTTTCTCTGAAATGGGCATTCTGTGAGATAGCTCTACACCCGAGTCTGAGAAAAACTTAGGATTAGAATGGTGGTCGTGTAGTGGAATCCCTCGAGAAGCCTTTCTCATTGGGAGGATTCGAGGATCCCGCTTAGAGTTGATTCCTTTGGGAATGTTATTTTCGTGGTGAGCCTTTGCCATGACAGTAATGTTTTTGAGTTGGAATCCATAACTATAAGGACCTTTTACCCTTTTCCATGGTGGTTGGTAGTGTTGACTCGTGAGGGTTGACATGAACGCCCCAATCAGATGAGATCCCTTGAACGTATCGTTATTCTGACAATGATATTTTCAACCTCGATTTATGACTCTGAGATCCCTTTAGAAACCTTGGACTTGATGGTTGTGTAGTGGAGACTCACGAGAAGCCTTTCTCGTGGGAAAATGCGAGAACCTCACCTAGAGGAGATCCTTCAAGGGTATTATTTTCAGATGAGCCTTTGTCGTGGCAATAATATTTTTGAAAAGATCCATGACTCTAGGCACCTACCTGTGTAGACCCTACCTGTGGGGATCTTTTGATCAGAGATATCAACTACTTACCTGCTGTCATTGCCTGATCTGAGAATGTGACACCTGTGATCCTGAGCTTTGCTTCGTTTGTATTTGCATATCATTGCATTGCATCTTCATCTCATCTGCATTGCATATCCTTCTCCCAAACCAGAAATGCATTCCGCTCTTTGTCCATGACCAGCAAGGTGATTCCCGACACTCGTTTAGAACGAAGAACCATGTCTCAAGAAATGATGGACGAACTAGTGAGAGGACAAGAAGCCTTGAGGGGGGAGATCAATCTTTTAAAGAGCCAAATGAATTGGATTTTGGAAACTTTGCAAGATTTGTTGAGAAAAGAAGGTCATTCCATGCCCATTGATGTAGTAAAGGGAGATAATTCTCTATGTTCATCTGGTGTTACTCTGAGTCAAGAGCCATTCCATCAGAAATCTCTTCATTTGCCAACCCATGGCCCTCCTTCAAGATGTCATCTTCAGCCTTTGGCCTCCAGATCAGCAGATCCACCTTGATTGGTTATCTTCTCTCAAGGGCATTAGAATCAGAATCAAGGAAAGGGTCAGGATCAGACAGAAGGAACAAAAATCACTTCAACTTGAGTCATGTATCATACAGTAAAATCTACCCGTAGTTGGTTCAAAATTCATTGGTAACTCCTCGGCCCATTGAGCCTATGCCAACCCCTATCCTATAGAGTACGATCCAAATCTGACATATGAATATCACAAAGGGGCTATAGGATATGACTTGAATACTTGTCTTGCGCTACAGCCTAGAGTCGGGCGGTTGGTCAACAACAGGAAATTAATCTTTGAAGAAGACCATTCAGAGGTGAAGTGTGAGTATTATACCGGAGCAGAAGGACACTCTGTCGAGGAATGCAAGAGTTTTAGGCTCAGAATGCAAAAGTTGATCCATGCATGATCACCTACCCTCAAGGAAGAAGGCCTTGATACAAATGTCCTGATTCCTAAACCATGTGGTGAAGAAGTCAATAGATCTTTGAAACCTCTCAAGATCTTGTATCACAAGGAAGAGACTGAAGATGTGGCTAGTGAAATGTCGCGATTTCCATGCGAGAGTACTGAAATAGCGCCATAAAGTTGTGATGTTAAGGTCCATGCAAGTACAAGCAAATAATAAGAGGATGAAACTAATGCAGTTGTCACACCCTAATTTTTGACCATAAGATCCCACCTCATTTCGCATCTTCTCGTATGTTATCTTTATACTTTTGTGTGCGTGTTTATTACGGCTAACCGATTTGTGCAGTTGCAGTGATGTCAAGTGTGAATCCTTACTGTCAAGCACTTCAAGGTGTGAGCGTTGGATTACACTATAGGCCGCCTTCCTCAAAGTTTCTCAGAAGTTTCGGAGTATGCCCCGAAGAATTAAAAATCTTTCAAGGTATTAAGTTATCTATTCGCTGAGGCAAAGCGTCTCGTGGTTGGGGTTACACAAATCAAGTTATGATTCAATTGATCTTATGTCACATTTCGAGTAGATTTTGAATCTCCATTCCAAATCACTTCCGAGATAATTCCAAGAGTTGTTTCCAAGAACGAAGTTCAATGTGTGATCGATAATTAGAGATATAGTTATGGTTAGAAGAGTTCAAGTTTCATGCATGGTTCAACTATCATTAGGATTCATAAGGGCCAAGCCTTTTCTCCAAATTTGGTGAAGATTAAATTTCTTCAAGATGTTCCAAACTCAAAATGATAAACATAAATTCCAACATTTCTTTCACCTATAAGAAAATCCCAAGGCATTACAAGATTTAAAGCCTAATATTACTGAGGTCTAGATACTGTTTGAAAATCAAAATTGCTCAAGATGTTCATGTCATAAGGAATTCGACCTCAAACCAGGTTCTTAAGATTATAAGCATTACACTTCGAAAATGTGGACTTAAAACACAGCTTGGAACCCTTAATTCAACATCTTGACAAAGTAAGAAATTCATTACAATTCTAGTTTAAGGTTCAGCGCCTTTATTACAAAAAATCCAAAAGAGCTTCATTTGGTTACATGCTTATTACAAGTATTAGACCTAAACTACTTGAAGATAGGTCCACATGTTACAAAGTCTCATAATGACTACTTGGGAAGCTCATATTACAAAGTTTATTTACGTAAAATGCTCATTGACAGAATATCACAGGAAGGTTTGGGATTTAATTCGTGGCCTTGGATAGACGTTGGAATAACAAGTTCTGGAAGGGCATTCCATTCTTCACGGGTCTGTTTTACGCATAAACTTTGGAAACAGCAAGAACATGATAAATTGATAGTGGCTTTCTTCCTCAAGAGTCCATTAAACAACACCATTTCACATAGCCCTAATAGAACACCTCCAAGGAAGTTGAGTGAGCTGGAGTTTGTTCAACTTTCAAAATCTGTCCATACTCACAACATTAGACGACATACGATTCCGCGGCGGTAAATTCGGAGCAAATAAGCTTTGAGAGATTATGCTCCTTAACCTCATTTCAGCAGCCTGCAAACCAAGCAGCATACCTGTCATGACAATATGTTCAGAGTCAGTTTTCACTCAGGAGCATCAAAGAAAGAATGGGAGAAGAATGTAGGTGTTTAAACAAATTTTAGAAGCAATGACTGTGAGGTGTGTCATAACTAATAAAGAAGAGGTACGAACCTCATGTATGTCGGCAGCTTGACGCATGGAAGAGCACTAGTTGCTGCAAGTTCTAAGCTCATCTCATTCGGGGATGTTTTCGGACAGCGCCTTGGTCTGGATGCCGCCTTGGGTTGCAACACCGGACACAGAAATCTCCACGCACTATGAGACACCCGTTGCAACAAAACCACCGATGTTATTAAAGGATTCTGAGCAATCATGACTAAGAACGGAAGGAGAAGGTTTATGTACCTTGTCGGTTTTGCCGGCTTCGCTGACGGTTTTTCTTTGTTCCTTCAAAATATGATATCAGGGTCATCTCTCCAAGCAGCTCCAAAGTATTGTTGTCAAGTATACATGAAACAAGAAACCCAGAGGTTATGAACATAGAAATCCTCAAGCAGAATGCACATAATCAATGAAAAACAAGGAAAATCAGTTGGGAACATCAAGTTTTCTTGCGGAGCAGCAAGGTCTAAAGCAATAAATAGGAAATGAGACATATCAACTAAAAAAGAGGGAAGTAACCAAAGAATCCAAATATGCTCCGAACAATCTACCTTTATCATTTCCGAATTTTGAACTTTTTCATCAGCTCCCATCTAGAAGCAAACATCCTTGATACTTGCCAACAGCTTCAACTTCCACCGACACGTTTTGAGCATATTTGTGCAACCTGCATTCATAATGAGTGATCAAAACATCAGTCAAACTTAGAGCAACATATAACAACCTTCATGATGAATTGGAGAAGAGAACCAAATCCAAGCGCATAACAGATTTTGAAGGGATCACCTGCAAGATTCAGAGTTCGCACCAAATCCAGAGACAGGCAATACAAGTGTCGCACGTTTCCTCCTTTCCTTTTGAACCAGTGAAGCATTGAGTTAAGGCTGTCAAAAAGGGATCAGTTAGTATAAGAGATTTCAGAAGGATTTGATTGAAAATGATTTATTGCCATCAAGACAACATCAATCCCTTTCTAATATTGATGAAACATGCTCCAGACAGAGCTAAACCGTAAAAGGCAATGAGATATGGTATTGTCTAAACATGTCGCAACAAATTTGGAAATCATTCATCATAGCATTCAATTCAAAATCAAGGGTTTGATTCTGCATACGCTTATAAATAGAGGAGAAGAACCCACATCCAGGGGGGACCCATATTCGAATCGCAATCACAAAAACTCCACAGAAACTCCCAAAATCATAAAACCCTAAGAAGTTGGTAAAAGAGAACTTATCTTTTTGAGCTTCGCCGGAAATTGCCTTTCCGTCCACCCTCAAACCCTCGCCGTGAAATCGCACAACGAATCCATCGTAAAACCCTTCGCGCTTCTCCCTCTTCGATCACCGTGAATCCACCGGCCATCCGTCCAAACCGCGATCCAAGTCGTCATCTTCACCATTCGTCGCGTCATCTCCGAACAACACCATCATCGCCGCCGGTTGTCACCATTTCCGCCTTCAAAACCTACAAATTCTATTCTTTTTTACTGTTATCTGATTTTTGCTAACATCATCTTTCCATTGTTGTTTTTGTTGATGTAGAAACGATGGAGGAAAGAAGAAAGGAAGATGAACATAAAAAATGGCGGAGAACGGCTGTTTCCCTTGAAAATCGGAAAACAACCGCTGATCTTCCAAATCTAACTTTGGTGACTCACAGGATGGATCAGATTGATCCTAGGACATGTGCTAAAAGGTTTCTCTTTGTTTTTAAGGTCTATTCAAGTTTCACACTCAAACAGTATTGGGGTGAAAGAATTCTAAAGGAACATCTATTCGACTACGGGTTAATTTAAAGACAAAACTAAGCTTTTAATAAAAGAGAAGGAAGTTTGTTGGGAGAAAAGAAGTTAGATTGAGGACGAAGAGAAAATAATTGCATAGGAAGAGGAGAAATAAGGTAAGGGAAAAGGAATAAAGACAATAAAAGACTTTGTAAAATTTAAAGTAAAAACAAGTAAATTGCATTAAGTTAAAATATGGTGTGTTTACATCACGTACATTCTCTACAATACTCGCTTTCTCTACACTCGGATACTTGGAGTAATTTCAAGATTAATTTGTACAATAGTAAATTACAACACCTCTTTGATATGTCTAAGACACCCTATTTATAGTAATAAAAAATAACCTCTAATAACCTCCATTATCACCTTCTTGCACCATTTGTCACAAATGCATGGATCCATTGCTCATAAAGTGACACGTGTCTCCCTCAATATTCAACAAGCAAAATTGTTCCCTCCAATATTTGAATTTCGAATTCTTCGGCGAACCATCCCTCACAGCAAACGGTTGAACCCTTGGCTTCTGGGTGAGTCCATCGACTTAGCTACTTTGCTTCTTTCGACCATTCCTCTCGTTCTCAACCTATCTCTGATCCTTTTACCTTGAATTCCCTCCTTCTACATGAGGCGTCGAATTTAGGAGCTAACAACGGCAAGAGCGAGATCGAGAGACGGAAGGGATTGACGGAAAGGGGGGGAATCGAATTGGGGATTAGGTTTTCTTCATGTTTTTTTTATTGCTGTAACAATCACATGTATAGCACATACACTAGTTACTGTACACCCTCACACACATCACAATGGATCTCTAATGGATCCTATCACACGATCCTCGTTGCACACCCACCGTAAATTCGCCTACACCTACACTCACCCAATCGTCCTCGCCCCACTAACCTTATCCCTAATCAGCCCCTTTAATCTCCCACTAACTTTAATTAACCCAATTTAATCACTTAATCGTCAGTTTTATAATTTAAAAAAACTTAATCACAGCTTTTATTTAATAAATCTCTTAATCTGGCCATTAACTTAATATGATTACCCCATTTTATTTTATTTTAATTAACTTAAACTAATCCTTTAAATTATACCTTTTTATTCAAAAACAACCAATAAGACTTTATTTTTAACTCGTTTATTTAATTAACTCTTTTTTAATTAATCAACTTTTAAATAATCTTTTTACTCTATTCACCTTAGTTATTTATAATAATATAATTGTTCACAAAAATCTTTTCTAATGACTTTGTTTTTTTTAGACTATTTGTATTCAAAAAACCTTTTCATAATTTAAATTAATTTTTAATAATGACCATAACCTTTAGTTATAATAAACCATTTCATATTTAAATTAATGTTTATTTAATAAGATAAATAATAAAAATCTTTTAGATACTTAAACTCCTTTTATTCAAAATGAACTAATTAAGAGCTTAATTAATTCACACTTTTTAAATAAATAATAATTTATCTATTTGTTCGTCCTCTTAAAATCTATTTCATATTTCAAAATAACTTTTTAAAACAAATAATAATAAAGCAACCTTTTTCATATATAATTAATTAACTTTTATCTTTTATAATAATAACTAAAAATCCATGTATTTAATAATAAAAAAAGTATCTTTTATTTAAGATCATTTCTATTCAAAAATCTAGTTTTAATCTCACTAAAAAATAATAATCAAATAACTTTTTTTCTTAAAATTAATTTATCACCTAAACTCCTTACTAAAATTAAAAACTAATTCACCCCTTTAAAATGATTTCTCTTAAAACCAATCTTACCAAAACAATACATTTTCTCATAAGTAATTCAACTAAAATCAACCAACATCATAATCGTGCACGCTTCTGCACCAGTTTCCACTCACACATGCACCATTCACACACTTTAGCGCTTTCATGCGTTTATGTATGGATTTACTTACTTGCCTTTATTTTCCGCAACTTATCATTTCCGCATTTATTTTATCACAGTGCATAGTGTCCAAAGGAAGAACCTGCGCATAACCTAAACAATTGTGCGTATGCATATTATTTGCATCATATTCCCCTATGATCCTTGATCCCATTCAAGTTGATCTTCTAAGTTAGATCCTATCCCATAAGGAGTATCTTTTATCTTTACAACTTAGACAAACAAATCAACTCAATTCAAACTATTCAAACACATTAGAGAACAAGATGTTAATCATCTTAAGCGAGATAAAACTCCTACCCCATAACAATTCAATCAATATGTAGGGACTTTGCCTTAGGAGAGATAAATGCGTACTTGTTGATAATACAAGTACTTGAGTCCTTCTCTTAAGACGATGCAAAGACTACTTTCCTACAAAGTTGTGGTGGTTAAATCAAGTAATCTCCCTTAAAATGACAACTCATTTTTTCTCCTAAAATCAATCAATCAACTACCCTTAACCCGTAGGAACTTTGACCACAGTCAAAGAACTCCTCAAACCCTTTAGGAGAACTACAGATACTCTGATTCCACTCTCGTCAGGATATGTAGGCATAAGATACAATATCTTATCGAGTATACTTAGAAATAAACCCCTAGGTCTTTCATCCTTAAGCAGATAAACCCTTAGCAATAAACAACATAAAACAAGAGGTTCCTGTAGAGTACTACAGAAACTTAGGATGCTAGCACCTTCCCTAAGTTTAACCAACCCCCGAACCTATAACTCTCTAACCTTTGCATTTGCATTGCATTGTGGGTATTTCGATCTTTTTTCCTTCCTTTGGAAAAATCAAAGTTCGGTTGCAAATGAATAAGATTCAAGCTCATCAATAGCTTGGTATCCAAATTTCACCGCGACAGCAGTCATGATAGGTGTCAAGCATTCTCATGATGCACCAGCAAGATGTTTAGATTCCTCATCTCTTCAGCACTCACCCTGTTCAGTGACACACTATCCTTGCAGGCAGCCAACAATGCCTAAAGCACTGTACCAGAAGCCCTGTATGGATCTTCATGTAAACCAACAAGCCTATGGTCAAGGACATCAACATCAGCAACAGAGCCAGCTTAGGCCTTGCAACAATCTGGAAAAAAGGAATGCTTTTCTTCCCATGTCATACAACCAGCTTCTGCAGCCTCTGATTCAAAGCTCGTTGGTGGTTCCCAAGCCTCTAAAGTTTGCTCCAAGGCCAAACCCGCCTGGGTACGATCCCTATGCGCAATGTGGATATCATGCTGGATCAATGGGGCACTCAACTAAAGAATAAAAATGAAAAAACAAAAGCAAAAACATAGCATGAAATTTCAAAGACATTCAAGATTACATAAGGGTAAGCAAAATTATCATTATATCCTTCAAGAAATATGGTGTTTGTGAGTAACTTCTTATGAAAATCAAAGCAAATAAGAGGACAATTTATCAAAGAATACATAAAAAGTGACAAGATCCTCACAGAAAATAAAATCTCTCAACTTTCAAGTGTTCAGATTATTTGTTTACACTCAAAGCACGTCATGAAAGTTATCACTACCGTAAAATTAAAAAAAATCAAACATCCGCACTTAAAATACATGCACACAAAAATCAAAAGGATGTTATTTGAGTTGTAATGTGGTTACAGTAATGGTGAGATAAATTCTATGGGGTACTAAGATAAAATTTAAAGAGACAAAAGAGAATTAAAAGGAACTGTGAGAGTTGAACTAATCATCACTTTATTCACATTCAAACAACTTCTTTGCAGTTATTTTCTCTTTTTCTTTTCTTTATTTTTGTTTTGTTTTTTTTTCCTCTTTTTTTTCTTTCTGAAGGAATAGTAATATGAATTTTCTTCCTTCTTTTCTTTTTTTTTCTTTCTTTTTTTCTTTTTTTTTTTTCAATTGTTGAAATATCACAAACATGCTAATTCAACCTCACACAACTCCAAATAAGACTCCTTTATACCCTTAAATAGGGTCATAATATTGTTTTTCACTTTAAGCCTTGTAATGCGTTATAAACAAAAAAAAATGGACTTAAGCCTTGTAATGAGTTAAAGCCTGCTAAGTCGAACACCTCAAGATGAGACTTAGGCAAAAAAATCAAGGCTATCCCGATGGACATGAAAAGAAAAATCAATCCATGCAAAAGTTAGGGATCCAAAACAAAATCAAAAGAGGTATTCAAATCCTCAATGGAAACAAAATAAGACTCAGTGACCACTATGTTAAAATTAAAGGGTCATTGACATCCATCAAAGTCAAAATAAGGTGACTACCATCTCAAGCGAATTTTGGGTTCTCATCTCCACTTTCGCACCGTCAACTCTTTTGGAAGATAAACGTGTGCAGAGTTAACTGAACGTAGGACTGGAGATCATCACGAAGAAGGAGGGTTAAAACAAGCTTTGAGCCTTAAATCCTTTGTTTCTATAACCGTGAACCAGACCATATTACAACCCTTAAAAGACCTAATTGAGGCAGGGTTTATTCTGAAAGCATACTACAGCAAGGTTGCGTAAACTGACTCTTACAAGGTTTGCTAATATTTTTCTTTTTCTTGTTGTATCTTTTACACCAGTTAAATCAGCACTGTGTTTGGACTAATGGTCCATTCACCACACACTATCACATCATTCTAATAATGATTGATTTTTTTCAAAACTTGCATGATTATCGCATTAAAATTACCATTTGTGAATGATAAATTTTGATTGCAAGTCAGTACTTGACATCAGGGGAAATTCTATCAAAATGCAATCTAAGAGGACTTGGTCTTCCAGCAAAGTGGACCAGAACCAAGATCATATCTTTACCCTATGGGGCAGAGGCATTGGCATCTAGTGGCTATGGAATCAGTCAATCTAGAGTAAGCCCTCAAACATCAGTTGATTAAAGGGAAAATCATTCAAGAATTGGTGGATCAGAGCAAGTCGTCTCGAGACTCTATCGACTAGGGGCAGGCCACCCAGAGGCTCTTTTGGTTAAGAGAAAATCCCTCCAATGCTCAATCAGCATAAGTTAAGTCACTTTGACGCTCACTCTGGGGCAAGCTACCTTAAGAGTGCACAAGAAGCTGATACCTCTAAAAGTTGAGTGACCGAGAGGAACTGATTTAATACTTAGACTGGGGCAGATCGAGTCCAACCCTACGGTAAGCAGTCAACTATAAGTCTACCATCTCGAGAATTGGATAATCAGATGTAGACCGTTTCAAATTTTAAGATATTGGGGGAAGTCATATAAGACCATTGGCATGGCAAGCTGCTTCCTACATCCTTTTAAGGAAAACACTTTCATCAACCCAACTGACTAGGGAAAGGTGAGTCACAGACTGGGGAAAGGTGTGCTACAGAGAGGCGAATCCTCTCCATGCTTTCAAGCTTCTCAAGCAAGCGAGCCATACGTCAGCGACTTCTGAGTTCAAGACGAGTGTTGGGGAATCACGCCATCGCACCCCACCATATGACCTTGTGTCTTCTAACAGACTAGAAACTCTGCTTCCAAGACCTTTTCTTCCATTACCCAAGACTGGGGCATCTTTGGAACCTGTAATCTTTGCATAAATCATTCTCATGCGTTGATTATGTCGCTTCGCTCTAGCGTTAGACCATGCATATTATCTCATTAAGCATATGCCCGCAGCATGAGAAACCAAACTTCAAAGCCAATCTTCGTCTGGTAAACCATTTGGGGTCCAGTCAGCCTTAAACACCAGTTCCCTTCTGGTAGTCTATCATCCAAGACCGGTTCATCCAGTCTGTTTTGTGTATCTCTCCTTGATCACAGACATATCCAAAGTCCAACTTTGTTGGCGCTCACTCAAACATATATTTGTGAAAGCTTATCTCTTTTGTCGATCTGAAGTCTTTCCAGATCATATACCAGATAGGTCCAACTTTGGCGTTTATTCCCCAGGTGGTTGGGTTTTTGTCGTCTCTCTCCAAATAGAGTTGTCAGCTTTAGGCATAAAGTGCACATCATTTCTAAATTCCCCACAGAGTTTGATCCTCGTGGATGACGGTTGTTTCTGTTATCTTCTCCATGTTTGGATAAGATAAACCCCATTCGAGTTCATTCCTCAATGGTTGGAGTCTTTTTTTGACCGTTTCTTTCTAGATTGTTCCTAGATTGAACTTTGGTCCCTGGCAAGTGTTGCGTTGTTTAGGTCACCAAACCTAATTTAAACGTGCATCTATTTTGCATTATATCTTGTGACGAGAACCTTTTACAAATTCCCATTGCAGATAAGTGGCTATCTCCTTTGAGAAGCTTATCTCTCTTTTTATTAACAAGTGGCGGTCCCCTTTGGGAAGCTTGTTTCGTTTTTCGATAAGTGGCAGTCTCCTTTTGAGAAGCTTATCATCTTTTTCGATAAGTGGCAGTCTCGTTCGAGAATTTTATCCTCTTTCAACGGTAAGTGGCATCTCCATTTCGAGAAGCTTATCTCTCTTTTTATTAACAAGTGACAGTCCCCTTTGGGTAGCTTGTTTTGTCTTTTCGATAAGTGGAAGTCTCATTCGAGAAGCTTATCATCTTTTCTGATAAGTGGTATCTCTGTTTCGAGAAGTTTATCTCTCTTTTTATTAACAAGTGGAAGTCCCCTTTGGGAAGCTTGTTTCGTCTTTTCGATAAGTGGCAGTCTCGTTCGAGAAGCTTATCATCTTTTATGATAAGTGGCATCTCTCTTTCGAAAAGCTTATCCATCTTTATTTTCGATAAGTGGCATCTCTCTTTCGAGAAGCTTATCCACCTTTATTTTCGATAAGTGGCATCTACCTTTCGAGAAGCTTATCCATCTTTATTTTCGATAATTGGCATCTCTCTTTCGAGAAGCTTATCCATTTTTATTTTTGATAAGTGGCATCAGTCTCGTTCGAGAAGCTTATCCTCTTTCAACGATAAGTGGCATCTCGGTTTCGAGAAGTTTATCTACCTTTATTTTCAATAAGTGGCATCTCTTTCGAGAAGCTTATGCACCTTTATTTTTGATAAGTGGCATCTCTCTTTCGAGAAGCTTATTTACTTTATTTTCGATAAGTGGCATCTATCTTTCGAGAAGCTTATCCACCTTTATTTTTGATAAGTGGCATCTCTCTTTCGAGAAGCTTATCCGTCTTTATTTTTGATAAGTGACATCTCTCTTTCGAGAATCTTATCCCTCTTTATTTTCCATAAGTGGCATCTCTCTTTCGAGAAGCTTATCCAACTTTATTTTCTATAAGTGGCATCTCTCTTTCGAGAAGCTTATCCATATTTGCTTTCGATAAGTGACATCTCTCTTTCGAGAAGATTATCCACCTTTATTTTCGATAAGTGGCATCTCTCTTTCGAGAAGCTTATCCGCCTTTATTTTCGATAAGTGGCATCAGTCTCGTTCGAGAAGCTTATTCTCTTTCAACGATAAGTGGCATCTCCGTTTCGAGAAGCTTATCTACCTTTATTTTCGATAAGTGGCATCTCTTTCGAGAAGCTTATCCACCTTTATTTTTTATAAGTGGCATTTCTCTTTTGAGAAGCTTATCTACCTTTATTTTCGATAAGTGGCATCTATCTTTCGAGAAGCTTATCCACCTTTATTTTTGATAAGTGGCATCTCCCTTTCGAGAAGCTTATTCGTCTTTATTTTCGATAAGTGGCATCTCTCTTTTGAGAAGCTTATCCCTATTTATTTTCGATAAGTGGCATCTCTCTTTCGATAAGCTTATCCAACATTATTTTCTATAAGTGACATCTCTCTTTCGAGAAGCTTATCCACCTTTGTTTTTGATAAGTGGCATCTCTCTTTCGAGAAGATTATCCACCTTTATTTTCGATAAGTGGCATCTCTCTTTCGAGAAGCTTATCCACCTTTATTTTCGATAAGTGGCATCTCTATTTCGAGAAGCTTATCCACCTTTGGTTTCGATAAGTGACATCTCTCTTTTAAGAAGCTTATCCACCTTTATTTTTGCTAAGTGGCATCTCCGTTTCGAGAAGCTTATCTACCTTTATTTTCGATAAGTGGAATCTCTTTCGAGAAGCTTATACACCTTTATATTTGATAAGTGGCATCTCTCTTTCGAGAAGCTTATCCGTCTTTATTTTTGATAAGTGACATCTCTCTTTCGAGAAGCTTATCCACCCTTATTTTTGATAAGTTGCATCTCTTTTTCGAGAAGCTTATCCATCTTTATTTTCTATAAGTTGCATCTCTCTTTCGAGAAGCTTATCCATCTTTATTTTCTATAAGTGGCATCTCTCTTTCGAGAAGCTTATCCACCTTTATTTTCGATAAGTGGCATCTCTCTTTCGAGAAGCTTATCCACCTTTATTTTTGGTAAGTGGCATCTCTCTTTCGAGAAGCTTATCCACCTTTATTTTCGATAAGTGGCATCTCTCTTTCGAGAAGCTTATCCACCTTTATTTTCAATAAGTGGCATCTTTCTTTCTAGAAGCTTATCCACCTTTATTTATGATAAGTGGCATCTCTCTTTCGAGAAGCTTATCCACGTTTATTTTCGATAAGTGGCATCTCTCTTTCGAGAAGCTTATCCATCTTTATTTTTTATAAGTGGCATCTCTCTTTCGAGAAGCTTATCCGACTATATTTTCAATAATGGGCATCTCTCTTTCGAGAAGCTTATCCACCTTTGTTTTCGATAAGTGGCATCTCTCTTTCGAGAAACTTATCCACCTTTATTTTCGATAAGTGGCATCTCTTATTCGAGAAGCTTATCCACCTCTATTTTCGATAAGTGGCATCTCTCTTTCGAGAAGCTTATCCACCTTTATTTTTGATAAGTGGCATCTCTCTTTCGAGAAGCTTATCCAATCATTTTTTAGATTTCCCAGTTATTTTCTTTTGCCCTATGTTTGGTCTTCCCCGATGAGTTTACTACTCGTTGTGTTGACTTTACCCCCGTGTGTTTTCTTTCCTTGTCAGCATTTTTGCATTTCATCGCATTAGCATTGCATTTACATTGCATAGGTTTCTCTTGTTCATAGCATAGCATGTCATATGCATTCAGGATCAAAATTCGGGTCTGCTTGATATTTAACTATCTCCCACTACGATCTTATGAAGAATGAACTTCTTCATACTCTAGTTGAAGATATTTAAATAGTGGCAACTGTTATACCCTAATTTTGACTCTGAACCGCTTTCTGTGCATATCATTGCATTTTCATCATTTATGCATTATTCATATCATTTGTCACTGTGCATGTAGATTCGTACCTTTTTTTTTCGTGTTGTCTAAGCTCAGGACATCCCCAAGATTGAATCAAGGATCGGGCCAGGTTATCAAGACAAGTATGTGTGCAGCGTGGTATGAAATTTTATACAACATACGTGCATTTTACCGTGGATAATTCACAAAAGGATTAGCCAAAACCAATTTTTTGGATGTGCGGACGAATTGATTAAATTGTGTCTCGAATATACGGAAAAATTAACGATTGAAAAGTCTCGAATTTAAGCTTGCATGCGCTAGTGTTTTTAACCTACTTTCCTTTAAAACTTGACCTAGCGTACTCGCCTTATCTCTCGACGAAATTTTAATCACTGTTGACCAGTACGAGCCTTTTCACCGGTCCCGGTCGATTCTCAAAATTGACCGAGTGTTGTATCTTTTCAAGTTATCCATTTCACGTTAATCTTTTGTATGCATTCGATTTTAATCTTTTAAGCATCTTTGTTGCTCGATTTCAATTTGTTTTCACCCGATTTATTTCTAGACTTTTCATCAAAAAAACGTCAAGAATAATCATGTGGATTTTTTTCAAGCTCGCATTTCATTTTTTAGCTTATTTATTTAATAAATGGCGAATTTTTAAATTTCTTTTCATTTTTGCCCAATAAGACCATGACACATGGCACCTTTTCATTTATTATTTTTTTTATAATTTTATTTTAAGATAATGTTAGTAATAGTATGTTAATATAGTATAATAATAATTCTTTATTTATTTAGATATTAATATTAATTAATTAATTAGATTTTTAATTAGATTTTTTATTAGAAAATTTTAATTAGATTTTAATTAGGAAATAGAATTTAGATTTTTAATGTTAATTAATTAGGATTAAATTTTAATTTAGAATTAATTAGGAATTAAAAAAAAGAAATAGTAAAGAGTTGTTAATTAAATATATAGAAAAGAAAAAGATTAAGTAGAAAAAGAATTAAAAGAAATTAAACAGAAAAAAAAAAAAATTAAAAAAAGGGAAAAGTAAAACACGGTGGGAAGGTTTGGAAATTAGGTTTAGGGTTTGAGAGGATTGGGATAAATAAGAGGAATTCTACACTGTTCATCTTCGAACATCAAAAAAAACCCTAGCCGCAAAATTCCCCTTCTTCTTTCCAAAGCTTTCCGTCGACCTTCGTTCTCACCCCCCAAATCATCTCCCTCAACTCTACTCACCGTCCAGAAACCTAACATCATCGCCTTCTGTTCCTTCAAACCTCACTTTAAATCTCCCCGTCGTCCTCCGTCGTCCTCCGTCGCCCAGTCTCTTTCTTCACTGTTTCCCTTCGCCCACCATCATTATCACCTCTATTCCTTCATCACGAAACCTAGCTCCGGTTGATAACCTCTATGAAAGCTTCATAAAAAACCTCTGTATATTAGCTTTCAACCAGAACAACGCAAAATGGTTGTAAAATCCATCACTCTGGTGACGCTTCTTCAATATCATCCAACAGCGGATCCATTTATGCACTCACTTTTGATTCACATAATGTCTCCAACGCAACTCTCTGGTCGATGTTTCCGTCTCAACAATGCCTCGTATTACCAAACAACAACGATTCTTACAACTTATAAAGCTTCAACTTCAACAACACAACAGATTCTAAGTAGCTGACACCATGTTATCACTCACGCGAAAATGGAATTCTTTTTGTCTGTTGTCAATTACTTGTGCAGGTATCGGGTCTGATGCAGAGTGAGCGAACATCCTCGAGACAAACGTTGAAGTGATGCTTCTTGTTGGATTATATTTGATGTCAGCTGGAGCACATCCCTTGTTCCAGCAAAGCTCATCGGTTGCACAACTTTCGGAGTGAAGCTTCCCCGATACGAAGTTGGTGCTGTCAACGGAGAACTCCTCATCAAACCTCCAACCGTGCTACCGGATCTGAGATGGAAACGACAACTTTACGCGATAATACAACAACAACAGTTCTCGGACAATCGCGGGATTTGGTTTCGGTCCATCGTCGTCTCAGTTACAGCCTGGTAACTACAACAACAAAGCGAGTGTTCTGAGTTTGTACAAGATGGCATTGTGTTCTGGTCTGGTTCAGGTTCATAGTGGTTCGGCTTCAACAACATAGTTCAAACAGACAGCCACTCAAATGGCGTTTCCGATTCAATTCTGTTTTTGTAGATTTTATTTTACGTTTGCATTGCCTGTTGTTTTGGGTTACTGCTGATTTATGTGCAGGTTACGGCGTCGCCGAATTTCGATAGCACAATAATAATGTGAAGTTGAATGGTACAGAGCAGCATTTGAACCCAGTAACACTGGGAATCTACTATGATAGAACCGTGCAGCAATACAGAGCCTGCACGTCTCGCAAAACATCTTGCTCGATTCTCAACAAAAACGCAACTCAACAACAATGACCAGTAGACGTGAATAGCAAGGAGTATCACTGCGTCCCATAAACAACAATAACTCAGTGACATCCTCCGCGAGCGAGTGAAATCGGTGACGACAACAAAGCTCAGACCATTCATTAACGGCTGGTTATAGGATCTGTTGGGGTATGAAGTTGTTGCGTGAGAAGTTTGAACTGCTGCAATTCTGTGCGTGGATACTGGTTCGAGGACACCATATTGTTGTTTCTGTTTGCAGGTTTCCGATGGTGCCGAGTTTAGCTCTTCGTTCACAAGCTATCATGGTTTATGTCACTTAGATGTTCAAGCCTTTACAACCTTCAATGTCGTTGCACAACTCAGATTCGGCAAAAGAACAATGAAATCATCGTCGCTTCCAAATCACAGGATCGAATCCTTTGGGTCTTGGTTTCGACATCAACTCGTATCATTCAATTTCATAAGCATGGGTATGATTAGTTGTGGCTGTGACGATTCAAGCCTCTAAGTCCAACAACTTGAACTCTGAGATACATATGCTGATCCGACAGCCTGTAAGCGCATTTGACGTTTGACGACGGTAACGGTTATTCTCATGGTTATATTCTGGTTTTCGTGTATCGACGGTATAAATGATATATGATTAACACTCTGTAATTATTGTACAAAATTTGTATGCTTGAAACTTGTTTTCAGTTTTTTTTACAGTACTGTGCATTATCGGTTTGATATGGAACAACTGCTGTTAATTCATTCTAATCAAAATTCTGTTGTCTATCTGCCTGTCGATAGTTCAAATGGAACTTTGGGGTTGTTTTGGTTCTAAAGGATCACTTGTGAGAAGGATGAGCTGTGTTAGAACTTTGGGAAGCAATGTCGCTGCTTTGTTCGTGTCAATTGCACAATTTCGGTAACAATTTTGGTCTTTTCGGTTAAGCATATAGCAGCTACTTAAGTCGTTAAAGAAAAGTTAATTGGATATTAATTATTGGTTTTTTTTAACTTTGTTATTTAATTTTGTTAATAAATTTTAATTAACCTAATTATTTGAGTTAATCGGATAATTTAGATAATTAATTTTGATTAACATAATTAATTAATTAATGGAGTTCCAATCATTTAATCCTTTTAATCAATTTTAATTAATTTAATTATTCGACCACATTAGTTGTTAATCGAATAATTTTAATAATTAAATTAGATTAAGCTAATTAAGTAGTTCAATAATCTTTTCTAACTTTTAGCTTTGAAGCGAGTCAAGACCGAAAACTTCCTAAATTCAAGTCAATATTGTTGGTACACACTTACGTCTATGTTATTTCTCCCTTTTCGATAAAAATGTATCCCTCTCCCCCACAAGTGTAATAGTTGTTATCGCTTTTTCCTTAATTATTCTTGAATGCTTAAAAACAATTTTCAAAAATAAATTCTCGATTAGTCGAGCCATTTTCCACCCTTATAAGTCGAGTTCTTTCAAAGCCTCGCCATGCCATCAACCTTTGATCATCATACACAATATTTTAAAGCTTAATCCTGGGCTTCCTTACATTGATACCTATTTGATCAATTATTTCTAGTTGGTCACTTAGAAGACTAGTCCACTTTGCTAGTGCACACGTTTAAAATCTAATTCAAACCTTGATTCACATCAAGCATTTTCCTCAAATTAAATCAATCCACTTAATAATATTTAAATACAATTTTAATAAAAGATGAAAAGGGAGTTGAAATCGAGCCTTTGATTTCTCTTCTCGATTGTTTGGGTCCGAGGAGCCTTTCTTAAGTCTAAACGCTTGTCTTCTCTAAAAGATGTACAATACGACAAACTCAATCTATTTTCTCGAACACTTAGATGAAAAAGAGAGAGGGTCAAGCCATTGACTCGATTTCCTGATTACTTGGGCCCAAGGAGCCTTTCTTAAGCCTCGAGTATTCATCATCCGATTAATTTACTCTAATTATATCGAAGATTCTTCATAATACAAGATGAAAAAGAGAGAGGGCCAAGCCTTTGACCCACTATCCCGATTACTTGGGCCCGAGAAGCCTTTCTTAAGCTTCGAGTAATCGTCATCCGATCCGTCTACTCGAACCATTTTCATTCCTTCTCCGTTAAGGATGAAAAAGAGAGAGAGTCAAGCCTTTGACTTGCTTTCCCGATTGTTTGGGCCCGAGAAGCCTTTCTTAAACTTCGAGTAATCGTCATCCGACCAACTTACTCGAACCATTTTCGTTCCTTCTCCGTTAAGGATGAAAGAGAGAGTCAACCCTTTGACTCGCTTTCTGGATTACTTGGGCCCGAGGAGCCTTTCTTAAGCTTCAAGTAATCCTCATCCGTTTAAAGTACTTCATCGTTCAATACTTTTCCTATGCAGTCTCTTTCAAGATGGAAAAGAGAGAGAGTCAAGCCTTTGACTCGCTCTCCCAATTACTTGGGCCCGAAGAGCCTTTCTTAAGCTTCGAGTAATCACCATCCAGTCAGCTTACTCGAACCACGTCCTATCCTTTTGCATTAAAGATGAAAAAGAGAGGGAGTCAAGCCTTTGACTCACTCTCCCGATTACTTGGGCCCGAGAAGCCTTTCTTAAGCTTCGAGTAATTGTCATCCAATCCATCTACTCGAACTATATCCTTTCCTTCTCCGTTGAGGTTGAAAAAGAGAGGGAGTCAAGCCTTTGACTTACTTTCCCGATTACTTGGGCCCGAGAAGCCTTTCTTAAGCTTTGAGTAATCGTCATCCGATTAACTTACTCAAACCGTATTCCCTTCCTTCACCGTCAAGGGTGAAAAATAGAGAGAGTCAAGCCTTTGACTCGCTTTCCCGATTACTTGGGCCTGAGAAGCCTTTCTTAAGCTTCAGGTAGTCGTCACCTCTAGCTAAACATCTGATACATTAACCTCGTTTCCTCGCCCTCGTGCGATCAAAACTCTAAAACCTATTCAAATCTATTCTCTTTCAAACATAAACATCAAATTATTCAATTTATCGCCGTCGTGCGAACCATCAAGCCTTTTCTTAGAGGTGAGACATGGTGTCTTGAGAATGACGCAAAACATTGCTTCTTCTGTAGCCTACTTGAGTCGATATAAGTGGCGTGTTCCCCATGAATGTTGATATATGGAAATCCATTCAAAGTGGTGCAAGCGTCCTCTCCTCACTCATTTAGATAAAGCAATATTTTCTGTCGAATACGACTAAGTATCTTTCGCTATGTCAAACCGGCAACTGTAAGCCAAACTACGACTGCTCTGATTCTTCATTCTCTTCTGAATGTAAGATACATAGGCACAAGGATCTCTATCCTTGATGAGCACACTAACAACTAACTTACCATTTATCTTGCCCTAGTGCAATCGAGACCAACCTGTTATTCAAAACCTTATCTCTCACCCTAGTGCGATTGAGACCTTTTCAACCGTAGGCTGAACTACGGCTGCTCTGATTCTTCATTCTCTTCTGAATGTAAGATACGTAGGCACAAGATTGCGATAACTTGGCGAGCACATTTCCCCAAAATTCTATTTCTCTCCTTTTCTCCCGTAGCCGAACTACGACTGCTCTGATTCTTCATTATCTTCTGAATGTAAGATACGTAGGCACGAGGATCTCTATCCCTGACGAGCACACTAACAACTAACTTCCCCATTTCTCTTGCCCTTGTGCAATTGAGACCAACTTGCTATTCCAATCCTTTATCCGTAGTCCGAACTACGGACGCTCTAATTTCTCGTCTGTTAACGAGAATACGTAGGCACAAGATTGTGATGATCTTGGTGAGCACATTTCCCCAAAATTCCATTTCCCTCCTTTTTCCGTAGTCTCACAAACTACGGACGCTCTGATTCTTCACTTCTTTCGAGTGAAAATACGTAGGCACAAGGGACCTAATCCTTGGCGAGCACTTTTATCTAAAACCAACCATCTTCCCTTAGCAATCTAAACTCTTTACATTTATCTTTACACCTTTTATTTTGGAAGAACACAAACAACTAGACAAAAATTTCTTACGAATCGAATCAAGAGGTTCCCGTTGAGTACAACGGACGTCAGGGGTGCTAATACCTTCCTCTCATGTAACCGACTCCCGAACCTAGAACTTGGTTACGATGACCATGTTCTTATCTCTTTAAAGGTTTTATCTATATTTTCATATCCCTATTTGGGATAAATAAAGTTCGGTGGCGACTCTGTGTTTTCCGCGATCATTCGCGAAGGATCGTGCTTTTTTTAGGTACGACACCAGTATGCACGCTTAAATAAAAAGTTTTAACAAGAGTCAAATCAAGTTTTAGATTGAATAAAAACATGAGTGAAATCATACAAGAAAGAAAAAAAATTGTATGTCATCCATTATAATGCTTAAATATTCTCAGTAAGGATAAGGATTTACCACAAGTGATGCACAATTTAGAATTAAGTCTTACTTATCATTCAAAGAATACAAATAAAGTCAATCAGATCATGTAATACCTCAAATTTAATTAATTTATTTAATTGAATTTCGTTGCATTTTATTTAAATTATTAAGTAAATTATATGCTTTTGGTTTATTTTTGGTGAATATTTGTGTAGTATATGACATGTGGTTGGGTTGGTGTGGGTGGTAGAATTAATTAGAATTTTAATTAATTTTATAATAAGGAGAATAATTGAAATATTATAAGTATTAGAAAAATAAGCAAAGTTAGAAATAATAATTGATTAATATTATTTTGATGAAAATTAGATTTTATTATAAAATAAATAGAAAAATAAGATAGTTGTAGAAAAAGAAGAGAAATAGTAGAAATTGGTGGAAGTTTGAGTTACTAGAATCAAAATTTAAAATAAAAGAAATTAGAGTTAGTAAGAAGTGTAGGGGGAAAATAGGGAATATGGTAGTAAGTTGTGGGTAATAAGAGAATAACTTAATTAAGAGAAATCATGTTTTAGTTTAAATAGAAAATGTGAGAGTTAAAACTTGTTACCGTACATGACAATATTTTGGAGAATTAGAGGAAGAGGCAACCTAGGGTTTGAGGAAAAAGGAGAGATCACCATTGTTGTAGAGCTTGCTTTACTGGAAATAGTGATAAGGGAAAATTACTCTACTATGGGTGTATATAGTATGAAGGGTAAAAAGAGATCGTTACCGTCTTCTAGGTTTTCTCCATTATTGTATTTTTGAAAAGTTTGATGTATGATAATAGGAAAGTAATGATGATGATGATGATGATGATGATGATTGTTGATGCGTGACTATGTACTCGTAATGTAATGATTGCATCAATTAATATGTGAAATTTGATTTTGGCATTGTTATTGTTGATGTGTTGTGTTGGTGATGATGAACATGAAGGTGATTTTTATGATGCATTGTTGGTGATATTAAATTTTTGAAAATAGATTTTAATTGGTAGGTTTAAGATGTAATAACAATAGATAACTTATATATGATGTTAGATTTTCAAAAAAAAGTTGTTATAGTATGTTAGGGCATGTTTGAATGGGGTTTGGAAGGAATATAGATGATAGAAACTGAGTATTTCTTATGGGTTTTATGGTAATTAATTACCAGCTTAAAAATTAAGTTTTCTGAGTTTTTCGGGGTCGGTATTTGATTAACACGTATTGGTAATCAATTATTGCATGATGGCAGGAAAAGTTTTTGAAGTAAAACTAAAAATGGCATAACTTTAGTTTCGTAAACCCAAATGAGGTGAGGTTTGAAGCATTAGAAAACGGACATGTATGACTATTCTATAACTATGTATTAAGAGGCTAGATGGGTACTAGAATGTGTGAAATTTAATTGTTTTATTTATTGCGTAAATGGTTAACGGAAAAGAACGAACGATTAATCATTGTAAATGAATGAATTAATGATGAAGCAATGATAATATGAATTAATATGATTGAGTGCTATGTGTTGATGCGTTTTTTGATGGTTATCGTGGTGACACCTTAAATTTACAATTAAATAGTTTTATATAAATTTTGGGGTTTAGGGTGTTACATAGTGGCATCAGAGTAAGTCGGTCCGTCTGGCCAGGTTTTGTGTAATTTTATATGTTCCCTGGTATGCGACATATGTGGGAAACACTATAGATGTTCGTTTGTTTTTCTAACCGCTTATCAATAGGAGTGGGATTGAAACAAGTGGTGCAGAAGTTTATGCTTCTTTGAGATTATTCAGGTATAGAGGGTTGGTTTAATGTGTTGCTAATAGCAAGAGCGCGAGTTATTTGAACAGGTTCAGTTGTTTCCCAAACCCAAAGAGATTACGAATTTAAGATTCATATCTGACAGTTAGGTAGCGATGTCCTTGAAGGGAGACGATTAGGTGCTCGTGATGTTTGCTTCCTTAAGTGTGGAAGTTAATGTTGTGGCTAATGATATGCCTGTGGTGTGAGTTTCCCGATGTGTTTCCAGAGGATATTTGTGACTTGTCGTTAGAGCGAGAAGTTAGGTTCGCCATGGATTTAGTACCTCATACTAGTCCTATGTTTGTGGAACCTTATAAAATATTTGCTTTAGAATTGAGTGAGTTCAAAAAACAGTTGGAAGAGTTGCTTGAGAAAAAGTTTTTTCGAAAGAGTGTTTCGGCGCGGGGAGCGTCAATTTTGTTAGTCAAGAAAAAAGATGGTAACATGAGGTTGTGTGTTGATTATCGACAACTAAATAAAGTGACTATAAAAAATAAGTATCCTCTTCCAAGAATTGATGATTGAATGGATAAGTTGGCCGATGCTTGTGTATTACGTAAGATTGATTTGTAGTCGGGTTATCATCAGATTCGACTAAAACCATAAGATATTTCGAAGACTATGTTCAGAACGAGATATGGTCACTTTGAGTATTTTGTGATGTCATTTGGTGTGTCTAATGTGCCATGTGTATTTATGGAAAATATGAATAGGTTTTTCCATCCTTATCTAGACCAGTTTGTGGTTGTGTTCATCGACGATATTTTGATATATTCTAAGTCTGATTAAGAACATGCACAACATCTGAAAGTTGTGTTACAGACCTTGAAAGAAAAGAAGTTGTATGGGAAATAATCTAAGTGTGAGTTCTGGTTGAAAGAATTGAGTTTACTTGGTCATGTGATATCTAGTGGTGGTATCGCAGTGGATCCATCAAAGATAGATGTAATGTTGCAGTGGGAGACTTTGAAGTCTGTTACAAAGATCAAAAGTTTTCTAGTTTGCCTGGTTACTACAAGAGGTTTATTGAAGGATTTTCGAAGTTGGAATTGCCTTTAACTCAATTGAATCAAAATGGTTGAGCTTATGTTTGGGATGTGCAGTGTGAGAAGAGCTTTCAAGAACTCGAGAGTAAGTCGATGCCAGCTCTATATTTAATTTTGCAAAGTCCAAATGAATCCTTTCTTGTGTATTGTGATGCTTAGAAGTTAGGTATGGGTTGTGTGTTGATGCAAAATGGTCAGGTTGTGGCTTATGCTTCTATACAGTTGAAAGTTTATGAGAGGAATTATGGTACACATGATCTAGAGTTGGCAATCATATTGTTTATGTTAAATTTTTGAGGCGTTATCTATTTGGTTCCATATTTGAAGTGTTTAGTGAACACAAGAGTTTGAAGTACTTGTTCAATCAAAAGAGTTGAATATGAGGCAGAGCAGGTGGCTCGAATTTCTGAAGGATTATAATTTTGGTTCAAGTTACCATATTGGTAAATCCAATGTAGTAGCTGATGCTTTGAGCAAAAAGTTGTTGCATATGTCTATGGTGACGGTTCAAGAATTGGATTTAATCGAGCAATTCATAAATTTAAGTCTGTTGTGTGAAAGGACACTTAACAGTGTGAAGTTAGGTATGTTGAAATCGACTAGTGGTATTCTTGAAGAAATCAGAGAAGGCCATAAATATGATTTGGGATTAATTGACCGGTTAGTGTTGATCAATCAAGATAAAGATATGGATTTCAAAATAGATGAGAATGGTGTTATGTGTTTCCTTGATATAGTTTGTGTACCTGATGTGCAAAAACTTAAGAAGAGTATTCTTTAAGAAGGTCACAAAAGTCATCTGAGTATTCATCCTAGTGTCACAAAAATGTATGAAGACTTGAAGAAAATGTTTTGGCGGCCAGGAATGAAAAAGGATATAGTTGAGTTCGTTTATGTGTGGTTGGCTTGCCAGAAGTCGAAGATTGAACATTAGAAATCTTTGGGTTTAATGCAACCATTGGATATTCCTAAATGGAAGTTGGATGTTATTTCCATGGATTTTGTGACGAGTTTGCCTAAGACTTCTAAAAGGAATGATTCAATTTGAGTTATAAGGGATCGATTGACTAAATTTGCTCATTTCATTCCAATTAAGATTATGTATTGATTACATAAGTTGGCTGAAGTGTATATTAAGAAGGTTGTTAAATTGAATGGTATTCCTTCGAGTATTATTTCTAATAGAGATTAGAGATTCACATCGAGGTTCTGAGGGAGTTTGCAGGAAGCCATGGGTACTAAGTTGAAGTTGAGCTCTGTTTATTATCCGTAGATGGAAGGTCAGATATAGAGGATGATCTAGTCTTTGGAGGAATTGCTGAGAGCTTGTGTTTTAGAGCAGCGAGGTAACTATGATAGTTACTTACCGTTGGTTGAGTTCACTTATAACAAAAATTTCCATTTTAGTATTGGAATGACACTGTTTGAGGCTTTGTATGATAGACGGTGTAGAACACCTTTGCTTTGATATGATTCTGGTGAAAGTGTTGTGCTCTAACCTGAGATTGTTCTGCAGACTACTCGAGAAGATCAAGATGATCCAAGAGAAGATGAAAGCTTCACTGAGTCTCTAGAAGAGTTATAATGATAAGAGGAGGAAAACACTTGAGTTCCAAGAGGAGGATCATGTGTTCCTACGAGTCACTCCGGTGACAGGTGTTGGTCCTGCTTTGAAATCTCGAAAGCTCACGCCGCGTTTCATTGGTCCTTATCAAACTATGAATCGAGTATGAGAAACGGCCTATAGAGTTGCTTTACCACCATCTCTTTCAAATCTTCATAGTGTGTTTCATGTGTTCAACTTCGGAAGTATGTTTTAGATCTGTCTTATGTGGTTCAAATGGATGATGTAAAAGTGAGAGATAACTTGGTTATGGAGGCATCGCCAGTGCGAATCAATGACCGAGATGTGAGACAATTGAGAGGTAAAGAGATCGTCTATATGAAGGTTGTTTAGGGAGGACTTGTTGGTGGAATCATGACGTGGGAGCTGCAGAGTCAAATGAGAGAGTCTTATCCATAACTGTTTTGTCCAGGTAATTTTCGAGGGAAAAATTTCTATAAGTGGGAGAGAATTGCGACACCCAGAATTCAATTAATTAATTTAATTTAATTTAGTTGTATTTTTCGGTGAACATGTGTGTAATATGTGGCATGTGGTTGGGTTGGTGAGAGTGGTAGAATTAATTGGAATTTTAATTAATTTTATAACGAGGAAAATAATTGAAATATTATAAGTATTAGAAAAATAAAGAAAGTTAAAAGTAATAATTTATTAATATTATTTTGGTGAAAATTAGATTTAATAATGAAATAAATAAAAAAATAAGAGAAATAGTAAAAACTGGTGGAAATTTGAGTTATTAGAATTAAAAATTAAAATAAAAGAAATCAAAGTTAGTAAGAGGAGTATGGGAAAGATTGAGAATAAGGGAGTAAGTTGAGGGTAATAAGATAATAATCTAATTAAGGGGAGTTAGGTTTTGGTTTAAATAGAAAAGGTGAGACCTGAAACTTTTTACAGTATGTGAAAATATTTTGAAGAATTATAGAAAGAGGCAAGAGAGGCAACCTAAGACATGAGAAAAAGGGAGGGATCATTATTGTTGTAGAGCTTGATTTGCTGGAAATTACTCTATTATGGATGTATATTGTATGAAGGGTAGAGAGAGATTCTCACCCTCTTCTAGGTTTTCTCCATTGTTGTGTTTTTGAAAAGGTTGGTGTATGATTATGAGAAATTGATTATGATGATGATTCTTGACGTGTGACTATGTACTTGTGATGTAATGATTGCAAAAATTAGTATGTGAAATTTGATTTTGGCATTGTTATTGTTGATGTGTTGTGTTAGTGATGATGAACATGAAGGTGTTTTTTATGAGGCATTGTTGGTGACGTTAAATTATTGAAATTAGATGTTAATTGGTAGGTTTAGGATGTAATAACAGTAGATAATTGATATAATATGTTATATTTTTGAAATAAGTTGTTATAGTATGTTATGACATGTTTGGATGGGGTTTGAAAGGGATATAGATGGAAGAAACTGATTATTTTCGTCATGGGTACTATGGTAATCAATTACCACTTAATGGTAATCGACTATCAGCTTAAAAATTAATTTTTCTGATTCTTTTCGGGGTCGGTAATCGATAATCACATATTGGTAATCGATTACTGCAGGACAGTAGAAAAAGTTTTTGAAGTAAAGCTAAAAATGGCATAACTTTAGTTCCGTAAATCCAAATTAGGTGGAATTTGAAGTGTTGGAAAGTTGATGCATATAGCTATCCCATAGTAATGTATTAAGAGGCTATATGGGTACTAGAGCATGTAAAATTTATTTATTTTACTTATTACGTAACGATGAAGAATGAACGATTAATCGTCGTGAATGAATGAATTAATGATGAAGCGATGATAATATGAATTAATATGATTGATTGTTATGTGGATGTTTATTAGATGTTTGAATATATGATGTGGTGTACGAGTATAATTATGTGAATTGGTGTAAATACTTGTTGATGATTATTGAGATACGTAGTTCAGAATGAGAACTATTGTTCATGTGTTTAAATGCACGATTATTTACAATTATACATGGGTTGTAATAATTGTTTTGTTGTTCTCGTTGCATTATTGTATCCCATACATCATATGTTGTTGTTGTTTTGAAAAAGGCGAGTCACAAGTTCATATGTTCGGACTAGTGATTTGTCCCAAGCTCAAATGAGGGGGTTTGGAGCTCAGATGAAGGGGATCAGGTTCAGATGTTGGGATATGGTTCTTATGAAGAATCATTGTTGAGTTGGTACCACATGCATATAAAGTCGAGGTGTTGTCATATTGCATACAAGTTTACATGTGTGAATTAAGTATTGTTGTGTGAATACATTACTTGTTAATGATTATTGTTGTTGTTGTTGTTGTTGTTGTTGTTGTTGTTGTAGTTTAGGCTATCCTTTCTGTGAGGGAAAACCCTCATATATCATACATACTTGAGTTTCGATGATAACAAAATGCGATCATGGATGAATCGGCTTTCTCGACTCTACCTCTACAACAAATGCAATATTTCACCTCTCATATCCTTCTTATATCCATCTAACTTGTCATATTAAATTCAATACATATGGGAGACCATTGATTATGACTAGATGCATAAAAACCACAAAAATATGTATTTTTGCAGATTTGCAAGGTTTGAGTCGACCACAGGTCGACGCATGGTTGGCGCATGGATCAGTGTAAAATCCCACGGGTTGGCGCACGCCGAC
Organism: Lathyrus sativus; assembly: GCA_963859935.3. Taxonomy (NCBI): domain Eukaryota; kingdom Viridiplantae; phylum Streptophyta; class Magnoliopsida; order Fabales; family Fabaceae; genus Lathyrus; species Lathyrus sativus. The sequence goes on from OZ012741.1 coordinate 63,749,163, forward strand.
CTATGATCGACGCATAATGTGAAGACATTTCAAGTTGCCTAAATCTGCAGGCTATGCATCGACGCATAGTCCTGCTATGGTCGACCGTTCGCTCATTTATGCTGTTGCTGAAGACTTTCCACTTTGGGTGAAAAGCTATTAAGTTTGGTTGCTTGTTGGTTACTATATATAGATGTTTTATGTTCATTTCTCAAAAAAACAATTGAAATTTTGAGTCAATTGTACAAGAACAAGAAAAGTGAAATAGGTGCCATCAAATCTCTTCATCTTCATTCTCAACAGTTCACAACACAACATTTACACACAACAATTCTTGTTGTGCTTTGTGGTTTTGTTAAAGGTGATAAGGTCCAACGCCATCGATTGGGAATCCAGTTCAGGTTGAGTTTGTGGTAGGTTTTTCTTGAATAAAACTTTGAAGGTTTTGTCCTCCAAGATTCGGAGAATTTGGGGGTTTTTGGTACGGATCGTCTCTACCAACTTTTAGCTGAGCAAAGGTGATTGAGAAGCGGAAGGTTTTGTCAATCTAGTAGCGGGAATCAGTGAAGTGTGCAAGAGAGTTCCGGGTTTGATTTGTGTGTGCTTGAGATCATCCGGGCCGAGGGTTTGAAGAACGGAAGGTTATTCAACAAAGGGGCTGGAATCGGAGGTCTACTTACAACGATCGAAGAACTTGATTCGACTCGAATCAAGGAACAAGGAGAGAAAGCATCATCAACATCAAGAGAGCTTGTTTGTATATTTTGCTTATCTATCCTTGTATAAACATTTCAAATCTACAAGTGATATCTATTATATTGATCTCAATTCTATTATTAGAATTGAGGGCAGACGTATCCCGAAGCGAGGACGGCAGGGGAACTTCCTCAACAAATCTTTGTCTCCTTTGTTTTTCTGCACTTTCATTTTTGCTTTAAAATTGAGTAATTTTAGTATAAGCAATTTTATCGAAATTAGTATTGGATTAAGTAAGTACTTATCACTATTTTGAACTCTAGTACAATAGTATATTATACAAGGAATCTAGAGTTACTTACTCAAGTCAAAACTCACTTGGAGTGCCTCGCACACCAAGTGTTTGATAAATTGTCTACACCAAAATTCACTTGTGTTGATTACCTATTTTGTGGGTATTGTGTAGTATTGGAACTAGTCCTACTAATTAGTGGTAAAATCAATTGATAGTGTGACTAGTGTGTTGAATCTATTTGCTCATTATCATTTTCATAAGGCTAGACGCATATCCGATCTTCTAATAACGGTTCGTTTTAGACGGTAATTTTTCCACAGCCGCTTCCGCAAATCAAATTTTTAAAACCAAATTTTTATTGGTAAGCGCCTACTGATTTTTAATTGGGATCTATTCAACCCCCCCCCCCCCCCCCCCTTCTAGATCCGAGCCATCATCTAAAAAGTGGTATCAGGAGCACCGGTTCACTCCGTGCTTCAAATATAACTTTGATAGAAAATGGCAAACAAACCTAAAGGGACTTATAATAGAGCTCCCATTTTTAATGGAGAAAATTACAGTTATTGGAAGGACTGTATGCGGGTGCACATAAATTCCATAGATAGAAAAGTGTGGAATGTTATTCTCAACGGTCCAATGGAAATAACTATGACCAATGAAAATAATGAGATTGTGCCTAAGCCCGAAGCACAATAAACTGATGATGATGAAAAGAAATATAATTATGATTGGAAAGCCAAAAATATTTTGATCTCCTCATTAGGAGTTGATGAATATTATCGGGTTTCTCATTGTCTTACGACAAAAGCTATGTGGGGCTCACTACAAGTCGCCCATGAGGGGGCTAATGATGTTAAGCTAGCTAGAATTAACACACTAACACAAGAGTTTGATCTCTTTTACATGGAGCAAGGGGAAACCATTGCGGACATGCAAAAGAGATTCACTCATCTCATCAATAGATTGCATTCACTATGTAGGCCAGTGGCCAATGATGTTGCTACTAACAAAATTTTGAGATGTCTTAACAGGGAATGGCAGCCGAAGGTAACCGCCATCAAGGAAGCTAATGACCTCACAATTTTGGATTTAACAACATTGTTTGGAAAGCTGCAAGAGCACGAACAAGTGCTCCTAAGCCTAGAGCAACATGAAAAGAAAGAAAAGAAGGAAAAAATAAAGATAGTTGAAAAGAAATATATTACTCTCAATACTTCCTCCTCAAAGTCTAAATCTAAGGAGCATAGTGATTATTCATCGAGTGACGATGAAGAAGATGACAAGAGTGAGGATATGGGGTTGTTCGTAAAGCGTTACAACTGCTACGTGAGAAAGAACGACATCCAACACTCCGAGAAGAACCTTGTCAACTTCCGAAAGCAATCTAGGTACTCTAGAAATGATGACACCAAGGGAAATAAAACTAGAGGATCATGTTATACCTGCGGGAAGACCGAACACTATAAACCGGATTGTCCTTTAAACAAAAAGGGCAAGGAAAAAGAATCAAGTAAATCACATAAGAAGCAATCATAACCAAGGAGAGCATATATAACTTGGGAAAGCAATAGTGACTCCTCCGAGGATGAAAGCTCAAGTGATGAAGAAGAATCTGTGAATTTATGTCTTTCCGCTCACCAAAAGAACAAGAAAAAACAGGTACGACATGCTAAATATGATAACTCTTCGAACATGTCTCATTTCGAATTACAAGCTGCATTTAATACTTTGCATTGTGACGCTAAATAAGCTTTTAAAAGACTTGCCTCGAATAAACAAATTTTTGTTCACTTAGAACAAAAGATTCATGAGTCCGAAATAAAACTCGAGGCACTTAAAACTTCCATAGTGGAAAGTACTAAGTCAGGTTGTGAGGACCTTAGAAGTAGAATAATTAACTTTGGGTGTGACACTTGTTACATTTGGCAAAATGAAGTTAGAACCCTAAATACCAAACTTAACAAGGCTCTCGAGCCTAAAATTACTTTTACTATCGATAAATCTGATTTTAGAAAAAGTATGGTGAATCCATATCAAAAATACAAATATGTTATAAGGGATCAAGATAGCAAAGGCAACTCAAAAGTTAATTTTTCTTGTCTATATTGTTAAAATAAAGGCCACTCCATTGCTAAGTGTCATTTTAGGAGATTTCTAGTTCCTAAAGGCGTGTACCAATGGTTGCCCAAATGCGACTATTTTGTTACTCACAACTTAGGACCCAATAAGCCATTGGGTACCTCCTCTTGTTGATTGTTTTTTTATAGGTACAATGTGTCGAGACCACCGAGAGAAGATGGGTTCTCGATAGTGGATGCTCAAGACACATGTCAGGAGACATATCCCTCTTCATTGACTTTGTGGAAAAGAAGAAAGGATATGTAACCTATGGTGACAATAATCGCGGTGCAATACTTGGTAAAGGTAGTGTAGGTAACCCTTCTTCCACTACTATTTCCAATGTGTTGCTTGTCGAGGGTCTTAAACATAATCTACTTAGCATTAGCCAATTATGCGACAAAGGATACGATGTATCATTTTCAAAAGACTGTTGCAAAATTATGCATAATGATGACAAGAAGAGTATGTTTAATGGCCTAAGAGTGAATAATGTCTATATGCTAGACTTGAATGAAGTATCGTTAACAAGTGACAAATGTCTCATGACAATGAGTGAAGACTCATGGTTATGGCATATACGTTTAACATATGTTAATTTTGACTTGCTCAACAAGGTAGTATCCAAAGATCTAGTCCTAGGTCTCCCCAAAATAAAGTTTACCAAGGATCACCTTTGTGATGCTTGTCAAATGGGAAAGCAAACGAGGATCTCTTTTAAATCCAAAAATATTGTTTCAACTACGAGACCTCTCGAGCTTCTCCATATGGACTTATTTAGGCCATCTAGAATTAAAAGCCTAAGTGGAAACTATTACGGTTTTGTAATAGTGGATGACTTCTCTAGATTTTGTTGGACTATCTTTTTGGCTAGCAAGAGTGATACATTCGCCGCCTTTGAAAGATTTGCTAAGCTTTCCCAAAAGAAATTAAACACAAACATTGTGTCAATTAGAAGTGACCATGGAGGTGAGTTTGAGAACCATTTATTTGAAGAATATTGTGGTAATCATGGTATTGATCACAACTTCTCCGCTCCACGTACTCCTCGATAAAATGGGGCTGTGGAGCGTAAAAATCGTATTTCAGAAGAGTTAGGGAGAACCATGATCAATGAAAGTGGATTACCGAAATATTTTTGGGCCGACGCCATAGGTACGACTTGTTATGTTTTGAATAAGGTGCTCATCCTCCCCATTCTAAACAAAACACCGTATGAGCTTTTAAAAGGGCGCAAGCCAAATGTGTCTCACTTGCATATCTTTGGTTGCAAATGTTTTGTTTTGAATAATGGAAAGGAAAACTTGGGTAAATTTGACTCTAAGGATGATGAAGGTATCTTCCTTGGATACTCTCAGTCAAGTAAAGCTTATAGAATTTACAATAAGAGATTACTTACTGTTGAAGAATCGGTACACGTAACATTTGATGAATTTTATCTGAGAAATGTCGGAAAAGGTAGTGTTGTTCATGGTGCAGGTACATCTACAGAAGACATACTCAAAGGTGCCGAGCCGGGAATTGATCAGGCCGACCAAGCCAAAGTTGAGGAGGAGAAAGATGTCCTCCATGAGGAAACCAAGGAAGTTCATCCACCCTCAAAAGATGATCTCCCTCCAGCTTGGAAGTCTTCCAAAGACCATCTAATTGACAACATTCTCGGAGATATATCAAAAGGTGTTACAAGCCGTTCTCAGATAAGTAATTTCTGTTATCACTTCGCTTTCGTTTCGCAAATTGAACCTAAAAACCCTACAAACACCTTACTCGATGAACACTGGTTTTTTTCAATGCAAGAGGAACTTAATCAGTTCACTAGAAATGAGGTTTGGGACCTTGTCCCTCCTCCGCGAGGACATCGAGTAATTGGCACCCGATGGGTGTTTAGGAACAAGTTAGACGAAAACTGGGTAATAACCCAAAACAAGACGCGTTTAGTCGTGCAAGACTATAACCAAGAGGAAGGCATCGACTATGAGGAGACTTATGCGCTGGTTGCTCAAAACTTTAAGATATTTCAAATGGATGTTAAGAGTGTATTCCTTAACGGTTACATTAATGAATAAGTTTATGTTGCACAACCTCCGGGTTTTGAGTCTCACAAATATCCCGATCATGTTTACAAACTAAAAAGAGCCTTGTATGGACTCAAGCAAGATCCTAGGGCTTGGTATGAGCGCCTAAGCAAGTTCCTACTTGATCAAGGGTATTCGAGAGGCAAAGTGGACACAACTCTCTTTATTAAGCGTCAAGGAAAGCACTTGATATTGGTACAAGTTTATGTTGATGATATTATATTTGGGTCAACTAACATGAATCTCGTGAAAGAGTTTTCTAACCTTATGCAAGGAGAATTCGAGATGAGTATGATGGGGGAACTCACATACTTCCTCGGATTGCAAATTAAACAGCTTGAGGATGGAACGTTCGTGAGTCAAACTAAGTATTGTTTGGAACTTCTCAAGAGATTTGACATGGAAAACTCCAAAGCCATAGACACGCCTATGCCTACATGCGTAAACTTGAACAAAGATGAAAGTGGTAAGGACGTAGAGGTAAAGAGATATCGAGGTATGATTGGCTCACTTCTTTATCTTACCGCCTCTAGACCCGATATTATGTTTAGCCTGTGCATGTGTGCTCGATATCAATCGGCTCCTAAGGAATCCCATTTGAAAGCTGTTAAGCGCATACTTCGCTACTTATCTGGTACTCCGAAGTATGGGCTATCGTATTCCAAAGGAAATGATTGTTCGTTAGTAGGCTTCTCCAATTATGATTTTTTCGGGTGCAAATCGGATAGGAAAAGTACTAGTGGTACTTGTCACCTATTTTCAAATTCTTTGGTCAGTTGGCATAGCAAGAAATAAGTTTATGTTGCCTTGTCAACCGTTGAAGTGGAATATGTTGTCGCCGAAAGTTGTTGCGCTCAAGTCTTGTGGCTTAAGCAACAATTGTTGGATTTTAACCTCAAACTTGAACATATTCCTATTTTCTGTGACAACACAAGTGCCATTAATCTAACCAAAAATCTGGTATTGCATTCACGCACCAAACATATCGAAATTCGACATCATTTTCTTAGGGATCATGTAGAGAAAGGGGATGTTATTTTTGAACATGTTGATATTAAAAATCAACTAGCGGACATTTTCACAAAGCCGCTAGCCACTGAACCTTTCTTTCATATCCGACGAGAACTTGGCATTCTTGATATTTTGGATCGAGTGTCATAATATTACTTGTACATCAATTTATTCATTTATGATTATATTCTCGTACATCTAACAAGTCAAGGTTGTTGTAAGTACAATTGTATAGTTCATCAAGCTATCCTTGGTATCAAGGTGATGTTGTTCCTCTTCTTTCTCTCTCTCTCTCCTCTCTCTCTCTCTCTCTCTAATGTATCATGTTTAAAAGTTGTATCGCATGATAAATATTGTCAATATGACATTCTCTATGTATCATATTTGTCTGGTTGCTTATTGTTGTGTGGCATTGTATTTATGCATCAATTGCCTGCTCATATGTGCATAAAATTGAAAATCTGCAAATTTTGCCTGTATGAGTCGACCATAACAGGACAACGGTCGACGCACACTTATAATTTTTGCATTTTCAAAATTAAAACAGTATGCATCGACGCATGCAGAGGAATGGTCGACGCATCGCGCGAAAACTCAGATTTTTTGTAAAAAAAACGTTCATACTTCCATTGGATTCAAATTGGTCTTCTTATTGATTGTGCATTTATTCAAATACATTGTAAATTGCACCTACCTTATGCATAATTATTCTTGTCCTCTCCTCTTCCCAAAACCCTAACTTGCATCTATAAAAAGGGGCAAAGCTCATTCTCTCAACTCACTCAAACATTGTCTAAAAACTTTTGCTTTATACTATCAACAAACCTCATTCTATCATCTCCTACAAACCACTTTCCATGGCCTCTCGAAGAATTACCGGTAAGAGAACATCAAGAGCATCATCATCTGCCTTTATTCTGGTCACCGCTATCTCGTTGGTTCCACCTCCACTCATCGACAGTTTTAACACAGATTTTGGTAAAAGAGGGGTAGTCAAGCAACATGCGTATTATCGACTCACTGCAGAACGCATGCATCTCACCGACATCATCTCTCTGCTAGATTTCCAAGGGATTAACAATTTCTTGGAATGCAATGTCAAGTACAATGAAGATCTTGTGCGTGTCTTCTATGTAACGCCCTGATTCTGAATTTCCCATTTTTGTTGTGTCTTTTAATTTATTTTGATTGATTATTCTTTTAATTGTGGAATTTGAATATTAATAAGTTTTGTGTGCGTGTTATGTTATTTTATCATTCGGAGAGTTTTGGGAATTAATTAGAGGGTGTTTTAGATAATTCTTAATTAGTTGTTTTTTTAGAGAAATAGAATGGAAAGAGTATAAGTGGAAATAGAGAGAAAAGAAAAGAGATAGAAAGAAATAGAAAGGAAAGAAGGAAAGAGGAGGAAGAGGAAAAAACCTAGAATCATCAAGAATCAAACTTCTAAGCTTCGATTATTCGGGTAAGGGTGTGAAACTTTATTATTCTTTCGATGTGTATGATTATGTACGTTTTTATTGGTTTGATTTTGGATTGAGGAGAGTTTTGCTCATTTGCCATTTCTAGGTCGAATTTGATTTAATCGGTAGAAACCGAGTTTTAACGGTTAAGAATGAGAATAAGTTGTAAAGTTTAGTCGGGGAATGTAAGACTAAGGCGGTAGAAATTGGTTTGGTGAGAATCGGTTGATTTTGGAGGGTTTGGGCGTTTTGACAGTTAGGGATTTCTGAGTTCGCAGATTCGCTAGCATTCGCTAGGCGAATGGGAGCGAAGGTTCGCCAGGCGAGTGGGCAGCGAACCAAGTCAGTAGCCCAACTCTGTCTTCGCCAGTCGCCAGGCGAAGGTGCCAGCGAGAGGCTTCGCCAGGCGAGTGTGGTAGCGAGTGGTAGCAAACCAAGTCAGTAGCTAGTGTCTGGCTTCGCGAGTGAGTTCGTCAGGCGAGTGTGGTGGCGAGCATTCGCCAGAGGCTTCTCCGGTGAAGGTTGGCAAATGTGACAGCATTTTCTGTTATTTTTCTGTGCTTTCTATCCAATTGTCGATTGTTTGGTTTAATTACGTTTAATCCTTATCTGAATGGATAGTTTGTGTGCTATTGTAATGTGATGTGTTGTGGGTAACTGTAAGGCGTGAATCCTAGATTGTGAATCGTGGAGTGCGAAATGTGGCCCTTTGGAAATTTTGTGCATTTGTTTGAATTGAATGAAAGTGCATGATGAGATTGATGTGAATGTGCATAATTGTATGTACTTGTATGATGTGAATAATGCATGATTATATATTTGTGAATATGTATGCATTTCAAGAGTGTATGGAGTCGTTTTGCATGTGAAGCATCATGATTGCATTCTTGTGTGTCTGATCCCGCGTAGGATCTGCAGAAACGATCGTGTGCCCTTGTGGAGTGTGAGCGATGGTTTATTTTTTATCCCTAGGAGGATCTGCAGAAATGATTGTGTGCCTTTATGGGGTGTGAGCGATGGTTTATATTTGATTCCGTGGAGAATCTGCAAAACAATTGTGTGCCCTTGTGGGGTGCAAGCAATCGGATTGTGTGCCCGTGTGGGGTGTGAGCAATCCTGAAACATCATGTGCCCATGTGGGGTGTGAGCGATTGGTGAACATCGTAGGCCCGACGGGGAGTTACTTCGGTAATGAGCGATGGTTCCATTTGGTTCTTCAATTGAACCTGCTGAATGAATCGGTACTGCATTTGCATCTGCATAGAGTCGTGAGTCGGTCTCTATGAGTTGCATTATCATCTTCATATGATGTATTGGTGTAATGAACATAATCGTGTATGTTTGTGTGAATTGTTGAAGTAAACATAAGTGTAAATGTTAATGTGGAAATGTTGTGAGTTGTGAAGCATGATTGGTGAATATGTTTATTTATGTAGATATACATTGTGAAGTATGTGAATGAATGGTGAATATATATGCATGATGGATATGCTTGGTGAATTATATATATATATATATATATATATATATATATATATATATATATATATATATATATATATATATATATATATGTATATATATATATATATATGTATATATATATATATATATATATATATATATATATATATATATATATATATATATATATATATATATATATATATATATATATATATATATATATATATATATATATATATATATATATATATATATATATGATTGAACTGTGATGAGTTGCGGTGAGAAATGTATTATGTGTACTCTATGTTGGTGTATATAGATATATAATTATATGCATTGTTTGTTATGATAATGTTTCTCACCCTTCTTCTGTTTTATGATGCTCTACGAGGCACTGCAGACTAGGTTTGCTGGAGGTCTTTTGTGAAGCGTGGCTTCGTTCTTTTTGGTCGATTAGCTCTGATATGTAGCACCGGGTAGTTATGAATTCTTTTGGTTCTTTTGTGATACATCTGTGTATGTATCTGCTGGTGAATATTTTGTAAACATGAATTATGACTTAAATTAAATTGTTGATGTGTACAATGTTTATATGAATGAATTGATTCAATGTTTAGATGTTTCCGCTTTCATTCTAAATATTGATATGTGGGTTTTAAGGACTAAGTTCATTGGTGGTGATTTACCCTTTGTTGCATATCTTTATGAGCAGGTGTTGTATGTGTTTTGAATTTCCTGGATAATGTGACGTACCTCTTTTATACCATGTGTTAATTATACTCTGATGGAAATTTTTATTAAATGCCTAAACGATTTAATTGTTTATTTGGGGGTATAGAAATGGGGTGTTACATTCTACACATGCATCCATGACAAATTCCGGGGCCCTCTGTTTCATTCTCAAATTGGCACTACAAAGGTTATCTTAAATTCTGTTGTTTGGAGAACATAATTTAATTTGGATCTTGATGGTGATAACCCATTGTATGAGGTGACTGATAATCATACTATGGCTGGTTATGATTTCAAATCTGCGATAAATTCAATGTTGAAACGGCCATATCCACCACAATATGTGGCGAGTGATGTGTAACACCCCCTCTAAACCCCACGGAAAATAAACATAATTAGAGTAAAATTAACATACATTCACAAAGGGTGTCATACACATACTTCCAAAACTACTTAAAAACCACTTGTCATGCTTAATAACACTGAAATAAATAATCATACTTTACAAAATTTTATTTTTGCATGTAACAGCAGATTCATTTATATCACAACTTTTCATAAAAGAAAATATTTGCATTCACCACATAAATCAACATCTCTTAGGCACTGAGGCCAACATCACCAAATACATCTGAAACATAACCCAAACAATCCCAGTGATACACGACCAGAGCACGACTCGACCCAACATAATTAAATCTCTAAACAGCTACGCCGATAGCGACCTCGAAACTGCAAGCAGGACTACACCTAGAAACCTGCACGATGTCATGAAGGACATCATTCCAGTAGAAGGGTGAGAAATATTATCATAATAATAATGCATATAAATATATATAAATGCACAAATACAAAATACATATGTTCCACATTTTCTCACCACAATACACTGTAAACGTCATATATGTCACAACATACGTTTTCCTAATTAAACACATTCATCAATTCATAAACACCCATAACATGTTTATTCCACCAATTCACACAAACATTTATATTCATGTTTATTTCACCAATGCATCATATAAATATGATAATGCAACTCATAGAGACCGACTCACGACTCTATGCAGATGCAAATACGGTACTGACTCATTCAGCAGGTTCAGTTGAAGAACCAAAAGGAACCATCGCTCGTTACCGAAGTAACTCCCCGTCGGGCCTACAATGTTCACCCATCGCTCACACCCCACATGGGCACACGATGTTACATGATTGCTCACACCCCACAAGGGCACACAATCGTTCTGCAGATTCTCCACGGAATCAAGAATAAACCATTGCTCACACCCCACAAAGGCACACGATCATTTCTGCAGATCCTCCTAGGGATCAAAAATAAACCATCGCTCACACCCCACAATGGCACACGGGGTTTCTGCAGATCCTCCACGGGATCAAGAATAAACTATCGCTCACACCCCACAAGGGCACACGAGGTTTCTACAGATCCTCCACGGGATCAAGACACAAGAATGCAATCATGATGATACACACGCACAATGACTCTACGCACTTTTGAAATGAACACATATAATTGCCAAAGGCCATATTACACAATCTAGGATTCACGCCATAAGGCTACCTACAACACGTCTCATCTTAACAGTACACAAATATATATAATTAACATCATTGAACCAAACAATTAACCATTGGATGGAACACACAAGGAAACAACATGCTGCTACGCTCGCCACCTTGCTCGCCTAGCGAGTACTCGCTTTCTGTTCGCCTAGCGAACAAGCTCGCGAAGGCAAACAGAAGGCTCTGACCTGATTCGCTACCCCACTCGCCACAGCGAATGCTCGCTACCCCCTTCGCTACCAACGAAGAACACCCAAATCCATTCTGCCCAAGTCTGGGACCGTTCGCTACTGGCTCGCCACAGCGAATGCTCGCGACTCGCTTGCCTAGCGAACATGCTAGCGAAGGTCTGCGAACCCAGAATTTCCCCACTGTCCAAAACTCCGAAATCATAGAAATCCACCCGATTCAATCCCAACTCGTCTCGGTAGCCTTAGCCCAACATTCCCCGACTAAACTCTACTACTTATCCTCATTTTAACCGTTAAAACTCGGTTTCTACCGATTAAACTTATTATGCCCTAGAATGGAAGATGAGGAAGAACAACCAAACAAAATCCGAGAAATCATACATGATCACATACATTGGTAAGATAACAATATTTCACACCCTTACCTCGATTAATCGGAAGCCAGAAGTCGTTCTTGAGCTTTCCAAGCTTTCCCTTCTTTTTCCTTCTACTTTCTCTTCTTCCTCCACTTTCCTTTCATGTTTTCTATTTTGCATTTTCGTTCCGCTTCCCTTCATATATCCTTCCCTTCGGTTTCTCTCCAATTTATTTCTTCTCTCAAAATATTTACCAATTCCTTTTCTCATAAAATATCCCGTCCCATCCTTAATTAGAAAATATCTAGTAAGTCCACATTATTCTACCAAATAGAATAAATCAGTTAAATCAAATAATTTACTTAAATCATACAAACCAATTAACTAGTACCATTAATCAGTTATTGAAAATTGGGCTGTTACAACTCTCCCCCACTTTAGGAATTTTCGTCCTCGAAAATGTTATCCTACTCGAATAACTCTGGATACGACTCTCGCATCACAAACTCCCAACTACTTCCGCCAAAGGAATCCCTTTACCTCGAAGTTGCTTCTCGTTCACCCACCTGAACTTAGCAATGTCTCCACCATCGGGTTGCCTCTCGCACAATCTCAGGTCCGAGTATAACACTCTCGCCTGACACACCTTAACTCAAAGGAGCCTTACACCCCCTTACCAAGCAAAGCCTCATACGATGTCATTCCGATATTAGAATGATAGCAATTGTCGTAGGTAAACTTCATCAATGACGATTAACTATCCCACGATACACCTTGGTCCAATCACACAAGCTTTCCAACAAATCCTCTACATAATGGGTAATCCTCTTTGTCTGTCTATTCCTCCTGCGGACGCTAGCCAGAGTTCAACAACTAAGTGGCACCCAAAAGTACCTACAAACCTCTCCAAAATCTTAATGAAGAACTCAGATTCCCATCCAACAGAGTGATTCATCCTTACTGGTAAATAACGAGTTACTCTTGTTAATTCATCCCTAACCATCCAGATCGAATCATATCCTATCAAATTCTCCAGAAAACTCGTCACGAGATCCATGTGGATACTATCCCATGCCACTCAGAAATATTCAAATTTTCCAAATCAAACAAACAACTTAAGCTCTTAAGGTCAGTAATCATTTCAAATCTCAACCAAACCATTGAGGTCTCCAAACTCCGGCACAGACGCCCTACACCCAACTCCAAACTACTTGTCAGATGATCCCCTTATGTAGCTTGAGTTGCCTTAAAGCATAACCAAAACTCACGGATGTTGTACTTAACATGTCTCTTAATCATATCAACCAAACATCATGAAACACCACAAGTAGTTTTGTCGGATTTGGCCAACCAATACCCGAGTTACTGACAGCTGCTCTAAAAAATTCTTTAAACTCCTTCCCAATGGCAAATCACTATTCTTTCTCAAACACTGATAACTCAAGTCTCTGATGTCCAACACGATCATCTATACTCTTCAAATATCCAAATACCATTGGTTACACAACTATCAACTCACTCCATTAAGTATGGAAGATCCCATGTCAAACAGACACTCAATTTGTGAGTTATGGCGGAAACACAAACCACACTTCTCGTACGTACTACAACATCCAAACGTGCCCCATCAAGAAATAACTTAATTCCATGTTACTACTTCACCATCACATAGAGTACTTTAGCGACTTCAACGCTCCTAATCCTGCGTCATTCCGAGTTACGGCTCTCTCATTACGACAAAATACGAAAACAACATTCCCACACTCGGAAGACCATTTACACATCTTCAACTCTTGAAATACTTAGAGGCCTAATCATACCAAGATTGTATTCCACCTCTTACTCCCTTTAATAATCACCAGAAATCACCATCCACCCTTTATATACTTGACCTCATAGACCGTTGCCGTAACACACACAAACACAAGTCTCAAAACTACTCCATCAATTTAATTCCTTGGCTAACCAAATTAGACATATAACATGGAGTTCTCAATATCAGACTAGTTTCCTTAACTAAGTCGATCACAACTCCACTTCACGCCCTGGTTGTGTATCACTATGTTGTCAAGACAACTTCCAGACATTCTCAACTAATTGGTAAACTGCCAACTTTCCATTCTCGTTAATACACAAAACTCCCAAGTACTTGGCTTCACTCCAAACAATTCACTGCTCACGCCATCTAAGTTTGCAAGACACGTCTATCCCATCCAACACAATCCCAACTACTATCAACAAGAGATTAAGGGTGATCAGTTCCTCAATTTGTCAATAGACAGCCGAATCATGATGGGGCATAAACCATCTTTACCAAACTATAGGAGTGTTCAACCACATACTTGCAGCATCCTAGAGAAGCACAACTTTCTCCACCACTTGGATCACTCTCATTCCTGCAAACAAGGTTTAGAACAACAAACGTGTACCGACAGTGTTTTCACACACATGTCGCATACAAGGGAACAAACAATATTAGACAATTTGGTCGGATGGACCGACCTGCTCTGATACCACTAATGTAACACCCCTATAAACCCCACGGAAAATAAACATAATTAGAGTAAAATTAACATGCATTCGCAAAGGGTGTCATACATATACTTCCAAAACTACTTAAAAACCACTTATCATGCTTAATAACACTGAAATAAATAATCATACTTAACAAAATTTCATTTTTGCATGTAACAGCGGATTCATTTATATCACAACTTTTCATAAAAGAAAATATTTTCATTCATCACATAAATCAACATCTCTTAGGCACTGAGGCCAACACCACTAAATACATCTGAAACATAAGCCAAACGATCCCAGTGTTACACGACCAGAGCACGACTCGACCCAACATAATTAAATCTCTAAACAGCTACGCCAATAGCGACCTCGCAACTGCAAGCAGGACTACACCTAGAAACCTGCACGATGTCATGAAGGACATCATTCCAGCGGAAGGGTGAGAAATATTATCATAATAACAATGCATATAAATATATATAAATGCACAAATACAAAATACATATGTTCCACATTTTCTCACCACAATACACTGTAAACGTCATATATGTCACAACATACGTTTTCCTAATTAAACACATCCAACAATTCATAAACACCCATAACATATTTATTCCACCAATTCACACAAACATTTATATTCATATTTATTTCACCAATGCATCATATAAAGATGATAATGCAACTCATAGAGACCGGCTCACGACTCTATGCAGATGCAAATGCGGTACCGACTCATTCAGCAGGTTCAGTTGAAGAACCTAAAGGAACCATCGCGCGTTACCGAAGTAACTCCCCGTCGGGCCTACGATGTTCACCCATCTCTCACACCCCACATGGGCATACGATGTTACAGGATTGCTCACACCCCACAAGGGCACACAATCGTTCTGCAGATTCTCCACGGAATCAAGAATAAACCATCGCTCACACCCCACAAGGGCACACGATCGTTTCTAAAGATCCTCCTGGGGATCAAACACAAACCATCGCTCACACCTCACAAGGGCACACGAGGTTTCTGCAGATCCTCCATAGGATCAAGAATAAACCATCGCCCACACCCCACAAGGGCACACGAGGTTTCTGCAGATCCTTCACGGGATCAAGACACAAGAATGCAATCATGATGCTACACACGCACAATGACTCTACGCACTCTTGAAATGCACACATATACACAAAATATTCGATTACGCATTACCCCACACAAGTACGTACAATTATACACATAATTGCCAAACAGCCACATCTCACACTTTCATACAACAATCATGTACACATACCATATGACTCATATAAACTCGTCAACTCTCACAAATCCTCACGAGGATTACGGGTACATCGCATATACCCCACCAGGAACAACCCCACAATTATTCTACCCCGGTGGTTACTACACTAGGAACGACACCTAGTCATTCTATCCCAGTGAGTAAGGATCTCGCATGTTTACATACTCTCAACGTCATTATCAATTACCAAGCAATGCGCATATATCATACATATATTCTCATGCATACTGTCGCTTGCGCGAAAATAAGGTGCCGGCATGACAGAAGAGTCGCCACCTTTCGTTATTTATCCCTCAGAGCGGGAAAGGAAACGATCGGAAAAACCTGTCGAATAAGGGTAAGACAAGGTCATCGCAACCATTGTCTGGGTTCGGGAGTCGGTTACGCAAGGGGAAGGTATTAGCACCCCTCACGTCCGTCGTACTCGACGGGATCCTCGCTTGTTTGTTTACTTGGACGGGTTGGTTATAATCTATCTACCTATCAAGGCTGGCTGAAAAAAGAAAAGAAAAATGACTCGGCAAAGCGTCGCACTTTATGCCTACGTATTCCCGTCTGGAACGAGAAATCAGAGTCAACGTAGTTCGGCTAACTACGGGGGAAGGTGGGGAAAGGTTGCTCGCTAGGATATCGCATCCTATGCCTACGTACTTTCATCTGGTATGAAAGATCAGAGCAAACGTAGTTCGGGAAACTACAGATTAAAATGGCTCAACTAGGAGGGAGACTATCAAGTCCTACTGTTATCATGCCATGGATTCATCCTATGGTTGAGGTTTGAACAGGGAACTCCTAGATGTTATCATACATAGGTTTCAACCTAAAAGTCTATCATCAAATCCTTATCAAAGGAAATGAGAGTCCTAAGGGATCATGTCAATGATACACCAAAACAGATAAAAGCATCAGCTTAAACAGTAAAATGCATGCAATGCAAGTGAGGGAGGAAATGTGTGTGGGGTTTCAGCCTCCACAAGCTCATCTCGACCTCAAGCCAGTCATGAAATAACAGTAATCATACTGAAAATAAACATGCTATCAAGCAATAAACAGATAAGAGAAATGAAGTGCCAACAGGCAAACAACACACATGAGAAAGAAAGAATCCACTCTCTAATCCTAACCCTAATCACAGAATCTGAATCTAATCTAAGCAAAGCTCTAAAGCAAACCCTAAACAAGAGAAATCAATCCCAGTCTTCAAGCTTCAGAACAAACTTACCAAAGAAGGGGAGCTAAGCAAGCAGACTCATAGTGTCTTCCTCAGGAAAGCACTAAGAGGTGTATACTCAGGAGTCATACCCTATGTGGCTCAACCACTGTGATCAGTTTACGTTCCTCCTCAGGAGAAACTAAACTCACAAGCAGGCTCCAACATCACTGGATATTTAGGAAATCCTATCTGAACTAGTGGAACTAAATGAATAGACTCATAGGACCTTCCTCAGGAAAGTACTAGGAGGCTTTCACTTAGGAGTTGTATCCCATGTGGCTCAACAACATGTGATCAGTTTACATTCCTCCTCAGGAGAAATTAAACTCACAAGCTGGCTCCAACATCATTGGATACTTAAGAAATCCTAGACAAACTAATGGAACTAAGTGAATAGACTCATAGGACCTTCCTCAGGAAAGTACTAGGAGGCTTCCACTTAGGAGTTGTATCCCATGTGGCTCAACAACAAGTGATCAGTTTACATTCCTCCTCAGGAGAAATTAAACTCACAAGTTGGCTCCAACATCATTGGATACTTAAGAAAGAGGTGAGAAGAAAGGATGAAAGTCATTCATAGTGCCTTCCTCAGGAAAGTACCATGAACTTCCCCCAAACTTCAGGATCTCAAGCCTCACAAACAGGGAACAAGACAAGCTCTGGGTCTCTGATTCTTGGTCTACAATCTTCTCTTCATGATGCTCTCCATCAATATCTTCAAGGCAACACAAGCCCCACAACAAATTCCCCACAATGAACCCCACAGATGGACAGATAACCCACTGAACAGATCAAATCATCAGGCAACTTCAGAAAATACCTAAAAATACTAAACTAATGGGGAAAAATCTACCAATTATTCATAAGGGTCCTCAACACCTACTCATAACATCTACAAAGGTCTCTACCTAAAAATCAAGATAAAACTCAATCAAAGAAAGTGATTCATCACCTAAACACAATTTAAACCCTAATCAGGATACCCTAAATCAATCCTAACTAAACTAATCCAAATTTAATTCTAAAATTCTAGAAAAAAATCCTATAGGGAACTATGACTCATCATCTAATTGCACAAAAAGGAATGGATACAAAACCCTAAGGGAATGTCCTAAAATAATTCCTACAAAATCACATACCAAATTAAACATATTAAGAAGCTATTTATTTGGAAAAACTATTAAAAATATTAAACCTAAAAATAAAATCTCATTTTTATTTTTATAATTTTCTACACATTTTCATCTAATCATAGAAAAAAGAAGAAGTTAAAAATCATTTTCTATCATTTTTAAATGAATTAACCAAAACAGAAAAAACATTAAAAGAAATAAAAGAAATTAAATGAATTAAAGGGGAGGGGGGTCAGAATAGCACTACACGCCAGGGTTATTCCAGTTGGGCCTCAAGGGTGGGGGTGCGCGTAGCATACGCGTTAAGCCCAGGTACTATCAGAAATTCATTTAAAAAAATAAAAGAAAAGAGTGAAACCCGGGTGCGAATAGGAAAGGATTACAGTGTGTTTTGAAGTGGGCTGGCTTTGGGGGGTGTCATTAGCGAAGTTACTTAAGCCCAAGACACCACATAAACTAAACTCTGCGTTTTGCTTGTGTTAAACTTCCCTCCATTTTCGTGAATCAATCTGGACCGTGGGATGCGATTTCCAGTCAATTAAAACGCATGGATCCGACGGACAGCATATCGTCTTCAAGCTTGGACACAAGCTAGGGTTTCAAACTTCCATTGATGCACCATACGTGAATACCTTTCTCCCATCGGTTCTCTCTCACTACTCAATGAAATCCCAAAGTGTAAACGTCAATATTGCTCCATTTTTCAAGCTCTACACAGCTGGACCGATAGTTTCCATTAAAACACTTCCTACTGACTAACCCGATAGCACCAACTTGAGTAAACACTCCATTTTCGACCTCCTTGTTTCTTGCGTTTCTTGACACTAACTTACTCTACTCATGGCCCTCATTATTCTGATATAATTATCTAATCTTAACACTCAACATACAAGTAGTTCTTGGTGATTCAAGATTCGAGTCAAAAACTCAAACTCCATGAAATGCTCTTAATCTTTCAGGAATTGGTCCTCTAGTTGTTTCTAACAGTTCTATGCTAGCAAATCAACCTATCAATGCATAATTAAGGGTGTAAAGAAGAAAATGGCAGACCTGGTTTCTTGATGAACAGATGAGGAATTTGCTCAAACCAAGCCTCAATCTCTTGTGGAATCACTCAGGGAATCACCTCCTTGCTTCTGTTTGCAAGAGTAGAGGTTGAATCTTCCTTAATTCCACGATTTGATTCTTGATGCAAGCTTGAAAATCCAAGTGCTATCCTTCAATTCTGACTCCTTCTTCTCTAACCAATGCCCTGCACCAGCTATAATCCTTATATGGAGAGGTTTAGACTCATCTAGAAGGTTCTGGAATGATCCTATGGGATGTTCAATTTATCATGTCATGACATCTTGATTCCAACTCATCTCATATGCCAATCCTTGTTTCCCTTGGTACAGCCCTTCAATTTCACTTGAACTTCTCCTTAAATGAGTTTTAGGAAGTATTTAGATGCATTGCAAGCTTGTATGTTCATTTCCTTTGAGTTTCACCTTGGTGCCTTATTATGCAAGTGACGCATTTCCAAAGGAAGTCCATTTTTGGAGCCTCAAATGAAAAATCTATTTAAACCAAAGTTCTTAAAATGGTTTTTCCAATCAAAATGATATATTGGATGACCTATTTTGGATTTGTGGATCTCCCAAATCACTTTTCAATTTCAACTTTTCAAAGTTATAAGCCTTTTTTAGTTCATTTTTGACCAATCATGGAATCTTGTGCTATGAGCTTTTTCAACAATTTGTGACCTTCTTTCTAGACTTAAAATCACATTTTGAGCAACTTTCATGTTTTGAGTTTTTCCATTTGAGGCTTGGAAATAGGAGTTTTAGGTATTGGCCAAAATGACCTATAACTGACAAATGACCAAAATACCCCTGCCTTGTTCAAACCATAAGTTGAGTTCCACAAATCCAATCAAGGACTTCTACCACTCAAATTAAAGCTAAGAAGATCCTCTTCAACATTCATGTTGACCAAGAAATCATAGGAATCATCCTACTAGGGCAAAAGTTGTCTGCAAGTTGGGTGACTTTCAAGGACCCAGATTCACACACCTCTGCTGACCTGTAATTTGTCAAAACCATAACTTGAGCTCTGTAACTCCTATCAAGGACTTCCACCACTCAAATTAAAGCTTAGAACAAGCCCTACAACATTCATGTTGTGGGGAAGATGAGGTATCAATCACATCTAGAGCTAAAACTGCCTGGAAGGTAGGGGTCAAATTAGGGTTTTTCACTGACAATCCTTGGAAACCCTGACTTGAAACTTCTCAAACTCCTCGATCATGATGAGTTGGTTTAGGAATCACCTTTACAACATCTCTATGCATCATTCCATGATCTCATGGCCCTTGGATTAGGTCACAACCTCCTCCAAATCTTCAGCTGATCTAGGGTTGACCCAGTCAAAACCCTAATTCTACCATTCATGGTTGAATCCTCTGAATTCTTGCATAATGACTTCTCTGGGCTTCATGAAGGCTATCAATACATCTCATATGCTTTCTCAAAACATCAAGTTCATTCTCAAAGTCTCAGAATCATCTGAGGGGCACCCACAACTCTCAAGCTATGCAGCACACAATCCTGGTTCCAAACCACTCCTCTGAGGATCTTTTGAACTTTCTGATGAAGGTATCCACTTTCAAATACTCAATGAATGAATAATTGTTGGCCAAATTTTGGGGTGCAACAGCTGCCCCTATTCAAACGGCTTGAACCTGACTGGGTGAGAAGCGAACGGCTCTCAACCAGTCAAGGTACGAGACGGTTGAATATCAGTAAACCCGAAAATTTGCCAACTGCCCGAGCACACGGTACTCTGCGGAGAACAAATCTTCGAACACTGCAACACTAGCTGCTCAACAACTAGCTGGAGAAATACTGATCTGACATCACCGTCAGTTATCCACATTAACTTCTTCTGATATTGCCTTCAGACAACCACGTTAACTTCTTCTGATATTGCCTTCAGACAACCACGATAACTTCTTCTGATATTGCCTTCAGACAACCAAAATACCCTGCATCGCTGCTGGAGAACTAAACCATCTGACGTCGCCGTCGGAAACAAACATCACCTCGAGAGACCCTCGACACCGCCGTTGTACAAACATCATCTCTGCTGGGGATTTAAAGGGTCTGACATTGCCGTCGAACAAATCATAATCTGACCTCGCCGTCAAACAAACATTCAACCTCGCCGTCGAACAAAATACCACACTGAACAAATCTGCCCTGGGGTTCACCCCTGGTAACTGGAACAAAAGGTACACTTGCGTATTTGGAGCTACTCTGCTGGGAATGAGAGACTCAACCAAACACTCTCTGATCTGGGGTTCACCCTCAGAACCATGACGAACATCGGAATACTGCTGCACACTGCCCGCCGTAGAACTTCAACGTTAAAGATATATGACACCCTGGCCCCTGGCCCTTTCCAGCTTCAGCTAGAAAACAATCTTCAAGTATTTCTGAATATGAATGAAACCCTGCCCGTCGGCTATTTCCAGCTTCAGCTAGAGAAACATCCTTGACCTTCAAGGATGTAAACTTTGCCCGTCGGCAACTCTGCAGGAGGTATCTTCGACTTCAGTCTGAAGAAATGGTCCTTGGCCTTCAAGGATACATGGATCTGCCTTCAGGCAACCCCGCCTCTGCTATAGAGTATCCGTGACTTCAGTCAGGGATATATTTCGGTCTTCAGTCCGAAAAGTGAATCCTAGGTCCTTCATGACCTTAGGGGATAACCTTGCCCTTAGGCACTTTCACTTCAGCTTAAGAAATCTATGACTTCAGTCAGAGAAATGGTATCCTGAGCCATTCATGACTCTACGGGGATTCAAACACTTTGCCTTCAGGCAAACTCCGCTTCAGCTAGAGAAACATCTTCGACTTCAGTCAGAAGAAACACTATTCACTTGATCGTAATCAATCATCTCCTCAGGACAACTGACTTGGTCTTCAGACTCACACGAATCACTCTGTTGTATCTACAACCCTGGAACCTTGTCTTCAACCACCCGTTGATTCTTCAACACGGAAATCTGGCTTCACAGGAACCTTCTGATATCGCCATCGGGCGCTTACGAAATCCATCTTCAGATTAGACATCGTTGCTGGGGAAACATCTTCGACTTCAATCAAAAGACGTATCATTCACTTGATCGCACTCAATCATCACCTCAGGATAACTGACTTGGTCTTCAGACTCACACGGATCATTGTGTTGTATCTACAACTCCGGAACCTTGTCTTCAGCTACCTGTTGATTCTTCAACACGGAAATCTGACTTCACAGGAACCTTCTGATTTCGCTTTCAGGCGCTTATGAAATCCATCTTCAGATTAGACATCATTGCTGGAGGAACATCTTCGACTTCAATCAGAAGACGTATCATTCACTTGATCGCACTCAATCATCACCTCAGGATAACTGACTTGGTCTTCAGACTCACACGAACCA
This sequence comes from Lathyrus sativus, assembly GCA_963859935.3. Taxonomy (NCBI): domain Eukaryota; kingdom Viridiplantae; phylum Streptophyta; class Magnoliopsida; order Fabales; family Fabaceae; genus Lathyrus; species Lathyrus sativus. Next base: position 63,771,764 of record OZ012741.1, read on the forward strand.
CTCTGTTGTATCTACAACCCTGGAACCTTGTCTTCAGCTACCGGTTGATTCATCAATCTGGAAATCTGAACTCACAGGAACCTTCTGATATCGCCATCGGGCGCTTACGAAATCCATCTTCAGATTAGACATCGTTGTTGGAGCAGACATATCACGCTGCTACTCACTTGACATCCTGTCAGGTCGTTGCTAAATAAAAGCAAACATGCCGGGTCACCAGACATAATCACCAAGTTAACAACTCTGTTGAGGAGAGAGGAGTGAGGGTTCACCCAAACAACCTTGACGACTTACTGGGGAAAAGGAAGAAGGGTTCACCCGAACAACCTTGTAGACTCTGCTGCAGAAAGACGAGAGAGTTCACCCAAACGACTTCAACAACTGCTGGAGAAAAGCGAAAGAGCACACTCAGACGATTCCTACCAACTTTACTGAGGGAGAGCTACCTTTCAAGGGAGCTGCATTTTCTGCCGATCTCATCTGGACTTATACTTGAGGATGACGGACTCCTCCGGAGAGCACAGCACATCAGGCTGATCAACACACTATCCTCTGCTATACTCTGCATGGGGAAAGCGATAGATGCCCTGAACGACTTTTTGGGAAATGACCCTTCTGGGGAACATAGCCGTCGGGCTACAAGACACTCATGTCATTAAGTTCTCAAACTCGCGGGATAAACAAACTTCAGCTTGCTGGACAATCCTTCGGGATCTGTTTGGGGGAACCTTTCATCTGCCAATCATGATTGTGCTCGGCTGGGGACATCAATCTACCTGCCTGCTGCTGGGGAAATGCCAACCACCTGCTGGGGAAAAGACCTCCACTCTGCTGGGGGTTCCAGAAATCACCTTGAACAAACAACTCCGGCGGGCGCTTCCAAGAATCATCCTGAACTGATAACCTCTCTGGAGACTTTATTCTGCTGGGTACTTCCAGGAATCTTCCTGGGCAATTCTTGCTGCGGACGCTACCGGGGAGCTCAAGTATCATACTAGGCGAACAACTCGGGAAACTGTACTGAGGTCTTAAGAGTCATCTTAAGCAAACGGCCTTGCTGAGGAATTCAAGCATCATCTTGCACTGAAGACTTCGCTGGGGATCTCAAAAATCATCTTGAGCGAGCGAGCGACCGTGGGGATTACACCGGGGTCTTTAAGAATCATCTTAAGAAAGCGACCTTGTTGGGGAGAATATCAGGAATCGTCCTGAGCAACTGGTCTTTCGGGATACACCTGTTCAACAAGGATGATAATGACCTAGATCATGCTTATGATGCATATGCTTCTGCGCTATGCCCCACACGGTGGGAATGATATGCGTTTATGCTAAATGCCATGCAATCATGCACAATGCTATTGCAACGTTTAAATGCTATGCAGTCATGCACAATGCTATGCAATCATGCACAATGATGCGATCCCGTCGGCAAAATAAATGCCGAAGGGGGGAATCCTCCTGTCAAGGAGAAAGAACCACTCAGATAGAGGAATCATCCTGCTGAGGAGAACGTGGGCACGCCAATATCAATTAGGCTCTGTCCGGGGAACTGATCTTCCGCGAACTGCTGCAGGGGAACAACTTCAGTTGACTGCTGCAGGGGACGAAGCTCTACGAGAACTTGGATCTGCTGATATCAATCGCGAGAATGAACTGCGCAGCCGTCTCGGCTACTCTTCTAGGGATGACCACTCTGTGGGGAACCAACTTCAGCTGTTCAATACTCCACTGGGGAAAAATCAATCATGATCTGATCAACCTTTAGGGACTCGGCTGAGGAAGGAGAAGTCATTCTGCTTTGCTGGATAGAGTGCGACTCTGGGGGAAGTACAACATCGGCTGCTCCATGCTCTGCTGGGGAAAATTGATCGTGATCTGATCAACTTCCAAGGATTCTGCTTTTCTGCGGACTCAGCCGGGGAGGGAAATCATTCTACTTCACTGGAGAGTACGACTCTGGTGGGGAAACTCAATTTCGCCGGGGAAGAAAGAATCATCTGACTTCGGGGGAGAGTACGACTCTGGTGAGGAATTTCAATTCCGCTGGAGACTTCAGTCTGGCACCATCAGTTACTGCATACTTCGGTATACGAACAGCTTCCTGCGAAACTTGCACTTGTGACCCGGTGCTGGGGGATACACCTGCTTCGGCGACTTTACTGGGAAATCACGAGCTTCGGCACCCGAACACTTCTCTGAAATCTGCACTTGTGACCCGGTGCTGGGGAAGGAGAAATCATTCTTCGGTGACTTTACTCAGCTGATGGGGGTGACGCTCCTTCAGGATGCGTCTGCTTGGGGAAGAGAATCACCTCTACCTGGGGAAGACATATCAATGCTCACTATCTGATTCTGATTCTGCGGAGGAGAGACTATTGAACTCTGCTGGAGGATGAGGACTCGCTCCGCTTCGGGGATATCAATCCTGGTCTGCCGAGGGTAATCTTGACCCTAATCTGATGAGGGGTAAACGCCATCTCAATCTGCTGTAGTCTCAAACCGTACGGGGGGAACGACCTCAAACCGTACACCTCTGCGGAGAAACAATCCTAATTCAACAATGCCAACACAGGGAATACAGGCTACCAATCATGGAGTCAAGTAACAGGTTATGCTGTAGGATAGCAATCCAATAACCGCCAGGCTTCTTCAGAAGGTTCGGGTTTTGACGGGGTAATGACACGATTCCCCGATACTCAATTCTTGCTAGGGTGAACAAACTCATTTGAACAACTTGCCCCAGCGTATTTCAACTTGCCCCAATCCGACCTTTGGGAATAACTCATTCTGAGCCGAAAACAACTGGCAACAAGACAATCTTCAGAGGGCTTGCCCCAGCATCTGCACAACGGGAGGATTCATCCTCAACTAATCAACTCTCAGCATGGTGAGCTTCAATATCTCTGAAGTAGTTTGCCCCTGAACGAGCGATGAGCGACTCAACATGCTCTGATCGAACACTGGAGGGATCGGCCCTTAAATCGCAAGGATTCCGGATAACTGCCCCTGATTGGGTCTCGAGAAGATTCACTTCCGATCAACCGCTTTTTGCATAAACTGCCCCATGATCAACTGATGCTTCGGGACTTGTCCTCAGACAAACTGATTCCAAACTCACTGGAAGTCATTGCCACAGATTCGCAGGGTTCCACAGCACACCATTCTGATCCAGACCTCTGGTGATTCAGTCCTGATTGACTATTCCTTGCTGAAGTTCCTTCGTATTAGCTACTAACCTGCAACTAAAATTGTTTATTCACGAATAGTAATTTTAATGCAGTGTTCATGCAAATTTCGAAAAAATGTTGTACTGTCACTCATTTACGTGTCATGCTAGTGAGTGACGAATGAACCAAAGAGTTCAAACGTAGTGCTGATGCGATCAGTGAAAAATGCAATAAGGATATGATTAGCAAATTATGAAGGAGTCAGGTTACTCAACCTTATCGTAATGCGCTTTCAGAATAAACCCTGCCTCAATTAGGTCTTTTAAGGGTTGTATCGTGGTCGGGTTCACGGTTCGTGAAACAAAGGATATTTGGCTCGAATTATGATTTGTACCCACCCCGTCTACGTGATGTTCTCCGATCCTAAAGTTCAGTTAACTTGGGTCGAGCGCTCGCCTCTTCGAGAGGTAGGTTGAACATTTGGGAACAACTGGTTAAAGAACTCACAAGGTGTTTCGGAGTGACAGTTACTCCTTTTCCGTTTTCGGTGTCTGCATCCACACGACTTCGCCCTTGTTCGAGGATTTTTCTTTTTTATATCCTTTCTTTTTCATTCTTTTGTTTTGATTCCCTAATTTTTGCCTGGACTGACTCCTTTTGAGTTCTTTTCGATTTTTCTTTTGAAGTCCAGCGGGATGCCCTGATTTTTGCCTAAGTATTTGCTTTCTAGCTTTTCTTTTTTACTTAGCGGGCTTTCTTATTTCTCTTTTTTCTTGGAACAAGTCGTGCGACACTGGTTGTCTTGATTGCTCCGAAAGGCTTGTAACTGTCTCACTCCTGATTGGTGAGGTTTAACCATTGTGGTTGATGAGGTACGACCTCTGGAGAGGAGTATGATGTGATTGGTCCTCGAAGGACAACACTCCTCTATAAGACTTGAACGCTCGGTCAAGCTAACTGACAACTACCCTGCCCCAGGTTAAGATGCAAGGGTTTAACAATCCGAAAGAAACTCCTACTTCTCGGCTCGAAGTGGTTAACAAGGGATTCTCTTCCTTATTTCTCCGGTGTTTAGGGATTTGAAACAATGCCTTGTACGTCATCGGCAAAGTTTTATCTGAAAGCAATACGATCATCGGTTATGAGTATTCCGTTTCATCATCCTCCCTCCGCTCATTGCTAATCATAGTAAGAAATCGGAGTAAATAAAATGCAAGTGTCAGTGTAATGCAGTAAATGAGTGACAACGACATAACTAATTCAGAAGAAATGCATAGTCACTTTATTATCATTACCATTCGAAACATACAATGTTTTACAGCAAGTAGTAACTAACAGAAAAGAAACTACAAATGCAAATGGTAAAAAGTCCGAGGACTGCCAATGCTGAGGGCGTCTGCCTGTCTGGATCACTGGCTTCTGGAAACAACCCTCTGAATCTACGAGCTCAAACAGCTGAGAGGTCGTCACGTACAACCAAAACTCCGTCTGGAAAGGAAATACACCCTTGGTCGATCAATTGCTGCACCTTCGCCTGGAAAGCCTTGCAATCTTCAGTTGAATGCCCCAGAGATCCACCATGGTAGCCACACTGAGCATGAGGATCGTACCCTGGAGTGTAAGGCTCTAGCACGGGCTTGAGAGCTTTCGGTTCCACCAAGGAATCTTGAACCAATAGCGGAAGAATCTGGCTATACGGCACAGGCACTGGATGGGGAGAAGCATTCCTTTGTTCCCCGTGGTTGCGAGGTCTCTTGTGATCCTGGGGCTGGTATTCTTTCCGCCTAGGAGCAAGAGGTCGTCGTTTCTGAGTGGCAACGATCCCTTGTTTAGGCGCTTGCGTCCTTGAGCTTGATCCAGGTAGAAACTGCGAGCGAGGCGATTCAGTCACCAAAGGTCGCGGGACATATTCCAGATCTTTCTCAGCTTCGGGCAAAGGAGTGGAATCATCCACCTTTTCTGCAGGGTACGGGAGGAACTTTCCCGATGCTTTCATGCCTCCCGGCACAAGCCTAATTGTCCTCGAGTCAATAAGGTCCTGAATCTTATTCCGGAGAGCCTTACATGTTTCAACATGGTGCCCCGGTGCTCCTGAGTGGAAATCACAACGCAAGCTTAGATCAACGTCTGATGACACGTCATCTGGTGGATTTAAGGTCCGAAGCTTGAGAACACGGTTCTGAACCAACAGCGGCAGCAGCTGGGCATAACTCACAGGTAGTGGGTCCAAAGCTCTATCAAGTAGCTTCTTCTTTTGACCATAACCTTCAGGGTTTTTCTGAGATGCTCGGCGCGGCTGATGACGAGACAGGCCTCGAGCTTCATGCTGTGTAGAGGGTCCATGAGGTCCACTTGGCTTCAGCACAGGTGGCACTGACGGCAATGGGGGAAGCACTTTGGTCTCCTCCTTGGGCGCTTGACCACTCTCCTTATTTAGCATACTTCTCACCACTCCCATGAGAAAGCTCAACTGATTCTGCAGCTGCTGATTCTCCTCTCTGAGTACTTGCTGGTCCAGACGCACTGCCTGTATGTCATTCATGACCTGCCCCAGCTGGCTTTGGATTTTCCCTAATTCAGCTTGTATCTGCTCCATTAGTCTGAGCTGCTAGATTCTGAGTCAAACCTGCAAACACAAGGGTTAGAAGACAAGTCCCGGCTTCTGCCATGCAAGATGAATTATGGGTGTCTGTACGTTCAGGAGATCACCCCTGATTCTGGTGTCAACGTGCCAACATAGTGTCAATGCAATGATAAGACTGGACCCATTCATGGAAGAAAATATCTCATATTGCTCGGGACACCAGGATTAGGGTACGAAACGCGCCTGCAGCACAGACACATGCTAATGGAATGCAAACATGAATATGCAAGCTAATGCAAAATGCAGGTATGCAACAATATATCCAGGTGGCTGCTGTGGAGATTCGGTATCAACAGTCACTGACGAGAAGGAAACCCCGGTGTAAAACCACTGATCTGATCTGCTGTGAATAACCATCTGGTAGGATCGAGATCAAAATTCTGCTCTGACAAGAACGAAGGCTTGATAATAAAGACCCCGGATGCAAGATCAAGGAATATCTGTTGATGAAGTCTTCGGACCCCAAATCACAAATCTGCCCTCTCAAGAACAAAATACAGCTGCTGATGAGATCTTCAAACCCCACTCAAAATCTGCCCTGTCAAGAACAAAAATACAGCTGCTGATGAGATCTTCAGACCTCACTCAAAAATCTGCTCCATCCAGAACAAACCTCTGATAACAATACTCTGATCAAAGCCTGCTCTATCGAGAACAGACAAACACCCGATGATAAAATCCTCTGATCAAACCCTTGCTCTATCAAGAACATATCTGCAATTGAGAACCCAACATAACTGATTCACTGTCAAGAAAACCAGGTAGTCTGGAGGTCAAAGTTTCCTGCAATATCCCAACCCCACTCACAGGTATGGACCTAATCCACGGACGAAGGTACGGCATCCTATGCGGTCGTCAGCGTCACAGACTTTCATGAGTGGCGATACGATTCCCAGAAGGAGTGGCATCGTCAAGTCATGAATAGGCCTCTCTTAGCTGACTTCCAAATGATCGGTCCCCAGAGTCGACAATCCTCACGTCTGGACTCCCTTCAGATCCTCAGGACCGGAAAGGAGCACCTCTGCAAGAATCTCGTCTGAGCGCAGATTTTCGTAGGGAACTGTGCCTGCTCAGCAGACAGGTTCGTCTACTACTTCTCCGCAACTATATCTAGGTGTGTACTCAAGCCCAGGTCCGGCTTCTCACTCACAGTAACATCCCTCTCCCACAGCAACACAGATAATCATATCAAACTGGAAATAAAATGCGGGAAATAAAATGCGGGAAGTAAAGTGCGGGAAGTAAAAATGCGATAAATAAACGCAATCCAACAAGCAAACACACAAACGATAGGATTGACTCTCATGGGGAACCGGAGAACCAGAGATTCTGGGTGTATTCCCCAGCAGAGTCGCCAGCTGCTGGGGACGGTCCCAGACAGCTAGGAAGGAAATCCAAGGCGAGACTCGCATAGGGAAACACCAGAAGTCCCCAGCAGAGTCGCCAGCTGTCGCTTGCGCGAAAATAAGGTGCCGGCATGACAGAAGAGTCGCCACCTTTCGTTATTTATCCCTCAGAGCGGGAAAGGAAACGATCGGAAAAACCTGTCGAATAAGGGTAAGACAAGGTCATCGCAACCATTGTCTGGGTTCGGGAGTCGGTTACGCAAGGGGAAGGTATTAGCACCCCTCACGTCCGTCGTACTCGACGGGATCCTCGCTTGTTTGTTTACTTGGACGGGTTGGTTATAATCTATCTACCTATCAAGGCTGGCTGAAAAAAGAAAAGAAAAATGACTCGGCAAAGCGTCGCACTTTATGCCTACGTATTCCCGTCTGGAACGAGAAATCAGAGTCAACGTAGTTCGGCTAACTACGGGGGAAGGTGGGGAAAGGTTGCTCGCTAGGATATCGCATCCTATGCCTACGTACTTTCATCTGGTATGAAAGATCAGAGCAAACGTAGTTCGGGAAACTACAGATTAAAATGGCTCAACTAGGAGGGAGACTATCAAGTCCTACTGTTATCATGCCATGGATTCATCCTATGGTTGAGGTTTGAACAGGGAACTCCTAGATGTTATCATACATAGGTTTCAACCTAAAAGTCTATCATCAAATCCTTATCAAAGGAAATGAGAGTCCTAAGGGATCATGTCAATGATACACCAAAACAGATAAAAGCATCAGCTTAAACAGTAAAATGCATGCAATGCAAGTGAGGGAGGAAATGTGTGTGGGGTTTCAGCCTCCACAAGCTCATCTCGACCTCAAGCCAGTCATGAAATAACAGTAATCATACTGAAAATAAACATGCTATCAAGCAATAAACAGATAAGAGAAATGAAGTGCCAACAGGCAAACAACACACATGAGAAAGAAAGAATCCACTCTCTAATCCTAACCCTAATCACAGAATATGAATCTAATCTAAGCAAAGCTCTAAAGCAAACCCTAAACAAGAGAAATCAATCCCAGTCTTCAAGCTTCAGAACAAACTTACCAAAGAAGGGGAGCTAAGCAAGCAGACTCATAGTGTCTTCCTCAGGAAAGCACTAAGAGGTGTATACTCAGGAGTCATACCCTATGTGGCTCAACCACTGTGATCAGTTTACGTTCCTCCTCAAGAGAAACTAAACTCACAAGCAGGCTCCAACATCACTGGATATTTAGGAAATCCTATCTGAACTAGTGGAACTAAATGAATAGACTCATAGGACCTTCCTCAGGAAAGTACTAGGAGGCTTTCACTTAGGAGTTGTATCCCATGTGGCTCAACAACATGTGATCAGTTTACATTCCTCCTCAGGAGAAATTAAACTCACAAGCTGGCTCCAACATCATTGGATACTTAAGAAATCCTAGACAAACTAATGGAACTAAGTGAATAGACTCATAGGACCTTCCTCAGGAAAGTACTAGGAGGCTTCCACTTAGGAGTTGTATCCCATGTGGCTCAACAACAAGTGATCAGTTTACATTCCTCCTCAGGAGAAATTAAACTCACAAGTTGGCTCCAACATCATTGGATACTTAAGAAAGAGGTGAGAAGAAAGGATGAAAGTCATTCATAGTGCCTTCCTCAGGAAAGTACCATGAACTTCCCCCAAACTTCAGGATCTCAAGCCTCACAAACAGGGAACAAGACAAGCTCTGGGTCTCTGATTCTTGGTCTACAATCTTCTCTTCATGATGCTCTCCATCAATATCTTCAAGGCAACACAAGCCCCACAACAAATTCCCCACAATGAACCCCACAGATGGACAGATAACCCACTGAACAGATCAAATCATCAGGCAACTTCAGAAAATACCTAAAAATACTAAACTAATGGGGAAAAATCTACCAATTATTCATAAGGGTCCTCAACACCTACTCATAACATCTACAAAGGTCTCTACCTAAAAATCAAGATAAAACTCAATCAAAGAAAGTGATTCATCACCTAAACACAATTTAAACCCTAATCAGGATACCCTAAATCAATCCTAACTAAACTAATCCAAATTTAATTCTAAAATTCTAGAAAAAAATCCTATAGGGAACTATGACTCATCATCTAATTGCACAAAAAGGAATGGATACAAAACCCTAAGGGAATGTCCTAAAATAATTCCTACAAAATCACATACCAAATTAAACATATTAAGAAGCTATTTATTTGGAAAAACTATTAAAAATATTAAACCTAAAAATAAAATCTCATTTTTATTTTTATAATTTTCTACACATTTTCATCTAATCATAGAAAAAAGAAGAAGTTAAAAATCATTTTCTATCATTTTTAAATGAATTAACCAAAACAGAAAAAACATTAAAAGAAATAAAAGAAATTAAATGAATTAAAGGGGAGGGGGGTCAGAATAGCACTACACGCCAGGGTTATTCCAGTTGGGCCTCAAGGGTGGGGGTGCGCGTAGCATACGCGTTAAGCCCAGGTACTATCAGAAATTCATTTAAAAAAATAAAAGAAAAGAGTGAAACCCGGGTGCGAATAGGAAAGGATTACAGTGTGTTTTGAAGTGGGCTGGCTTTGGGGGGTGTCATTAGCGAAGTTACTTAAGCCCAAGACACCACATAAACTAAACTCTGCGTTTTGCTTGTGTTAAACTTCCCTCCATTTTCGTGAATCAATCTGGACCGTGGGATGCGATTTCCAGTCAATTAAAACGCATGGATCCGACGGACAGCATATCGTCTTCAAGCTTGGACACAAGCTAGGGTTTCAAACTTCCATTGATGCACCATACGTGAATACCTTTCTCCCATCGGTTCTCTCTCACTACTCAATGAAATCCCAAAGTGTAAACGTCAATATTGCTCCATTTTTCAAGCTCTACACAGCTGGACCGATAGTTTCCATTAAAACACTTCCTACTGACTAACCCGATAGCACCAACTTGAGTAAACACTCCATTTTCGACCTCCTTGTTTCTTGCGTTTCTTGACACTAACTTACTCTACTCATGGCCCTCATTATTCTGATATAATTATCTAATCTTAACACTCAACATACAAGTAGTTCTTGGTGATTCAAGATTCGAGTCAAAAACTCAAACTCCATGAAATGCTCTTAATCTTTCAGGAATTGGTCCTCTAGTTGTTTCTAACAGTTCTATGCTAGCAAATCAACCTATCAATGCATAATTAAGGGTGTAAAGAAGAAAATGGCAGACCTGGTTTCTTGATGAACAGATGAGGAATTTGCTCAAACCAAGCCTCAATCTCTTGTGGAATCACTCAGGGAATCACCTCCTTGCTTCTGTTTGCAAGAGTAGAGGTTGAATCTTCCTTAATTCCACGATTTGATTCTTGATGCAAGCTTGAAAATCCAAGTGCTATCCTTCAATTCTGACTCCTTCTTCTCTAACCAATGCCCTGCACCAGCTATAATCCTTATATGGAGAGGTTTAGACTCATCTAGAAGGTTCTGGAATGATCCTATGGGATGTTCAATTTATCATGTCATGACATCTTGATTCCAACTCATCTCATATGCCAATCCTTGTTTCCCTTGGTACAGCCCTTCAATTTCACTTGAACTTCTCCTTAAATGAGTTTTAGGAAGTATTTAGATGCATTGCAAGCTTGTATGTTCATTTCCTTTGAGTTTCACCTTGGTGCCTTATTATGCAAGTGATGCATTTCCAAAGGAAGTCCATTTTTGGAGCCTCAAATGAAAAATCTATTTAAACCAAAGTTCTTAAAATGGTTTTTCCAATCAAAATGATATATTGGATGACCTATTTTGGATTTGTGGATCTCCCAAATCACTTTTCAATTTCAACTTTTCAAAGTTATAAGCCTTTTTTAGTTCATTTTTGACCAATCATGGAATCTTGTGCTATGAGCTTTTTCAACAATTTGTGACCTTCTTTCTAGACTTAAAATCACATTTTGAGCAACTTTCATGTTTTGAGTTTTTCCATTTGAGGCTTGGAAATAGGAGTTTTAGGTATTGGCCAAAATGACCTATAACTGACAAATGACCAAAATACCCCTGCCTTGTTCAAACCATAAGTTGAGTTCCACAAATCCAATCAAGGACTTCTACCACTCAAATTAAAGCTAAGAAGATCCTATTCAACATTCATGTTGACCAAGAAATCATAGGAATCATCCTACTAGGGCAAAAGTTGTCTGCAAGTTGGGTGACTTTCAAGGACCCAGATTCACACACCTCTGCTGACCTGTAATTTGTCAAAACCATAACTTGAGCTCTGTAACTCCTATCAAGGACTTCCACCACTCAAATTAAAGCTTAGAACAAGCCCTACAACATTCATGTTGTGGGGAAGATGAGGTATCAATCACATCTAGAGCTAAAACTGCCTGGAAGGTAGGGGTCAAATTAGGGTTTTTCACTGACAATCCTTGGAAACCCTGACTTGAAACTTCTCAAACTCCTCGATCATGATGAGTTGGTTTAGGAATCACCTTTACAACATCTCTATGCATCATTCCATGATCTCATGGCCCTTGGATTAGGTCACAACCTCCTCCAAATCTTCAGCTGATCTAGGGTTGACCCAGTCAAAACCCTAATTCTACCATTCATGGTTGAATCCTCTGAATTCTTGCATAATGACTTCTCTGGGCTTCATGAAGGCTATCAAGACATCTCATATGCTTTCTCAAAACATCAAGTTCATTCTCAAAGTCTCAGAATCATCTGAGGGGCACCCACAACTCTCAAGCTATGCAGCACACAATCCTGGTTCCAAACCACTCCTCTGAGGATCTTTTGAACTTTCTGATGAAGGTATCCACTTTCAAATACTCAATGAATGAATAATTGTTGGCCAAATTTTGGGGTGCAACACATACTTCACACATTATCATATTCATCATGCACTCATGTTTAATTCCAACAATACATATAATTTCCAAAGGCCATATTACACAATCTAGGATTCACGCCATAAGGCTACCTACAGTACGTCTCATCTTAACAATACACAAATATATAATTAACATCATTGAACCAAACAATTAACCATTGGATGGAACACACAAGGAAACAACATGCTGCTACGCTCGCCACCTTGCTCGCCTAGCGAGCTCCTAGCGAGTACTCGCTTTCTGTTCACCTAGCGAACAAGCTCGCGAAGGCAAACAGAAGCCTCTGACCTGATTCGCTACCCCACTCGCCACAGCGAATGCTCGCTACCCCCTTCGCTACCAGTGAAGAACACCCAAATCCATTATGCCCAAGTCTGGGACCGTTCGCTACTGGCTCGCCACAGCGAATGCCCATCAAATGCTCGCGACTCGCTTGCCTAGCGAACATGCTAGAGAAGGTCTACGAACCCAAAATTTCCCCACTGTACAAAACTTTGAAATCATCGAAATCCACCCGATTCAATCCCAACTCATCTCGGTAGCCTTAGCCCAACATTCCCCGACTAAACTCTACTACTTATCCTCATTTTAACCGTTAAAACTCGGTTTCTACCGATTAAACTTATTATGCCCTAGAATGGAAGATGAGGAAGAACAACCAAACAAAATCCAAGCAATCATACATGGTCACATACATTGGTAAGATAACAATATTTCACATCCTTACCTCGATTAATTGGAAGCCAGAAGTCGTTCTTGAGCTTTCCAAGCTTTCCCTTCTTTTTCCTTCTACTTTCTCTTCTTCCTCCACTTTCCTTTCATGTTTTCTATTTTGCATTTTTGTTCCGCTTCCCTTCATATATCCTTCCCTTCGGTTTCTCTCCAATTTATTTCTTCTCTCAAAATATTTACCAATTCCTTTTCTCATAAAACATCCCGTCTCATCCTTAATTAGAGAATATCTAGTAAGTCCACATTATTCTACCAAATAGAATAAATCAGTTAAATCAAATAATTCACTTAAATCATACAAACCAATTAACTAGTACCATTAATTAGTTATTGAAAATTGGGTTGTTACAGATGCGTTCCCAAGAACAGTCACTGCAGGAAAATTGAAAACAGGTTACAGGATTTTACAATGGATCGTGGCGTGCATTCTGCGGCCCAAGAAAGGAGGCCTTTCTCACGTTGAGCAAGCAGAAGTTCATCTCATGTATCTTCTAAAAAATAGAATCAAAATAACTCGCCCTACTACATTGCTAGTAGGATATTTGCTTTAGAGATTCCGGCAGGGGGGCCGCTCTAGCTTATGGTTCATTTATCCAAGAGATTCTCACTAGTGTTGACTTGGTTTTTCCAACCTTTCAATACATATCAATTACCTTAGACAAAGAGTTAGGTCAGAAAACTCTTTCAATGATGGGTTACTTCTGGTCCAAAGATCAAAGGCAGTACAAATTTGTTGGCAAGGCAACTACTCGTAGGAATGTTGTAGAATCTGATGACAATGACGAAAATGAAGAAAGTGAAGAAGGAGAAGAAGAGGAAGATGAAGAGGCAGAAGAAGAACCAGCACATGAGGAACATGAAACTCACCAACAAATGGATACTGATGAGTACGCTAATGACGATTGGGTTCAATACAACACTTCAACTGAAGAAGAAACTAATCAAGGTTGGGGTGAATGGCAACACACTGGATGGACCACATTGAGACAGTATGATCAGTCGTATCAAGGTATTTTTGAAGCACCTCCATCTCCTCCATAGTAAAATACTTCTGAAATTCTCACCATGATGCAGTCTATGCAATTAGACCAGCAAACTTTTATGAGGACTCAAGACGAGCGATTTGGTCAAATTCAAAGAGAGCTCCAAACGCAAAATGAAAGGTTAAATTCCTTTTCAACAAGGATGGATGCAAGACCTAGAGAGGAATCCTGACCCAAGGAATTAAACCAAGATCTGACATGTCGGGACCTAGAGAGTTCTGATTTTCAAGAGATTTCATCTTTTCCTCAATCAGTTTGAACCTTCTGTCAGCTTCAGTGGGTAAACCTCCTTCCATATTTCTCATGAAAAAGATATCACTCTGATGATCTTCCCATTGAGGTCCATTAGCTTCGTGCACAGCGTGTACACTTCCACCGGCAGCGTTACCATTATTATTCACACCACCTCCACCCAGAGGTACGACAATAGTAGGAATAACCCGTGGACTCGATTCACCAATAGGAGGAATAACATCAGCTCCTCCGTGCAATACACCCTCTTCTTCAGCTCGTGCTATCAAAGGCTAGACTAGAGTTCTCAACTGTTCTTGCCCATTGGCTACGTTCTGCATCAGCTCCATGAATTGGGACATGCGAGCTCTAACCTCATATAATTCAGCTTGCACCTGATCCATTACTTTTGCTGATTCCTTTGAGTCGGATATCTGTGGATACTAAACTGCTCAAACCTATTAATGAAGAACACCAAGCGGAGATAAGAACACAAGGCCAATGAGAACAACCTACAATGCAAATGAGAATGCAAGATACAAAATGCAAACATGGTATGATGATGTAAATGCAAGTGCAAAGATGCAGCAAGGGATCAAGAGTGTTGTGTTATTGACTGAAGAGGACCAAGATTCTGCTTCGACAAGATCATAACACTGCTCTGATAGGAACCAACTGATACCAATAATACTGATTCATACTGTCAAGGAAAACCAGGTTGTCTGAAGGTAAAGGTTTCCTGCATAACCCCAGTCCCACTCACAGGTACGGACTTAATCCACTAATAAAGGTATGCATCCTATACGTTCTTCAACATCACAGACTTTCAAGAAATGATGATATGTTCACCATTTCTGGTTTGGCATCATCACCCCCTGAAGAGGCCTCACTTAGCCGAGTCACAAATGATCGGTCCCCAGAGTCGACAATCCTCAGATCCAATATCAGTTTCAATCCTAAGGATCAGAATAGAAATCATCAAAGAGAATCTCGTCTGAGTGTGAATTTCATGGGAACTGGTGTTTGCTAAGCAAACATGTCCTCACTAATCTCCACTATAATGCTATGTTTGCTCTCAAGCTTGGGTCTGGCTTTCCACTCATCAGAATCAACCCCTCCCACAACAGCACAATAATGATATAATATAATGCTGAAAATAAAATGCGGGAAAATAAAGTACGGAAGTAAATAAAGTACAACATGTATGTACAAAACCCAAAGATAAACAGACAAGCGCTAGGATTGACTTGCATGGGGGATGGGAAACGGTCCCAGCATAGGGGATTGGAAAATTCCCCAGCAGCTATATATCCCCAGCAGAGTCGCCAGTTGTCGCTACTACGAAAAAAGGTGCCGACAAAGACAGAAGAGTCGCCACCTATCGTTATTTATCCCAAAGGAGGGAAAGGAAACGATCAGGAAAAATCTGGCGAAAAGGATAAGATCGATCATCGCAACCAAATCTCTGGGTTCGGGAGTCGGTTACGCAAGGGGAAGGTATTAGCACCCCTCACGTCCGTTGTACTCAACGGGATCCACGCTTGTTTGTTCATCTGATGGGTTGTTTAACTATCTACCTATCAAGGCTGGCTCAAAAGAAAAGAAAAGGACTCGACAGAGCATCGCTGCTTTGTGCCTACGTATTCCCTCGTGCAATGGGAAAGTCAGAGTCAACGTAGTTCGGCTAACTACGGGTGATGGGGGGAAGGTTGCTCACCAAGACATCGCGTCTTGTGCCTACGTACATTCATCTGGTATGAAAGATCAGAGCGAACGTAGTTCGGGATAAAACGGAACACAGGTTGATCCAATGTTTTTTTTCTTTGAGTAAGGTTGAACTACAGTTCCAACAGTTAGGGACAACGCCTGTTTGCGGTAAAACTGAAGCTTAACAACACTCTTTTCAACTGAAAAGGTTTCCTGAATTAAGACGCCATAGGGGAAAAAGGAGTTTGATGTTTGTTTTTGTCTTTTATCGGAGAAGAAGTGTTTTTTATGAATGTTTGTAATTCATACTGCACTAGAGATTATGACTTAGGAACGAATGTGTCGCATATCGTCCTAAAGACGTATACTAAACACTCTAGGTAATCGAGGAGAAGCCCCCAAATCACCACTTCCTAAGTAGCTTAAGGCTCGTAACGTACGGTACAAATTAGTCTTTATTAGGTGTTTTATTATTGTTTGAAGATAAGAAGAGAAAAGGACTCTACAGGGGGATTAATCAAATTCTAATGTTAACATACAATATGACCCTAATGTTGAGATTGAAAGGGAATCTACCCTACTGTTATCATGCATGGATTCAATCTAATGTCTGTCATCACTCCTTAAATAAGAAAGTGAGAGCCCTAATGGAACATGCAAAGGGAAACAACAGCAATAGCAAAAATCATTAAGCAGATGAGATAAGAATAAAACAGATGCATATGCAGTGCAACAATATAAGAAAGGGAGACAAGCTCAACCTTTAATGCAAACATGGGATGCAAACAGGGATGCACAGGGAAAGAACACAAGCAAAGGGAGACAAACTCAACCTTTAAATGCAAACATGATAAAAAGGAAAAGAAACAAACAAGCAAAGGGAGGCACACCTCAACCTTTAATGCAAACATGCACCTAAATAAAAGGGTCTCTACACATGCAAGTCTATCCTAATGCACAACAACAAACAAGCAAACATGGAGGAGAGATGTAAACAAGATGAGCAACAAGGAAGTCATCCCAGGCTACATCAGGTTTAGATGTGTGTTAACACAAGAGTTCATCTAAGGCTCAACCTCTTTATGGAATGCAAAGAGTACTTCCTAAGGAAGACCAGGCTCTCACAAGAGGGATCCTGAGATAATAGGACAGATGAAAGTGAGTGTGTGTACAAGGTACGTGAGTCCTCAAGGATCAAACTTCTCATGGAATACACAGAGTACTTCTTAAGTAAGACCAGGCTCTCACAAGAAGGATCCTGTGTCATAGGACTTGGAGGAGAAAGGGAGCATAGTGTGAACCTAAAGAACCCACCATGTCATTGAATGTCCATCAGAGGCTCAAATTTATCATGGAATGCATAAAGTACTTCCTAAGGAAGACCAGGCTCTCACAAGAAAGATCCTGAGAATGTAGGACTTGAGAAATGAAAAGAACAATGATGGGAGATATAGTGAAAACCTAAGGAATTCACCATGTTCTCAACCAAACTCATCATTCAAGGATAGTCCTCAATGGTTAAAATTTTCATGGAATGCACAAAGTACTTCCTAAGGAAGACCATGCTCTC
The DNA here is from genome assembly GCA_963859935.3 of Lathyrus sativus. Taxonomy (NCBI): domain Eukaryota; kingdom Viridiplantae; phylum Streptophyta; class Magnoliopsida; order Fabales; family Fabaceae; genus Lathyrus; species Lathyrus sativus. The sequence goes on from OZ012741.1 coordinate 63,789,140, forward strand.
ACAAGAAGGCTCCAAATATCATAGGACTATGCTTTAGGAGAATCAAGAAGAAAGAAAATCATTCAAAGGCATCCAAGGAATCCTAAAAGCAAGGCTCTAAAGGGCATCTATCCTAATGAAGCTATGGATATGATAAGGAATTGAAAACTACCCTACAAAGGTATCAACCTAGGCACTAAGGATTCATGTAAAGATTGGGTGCTTAAAGTTTGCTAAACGGTCACTTATGAGGCCAAACTATGAGAAGATCATGTGTAGGACACCCGAAAAACAGCCATAAGGTAAAATCTAAGAAAAATAGGAAATCACTCCTAAAAAATATAAGAAAAATTATAAAGATTACTTAAGGTATTAGGAGTCTAGGGCTAAAATCTTGGATCAAAATTCTAATCCTAAGGGTATTAACAGAGAGCAGCATCCTAAGGTGTGCTATGGAAGGTGTAAATGGGAAGGGTCCTAAAGAACTACCCTAAAACCTATCCAAACAGCCTCTAAAAAATAGGATAAAAATTCTACAATATCCTAAAATGCATCAACAATCATCATACAAAAAATCAGGCATTTATTTGGATTATTGAGCAAGAAAGAAAATCATGAAGATGAACATGCTATTTCACATTTATTAAAAAGCATATTAAAATAAAATGCAATATTAAATGGAAAAGAAATGAAAAATCAAAATAAAAAATATGATAAATTTCTACACATGTCAAGGTGCATTCCATATTTTTCTCATGATTTATTGAGTTAACTATCAATTTTAAATAAATTAAAAATGAAACAGAAAATAAAAATGAAAATAAGAAAATAAGAATGGAAAAGGCTGGGGGTGCAGGAAGTAAGGCTTTCACGTTGTAATTATTTGGGTTTGGTGGTTAGGGGGTGTAGATAGAAGCGAGGCCCAAGTCCACTAGGATTCCACACAATCCCAAGCGCCTCAGTCAACTTTGGCATACGGTGGGTCATAATCCTATCCACTCAATGATTAAGTCATCCCATCTAACGCTCACAACACGGCCACGTATGCAGTCAAAGGTCAGCCTAAACAAAACTCAACCACACGCGTTGGATTAGGATACTAAGTCAAGTAAGTCTCAACATCCTACGGTCACGATTGCGTCTGACAATTCAAACAAGAGTTTGGAGGGAATGAACCAGACGGCGGCCGGAGAGACTTCCGGTCGTCTTCTCCGGCCGCGTGCTATAGTGCCAGAGTTAAAAACGAACCAAAACGCGTAATTTCTTACATCAGTCTCTTCGTCTCAATGCGTAGGTTAACATTCTATGGTTCTTTTTCATTTTTAGTCCCTAAAATGCGTAAACCGCGAGCTACAAGGTTGAAGGTCATTCCACGAATTATCACCAAACTTAACCAAACTTATCCTAAAATGATCTATGGCATTCAAGGATCTTAAATATGTGAAAATGGCGCATGAATTCGACAAGAACAGAGAGCATTGGTGAAAAATAAATTACCTATTGGAGCACCTCCAATGGGTCTTCAAATGGCTTGGAACCTTGAAGGCAATTGACCAGAATCATTCCATGATCATCATTGAAGCTTCTGCAATGCTCAATTTCTCTTGAAAACTGCTCAATCCTCAAATTAGATTTTCCATTTTTCACCATTTTTCTCCAACTGTTTTCTGTTATTCTTGGCTCCAAAATCCGTTTTTTCTGTTAGGAATCATCAAAGAGATTATATACAATGGATCTTGATCAATTTCAGGCCCAATAGAAGCCCATGGAGTCCAATTGCAATTTCACTTCTTTTTTTCTTCCATTTGAAGCTTCGTGATGTTCATCAAAATAGAGCTACCAAGCTTCTAAATTGATCCATTTCACTTGCTTGATGTGTAAAGAACATGGATGGTTGAGATTGAAGCCTTGAAAATGCATCAATGGTAGATTTGAATTATGTTACTTCAAAGTGAAGTAACCTTGAATTTGGCCATGGAAATGGATTCAAACTTGATTTTTAATGTTGCCATTATTCTTAAAACATCATTTGGACTCAAAAAAAGCACAAATATGACATGAATTGGTTTAATTGCCATTAAATCCAAACTAGCCCTTTTCAAGCTTCCTTTCATGAAATTCTCTTCAAGCATTCTTCAATCCAACCCATATCAATGAATACTTGAGGTTTGGTTGAGCAAATGATCCCATTTTGAGCAACTTTCAAGTTGGAAATATTTTCATTTGAAGTATGCAAAGTGGTGAAATTGACCTATAATGAAAATGACCTGTAATCTTACTTTCCCAAAATACCCTTGCCTTGTAGGCTTCATATATTGAGTTCTACAAATCCAAATGAGGACTTCTAGTACTCTTTGGAAATCTAAGAAGATAAGGAACAACATTCATGTTTGGGTCAAGGATAGGAGAGACATACTTCTAGCTCAAAAATGTCCTGGAAGTTGGTTGACTTTCAAGTACCAAAATCACATTCATCTGATGACCTGTAACGTGTTTGCTTCATAACTTGAGTTCTAGAAATCCAATGAATGATTTCTAGTACTCAAAAGAAATCTAAGAACATGATCTACAAGTCTCATGTTGATATCAAGATGATATGAAACTTGTATCTTGAGTTATGTGGTCTTGAAGTTAGGCGCTGAGATAGGGGATTTTACACTGACAAAGCTTAGAAACCCTAGCTCAATAACTTCTCACACTCTTGAATATTGATGAATTGATATTGAAATTATATATTAGGTGTCTCAACACAACATTCCATGATCATAGTTGCTTGGAATTGAGTCTTAATCTCCTCAAGACTCACAGTTGACTTAGGGTTGACCAGGTGGAAACCCCAATTGCACCACCTTTGGTTGTGGCCTCTTGTACTTTGCATAATGACTTGAATAATCTCCATAATGATCCTCAAGACATCCCATGAGCTTTCTTAATTCTTTACACCCACATCCATGTACTTGCAACTCTCTTATGACTTTATTGACCCCCAAGATAGGAGATAAAACTGCATACCTTCACCTGCTCTTTGACCTTTCTGATGGTGGTGATAAGCCCTTGAATAGCTTGAATATAACCTCTTGATTAAGCTTATAACTTGATAACCTCTTCTTGATGAGCACACCTCTCAATCCCCTGCACATGGGTGATGATATACAAATGCTAATGCAATGTTAGTGCTACATGAATGCAATGAAACAAAGCTAAGTGAAGAAAAAAAAGTTAGGCAAATTTTGGGGTGCAACAGCTTCCCCTATTCAAACGGCTTGGACCTGACTGGGTGAGAAGCGAACGACTTTCAAACAATCAAGGTAAAAGACGGTTGAATACCAAAGAACCCGGAAATTTTTCAATTGCAGAAAAAATTGTGAACTATGATTGGGGAGAAAGAAACAAAGGTATGTAAATGCTAATGTTTCTGATGCACTTTATCGGATATGACATAATGCTCCATACATAATGGAAATGCTATGCGTTTGAGAATGCTATGCGCAATGTGAAATGCAACGGAACCGCTCCAACAAATTAAATGCTGGAGAAACGAGGCCAACACCGCTGGGGATGGAGACAAACCGTGCTGGGGATAGCTCACACGTGCCAATAATGATTGGGCTTTATGAGGGGGAAAACGAACCCTGGATATGAATTGGATAGGTCAGGAAAGAACTGACAACCGGGCGAGAATTGGGTTCTACAAAACAAGTTAGATGAGAACCGAGTACCAGGTGAGAACTGGTTTCCTGATTTGTGCTGAACATGAACTACTTTGGTTTTCCAGACGATAACTGGGCTTCAAAACGCTTTTCACCAGACAGGAACTGGTATTAAGGATAACCGACCATAAGACGGAAACTGGAGTTCCAACTGTAGGCTAAAGAGATGATGATCGGACGGGTACTGGCTTTAACAGCTGACATTCACCAGGCGAGAGCTACACTCAAATGTATTTTACAAGTGTTCCATGAAGACTTATCATACGGGAATTGAGCTTCGAAAGAATGACAGGCCAGGCAAGAACTGGGCTCTGAAACAGTTTTCCATACGAGAATAGGAATGTGCCAAGTACGGTTGGGCTTTCGATTTTTAGGAGACGACCAAGTTTATGATAATTGGATCTCTCTGGTTACCAACAAGAATGGATTTAGAAGGAAGTAATAGACAAGAACTAGTATCCGAGGATGGACCACCAGACGAGAGTTGGTGTCAACAAGGTTAGGCTATCAGACAAGAACTGACTACCAAGCAGGAACTTGATTTATCAAAACGGGTCAGACAAGGACTGGCTAACAGGCGGGGAATAGGTTCAACAAACAAGGTTAGGCGGGTATTGGAATCTATGAAAAGGTTGGACGAGAACGGATTACTAGGTAGGTAGGTTGGACAAGAACAGATTACCAGGCAGGAATTGGAATCTACCAAAAGGTTGGACGAGAACGGATTACCAGGCAGGAACTGGAATCTACCAAAAGGTTGGACGAAAACGGATTACCAGGCAGGAACTGGAATCTACCAAAAGGTTGGACGAGAATGGATTACCAGGCAGGTACTGGAATCTACGAACAAGGTCAGGCGGGTACTGATCTCTGGTTCTGGATATCGAGCAAGAACCAATTAAACAGTGGGCTACAGAAAGGGTGACCGGACAAGAACGAGTCGAAGACCTAACGTGTACTAGACGGGAACTGGTTCAAAGGTTTTCCAGACAAGAACTAGGCTTTGAAACAATTTGGTTACAAGGTTTGACAAGTAACAGGTTTTAGGTTATTTGGTAGGGTGATGACACGATTCCACAACACTCAACTCTTGCTGACGAGAATAAACTTGCTTGGGTAATTGCCCCGATGTAATTCCACTTGCCCTAGTTTGATCTTTGGGAGCAAGTTTATCCTGAGAAGAAAGTAGTTTTGACATGAGACAACCTCGAGAAGGCTTGCCCAGAATCTGTATCGTGAAAGGATTCGTCTTTGATGGGACCGATAAGCTCTGAAGGTATGGGGAGGAACAATTCTTTTGCCCTTAGGGTGGCATGCCCCAGCTCTGTAATGGCATTGCCCCTGATTGGTTGCTTGCGGATCAGTACCTTTGGCCACGAGAGATTCGTCGGATCTCGACTTGATTGCCCCAGATTAACTGACTTTTGGGATGGCTGACTCCCATGTTGTGATCATCTAATATAGCTGGCCCCAGTTCACCGGAATATTCAGGCGTTCTGCATTCTATCATGATCAAACTTCCATTGTGGAAACTTTCCCGCTGTCAAGCGCTTACTCGCCAGTAAAACAAGTTGTTCTACATAAAAGATATATTAAATGCAATGCATATGACAGTTTTGAAATTCCAATCTGTTCACTGGAAAAAAAATTTGTGACATAAAATGTATGGATCATTCATCAACATATCACCATTAATACAACGTTGTGAGAGGAATCCTTTTTAGGAGTCAGTTTCGATGTGATCTTTACCGAAGTATGCTTTCGAAACAAACCTGCTTCAATTAGGACTTTTTCAGGTTGTAACGTGGTCAAGTTCACGGTTAAAGAAAGAAAGGATAAAGGCTCAAAATTCATTTTAACCCTCCCATTCTCCTTGATGTTCTCCAATCCCGCGTTCAGCTAATTCGACCTTAGCGCTCACCTTTCAAAGGTTGAGTGGAAGTTCAAGAAATCACATTTTTTCGAAGTGACAGTTACTCGCTTTTCGTCTTTCGGTGCCTGGAGTCACACGATTTCGTTCCTATTTGAGGATTTTTCTTTCGTGATCCTTTTTGCTTTTTGTTGCACCCCAAAATTTGACCCCTTAAATCCTCATCATCATTGTAGGATCATGTTTATTTGATTAACTAACCTTAACCCATTTCCAGTTTATCTTTGTCAAGATGCAGATGAATTAGGGTTCCGTACCGTCAAAATCGAGATTTCAGTGGTCTGATCAATCAATGTTTTGGATTGATTCAACCTCAATTATGTCTCCACATCATCAAATATACTCCATTGGATCAAGTATGAATTCAATTTGAGGTGGTCACCCAAGAGTTGAGAACAGTGTAATTAAAGACACCCGATTAAGGTTTTTGATCAAGAAAAGTCAACTATAGTTCGACTTTTGATTTAAAGAGTGTTCCAATGGTGGGATTTTGTTCCATTAATCTCATATGGCTTAGTAAAGTTCATCCAAAGAGTTTCAAGTCCTCAGTATGTCCGGATCATAGATAGTCGACTCGGTAGTCACCGATTGATCGAACGGTTGACCGAAAAGTCAACTCTTCAACAATAAGGAATTTGACTTCAAGATGTGAATCAAAAATGTTCCTTATATCATATTACACCTCCCCATAAAATTTCATGACCATTGGATCAAGGGTTAAGAAGTAATTGCAAAAATCGGGAATTAGGGTTTCAAAATGGGCAAGACCATAACTCCTCAACCACACATCCAAATGAAGTGGTTCAAAACTCATTGGAAAGCTCTTGACAAATCCTACAAAAGCCTTAAAGTGGTCCATGATCAAAAAATTCATAGATTTGGAGTTATGACAAGATTCATTTTAAGAAGGGAAATAACTTAGAAAAATTCTAAGTTATTTACCCTTTTTATGTGGTTTTTTCAACAACTTGGTGAAGGTGAGATAATACTTAGAAGGGGGGTTGAATAAGTATGAAAGATTAAGACTTAAAAAATAATCACACAATTATTTTTATCCTGGCTCGTTTAAACAACTACTCCAGTCCACCCTTCCTAGAGTGATTTGCCTTTCTCAACAAGGACTTAATCCACTATTAAATCAAACTGATTACAATAGTAACACCTAAGAACAACTTGTTCTTAGTCTTCTCAAGAGCTACTGATTCCAACTGAATCCTCTTAAGGAAATCCTTTACAATCAATGTAAATTAAATACAAGAGTATTAATGCTTCTATAAAGCTTTTATCACAACAATGATTTTCTCTTAAGTTTAAGTACAAGAAATTCTAAGAAGAATAAGAATGAATGAGAGCTTAGAATAATGTGATTTCTTTTCAGCAAATTGTGTCACTGAAGAATGAGGTGGAGTTCTCCTTTTATAGGCAGCTGATCCAAGGATGCTGAGCATTGAAAAAAGAGTCCCAAAAAGGTCTGAGCCTTTTTGTCTTCACATCAAGTGACCTTTCCTTGAAGTAGATAACACAGAAAAATCCTTTTTGTCTGTGTAATTGTGTCTAGCACAAAAGAGGAAAGAGACGTTGATTTTCTCCAACGGATATATTCTTGAATATTTCTTCTTCAGTTTTCAGCAAGTTCTTCAGAGTCTGAATGGATCAGAGTCTTCTAATGATATTCAGAACTTTGCTGTATCAGAGTCTTCTGCAGCATGTGTACTTTCAGCGTGTTGATCATCAGAGCATATTTGACACAGAACTTCAGTACTAGGCAGCGTTGGTACTTTCAGAAACTTCTGTAAAATTATGCTTTGAGAAACTCTTCAAATAGTATTCTTCTTTTCTTCAGATGCTTCAGCTTCAGATGCTTCTGACTATCTTCAGATGCTTCTGACTCAGAATGTTCTGGAGCTTCTTGCTACAGATCCTTCTGGAGACTACGCTCAGGATCTTCTGTAAAGAGCAATCAGAATCTTCTGTAAGATGCATCTGGCGCTTCAGAGTCAGGATAACTTCTTGTATACAATGCAGATTTGCTTCTAGAGAGTTAATTTCATTTTAATCTGCAGTAAAACTCTCAAACAAATTTTAGAGTATATAATTCTTAAATATAAAATTTCCTAACAGTTATCATCAAAACAAAGAGTTATTATTAAGAACCAATCTGTGTTCTAACACTTGGGATGGTTTTTCAACCTAGTTACATCTAGAATTTGGAAATCCCCAAAACATGAATGTTATAGAGCTACTTAAGGGCTTTATAAATTGTGGTAGAACTCCTCAATAGCATGTGTGAGCAGGAAGTTATGAGCCATGGAAGTTAGGGCTGTCAACACTTGAAACCACAATCCAACACTTCTCAAAATTCAGATTTCACAACTTGAGATATCCTCAACCCTTGGATAATGATTCAATATGATATTTAGATGTGTGGAGGAAGGAAAATGCATAAAAATGAGATGTGAAGAGAGAGAGGCAAGTTGCAAGTATTGTGTATTAAAATATTCAAATGTGTAAGAAGGAAAGAGAAACTTTTCACTCAAGGACTTTGCAGCTGCTCACCCGACACTCTAAGCTCACCTCAGTCACTTCATGTCCATCATTCCATTTAATTTTCTGATCTTCTTTGGTCCATGGAACTGAAAGGAAGAGATTTGGAAAGATTCATTTAAAAACCTCATGAAACTCCCTCCAAAAGTGGTAAAATACCAAGCTGTCCTCACTCTTGTTTTCACTATAAATAGAGGCCTCTTCATTGATGTTACAGACACCAGAGCAATCTCCAAAACCAAGAGAAACAATAGCTCTCAACTTTCTCTCATTTCCTCAAGAATCCCATTTTTCAAAACCTTCCATTTTTCACCAAAAAGCGGTCTTGAACAAAACTCTGCTCAAGGTCAGTTCTACCATTTCTAAATCATCCAAAACCATTTACACAATCCATAAACATTGTGTAGAAGGTGTCCATACATTCAAACCACTCAAAAATCTCATTTTCACAAAAGCCAACCTTCACACCTTAGTAGTTTGACTTTCTTGCATTTTGAAAGCCAAATTCTTCCTTGAGGCACTTCCTACCATTCTAACACTCGCAACACCTCCTATAATTCATATCTTAACTGTCCAAGCCCTAAAAAAACAGCTAGAAATCACACAACTCCAACTATCTTGAAAAGTGGTTTATTGCTTCAAGAGGACGCAAACTTCAATTCTTTGCTAAGGAAGGAAGTCTCTGGGTTTCTAAGCTTCTTAGCTTGCTCAAGACTTGTCTACAAGAGGTATGTGACATTCAAACTCTTTATTGATCATACATTATCATGTTTTATCATTTTGAGGTGATTTGGTGAAAATGTAGTCTTGCTGCCCCATTTTAGTTCCTTGTCAAGAACTCTTGTTTCATGGTCATGTTACTTGCTTTTATCAATGTATTTTCATTTGTAAATGATATGTGGATGATGTGTTACAAGTTTTTACTTTGATGTCATGTATAACTTGCTTGTGAAGATTTCGGTCTATGTGGTAGTTTTAGGAATCCAACATGGAAATGTGGTGTGTTTAGCCCTAGAGCTGTCAAACCTAGTTCATTAGTGAGATTTGGATAACTTGTAAGTTATTCATAGGATCCCCCTGCCCTAGATCATGTTTGAATCTATTGTGGCATTTTGTTTTCACTTATGCTATTTTTGTGTCATCTTGCTTATCATTACCATGAATTGTGTATTGGACTGTTGTGCCTACCATGATTGTATCTCAATTGTTCTAAGTCATTGTTTAATGCTTACATGATCATGCTCATGATGTTTGATTGTTTGAAATTTGTGAAAACATGAACTTAGCCATTAGGGCCAGCTGTGATTTCCTTGTGGTTTTGCTGTCAAAATTGAATTAGTATACCATTTCTGGTTAGGAGCAGTTGTTACTTGTTTCTAAGTTGGAGAATCATTTGTTATTATGTTTAGGGATTGTGTGTTATGCTTGCAAGTTCAAAATCACTTTATGTGTTCAAACTGCCTTGTCATGCCTCACTTGCATTTTTCAAGATTTCATAATGCCAAACACATACCATATTCTGTTTCAACTGCATTCTACTTGATCTATGTGCATAATATCACTGCCTTACTTATCTGAAACTTGTATGTGCTATCAAATCTCCCCAACTATTATGAAATTGCATGCTGCATAATTGAGATTGGTTCTTTGCATATTCATGAGCTTCACATGCTACATTTTGTTTGATGATGATTTGATCCATTTCCTGAGCTTAATCTCATCTTTTAGCATATTCATGGTATGTGCATATTGTTTGTTTCAACATAAAACTTCACAATTTGAAAAATTCACCTGCTGCCACATTCTTGCCAAGATAGTTTTTCACACTAAATACCACAACATGCCAATTTTCATTCCAACTATCCTATGCTTATTTTGTGAGTTGAAACTCATTCCTTATCATGATTTTGATGTGTATACATTGGTTATTTGATCTGTTCTTGCCTGCTTTCTCAATTTCACTTCCAATTGCAATTTCATACTAGAATATGCCATGAACATACCAGAGTTGTTGTTTTGTTTACACATGCCTAATCTTTGAGTTGTAACTCATCCATATTCATGATTCTAATGTGTAAAGATGTTTGGTTTGATCTATGTGTACCTGTTTTCTTATTTCACCCTCAAACCGCTCATTTTTAAGCTAAAACCTACCACAACATGCCAATTTTCATTCCAACTGTCATATGCCTATGTTTTGAGTTGAAACTCATCTATATGCTTGATTTTGATGTGTGTAGATGATTGGATTGATCAATGTTTACCTGCTTTTGCATTTCACCCTCAAACTGCATTTTTGAGCTAAAATTTACCATGAATGTACCAAATTCTTCCCTGCTTGCAATATGATGATTTTCTGAGTTGAGACTCATTTGTCTTTACATTTTTAACATGTATGTGCTATCCCTTTGACATGAGACCATTTATTTACAATTAGACTAGTTTGGACCCCTTGTGAGGATGTTTTGTTTTGGTTGGCTGTTAGGAGAGTTTTATGTCATCTGTGAATCTCAGTTTTGGTGTGGAATTTTAGATTAGGCTTGTCCTCTCACTATCTAAGTTTAGGATTAGTTTGGTTTGTTTTACTGCTACTACCAGCTAGGTGTTGTTTTTGCTGGCATAAGCTATTTATACTGCTTGTAAGCTTATCTGATGTTGATAGTTTTTCCATATACATTGGATAATTAGGGTAGAGTGTGCTCAGGCCTGTTGCACTGTTGTTTTGCTTGCTTTCACAGGTTTGTAAACCTACTTTTGAGATGGTTTTGGATTGATGTTGGATTTAGACATTATCATGTTAGGAGATTATTTTGAGTTTGTAAACTCATCTTTGCCTTAGGTTGGTGAGCTTGTTTTTGTGAATTAAGTTGGACTGAGGTTTAGGCAGTACCATTTATGCCAAGACTGCTAGTATACATTGCCTGCTGGTCAGATTTGGTATTTGCTGTTGTGCACCAGGTTTTACTCCTGTTGGACAAACTTTGTAAGGCCAGTTAGGTTTAGTTCCCCTGAGAAGTGATGAATAGGTGAATTCATGATTTCAGTTCTATTTTGCTGTGGCACATGATTAGGTGGTGGATGTATGATCCTAGGACTGCCTTTGTCAAGTTTAGAGTACATTTGTGTTTAAGTTTGCTTTATTTCTTTTTGAGATTTTTGGCAAGGTTGGAGTTAATGTTGGTTGTATTGGTGTGGTTCTGTTCAGGACCTGCTGCATTTGGATTGGTAAGTTGAATACTGTCAACTCATTGCTTTAACATCATGTGAATATGCACCACTTCATCAAACTTGCATTTAACAGTCATTGTGTGTTTCCATAACTGAATTTGTTTGGAGTTAACAACTTTTTTAAAAAAGAAGGTGGATAATGAGGTAGTTGTGGGATGTCTTAAACTTTGCAAATGTCTGAATTGGTATTTAACAAATTAGCATTGAAATGGCCAAAATGTTGCTGTCATGAGATCCATAGCAAAACTGTTATAGTTGCCTAACTGTTATCTAATGTTGTTGCTTCTTCATTTTCAACTATTGCCAAGTCTGTTATGTTGCTGTTTGATAACATGATTGCATCTTTTGTTGTGAGAACATGTAATTACCCGTGTTGTTTAAACTCTGTCGTGCCAATGCTTACTTTCTCATGTCTATCAAAAGTTGTTTTGACACATTGTTGTGATATTGCAAGCTTCAGACCATGTGCACTTCTTTCAACTTACATACCATTTTGTGGTCTAGATACTTTTTGAGCAAATTTTCTGTTGGAATTCATCCCTTGCTATATTTCAAACATGTGCAAATCAGTTTTGGTTTTGAACTCATGTATTTTGATCATGTCATCTTGGTTCATGTCCATATCATACTTATCATTGCAACTCATGTACCTTTTCTCAATCTAAGGTTGTGTTGAACTATTTTCTTGTTAGAATGTATTCAATATCACATTTATGATTTGCTCATACTGTTTCTTGATTCCAACTACCACTGTTTTAGTTCATGATCATCAAAATGCAACTCAAATGTCAATTTTGCATAAGCATTCGTGTTTCAATTTGTGATTGTTATCTCAGAATTTGGTTATGACCACTGTATTGCTCATGAAAAATCAGTCAAGTTTGACTAAGATTTCATCAAAAATGATTAAGAATTGACAGAGTTTGATCCTTCACGTTTTGGCTTGGTTACCTTGTTTCATCTTGTCCAGAAATCCTTGAAAGTATGCCATATATATTTTTAGGGGTGGCTAAATCAAAGGATGTATAGCCACCCCAGTGGTAGAAACCTCACTCTCTCATGCGCCTTTCACTTGCCAAACCAGGATTCGATCCTTGGGATCAACCCTTTTTGTTATTTTATTTTCCATTTGTGATTTTTATTACTTTCTTATTTCCTGCCATCCCTCATTGCGTACACGCCTTGTGGCCCAGTGGTTGTTTGTAATGTTGGTAAACACAAGGGCATGGGTTCAACCCCCACCCATGCCACTTTCTTTTTATTTTGTTTGTTTATTTATTTTGTTGTCATAAAATCATTTCAAACTTCAAAATTTCATAACTTATGCATCGTTCATTATTTTTTTACCCGTTCTTTTTGCAACTTGTTCATTGTAATGTCTAGTTTTATTAAATGGATTGTAATCTCATAGTTTTTGTTTTTACAATGCTTTTTGCTTGCTTGTTAGTAGATTCGTTCTTAGGTTGTTACCGTGCGTTTCAATTAAATTTCCTTCATACCATGTTCATTTTATCTTGTGAGATTTATGGGTATTTGACTCCTTTATGCTTGTTAACATGTTGAGATCTCATTTTCTTGTTGGTTGTTACCATGAGTTATTATTTCTTTCCTAAAGCCTTGAATTAAACTGTTGCGATCAATCCTTGCGTACTTGATTGTTATCAATGCCTAATTGTTGTTACATTGGAACTTATAACATGATCATTTTAAGTTGAGACTTATTTGTATGTTTCCCCATATTTGTTAATATGTATCCCTTGGGTTGTTACCTTTCCCTTTGTGAAAATATGTCATTCTTGGTTGTAACCATCTGTCTCCATACATTGTTGTAACATTATTTGGAGTAGGCATGATACCTGTAAGTGTACACTCATCTTGTAAGCCCTATTGAAACCGCGTCTTTGTTAAGACGCATCTTCGTTAAGATCCTCTTCCATCTTTGTTAAGATGTTTCCCCATCTTTGTTAAGATTTGTTCTTGGTTGTGACCATCTGTCTTGATTGAAATCATTAATATTGTAATGCTTGCTTTGGTTATAACCATTCATCCTGATTAAAAAAACTTGCTTATTGTAATATGCTTAATTAATCTTGGTAGTAACCATATCTTTTGTATTCATCATGTGTGAATGATTACTGCTTTGCTAAGTATTTCTTCCCCAAGTGATGGAACTTTTTAGTTCTCATCCAAGTTGCCTCTCTCTCTCCTTCCAAAGGAAAAGTCTCTCTATTTGACCCTTGGGTCATATATAGCTCATAAACTCATAGGTCTGGATAGAACCTTCTCCCCCTTTTGGTCTGGATAGAACCAATAGGATTTAAACTCATAGGTCTGGATAGAACCTTCCCCCTTTTTGGTCTGTATAGAACTAGTAGGATTTAAACTCATTAGGCCTGGATAGAGCCTTCTCCCTCTGTTTGGTCTGGAAAGAACCAATAGGTCCTTATTCTGTAGTTCGTGCCTGAACTACGACCGCTCTGATTTCTCATTGGACAATGAGAATATGTAGGCACAAGATGCGATATCTTGACGAGCAACCTTCCCCCTTTCTCCCACCTTTTGGTCTGGATAGAACTAATTGGTCTCACAATGTAGAACATTAGGTAGAGTTTGGTTAACTCTATGTAAGAATCATGGAAATGATTACTTACTCCCCTTTCTTGAGTGTTCAACATAGATCTAGAGAGTTTTTTGAAACTCTATACAAACATTGTTATGTTTGTTCCCCTTTGAACCTTGATCATAATCAAGTGTTCTTTAACCCTTGTGAGGTGAACTACGATTGCTCTGATTCTATCCTAGTTAGGATACGTAGGTAGAGGATGCGATGTCTTTGCGAGTAAGCTTAGAAACTATCTTTAGGTTTTAACCTACACCCTCTTTACCCAATCCCAAACCTTATCAAACATTTAGCAAATTTAGCATGCAAACAAACAAAAGGTTCCTGTAGAGTACTACAGATGTTTAGGATGTGAAATACCTACCATATGCATAACCAACCCTCGATCCCCGAATCTCTTAGCATTGTTGTTACATCGCGAAAAGGTTCTTTCTCTCTTTAGACCTTTCCTTTGGATAAATTAAAGTCCGGTTGTGAATTTAAGAATTTAAGATTCAAGTTAATCAATAGCTTGGTATCACGATTCTCACCGCAACACTTTTCATTTTTCGTTTTCCCCTAACTTTTGCCTGGACTAACTCTTTTGAGTTTCTTCGGTTTTGAAGTCTAGCAGGGTGCCCTAATTTTTTCCTAAGTTGCTTGTTTTCAAGATTCGACTTAGCGGGATTTTCTTTCCTTTCTTTCTTCTCTTTTTTTTTTGAACAAATCGTATGACACCGGCTTGTCTGACTTGTTTGAAAAGAGATTGTGAATGTTTCACTCCTGATCGACCAGGTTTAACCATCATGGCTTTTTAGGCACGACTTATAGAGGTGTGATTGATCCTCGAACGGACACTCCTTTTGCAATTTGGACGCTTGGTCAAATCAGCTGACACCTACTCTGCCCCGGGTTAAGATTGAGGGTTTTTTGTTTTCAGAAAGAAACTCCTACTACTAGGCTCAAAGGGGTTAACAAGGGATTATCTTCCTTATATCTCCGGTGTTTATGGATTGAAACAATGCATGTACATCATCAACAGGTTTTTATTCAAAAGCATACCATCGGAGGCTTACGCATTATTCGATTTCGTCATCCTCCCCGGATTCCACTTAAACAAGTGTTTGAAATAAAAGAAAGCAATAGAGTGAACACGAATGGATTAATTCAAAACATGCATATTTATTTCATTATCAATATCAATTGAAAAACAACAAGTTTTACAAACGAAATTTGCATTCTAATAGGAAAGAAATTACAAATATAAAGAAATGACATGATAAAATGTAGATTGCCAGCTTTTGGGAACCGGGTTTCTTGTAACTGAACCATTGACTAGGGAGATGCAACCCTTGAAGTCTTCAAACTCAATCAGACGAGAGGTCGACGTGCACAACCAACTTTCCTTCGGGAAAGGAAATGTACTCTTTGTCCATCAATTGTTGAACTTTTGCCTGAAAGGCTTTGCAATCCTCGATTGCATGTCCTATGGATCCTGCATGATATTCACATTGATCACTGGGATCATACCCGGGAGGGTATGGTTCTGGCAACGGTTTGAGAGCCTTGTGCTCCACCAACGAGTTCTGAATCAGGAATGGCAGAAGCTCACTGTGTGGCATGGGCACTGGATGAAGAGGAGCATTCCTTCTTTCCAAATTATTGCTGCGAGGCCTATTTTGATTCTGGCGCTGACGGTTATTTTGCTGCCAAGGAGCACGAGATTGTTGGCGACGGACTGGCTGTTGAACTGGAGCAGATACGGCATTAGCCTCTCTTTCCTTCCCAACATAAGGCTTCCTTGCATCTTTCGAGGAATCAAAAGCAACTTGAATCTTTCCCATTTTGATGCCGCTTTCGACTCTTTCGCCTGCACTTACTAGATCTGAAAAACCTGCAGTCTTGGAACCTATCAGCTTCTCGTAGTACAACTTGGGAAGTGTAGCCACGAACATGTCGGTCATTTCTCTCTCCGCCAGGGGAGGTTGCACTCTGGCCGCTAAGTCTCGCCACCTCTGGGCGTACTCCTTGAAGCTCTCATTATTCTTCTGTGACAGGCTCTGCAATTGTAACCTGTTTGGTGCCATATCAGTGTTGTACTGATAGTGACGCACAAAGGCTTCGGCCAATTCTCTCTAGCTACGAATGTGGGTCCTTTCAAGTCCCATATACCATTCCAACGATGCCCCGGTTAGACTATCCTGGAAGCAATACATTAGCAGCTTTTCATTGTCCGAGTAAGCGGACATCTTTTTGAAATATGCTCAGATGTGTACTCTAGGACAGGTCGTCCCTTTGTACTTATCAAACTCCAGTACCTTAAATTTGGGAGCAATCCTGACCCTAGGAATTAAACCAAGATCTGACATGTCGAGACCTAGAGAGTTCTGATTTTTAAGAGATTTCATCTTTTCCTCAATCAGTTTGAACCTTCTGTCAGCTTCGGTGGGTAAACCTCCTTCCATATTTCTCAGGGAAAAGATATCACTCTGATGATCTTCCCATTGAGGGCCATTAGCTCCGTGCGCAGCGCGTACACTTCCACCAGCAGCGTTACCATTATTATTCACACCACCTCCGCCCGAAGGTACGACAACAGTAGGAATAACCCGTGGACCCGATTCACCAACAGGAGGAATAACATCAGCTCCTCTGTGCAATACACCCTCTCCTTCAGCTCGTGCTATCAAAGGCTAGACTAGAGTTCTCAACTGTTCTTGCCCATTGGCTATGTTCTGCATCAGCTCCATGAACTGGGACATGCGAGCTCTAACCTCATGTAATTCAGCTTGCACCTGATCCATTACTTTTGCTGATTCCTTTGAGTCGAATATCTGTGGATACTGAACTACTCAAACCTATTAATGAAGAACATCAAGTGGAGATAAGAACACAAGGCCAACGAGAACAACCTTCAATGCAAATGAGAATGCAAGATGCAAAATGCAAACATGGTATGATGATGCAAATGCGAGTGCAAAGATGCAGCAAGGGATCAAGAGTGTTGTGCTGTTAACTGAAGAGGACCAAGATTCTGCTTCGACAAGACCATATCACTGCTCTGATAGGAACCAACTAATACCAATAATATTGATTCATACTGTCAAGGAAAACCATGTTGTCTGAAGGTAAAGGTTTCCTGCATAACCCCAGTCCCACTCACAGGTATGGACCTAATCCACTGATAAAGGTACGCATCCTATGCCTTCCTTAGCGTCACAGACTTTCAAAAAATGATGATACGTTCACCATTTCTGGTTTGACATCATCACCCCCTGAAGAGGCCTCACTTAGCCGAGTCACAAATGATCGGTCCCCAGAGTCAACAATCCTCAGATCCAAGATCAGTTCCAATCCTAAGGATCAGAATAGAAATCATCAAAGAGAATCTCGTCTGAGTGTGAATTTCATGGAAACTGGTGTTTGCTAAGCAAACAGGTCCCCACTAATCTCCACTCTAATGTTATGTTTGCTCTCAAGCCTGGGTCTGGCTTTCCACTCATCAGAATCAACCCCTCCCACAACAACACAATAATGATATAATATAATGCTGAAAATAAAATGCGGGAAAATAAAGTACGAAAGTAAATAAAGTACAACATGTATGTACAAAACCCAAAGATAAACAGACAAGCGCTAGGATTGACTCGCATGTGGGATGGGAAATGGTCCCAGCATAGGGGATGGGAAAATTCCCCACCAACTATATATCCACAGCGGAGTCGCCAGCTATCGCTACTGCGAAAAAAAGGTGTCGGCAAAGACAGAAGATTCGCCACCTATCGTTATTTATCCCAAAGGAGGGAAAGGAAACGATCAGGAAAATCCTGGCGAAAAGGATAAGATCGGTTATCGCAACCAAATCTCTGGGTTCAGGAGTTGGTTACGCAAGGGGAAGGTATTAGCACCCCTCACGTCCCTTGTACTCAACGGGATCCACACTTGTTTGTTTATTTGATGAGTTGTTTAACTATCTACCTATCAAGGCTGGCTCAAAAGAAAAGAAAAGGACTCGACAAAGCATCGCTGCTCTGGGCCTACGTATTCCCTCGTGCAATGGGAAAGTCAAAGTCAACGTAGTTTGACTAACTACGGGTGATGGGGGGAAGGTTGCTTGCCAAGACATCGCGTCTTGTGCCTACATACTTTCATCTGGTATGAAAGATCAGAGCGAACATAGCTCGGGATAAAATGGAACACAGGTTGATCCAATGTTTTTTTTTCCCGAGTAAGGTTGAACTACAGTTCCAACAGTTAGGGACAACGCCTGTTTGCGGTAGAACCGAAGCTTAACAGCACTCTTTTCAACTGAAAAGATTTCCTGAATTAAGACCCCACAGGGGAAAAAGGAGTTTGATGTTTGTTTTTGTCTTTTATCGGAGAAGAAGTGTTTTTTATGAATGTTTTTAATTCATACTGCACTAGAGACTATGACTTAGGAACGAATGCGTCGCACATCATCCTAAGGACGTATACTAAACACTCTAGGTAATCGAGGAGAAGCCCCCCAATCACCACTTCCTAAGTAGCTTAAGGCTCGTAACGTACGGTACAAATTAGTCTTTATTAGGTGTTTTATTATTGTTTGAAGATAAGAAGAGAAAAGGACTCTACAGGGGGATTAATCAAATCCTAATGTTATCATACAATATGGCCCTAATGTTGAGATTGAAAGGGAATCTACCCTATTGTTATCATGCATGGATTCAATCTAATGTCTGTCATCACTCCTTAAACAAGGAAGTGAGAGCCCTAATGGAACATGCAAAGGGAAACAACAGAAACAACAAAAATCATTAAGCAGATGAGATAAGAATATAAACAGATGCATATGCAGTGCAACAATACAAGCAAGGGAGACAAGCTCAACCTTTAATGCAAACATGGGATGCAAACAGGGATGCACAGGGAAAGCACACAAGCAAAGGGAGACAAACTCAACCATTAAATACAACCATGATAAAAAGGAAAAGAAACAAACAAACAAAGGGAGACACACCTCAACCTTTAATGCAAACATGCACCTAAATAAAAGGGTTTCTACACATGCAAGTCTATCCTAATGCACAATAACAAACAAGCAAACATGGAGGAGAGAGGTAAACAAGATGAACAACAAGGAAGTCATCCCAGGCTACATCAGGTTTAGATGTGTGTTAACACAAGAGTCCATCTAAGGCTCAACCTCTTTATGGAATGCAAAGAGTACTTCCTAAGGAAGACCAGGCTCTCACAAGAGGGATCCTGAGATAATAGGACAAATGAAAGTGAGTGTGTGTACAAGGTACTTGAGTCCTCAAGGCTCAAACTTCTCATGGAATGCACAGAGTACTTCCTAAGGAAGACCAGGCTCTCACAAGAAGGATCCTGTGTCATAGGACTTGGAGGAGAAAGGGAGCATAGTGTGAACCTAAGGAACCCACCACGTCATTGAATGTCCATCAGAGGCTCAAATTTCTCATGGAATGCACAGAGTACTTCCTAAGGAAGACCAGGCTCTTACAAGAAAGATCCTGAGAATGTAGGACTTGAGAAATGAAAAGAACAATGATGGGAGACATAGTGAAAACCTAAGGAATTCACCATGTTCTCAACCAAACTCATCATTCAAGGATAGTCCTCAATGGTTCAACTTCTCATGGAATTCACAGAGTAATTCCTAAGGAAGACCAGGCTCTCATAAGAAGGCTCCAAATATCATAGGACTATGCTTTAGGAGAATCAAGATGAAAGAAAATCATTCAAAGGCATCCAAGGAATCCTAAAAGCAAGGCTCTAAAGGGCATATATCCTAATGGAGCTATGGATATTAGAAGGACTTGAAAACTACCCTACAAAGGTATCAACCTAGGCACTAAGGGTTCATGTAAAGATTGGGTGCTTAAAGTTTGCTAAACGGTCACTTATGAGGCCAAACTATGAGAAGATCATGTGTAGGACACCCTAAAAACAGCCATAAGGTAAAATCTACAATAAATAGGAAATCACTCCTAAAAAATATAAGAAAAATTCTAAAGATCACTTAAGGTCTTAAGAGTCTAGGGCTAAAATCTTGGATCAAAATTCTAATCCTAAGGGTATTAACAGAGAGCAGCATCCTAAGGTGTGCTATGGAAGGTGTAAATGGGAAGGGTCCTAAAGAACTACCATAAAACCTATCCAAACAGCCTCTAAAAAATAGGAGAAAAATTCTACAATATCTTACAATGTATCAACAATCATCATACAAAAAATCAGGCATTTATTTGGATTATTGAGCAAGAAAGAAAATCATGAAGATGAACATGCTATTTCACATTTATTAAAAAGCATATTAAAAGAAAATACAATATTAAATGGAAAAGAAATGAAAAATAAAAATAAAAAATATGATAAATTTCTACACATGTCAAGGTGCATTCCATATTTTTCTCATGATTTATTGAGTTAACTATCAATTTTAAATAAATTAAAAATGAAACAGAAAATAAAAATGAAAATAAGAAAATAAAAGGAAAATAAGAATGGAAAAGGCTAGGGGTGCAGGTGTCGCTACTGCGAAAATCGGCGTCGGCATGACAGAAGAGTCGCCACCGCGCGTTATTTATCCCCACGGAGGGAAAGGAAACGCTCGAAGTAAACCTCGCAAAAAACGGGAAAGGTATGGTCATTGCAACCAAAACCTGGATTCGGGAGTCGGTTACGCAAGGGGAAGGTATTAACACCCCTCACGTCCGTCGTACTCGACGGGATCCACGCTTGGTGTTTATAAGGAAAAGGGTGTGTTTATCTATCTACGCTAGTGGTCAGTCTGAAAAGAAAAGAAAAGGACAGGACTCGACAGAACATACGTTGTTCTGGGCCTACGTACTCCCTCGTGCAATGGGAAAGTCAGAGTCAATGTAGTTCGACTACCTACGTCTAGACGGGGGGAAGGTTGCTCGCCAGGACATCGCGTCCTGTGCCTACGTACTTCCACACGGCATGGAAGATCAGAGCAAACGTAGTTCGACTACGCACGACACAAGCTGTTCAAGTGTTTATGGGAAAATGCACCTTAACCAAGGGTTTTCACAGTCCAGGAGGACAAAATGTTTTGATGTTTGTTCAAATCTTTTGACGGAAGAAATGAATTCACTTTTGTTTTATCCTTTATTAAGTTTTTTTTTGTTGTTTTGAGAAAGGAAAGAGACACCCTAAAACTATGGTTAAAAAGGGGAATCTACCTAATGTTATCATGCCTGGTTAACCAACCTAATGTCTATCATAACTCCTCCACAGCAGAGAAGTTAGAGCTCCTAAGGGATCATGGCAACAGAACTAAACAGCAAACAGGAATCACTGCAAAGTAAAGAAATACTGGAAATATGCATGAATGCAATAACCAAACAAGCAAGGCACAAAGGCCACACACCACAGAGGCAAGGGAGCTCAGCTCTACCAAATACCAGCAAGCAAAGCCACTCAATAACAATCAAGCAGAAGGAGGATCACCTCAACTTCTCATGCACACAAAGCCTACTTCTAAGATGCACCTATCTCAGAAATATCTAGATGAACCCCTAAGACTAATGCAACACAGCACCACACAAGTCAATCAACACACCGAGAAGGCTAACCAGCCTGGCAAACCCCTACCCAAAAGCAAGAAACTACCCCTGAGCAGGACCCCTAGACAAAACCATAATCAAACCCCTGAACAAAGCCTCTAATCAAACCCCTGAACAAAGCCCCTAATCAAACCTTAATCAAACCTCTAAGCAAAGCCTTAAACAAAACCCTAAGCAAAACCCTACACAAAACCCTATACAAAAAGAAATCAATCCCATTCTTCAAGCCTCAAGACAAGCTTACCAAAGAAAGGGAGCTAAGTAGGCAGGCTCATAGTGCCCTCCTCAGGAAAGTACTAGGAGGCTCCTACTTAGGAATCATATCCCATGCGGCTCAACAACTGTGAACGGTTTACATTCCTCCTCAGGAGAAACTAAACTCACATGAAGGCTCCAACATCATTGGATACTTGAGAAATCCTACATGAACTAAGGGAACTAAGTGAACAGACCCATAGTGCCTTCCTCAGGAAAGTACTAGGGGGCTTCCACTTAGGAATCATATCCCATGTGGCTCAACAACTGTGAACGGTCTACATTCCTCCTCAGGAGAAACTAAACTCACATGAAGGCTCCAACATCATTGGATACTTGAGAAATCCTACATGAACTAAGGGAACTAAGTGAACAGACCCATAGTGCCTTCCTCTGGAAAATACTAGGGGGCTTCCACTTAGGAATCATATCCCATGTGGCTCAACAACTGTGAACGGTTTACATTCCTCCTCAGGAGAAACTAAACTCACATGAAGGCTCCAACATCATTGGATACTTGAGAGAAAGGTGAGAATAAAGAAGGAAAGACACTCATAGTGCCTTCCTCAGGAAAGTACTATGAATTTCCCTCAAACTTCAGGGTCTCAAACCTCACAGAAAGAGAGCGAGCTCCTAGACTAGGCCTCCAATCTATGCATCCTTGCAAGCTCCATCAAGTCTTCATCCAGCCTCCATCCCCCAGAAGCAACCACAGGCCCTCAAACCAAAAGAAACTATCTCTAAAGTTCAACCACAGTTGAACTTCAAAGTCAGAAGCCCTCAAGACTTCTCCTATTCTCAAGCTCAAGCAAAAATAACAGAACACCCTATAAAAATCTACCAAAAATCTAGGGGAAACCTACATGCCTCTATGATCCCAAGATCAAATCTCAAAGCCTAAGTCAACTTCTAAGGCTCCTAAAAAATCCCTAACATGTGAATGGTCAAGGGTTAACCAGCAAGTGATGAGGTCTCTACTCTCTAACCTTAAAACAACATCAATCAATTTCTAAAAAATCTATGAAAAGTATATGGGGAGCATGCATTAGTCTAGTACAACATACTAAAAAAGAAAATCAAAATTCATTACCAACTGAGAGAACTAAAATCAACAAGGCAGACACATCACAAATCAATTACTCAATACCAATTAAAATACAAAAATGCAAATAAAAATGAAAATGCATGATCAATTTAATATTTTTGCGCTATAAAATCCTAAATTGAACTATGAATCTACAGAAAAAAGCGGGGAATTAATTGGTTCATCCTACTATTTTTTATGAATTTTCTAACATGAACGAAAACAAAGAAATTAAAAAAGAAATAAAACAAAAGGGGGGTGGGGCGATAGCAAAACCATGGCTATTTCAGACTGGGCCCCAAATATAGGGGGTGCGCATATTAAGCGCAGGGCCCATGATCCATCAGGAAATTGAATGAAAAAAATCAAAAAGAAAAATGACAAAGTGCTGGTGCAAATATAAACAATAAACAGCTCAATTATCCTTGGGCCTGCGTTTGGGGGTGTGGAAAGTAATTGGGACAAAGCCCAAACCAAATCTCAATATTCTGCTCACATTCAAGAGGGGGGTACAACGAGTAATGAGGGGGTGATGCGCAGTAATCCAGACTTGGGCCTAACCCAATCTAAACCCTAACCCAAATACCAATTAACAAAACCACTCTTATTCCCCAAAATCCCATTCACTGTTCATCAAGCCAAAACCCTAGCTGCGCCGTCTCTCCTCTGAAATCCTCTCTCAAACCCTCTTCTGAAACTCTCAAACTCTCACAAATCTCAACCAAACCACCATTCCTAAACTCAACTCCATTCAACCCTAACCTAGATTATCCTCTTCAACAAATCTGACATTCAAATCTCAAAACATGAGCCCTAATCCAACTGAACAAGCGATTATGAGACGAAAAGAATCAAAACCTGGGTGAAGCAACGGAGACGATGAAGCTTCTGGAGAATTCTTCGTGGACGCTCGAAGATCAACGAACTTGATGATGTTTGAAGACGATCTGGAGAGCCTTGAAGATCTTGACTAACGATGCGGTGGACTCAACGAAGCTGAAGATTGGAGAATCAGTTACGATGAAGTTCTTGGCGAAGAAATTCTGGGGACGTTCTCGAAGACGAAGCTGATGACAAAGTTTCTTGAAGGATGATGAAGATCTGCGAGTATTGCTGGAAAACGTGAAGAATGATGAAGTTCTTGAGAGTCTTCTAGAAACCGTATGAAGGTCTATGAATATTTCTGGGAAAATGCAGAACTCGGTTGAAGATCTTTAAGATTTTTCTTGAGATGTGATGAAGGACGATGAAGGATCTGGGCGGGATGATGAAGATCTATGAGGAACCAGATGAAGGTTTAGATGGATCTTGATGAATCTGGGGAACTGGACAAGCGTGATGAATTTTCCGGCGAGACAATGCAGTTTCCGGCGAGTTTGACGGTGGCTCCGGTGAGGAAGTTGATGGAGGTAGAAGACGAAGATCCAAGGTTTGGATGAATTTCTGATGAAACCTGCAAATTCTGGCGCCTGGCGGTGGTCCAGTGATGGTTGGGCGGTGGCCGGTGGGGCAGTCACCGGATTTGCATGGCCGGCGGTGTAATCCCGGTGAGGATTGGTGAGGCGACAGGTGGCGAGGGAGGTTACTGCATGCTGGCCACGTGGGGAGAGAGAGAATGAGTGGAGGTTGTGGTGTCACGATTCTGAGAAGAGGAGAAAAGTGAGGTGGCGGCCAGAGAAGCTGAACGCGTGGCACCTCCTTATATAGGACACGTGGCGCGGACAAAAACGGACAAAAATGATGAACTGGGCCTCCAAACACAAAATTGGGCCCAAACGAAAATTAGCTCTTAAAAAAATCTAAAAAATGAATTAATTTCAATTAAGAAAACTAATTAAAGCCTAAATGAAAATCTAATTAACTAATTAATCCTAATCAGACTCAATTAACTAAATGAAGACTCAATTAACTCTAATTAAAGTCTAACTAAATGATTAGAATCTAATCAAACCTAAAAAGAGAATTAACTATAAAAACTCTATTAATCCTAATTAATCTCTAAACTAATCAAAATATATAAAAAAAACCTAATAATTCCTATTTAAAAAATCTATTAAAATTCTACTAATTCTATAAACTATTATTATTCTAAATTGTCTATCCTATTAAAATCAACACTAAAACTATTAAAACTATATTAAACCTAAAAAGAAATTAATATCTATATTAAAACCTAATATTCTAAAATCTATTAAAATTCTATTTAAAACTAATAAAAACTATTAAAGCCTCTTAAAAACTATATAAAATTCTAAAAATGATTTAAAACTATTAAAAATATAAAAAAAAAACTATTTAAATTCTGAAAAATCTATAAAACCTATTAAAAATTCTACAAACGGCTATTAAATCCTAAAAATGCAAACAAAGGCCAATAGCCAACACAAAGGAGAGTGCGAGACCAGATCGACGCAAATAGTAAACCCGGACACCCAGAATCTCCAAAATCACTGCGTAAGCCGAAAACAACCAGGAAGCGCGTGACTTCCCAAAATAACCTCCGATTACCCGAGCCGGTCTGAGACGTCCTATAGGTGAAAACCAAACTGTAACCCTGACGTCCTCTGTCTGTGTACAAATGTCATGCATCTGATATGCGAATACGAATTAAACCACGAACCAGATAGGAGAACCGGTTGGTCAAATTTTAGGGTGCAACAGCTGCCCCTATTCAAACGGCTTGGACTCGACTGGATGAAGAGCGAACGACCTTCAGATAATCGAGGTACGAGACGGTTGAATACCGATAAACCCTGAAATTTGCCAACCGCAAAAATAAATTGCACACACCACTGCTTGGGGAGAATTAACCAGGGAACTGATTTTCGTTGCCACAGCGGCAACTAAAACACCTATCCATCAACCTGCTTATGGAATAATCTGATATTGTCCATAGACCATCCCATTCCGAAGAAGTGAGCATACACTGAACAGTGAGAAATTGTTGATCTCTCTTACTGATCTTCCGTTCGTACCTGAACGAGCATCCACTAAACAGCGAGAAAATGTTGATTTCACTTATCAACCTTCCGTTCGTACCTGAACGAGCATCCACTAAATAGCGAGAAAATGTTGATTTCACTTACCGATCTTCCGTTCGTACCTGAACGAGCATCCACTAAACAGCGAGAAAATGTTGATTTCACTTACCAATCTTCCGTTCGTACCTGAACGAGCATCCACTAAACAGCGAGAAAATGTTGATTTCACTTACCAACCTTCCGTTCGTACCTGAACAAGCATCCACTAAATAGCGAGAAAATGTTGATTTCACTTACCAACCTTCCGTTCGTACCTGAACGAGCATCCACTAAACAGCGAGAAAATGTTGATTTCACTTACCGATCTTCCGTTCGTACCTGAACGAGCATCCACTAAACAGCGAGAAAATGTTGATTTCACTTACCAACCTTCCGTTCGTACCTGAACGAGCATCCACTAAATAGCGAGAAAATGTTGATTTCACTTACCAACCTTCCGTTCGTACCTGAACGAGCATCCACTAAACAGCGAGAAAATGTTGATTTCACTTACCAACCTTCCGCTCGTACCTGAACGAGCATCCACTAAACAGCGAGAAAATGTTGATTTCACTTACCAACCTTCCGTTCGCACCTGAACGAGCATCCACTAAACAGCGAGAAAATGTTGATTTCACTTACCAACCTTCCGTTCGTACCTGAACGAGCATCCACTAAATAGCGAGAAAATGTTGATTTCACTTACCGATCTTCCGTTCGTACCTGAACGAGCATCCACTAAACAGCGAGAAAATGTTGATTTCACTTACCAACCTTCCGTTCATACCTGAACGAGCATCCACTAAATAGCGAGAAAATGTTGATTTCACTTACCAACCTTCCGTTCGTACCTGAACGAGCATCCACTAAACAGCGAGAAAATGTTGATTTCACTTACAAACCTTTCGCTCGTACCTGAACGAGCATCCACTAAACAGCGAGAAAATGTTGATTTCACTTACCAACCTTCCGTTCGTACCTGAACGAGCATCCACTAAACAGTGAACGAGCATCCACTAAACAGCGAGAAAATGTTGATTTCACTTACCAACCTTCCGTTCGTACCTGAACGAGCATCCACTAAACAGTGAGAAAATGTTGATTTCACTTACCAACCTTCCGTTCGTACCTGAACGAGCAGCCCTGCGGGGACACGAGAAACTTAACCAAGCAACTCCGTGAGGACAATTCTGACGACAGCCGTCAAATACCTATTCTGGCAATAGGTATCCTGAAAACACTCCGCTGGGGGAATTGGGAACTTACCCAAGCACCTTGACGAGAATAACCTTGTTGGAAGATACGAGGAAGTTAACCACGCAACTCCGTGGCGAATACCCTGCTGGGAAATACGAGGAACTTAACCAAGTAACTCATTGAAATAACACCCTGTGTGGGAATATAA
Source organism: Lathyrus sativus (assembly GCA_963859935.3). Lineage (NCBI taxonomy): Eukaryota > Viridiplantae > Streptophyta > Magnoliopsida > Fabales > Fabaceae > Lathyrus > Lathyrus sativus. The sequence continues at coordinate 63,816,483 of OZ012741.1, forward strand.
CTCTGCAGGGGAAACTACGGGTAACCACCCAAAAATCTGCATTACCATCTTCCAATGCTGACACCACAACATCCTGGAAAAGACTCAGCTGGGGGAAAAAGGTGTTTGACCAAGCAAACTCTGTTAAGGGAATATGACATGATGAACACGATCACTGCGTGTCTGGCGCAACGACTCTCTTGACAGGAGGAAACACGATCACTGCGCATCTTGGCGTTGCAAACAAAACCACATATGAGACGAATACGATCACTGCGTATCTCTTCCGCAAAAACCCCATAACATAACGATGACCACGATCACTGCGTGCCTTGCGCCACAACCCTCTTGACAGGAGGAAACACGATCACTGCGCGTCTTGTGCCACAAACAAAACATATGCACATCTCTGCGAACCACGATCTCACTTATCGACAGAGAAAATACCTGAGGCTGGACGGGTAATCAATCCTGCTTACATTTCCAAAATGCACATGTTTGACAATGCCGTAATGCTTCCATACCGCATGGAAATGCTACGTATTTGTGCAAAATGCAAGTGCTTATGATGCATGCTTATGCAAAGAGTTACTTCAGCAAAATAAAGGCTGAAGACAAACTGGATCTGCTGGGGATGACCGGAATACTACCGATACGCTTCCAACAAAATAAATGTTGGCTAGATGAACTAACTCCGCTGGGGATGACCATCCTGCTGGGGAAGTAGCTCACAAACTCAACTTCAAACTCTGCTGAAAATGATCGTCCTGACAAGGAAGGATCAACCTGTTGGGGACATAGAAAAGAAATCCTGAGAACTGCTTTCAAAAGGTATCAACACTCTGATTACGCCCTGTGGGGATAATTCATCCTGCTGTCACTGAGCTGGGGGTTGACCGGTGTGCTCTGATTCGCACTACACAAGATTCTTCAGGCGAGTTAATCATATCCGTCTCGACCCTTGCTGGGGAGGACTCTGCTCTGCGTGATAAGCCAATTCTGAACTACTGAAGATGCATTGATCTTTTCCTTTGACGCAATCTCAACTCTCCTGGGGAAACAACATTCAAATTTGCCTGGGGCGACTTCACTGGGGAAAGACATAACATTCATCCTCCGGAGAGGGTACTAGCCTGCCATGGACTCTGGCGGGGAACTTTGCGAGCTTTTGGATACCTGCAAAAAGCAAACACAAGACAATCTATGCAAAAAGAAACATCTTGGTAATCACCCATGACAGCCATTCAGGTAATTTCCGGTTTTAACAATCATCGGCCGCGGCCTGCCTGTTTACACACATGTAAGTTTTATCAAAACATCGGTGTTTTTTACAAACAAAACTGTAAAAGTTAAAACCAAAGTCACACACTACACTGAATAACACATTTTATTGATAATAGCCTGAAAATAGGCAAGATTTGTACATCAGATGCAACTCCTGAAAAGAGGTAGTCACACATAAACAAAATGCATAAATGTACAAAGATACAGAATAAAATTTGTACACATGTCGGCAACGTGTTACAGACGAACACCATGAACCGATCCTCCTATGACTCGCCGGACTCTGACGTTTTCCTGATCTCCGTCTTCGGAAGAGATTGCTTTGGATAGTCGACCCCCCAGGTTCTCCCAAACCACTAGATGATCTAACTTGGACCACAATCATTTGCTTCTCAAATCCCTAACTTTTGCGTGAATCGCCCTTTGCGGGTTTTCAATTCACCGGGATACCCTTTTTTGCCGAAGCCGCCCAGTGTAGGTTTTCAACTTCGCGGGTGTACATTTTTCATTTTATCCCTAACTTTTGCCCGAACCGTTTTATTCTGTTTTTGGTTCGCCAGGGTGCCCCATTTTTGCCTGGACTCTCTTTTTACTGTCCAGCGGGTCAATTTTTAAGCAAAGTATTTTTTGACTGCGTCCGAGTTCACAGGGGACGAAAAGTCTTCACGATCCATGGTGGATAACAATAAGGCTCCTCCGGAGAATACCTTCCTCACGACGTATGGACCTTCATAATTAGGAGTCCATTTGCCCCTGTGATCCGATTGCGGTGGGAGAATCTTCTTCAGCACAAGATCACCCGTCTGAAAGCTTCGAGGTCGAATCTTCTTGTCGAACGCTTTCTTCATCCGGCTCTGATACAGCCTACCATGTGCAATTGATGCCAGTCTCTTCTCGTCTATCAAGCTCAGTTGATTTAATCTACTTCTCACCCATTCTGCCTCATCAAGTTGAACATCAAGCAAAACCCTCAAAGATGGTATCTCAACCTCCAATGGCAGGACTGCCTCCATGCCATACACCAGTGAGAATGGAGTTGCCCCGGTTGATGTACGCACCGTCGTGCGATAACCGTGCAAAGCAAACGGCAACATCTCATGCCAATCCTTATACGTTACCACCATCTTCTGAACAATCTTCTTTATGTTCTTGTTGGCCGCTTCAACAGCGCCATTCATCTTGGGTCTGTACGGAGATGAATTATGATACTCGATCTTAAACTCCCGACAAAGATCCTTCATCATCTTATTATTCAAGTTCGAACCATTATCAGTAATGATCCGTTCAGGAATACCGTATCTGCAAATTATATCCTTCTTGATAAATCTGGCCACCACCTGCTTCGTTACATTGGAGTAAGATGCTGCTTCCACCCACTTGGTGAAGTAATCGATTGCGACTAGGATGAAGCGATGCCCATTAGAAGCAGTAGGCTCAATCTTGCCAATCATATCAATCCCCCACATGGAGAAAGGCCACGGAGAATCCATAACATTCAGTGGACTGGGTGGCACATGGATCTTATCAGCATAGATCTGGCACTTGTGACACCGCTTGGCGAACTTGAAACAGTCCATTTCCATCGTTAACCAATAATACCCCGCCCGCAACAACTTTCGGGTCATAGCATGCCCACCAGCATGTGTACCAAAAGTTCCTTCATGGACCTCTTCCATGAGTAAATTGGCTTCCTTCTCGTCTACACACCGGAGGAGTACCAAATCGTGGTTCCTTCTATACAGAACACCGTCGGGATTCAGATAGAAGTTGCCTGCTAATCTCCTCAGAGTCTTCTGATCACGACTGGATGCCCCAGCCGGATATTCCTTGTTCTTCAGGAAATTCTGTATGTCAAAATACCAAGGTTTACCGTCAGATGCTTCATCAATTGCAAACACAAAGGCTGGCCTATCAAGGCGAGATATGACAATCCTGGGAGCCTCGTTCCAGTAGTTAACCTTATACATCGAGGATAATGTTGCAAGGGCGTCTGCCATTTGATTCTCCGCCCGAGGTACATGATGAAACTCCACCTTATCAAAGAAAGGTAGCAACCTTCTCGCATAATTCATGTATGGTACCAGATTAGGTTGGCGTGTCTCCCACTCTCCCTTAATCTGATTCACAACCAATGTTGAATCCCCATCAGATTCTTGATCCTCAGATCGACAGCCTCCTCCAACCCCATAATACAAGCTTCGTACTCGGCTTCGTTATTCGTCACTGGAAAAGTCAATCTGGCCGTAAACGGGATGTGCGACCCATGGGGAGTTGTAATGATTGCCCCAATCCCACTACCGTACGAATTGACAGCCCCATCAAAAATCAATTTCCACTGGGAACTCCGCTCAGGACCCTCACCAGGCAACGGCTCATCACAATCTTTAGCTTTCAAGTACATTATGTCCTCATCAGGAAACTCAAACTTCATAGGCTGATAATCCTCAATCGGCTGTTCGGCAAGATATTCGGACAGAACACTTCCCTTAATGGCCTTCTGGGAAACATACTGGATATTGTATTCTATCAATACCATCTGCCATCTAGCAATCCTTCCAGAGAGCGCTTGCTTTTCAAACACATACTTGATCGGATCCATCTTCGATATCAGCATGGTTGTATGGTTCAGCATGTACTGTCTTAGACGTTTGGCAGCCCATGCCAATGCACAACACGTCTTTTCGAGCATAGAGTATCGGGATTCACAATCCGTGAACTTTTTACTCAGGTAGTAGATTGCATGCTCTTTCCTTCCTGTCTCGTCATGTTGACCGAGAACACAATCCATGCTGTTCTCAAGAACCGTCAGATACATAATCAGTGGTCGTCCCGCTACTGGGGGTATCAACACCGGAGGTTCCTGCAAGTATTCTTTTATCTTTTCAAATGCCCTTTGGCAATTGTCGTTCCAGACCACCGCTTGATCTTTCTTTAACAGTTTGAACAAAGGTTCACACGTGGTCGTTAGGTGAGAGATGAACCTGGCAATGTAGTTTAACCTCCCTAAGAATCCACGGACTTCTTTTTCTGTTCTCGGTGCTGGCATCTCTTGTATTGCTTTTATTTTTGCAGGATCGACCTCGATTCCTTTCTTGCTCACAATGAACCCCAGTAGCTTCCCGGATCTCACTCCGAAGGTACACTTGTTAGGATTCAGCCTCAGCCTGAACTTCCTCAGCCTCTTGAACAACTTCAGCAGATTAACCAGATGTTCTTCCTCCGTTTGAGACTTGGCAATCATGTCATCGACATACACCTCAATCTCTTTGTGCATCATGTCGTGAAAGAGCGTTGTCATAGCCCGCTGGTACGTTGCCCCAGCATTTTTCAAACCAAAGGGCATCACCTTATAACAGAAGGTTCCCCACGGGGTGATAAAGGTCGTTTTTTCCATATCCTCCGGAGCCATTTTGATCTGGTTGTACCCCGAAAATCCGTCCATGAAAGAGAATACTGAAAACTGAGCCGTATTGTCAACTAACACGTCAATATGCAGCAGCGGGAAATCATCTTTCGGGCTCGCTTTGTTTAGATCCCTATAATCGACACACATTCAAACCTTGCCATCTTTCTTTGGCACAGGCACAATATTAGCGACCCAAGTGGGATAAGTGGTGACAGCCAGGAATCCAGCATCCCATTACTTCTGCACTTCTTCCTTTATCTTTACAGCCATGTCAGGACGAGTCCTTCTGAGTTTCTGCTTCACAGGCGGGCAATCTTCCCTCAACGGCAGACGATGAACGACCATATCGGTATCCAAACCTGGCATGTCCTCGTAGGACCAAGCAAATATATCACTGTATTCACGCAGCATCTCAATAAGCTCTTGCTTGATGTCAACTTGCAACGCGGCCCCTATACAGATATTCCTGACGCATTCTTCAGACCCTAAATTGACAATATCAATCTCTTCCTGGTGAGGCAGAATGACTCTCTCCTCTTGCTTCAACAACCGACTCAGCTCTTCTGGTAAGTCACTATCCTCAACAATCTCCTCCTCAGCTTGGAAGATCGGATGCTCGAAGTCTAAACGAGTCATAGGAAGTCTTTGGTCGATGTCATCTGAAAATTCATGAATCCTGCGAGTGAAACGGTTAAGTGCTTCAAAATGATATACAAGCAAAATACATAACCACGCTGCCATTTTATTGAAAAAATAAAAAGCAGAAAGAAAAGGATCATAACATTTGAATGTAAAAAACGTCGTCATTTATTGATCATACAAACATACAGGTAAACAGTTAGGCCCTAAGACGAAGTCAACGATGCCCCGGGCAAGGCATGTGATCATACAATGATTGAAAAAACAACGCATTACTGTTTGGCGACTTGGATGACGTCCTGGATGGACCAGTTGCATAGGCTTTGCCCCGGCGTGCTGGGTCGAATCCATGCGTCCATGTCGCAGTCGCTATCCACTTCCTCTGTATCAGACACAGCATTAATCCTTTCAAAGCTAACCCCTCCGGGCGTGAACACCATAGGTCCCTTGTGCTTAGGCGCACTCTGTGAGGGAGATGGGCGGTACCCCAAGCCATACCTATCTTGCTTCACTGGTATGTCTAGAACCTGCCCCCACTTCTGAATCTCTCCTGCTTGCACCAACGCCTTGGCTTCTTTATATGAGGAGACGACCACCTCTTGCTCTTCACTCTTCACTGGAGCTTCTTCTTTAACCTTCACCCCTTCGAACGCCTGACACAGCGTTTCATGAATCTCTCCATCTACCTCCACGTACTTGAAGGAAGACAAATGACTGACTAAGATATCCTCTTCGCCACACACCGTCACAATACTCCCCTCAACCATATACTTCAGCTTCTGATGGAGCGTGGAAGTTACTGCCCCAGCGGCATGAATCCAAGGTCTCCCGATCAAACAGCCATATGCAGGCTGGATATCCATGATGTAAAACACTGTATCAAACACCTCCGGACCTACCTGGATGGGTAACGTTACTGACCCGAATACCGACCTCCTCGTTCCGTCAAAGGCCCTCACCACCAAATCACTAGGCGTGCACAACAACCCACGGGTATCCAATTTCAACAGGGCTTTCTTCGGTAACACATTCAACGAGGACCCAGTGTCCACCAGCACATGGGATAAAATAGTGCCCCGGCATTCGATAGAGATGTGCAAGGCATTATTGTGATCACGCCCTCGAGGCGTTAGGTCAAAATCCGTGAATCCCAAACCATGCCCGACATTAACATGTGCCATAACTCCCTCCAGCTGATTAACTGAAATCTCTTGCCGCACGAAGGATGTCTCAAGTACCTTCAACAGGGCATTTCTATGCGCCTCAGAACACAACAACAACGATAATATGGAGATCTTTGACGGGGTCTGCTGCAGGTGATCTACGATCTTGTAGTCACTTTTGCGAATCAATCTCATGAATTCTTCCACATCTTTGGTTATCGGTTCTTTCTCCTTACTCCCCGAAGATTCCCCCTCGACAACTTTGTTCTTACCCCTGGCAAGCCTCTCTGCTTCAACCTCAGGTGAAGTGAAAATTCTCCCGCTCCGGGTTATACCGCCTGCTCCCACTATGTTATCTATGGATCCCGTTGGCGGATCATTCAAGTCAATCTTTTCCCCATTGCAATACACTTCAGCACCGTAGCACCACGGGACTGCCTTTGTGCTCTCATAAGGGACTGGTTTAGCCTTGGTAATAGTAATGGTCGGCCTTTTCGATGATGTCGAAATCGTCACTGATTTGAACGGAATGGTGATCGTAGCAACCTCACTGCGCTCTTTTCCAGATTCTGTCTCAACAAACTTCTCTCGCCCCACATACCTGTCAAACTGCAAGATTCCTTCATCAATCAAACCTTGAACTCCCCTTTTCAACTTCCCACAGCCCCCAGGTAGAACCAAACAGTCAGCACACTCTTCACTGCATCCGGGATAGACACCTCCCTCCAATAAGCGCTGCTTTACGTAGCTCAAAGGGGTTTTCAGCTTGCTCACTTCCGAAACCAAGTCCAACTCATCATCAATCAGGATTGCATTGGCCCCAGCCCCACCATGCTTGGGCATTGGCTGTTGCGTGATATTGGGATCGTCCTTCCCGAAGTTAATAGCCGTACTATCAAGCAAATCCTGTACTTTATGCTTGAAAGCTAGGCAATTTTCAATATTGTGCCCTGGTGCACCCGAATGGAAGTCACAGTGCTCATTAACATCATACCCGACTGGTGGCTGGCCGGTTGGTGGTGCTAAGGTCCTCTTCTCGACTAGCTGCAATTTCAACAAAGTTTGAAGGAGTTCTCCATATGATACCGGAGGTACCTCGAATACTCTCCTCGGTCGTGGGTTCTGAAATCTGCGCTGATCATTATTAGGCTGCTGCTGAGCCTGCTGTTGTGGTTGTTGTCTCTGTTGCTGAGAAGGCTCTGGAATGGTTACACTTGCAACCTGCGACTGCTGATGCCAGTTCTGACCTCTATTTCTCCGTCGAGCATTGTATACAGCATTGGTATCACCCTGCCTTTTACCACCAAACGTCTTCTTGTTACCTCCTGCAGTACTGGACTCACCCGCTTGAATTTTACCAATCTTCACCCCGTTTTCAATGCGCTCCCCCATCAAGATCAACTCAGAGCAGGTGCTCATCGAAAAATTGAGCAACCGGTCATAGTACATTCCAGAAAAAGTTCCTATGAACATATCCATCATTTCGCGCTCCACCATCGGAGGGTGTACCCTAGCAGCCAGATCTCGCCATCTCTGGGTGTATTCCTTAAAGCTCTCGCTAGACTTTTGAGACATGCTTTGCAGCTGGACTCGGTTAGGGGCGAGATCACTATTATATTGATAATGTCAAACAAAAGCCTCTGCCAGCTCTTTCCAACTCCTGATCTGAGTAGGTTCCAAGCTCATGTACCACTCCAGCGATGGCCCTGACAGGCTATCCTGGAAGAAGTGCATTAGCATCTTTTCATCCTCAGAATACATGGACATACGCCTGTAAAACGTGCGCACATGCACCCTAAGGCATGTATCCCCTTTGTACTTATCGAATGACGGCGCCTTGAATTTCAGCGGGACCCTCAGCCCTGGGACCAGCCCCATATTTGACATATCCAGCCCAAGAGCATTCTGGCTGGCTAATCCGTTCACTTTCTCTTCTAGCAATCTCATCTGATGGTTGTCGTCCCTAGTTCTTTCATAACCCTCGTTCTGACCAGAGAACACATCCTCCTGACGATCCTCCCAGCGAGGTACTGCATCGTATCCAACATAATCTGCATCACGGCCCGGACCCGCTTGGAAGTACCTGGGGTCATACCTCAGATTGCCCATCTCTTGAGCGTTGTACGCACCAGTTCCATATCCAAGATTACCATAACCATAGTCACCAAACCCAGCCTTGGTGCCAGCAATGTTGCCATACCCCATGTTCACACCATTGAAGCCCTGGTTACCATTATTACCATTCATTCCGACATTCTCAACGCCCCCATTGAAACCCTGGTTGACATTACCCACAAATACCCCAGCAGTATCTCTATTGGCATTCATATTACCGGCGTTCCCACCTCCGCCTGCAGGACCAGTTTCTCCAGCATTCAAACCAGTTGCGGGAATAGCATCAGCACTTTGACGATTCTCAATTCGGGGGGAAGCAGCAATATTTTCACCATGCGGTGTCCCGTTGTTTTCAGCTCGTGCGACTATCGGTTGAACCAGATTCTGCAGCTGCTCTTGTCCTTTGGCGATGGTCTCCATGGTTTGCATGAGCATGGCTATCCTGTCACGCATTTCTTGCATTTCACTCTGCACGTTGTCCATGATCTTCTTGTGATTAGTTCTGGTAGAGTAACGGTGGACCCGCTTTTCTGCAATCCTGAAAATACCTGGGGATATGGATGAAGAATGATAAGGAACATGGATCACAAACTTGTAATGCAATGTGATTTATGCAAACAACAATGCAAAAAATGCTAACGTGCATGTGTGCGTTGGGGATATTTCCCCTCCAATTCCAGTGTCAAGGTAGCAAGACAAAAGAAACCATAAAGACAGTATTTAGAAAAACCCTCATATATTTATTGGAATAACAGTCTCGTCAAGGCGTTACACAACTATGTTTCATACAACTGATATGATAAAGGAGGATCCCAACCAACATGTCTGGCGGTGATCTCAACACGTAGAATACAAGAAAGAAATCAAGTGCGGGTACGGTCGCAGAAATCCTCAACCAGCTTCTTCGTCTCCGGGTGATCCGGTCGATAAATCAAGCCTTCTATCAACTGATCCCTTTTCCTAACCGTTCCTTGGATATCTCTGACAAAATCTTCCCAAGCCTTATCCTGGGCACCATCCTCAGGTTTGGGCCTCTTGGTGTCTGCTCTGCGCTGACAATCTTCCAGATTCTTCATGGCATCAATCAGTTTGCGTTCGGCCTCGTATCGACGACATGCTTCTTCTTCAAGCTCTTCAGTCTTCATTTTAACCTGTTCTCCCAACTGAGCAACCTGTATCTTTAGCTCTTCTTCCCGTTCTTTGCGTTTGGCCATAGTAAGGTCCCAATGCTCCCTGAACTTAGCTAACTTCGTGTAGGCCCTTTCCAGCTCTTGTTTCTTAGTAGCCAATACGCTGCTAACTGAGTCTACATCTAACTCCAGACGCTTCTTGGTTTCAGTCAACTCCAATAAAGTAGTCTTCAGATGTTTCAAAGTTTCGGCCTGTTGCTTGGAAAAATATCCTGTTTCAATCTTTTCATGACGAAGCTGGGCGTTCTCTTTCTCTAAAGCCTCTTTAGTCTTTGCTAACTCTTCTTTCTCCGCCATCAGCCGCTTATATACCTGTATGTCTATAGTGGTGGGCTCCTCCACCGGAGAAGGATGCAATGGCTGAACTGCAGGATAAGGCATAAGGAATTTCGTAGCTCGTTCACGAATCCATTCCACATACGGACCAAGAACTCGAGTACTCCCTTTGCTAAATGAAGACTTTCCTCTCTTATGCAGGTTCTTTCATGCTTTCTTAAGCTTGATCAACATCTCTTCCTCTATTGCCCCAGTAAGATACAGAGATTCCTGTATCTCCTCGGGCTTCGGCGCTTCCTGAGGTGCATACCCAAACTTCCTGATTAATAAGGAAGGGTTGTAATTGACACACCCTCTCCTTCCTATCAAAGGAACATTAGGGAATCCTCCGCATCTGTATATGACCTCAACTCCTAACACCTCCTCATTAACCCACACCACATTCTCAGAATTCAACCCCATCAAGCGCTCGGGCCATCCTAAAGAATTAATAGAAGTGACGAAAGGCCCTGACTTCGGCATATGACTAGTAAACCACCTGCACAGTAGAGGTACACAGCAAGAGACATTCTTTCCTCGCCGTTTTTCATTTTTGTAGTGAGTAGAATGGTGGATATCTCCCAGCAAGGTAGGAACTGGGTTCTTTGCAGCCAGGATATAGAAAGCATCTGCATCAACAAAATCAGGCTGGTTTGGGAACAATACAATGCCATAAACACACACAGCAAGGATGGCATCGAAAACAACCCAGCCACCCTTCTTAGCATACTCCCGAGCCTTCTCTACCAAAACAACCAACGGAAATCCCCACGCATCTCCTTTCCTGATCATCTTCCCTGTCAGCTCAAACTCTCCTAAGTACAGAATAGCAGAAAGCTTAGCCAGATTAGGCTTAGAGTCCGTGTGATAGAAAGGCATCTACTCGCGAATCGGTATATCCAAGAGTGCAGAATACTCCTCCAGGGTAGGAGCCAAGACAAAGTCAGGAAATACGAAACACCTGAGCTCAGCATCATAAAACTGCAACAGGGTGTAAATGCCGCTGACCTCATAAGCCGAGGGCTGGTAAACATAAGTCAGGATCCTCCCATATGTCTTCCTGAAATCTCCCATCACCTTCTTCCCAACAATAGTAATTAACTCTGACAACATACTGATATCTGGAGACGGGAATCTGTAGGGTAACACTCTCTTCATGGCTTCAATGTCTGCTAGGAAACAACCACCGGAATTGGGAGGGAAAATATGTACCTGCAATACACACACGTTAGTTGGATGCAAATGGTAATGCAATAATGCAATATGATAAATGATGCAATCAATGAACACAGAGGCCATGTTGTAGCCTGAAGAGGAACATCTCTGTGATGTCAAGAGCAGAAAACCACCACAGTCACCAGAACTTCATGACACTAACTATCATCTGACACTCAAAATACCAATCCCCTGGTAAGAAATCCATCTGAACCTCTGTATCTGACGAGAAAACCATCTGATAATAGTATCAACCTTAGACAAGAAATCCATCTGATCCAAACAACACACCTGCTAGCGAGCCAAGAAAATCATCTGATAAATACTGAATCACGGTTTCTGAAGGCCGGTTTTCCTGCAATAACCCAATCCCCCTCACAGGTATGGACCTAATCCACGGACAAAGGTACGGCATCCTATGCGGTCATCAGCGTCACAAACTTTCATGAGTGACGATACGATTCCCAGAAGGAGTGGCATCATCAAGTCATGAAGAGGCCTCACTTAGACGACTTCCAATTGATCGGTCCCCAGAGTCGACAATCCTCACGTCTGGACTCCCCTCAGATCTTCAGGATCGGAAAGGAGCACCTCGGAGAGAACCTCGTCTGAGCGCAGATTTCGTAGGGAACGGTGCCTGCTCAGCAAACAGGTTCGTCTACTACTCTCCACAACTATGTCTAGGTGCATACTCAAGCCCAAGTCCGGCTTTTCACTCATAGTAACCTCCCTCTCCCACAGCAATAATCACAATAATATAGTGCTGAAAGTAAATGCGGAAAGGTAAAGATGCGGAAAAGTAAAGCACATATGCGCAACACCCAACAGATAAACACCCAAGCGCTAGGATTGACTCGCGTAGGGGATGGGAAACGGTCCCAGCATAAGGGATGGGAAAAGTCCCTAGATGCTAAATCGTCCCCAGCAGAGTCGCCAGCTGTCGCTACTGCGAAAATCGGCGCCGGCATGACAGAAGAGTCGCCACCGCGCGTTATTTATCCCCACGGAGGGAAAGGAAATGCTCGAAGTAAACCTCGTAAAAACGGGAAAGGTATGGTCATCGCAACCAAAACCTGGATTTGGGAGTCGGTTACGCAAGGGGAAGGTATTAGCACCCCTCACGTCCGTCGTACTCGACGGGATCCACGCTTGGTGTTTATAAGGAAAAGGGTGTGTTTATCTATCTACGCTAGTGGTCGGTCTGAAAAGAAAAGAAAAGGACAAGACTCGACAGAACATACGCTGTTCTGGGCCTACGTACTCCCTCGTGCAATGGGAAAGTCAGAGTCAACGTAGTTCGACTACCTACGTCTAGACGGGGGGAAGGTTGCTCGCCAGGACATCGCGTCCTGTGCCTACGTACTTCTACACGGCATAGAAGATCAGAGCAAACATAGTTCGACTACGCACGACACAAGTTGTTCAAGTGTTTTATGGGAAAATGCATCTTAACCAAGGGTTTTCACAGTCCAGGAGGACAAAATGTTTTGATGTTTGTTCAAATCTTTTGACGGAAGAAATTAATTCACTTTTGTTTTATCCTTTATTAAGTTTTTTTTTGTTGTTTTGAGAAAGGAAAGAGACACCCTAAAACTATGGTTAAAAAGGGGAATCTACCTAATGTTATCATGCCTGGTTAACCAACCTAATGTCTATCATAACTCCTCCACAGTAGAGAAGTTAGAGCTCCTAAGGGATCATGGCAACAGAACTAAACAGCAAACAGGAATCACTGCAAAGTAAAGAAATACTGGAAATATGCATGAATGCAATAACCAAACAAGCAAGGCACAAAGGCCATACACCACAGAGGCAAGGGAGCTCAGCTCTACCAAATACCAGCAAGCAAAGCCACTCAATAACAATCAAGCAGAAGGAGGATCACCTCAACTTCTCATGCACACAAAGCCTACTTCTAAGATGCACCTATCTCAGAAATATCTAGATGAACCCCTAAGACTAATGCAGCACAGCACCACACAAGTCAATCAACACACCGAGAAGGCTAACCAGCCTGGCAAACCCCTACCCAAAAGCAAGAAACTACCCCTGAGCAGGACCCCTAGACAAAACCATAATCAAACCCCTAAACAAAGCCTCTAATCAAACCCCTGAACAAAGCCCCTAATCAAACCTTAATCAAACCTCTAAGCAAAGCCTTAAACAAAACCCTAAGCAAAACCCTACATAAAACCCTATACAAAAAGAAATCAATCCCATTCTTCAAGCCTCAAGACAAGCTTACCAAAGAAAGGGAGCTAAGTAGGCAGGCTCATAGTGCCCTCCTCAGGAAAGTACTAGGAGGCTCCTACTTAGGAATCATATCCCATGCGGCTCAACAACTGTGAACGGTTTACATTCCTCCTCAGGAGAAACTAAACTCACATGAAGGCTCCAACATCATTGGATACTTGAGAAATCCTACATGAACTAAGGGAACTAAGTGAACAGACCCATAGTGCCTTCCTCAGGAAAGTACTAGGGGGCTTCCACTTAGGAATCATATCCCATGTGGCTCAACAACTGTGAACGGTCTACATTCCTCCTCAGGAGAAACTAAACTCACATGAAGTCTCCAACATCATTGGATACTTGAGAAATCCTACATGAACTAAGGGAACTAAGTGAACAGACCCATAGTGCCTTCCTCTGGAAAATACTAGGGGGCTTCCACTTAGGAATCATATCCCATGTGGCTCAACAACTGTGAACGGTTTACATTCCTCCTCAGGAGAAACTAAACTCACATGAAGGCTCCAACATCATTGGATACTTGAGAGAAAGGTGAGAATAAAGAAGGAAAGACACTCATAGTGCCTTCCTCAGGAAAGTACCATGAATTTCCCTCAAACTTCAAGGTCTCAAACCTCACAGAAAGAGAGCGAGCTCCTAGACTAGGCCTCCAATCTATGCATCCTTGCAAGCTCCATCAAGTCTTCATCCAGCCTCCATCCCCCAGAAGCAACCACAGGCCCTCAAACCAAAAGAAACTATCTCTAAAGTCCAACCACAGTTGAACTTCAAAGTCAGAAGCCCTCAAGACTTCTCCTATTCTCAAGCTCAAGCAAAAATAACAGAACACCCTATAAAAATCTACCAAAAATCTAGGGGAAACCTACATGCCTCTATGATCCCAATATCAAATCTCAAAGCCTAAGTCAACTTCTAAGGCTCCTAAACAATCCCTAACATGTGAATGGTCAAGGGTTAACCAGCAAGTGATGAGGTCTCTACTCTCTAACCTTAAAACAACATCAATCAATTTCTAAAAAATCTATGAAAAGTATATGGGGAGCATGCATTAGTCTAGTACAACATACTAAAAAATAAAAGCAAAATTCATTACCAACTGAGAGAACTAAAATCAACAAGGCAGACACATCACAAATCAATTACTCAATACCAATTAAAATACAAAAATGCAAATAAAAATGAAAATGCATGATCAATTTAATATTTTTGCGCTATAAAATCCTAAATTGAACTATGAATCTACAGAAAAAAGCGGGGAATTAATTGGTTCATCCTACTATTTTTTATGAATCTTCTAACATGAATGAAAATAAAGAAATTAAAAAAGAAATAAAACAAAAAGGGGGTGGGGCGATAGCAAAACCATGGCTATTTCAGACTGGGCCCCAAATATAGGGGGTGCGCCTATTAAGCGCAGGGCCCATGATCCATCAGGAAATTGAATGAAAAAATCAAAAAGAAAAATGACAAAGTGCTGGTGCAAATATAAACAAGAAACAGCTCAATTATCCTTGGGCCTGCGTTTGGGGGTGTGGAAAGTAATTGGGACAAAGCCCAAACCAAATCTCAATATTCTGCTCACATTCAAGAGGGGGGGGTACAACGAGTAATGAGGGGGTGATGCGCAGTAATCCAGACTTGGGCCTAACCCAATCTAAACCCTAACCCAAATACCAATTAACAAAACCACTCTTATTCCCCAAAATCCCATTCACTGTTCATCAAGCCAAAACCCTAGCTGTGCCGTCTCTCCTCTGAAATCCTCTCTCAAACCCTCTTCTGAAACTCTCAAACTCTCACAAATCTCAACCAAACCACCATTCCTAAACTCAACTCCATTCAACCCTAACCTAGATTATCCTCTTCAACAAATCTGACATTCAAATCTCAAAACATGAGCCCTAATCCAACTGAACAAGCGATTATGAGACGAAAAGAATCAAAACCTGGGTGAAGCAACGAAGACGATGAAGCTTCTGGAGAATTCTTCGTGGACGCTCGAAGATCAACGAACTTGATGATGTTTGAAGACGATCTGGAGAGCCTTGAAGATCTTGACTAACGATGCGGTGGACTCGACGAAGCTGAAGATTGGAGAATCAGTTACGATGAAGTTCTTGGCGAAGAAATTCTGGGGACGTTCTCGAAGACGAAGCTGATGACGAAGTTTCTTGAAGGATGATGAAGATCTGCGAGTATTGCTGGAAAACGTGAAGAATGATGAAGTTCTTGAGAGTCTTCTAGAAACCGTATGAAGGTCTATGAATATTTCTGGGAAAATGCAGAACTCGGTTGAAGATCTTTAAGATTTTTCTGGAGATGTGATGAAGGACGATGAAGGATCTGGGCGGGATGATGAAGATCTATGAGGAACCAGATGAAGGTTTAGATGGATCTTGATGAATCTGGGGAACTGGACAAGCGTGATGAATTTTCCGGCGAGACAATGCAGTTTCCGGCGAGTTTGACGGTGGCTCCGGTGAGGAAGTTGATGGAGGTAGAAGACGAAGATCCAAGGTTTGGATGAATTTCTGATGAAACCTGCAAATTCCGGCGTCTGGCGGTGGTCCGGTGATGGTTGGGCGGTGGCCGGTGGGGCAGTCACCAGATTTGCATGGCCGGCGGTGTAATCCCGGTGAGGATTGGTGAGGCGACAGGTGGCGAGGAAGGTTACTGCATGCTGACCACGTGGGGAGAGAGAGAGAATGAGTGGAGGTTGTGGTGTCACGATTCTGAGAAGAGGAGAAAAGTGAGGTGGCGGCCAGAGAAGCTGAACGCGTGGCACCTCCTTATATAGGACACGTGGCGCGGACAAAAACGGACAAAAATGATGAACTGGGCCTCCAAACACAAAATTGGGCCCAAACGAAAATTAGCTCTTAAAAAAATTTGAAAAATGAATTAATTTCAATTAAGAAAACTAATTAAAGCCTAAATGAAAATCTAATTAACTAATTAATCCTAATCAGACTCAATTAACTAAATGAAGACTCAATTAACTCTAATTAAAGTCTAACTAAATGATTAGAATCTAATCAAACCTAAAAAGAGAATTAACTATAAAAACTCTATTAATTCTAATTAATCTCTAAACTAATCAAAATATAAAAAAAAACCTAATAATTCCTATTTAAAAAATCTATTAAAATTCTACTAATTCTATAAACTATTATTATTCTAAATTGTCTATCCTATTAAAATCAACACTAAAACTATTAAAACTATATTAAACCTAAAAAGAAATTAATATCTATATTAAAAACTAATATTCTAAAATCTATTAAAATTCTATTTAAAACTAATAAAAACTATTAAAGCCTCTTAAAAACTATATAAAATTCTAAAAATGATTTAAAACTATTAAAAAAAAACTATTTAAATTCTAAAAAATCTATAAAACCTATTAAAAATTCTACAAACGGCTATTAAATCCTAAAAATGCAAACAAAGGTTGTCCCTACTGCGAAAATCGGCGCCGGCTGAACAGAAGAGTCGCCACCGCGCGTTATTTATCCCAAAGAGGGGAAAGGAAACGCTCGAGGTAAACCTACCGCAAAACGGGGAAAGGAATGGTCATCGCAACCAAAACCTGGATTTGGGAGTCGGTTACGCAAGGGGAAGGTATTAGCACCCCTCACGTCCGTCGTACTCGACGGGATCCACGCTTGTTTTCGGGTATGGATTGTTATTCTACCTACTCTACAGGTCAGGGGTTAAAAGAAAAGAAAATGACTCGGCAAAGTATCGCACTTTATGCCTACGTATTCCCGTCTGGAACGAGAAATCAAAGTCAACGTAGTTCGCCTACCTACGGGAAAGGAGGGGAAGGTTGCTCGCTAGGATATCGCATCCTATGCCTACGTACTTTCATACAGCATGAAAGATCAGAGCAAACGTAGTTCGGGCTACGGAAAATACCAGCTTGTCTGACTGTTTTTTATTACCTTCAAAAAGGGTTTTCCTGATTAAGAGTCCAAGCGGACAAAAATGACGTTTTGATGCGTTCACATTCTTTTACGAAAGAAGTGTCTTTTATTGTGTTTGAAATCTTATTGTGTTTTTCTGTTTGTTTTGAGAAAGGAGAGACAGAACTCTATCCTACGGTTGCGAAGGGAGTCAGACTAACCTAATGTTATCATGCATGGGTTAAGACCTAGTGTCTATCATGCTCCTCTCCTGCACAGAGAGAAACAGAGATCCTAAGGGAATAGACGGAAACAGAAACAATAGCAAATATATACAGTAAAGCAGTAAAATGCATGGATGCAGCAATACAAGCGAGGCAAGGGAGTCCCACTCAACCTCGAACCTAGAAAACAATAGGCAAAAGTGAACGGGATTCACTTTCAACCCAACAAGTTAAACAGCAAACAATACAGTCCAGAAAACCAATCAATACATCAGAAATGAATAACAACTAAAATAAACAGCCACAGCAGCTCTGCATCAACACCTATCTTCAAGTCATCTCCAATCAGCTACAAGCTTCTGGCAAGCCTCAGTCTCCATCTCCACAACCTTCAAGCAAGGTCTTGATTATCAGTCTTCCATCTGCAATGGCTTTTCTTCAATTTTCCATCTCCAAGCTGAGGGATCAATCACAAGAGTGAATTGGGTGTTAAGCAATTAGTTGACCACCAAGGGTGGCAAATAGACTGCTAACAACACATAGGATATTTTCTCTCAAGAGTTCTATCCCTTAGACAGTAGCACCAAGCCTTCCAAAGGAAGGGGGTGAATGTCTTAGAGAGACTCTGCATCACAGAGAGGAATGGAGGCAGACAAGGCCTTCCATGTTTGGGAAACAAGCTTTCTACTCTAGGGCTCTGACTAGCTCCTAAACCCTACACTCCTCAACAGCTGCCAGCACAGCATCTCCTCATCAACTCTGGAAGTTGGTCTTCAATCTCTGATCTTCAAATGGCTTCATCTTCTCAAGTTCAGCTCCCCCAAATCCCAAACAAACCCAATACCCCACACACAGACAAAACAATAACCCTAAAGAGGGCACACCACACAGTCAATCCAATATAAGCAATATACTAATAGCAGTAGGGGAATCCTAATATTTTCTAAGGGATCTATCTTATACCCATAACCCTTATAATCCCATACCCCAAAAATCAGATGAAATTTCCTAAAAGAATCTAATCTATTTCACTTATGTTATCGCCTAAACCCTAATTGGTCATGGCATTCACACCTAAACAAATCTCCTAAAATTAATTTCTAAAATTGTGAATTAAATCTTATATACAAGTTGAAGTCCTAAACTAATCAACCTAAAAATAATGAACTCTAGAGCTAAAGGGAACTATTAGAACAAAAATCAACAAATTTAAGTATCAAACTAAACTTAATAAAATGCTATTTACAAGAAAAATGCATGAAAAGTATTAAAATAAAATAAAATGCCATTTTTATTTTTTCATATTTTTCTAGACAGAATTATTGACCTAGAGAAAAAAGAACCAATTAAAACTAAGCTATTTTCATTTTTTTATGATTTTTTAAAGATGAGAAAAATATTAAAGAAAATAAAATCACAAAATAGAAATAAAATGGGGAGGGGTGCCATAAGCAAGGGCGCCCAGTTATAATCTTGATGGGCCAGAAAAATGGGAGGCGCGTATAGCAATTGGCGCTAGGCCCAGTTGGCTTCAGAAAACAATTGAAAAATAAGAGAAAAAACATTAAATTCACGGTGCAAATAGCAGCGAAATCAAGTTCATTTGGTTGGGCTTCTCAAACGGGGGGTGGGGATATGAATTTGGATCCAGGCCCAGAGTGGTACATTTAGTGAAACGCTGCGTTTCACATTGAGTCTTTCCCTCCGTTTTCTTCTTCAAATACCAGCCATTGGATGAGATGAAAATGTCAAATAATAGAAGTGATCGGACGGTCAGTGGTCATCGTCCCCAATCATGAAGCTAGGGTTTCAGAAATCCAGCTTCCATGCATGAATCTTCAAGCTCCTCGTTCTCCTTCCTCAGGCCATGAAATCAAGACTTGTAAAGAGCAAAATTGCTCTCTTCTTTCCCCTGAACACGACGATGCCTTTAGTATGGACTGAAACTAACCCTAGGATAAAACCCGATAGGTGGAACCTCATGAAATACCAACTGCACACTGCAATGGAAGCTCACCAAACTTGCAAATTCTTGTACTAATGTACTCACCACATTGCACTGATTATCCTGAACTAATATATCATGATTAACATCCCCTAAACTAGGATTTCTTGATCATCAAAGTTTCAACACTCTGCCATTAAACTTCATAGAACCTCCTCTAATTCTCAGGAATCACTCACCTAATGTCTCTAAACATGATTACCCTAATCACTTCATCTAATAAGGCATAAATATAGGGATTCGAATGCTTTTGCAAACCTGAAAAATGGTGATGGCAGATGTATCTACACTCCAATCCAATGCTTGCAACTGGTCACAAATGATCTCCAATGGCTGAGAATCTTTCTGTTTGCAAGATCTTGGATGGACAATGCTTGGATTGTGAGATTGGATTCAAATTGCTTCACTTGCACTTTGGAAGCTACACCTTCAAACACTCATCAATGGCCACTCTAATCTGT
Organism: Lathyrus sativus; assembly: GCA_963859935.3. Taxonomy (NCBI): domain Eukaryota; kingdom Viridiplantae; phylum Streptophyta; class Magnoliopsida; order Fabales; family Fabaceae; genus Lathyrus; species Lathyrus sativus. The sequence continues at coordinate 63,836,637 of OZ012741.1, forward strand.
GTGTATGTGTTCAATATGATCCAAGGAATTGATTTGGTGAGAAAGATTCAATGGAGATGAAGAAACAATGGAGTTTGATATTGATTTGCAAAAATGTAGAAAATGGTATATCACTCTCTCTTCACACTCTTTTCACCAACCCCTTACATCAATGGCTTCAGTTCAATATATAGATGAAGATAGACATATCTAGAAGCTTCTAGATTGATCTAGGAAAGTATGGAATGTGGTGGAAAATTCATGGAATTCTCATGTGATGATACTTTGAATCATCTCATATCATGCTTGCATCCTTTGTATATTTGTGTCAAAATCTCCTCTCATGAGTTATTGACATGGTATGAGTGAAGAAAACAAGTTCCTTGCCTTGAAATTCACCTTGTGCTAAGTTTTCCATACTTGCCTTATTATGCAAGTAACAAAAATACAAAGCAAGTCCAAAATTTAAACCCTAACTCAAAAAAGTGGCTGAACCAATGTCTCTAAAATGATGTTTGGAATCAATTTGGTATATTGGATGACCCATTTTGGATTTGTAGATCTCTCAAACCAATTTTTCATTTCAACTTTTTCAACTTATATGCCTTTTTTAGGTCATTTTTCACCAACTTTAGTCAAGTCTTGTTACATGCATTTCAAAACTTCCATGACTTCTTTCCTAGACTTAAAATGGCATTTTGATCAACTTTGATGTTGTGAAGTTTTTCGTTTGAAGCTTCCTTGTATGAGTTTTAGGCATAGGCTAAGAATGACCTGTAATCCTCAGATAACCAAAATACCCTTTGCTTGCCAAGACCATAAGTAGAGTTCCTCAAATCATATGAAGGAATACCATACCATTCTAGAAAGCTAAGACAATTAGGAACAATTCTTATGTTGACCAGAAATTCATTTGAAATCTCCTTGAGGGGTAAAAATTGCTTGGAAGACAAGCAACTTTCACAGACAAAATTTCAGATACCTCAGGTGACCTGTAACTTGCAAGGACCATAACTTGAGTTCTATAAATCTCCTTGATGCCTTCCACCACTCAAATTAAAGGTCTTGAGATCCTCTACAAGTTTCATGTTGACCAAGGATCCATTTGAAGCTTGAATTTTGACTTATCTTGCTTGAAAATTTGACCTAAACTAGGGGATTTTACACAGAAACCCTAATTTAGAAACTCCTCTTCTCCTTGATTTCTCTTGATTTCTTCTTAGCACAACACCATATCCTTTTCTATATGTCAAATGATGAACCCCACATCTCTCCAATAGACCTCAATGCCTTTCAATCAGTCCATTGACCTAGAGTTGACCCAGGGTTGACCCAGATGAAACCCTAGTTGACTGTCTTCATCCACAACTCTTGTGACTACACCAATGACTTGTCTCCTTCTCCAAATGACTTTCTAAGTCTCCCATGATGGCTAGATACTCCCCATGCTCAGCCCACAACTCACAATTTCTTTGATGGTCCCCAGATACCCTCAGATAGGAGATAGATGCACTGCTTGATCTATTGACTTCCTAACTTTCAAATTCTTTTTGATGACTTGAATGAGATTGAATTAGAATAATAACCTCTTGATAGGCTCATAGAGATGAGAATAATGATTGGTCCCTGCTGGATGATTTGCTATGCTATGCCATGCAGATGATTAGACTATGTACATGACTCTATATGCAAATGCTAATGATATTGAAACATAAACCAAGTGAATAAGGTTGAGCAAATTTTAGGGTGCAACAGCTGCCCCTATTCAAGCGACTTGGACCCGATTGGGTGAAGAGCCCGGAGCCTTCAGACATTCGCGGTACGAGACGGTTGAATACTAAGAACCCAGAAATTTGTCAACCGCAGAAATAAACTGCACCACTGCTTGGGGATTATTTTCATCAGCCTGAAAAGCTTCTCTCATTGCAAGAATAAAACTTTGCTTGTCCGCGTTATGACTCTATCCGCTGTCAAATCGGAAAAACTTCAACAACTTGGCTGGGGATGGCTCGTCTGCCTTCTCGTCAGAAATAAATCGTCCACGTTAGGAATAAACTCTTCCACGTTAGGGATAAACACCGTCCACGTAAGGGCTATAACCTCGTCTGGATCTGTCCACGTCAGGACTAAACTCTTCCACGTGAGGAATCACCTTTCCACCTTAGGAATAAACTCTTTTGTATCTGTCCACGTCAGGACTAAATTCTTCCACGTTAGGAATAAAATCTTTCCACGTTAGGAATACCATCTTCTTTTCTAAATCTGTCCACGTCAGGACTAAACCTTCCACGTAAGGAATACATCGCTCTTCCACGTAAGGAATCAATCTTTCTTTCCACGTAAGGAAACCACAATCTTTCTGATTTGTCCACGTAAGGACTCCCTTCTTTCCACGTCAGGAATGCTATCTTTCCACGTAAGGAATCGCATTTTGATTCATCCATGTAAGGACTCCAACTTGTTCCACGTAAGGAATCACATCTTTCCACGTTAGGAAACTAACTTTCTTTTCTGAACTTGTCCACATCAGGACTAAACTTTCCACGTAAGGAATACATCGTTCTTCCACGTAAGGAATCCAATCTCGATCTGTCCATGTAAGGACTCAATCTTTCCACGTTAGGAATACATCTCTGTTCCAAGTTAGGAAACCACTTTCGTTCCGCGCAAGGAATCACAATCTTATCTTGATTTGTCCACGTAAGGACTCCAATCTTTCCACGTAAGGAACACCTCTCTGTATTCGTCCATGTTAGGACTACAGCGTCCACGTTGGCACCCACTTTTCCCCGTTAGGAATAACTCTCTTCTTGATTTGTCCACGTAAGGACTACATCATTCCACGTAAGGAACACTCCTTTATCTGTCCACGTAAGGACTCCAATCTTTCCACGTAAGGAAACGCTTTTCGTCTTGATTTGTCCACGTTAGGACCCACCTCTTGACTCGCTGAGGATAAAAACTTGTCCACGTCAGGACTCATGCACCTTTGACCCACTGGGGAAGTGAGACTTGTCCACGTCAGGACTCACATCTCACCCTGCTGAAGTAATAGAACCTGTCCACGTCAGGACTTGCGCGTCTTCGACTTGCTGGGGAAATAAAACTCGTCCACATCAGGACTCACACTTTTCCAACAACACGAAGAAGGATAAAATTGTCCACGTCAAGACTCTCGCATCTTGACAACACGAGGAACTATAAACTTGTCCACGTCAGGACGCACATCTCACCATTACAAATAGAGATATCTGCTGGAAATAAATGGTCCACGTCAGGACACCAACACGAAGAATAATCGACTTTGTCCACGTCAGGACTTCACATTCCATCAATTCCAAGAACTCAAATCTGTCCACGTTAGGACTGGCACATATCGTCAACTTGAGGAAATCAATTTGTCCACGTTAGGACCCCCACTTTTCTAGCGCGAAGAACATGTCAATAAAATTGTCCTCGTCAGGACTCATCCTTCCATTGGTCCACAAACTTCTTATTACTGACGTTACAGCAACTTTGAGGCGGACTCTACTGGGGATATTTGGAATCCAAACTACCGGACGCCTGTTCTGATAACCGGCGGCAGCCTCTGACATTCTGATTCATGAAACCCTTTGATGACAAACAACTTTGCTTGGGAATGAGGAGAAATTCTGCCTACTCATTCTGGCGGGGAAAACACGAGAAATTCACAAAGAAAACTTCATCATGATAACTCTGTGGGGAATAATGCCGAAGCTGACACTTCATTGAATGTCTCACGTCGAGACCTCGAATGTTTGGTGATTCATTTGAGCAAGAGCTCTCTTTACCTGCAAGAGAAACAATACTTGAAACAAACGGTTAGCCAACCTAGTTTATGTTTCAAAAAATGCGTATGTTTGACAACGATGCAATGCTCCATTCGACATGGAAATGCTATACATTTTTATTTGGTGGACACTATATGCCGATGCCTATGCAGACTCGAACTGCTGAGATACAGGAACTGCTTCAGCAAAATAAATGCTGAAAACAATGCCAACTCCGCTGGGGATAGCCATGTGCTACAGAATTATTCCAGCAAAATAAATGCTGGAAGAGTGAAGTCGACCCAGCTGAGAAATTGGGAACTTAAACCAAGCACCTCATCGAAGTAACACCCTGCTGGGGGATATAACTCTGCTGGAGAATAGCAGATGCGCCTGGTATGATTGAACTTCTGCTGGAGAGTGAACTGATATCACACTGTATTCTGGCAAAATAAATGCCATGGCTCACACCAACTCTGCCGGGGAGAGTCTTAATCTTCGAGTTCCTCTGGGAGGAATGAAAACACTTGCTGGAAAGAGAGAACTCCGCTTGGGGCGGGATGATTCTCTTGGGAAAATCAACTGACTCCGCTGGGGAAGAGTAAATGACCCTGCGAGGAAAGGGTAAACTGTCTGAATACAGTTCACAAATATTAATCTTCTGAGGCTAAACCACTCTGCTTGAGATAGGCCGTCTGAATACATCCTATGGTCTTGGAATCGCCAAACTCTGCTAAGGATAAACGACTTTGCTGGACCACGTCCTTTGGATAAGTTACGGCTAGCTGGGGAATTCGATCCTTTTTCAGGAAGAACATGCATGCCCTGCGTGGGGATTAAGTCTTTCGTTACTGCAATCTTTTGATCGTCCTCTTCACGGCTATGAACCCTGCAACCAGACAAACAAGACAAGACAAGCCTATGCAACCAAATCTATTTAGGTTAGCGTTAGTGACATTATTCCCAGTTAATCCAAAGTTTTAGCAATTATTGGCAAGGGCCGGTGACGTTACACATGCTAGTTTCGTTAAACTCAAGCGTTTATCATGCACAAAACAGTAAAGAGATAACATCAAGTACTGAATAACATATTTTATTGATTGGGCCCCTGAATGGGCAGAGTTTTGTACACGGGATGTAACTCCTGAAAAGAGGAAGCTACGCAAAGCAAATATACAAGTATGCACAGGAAGCATAAATATATTGACAAATTAAATTTGTACACATGTCGGCAACGGGATGCAGACGAACATCACGAACTGATCCTCCTATGACTCGCCCGACTCTAATGCTTTCCCGGTATCCATACTTCCGAAGAGATTGTATCTGATAATCGACCTCTCGAGTATATTCTCCCGCACCAATGCTCAATGCGATATCAAATTCGGACCGCAGTCATTTGCTTTTCAAATCCCTAACTTTTGCGTGAACCGCCCTTTACGGGTTTTCAATTCACCGGGATACCCCTTTTTGCCGAAGCCGCCCAGTGTAGGTTTTCAACTTCGCGGGTGTACATCTTTTCCAATTTTATCCCTAACTTTTGCCCGAACCTTTCATTCTGTTTTTGGTTCGCCAGGATGCCCCATTTTTGCCTGGACTCTCTTTTTCTGTCCAGCGGGTCAATTTTAAGCAAAGTATTTTTTAACTGCGTCCGAATTCACATGCGACGTAAAGTCTTCGCCGTCCATGGTGGACAACAACAAAGCTCCTCCGGAAAAGACTTTTCTGACAACATATGGCCCTTCGTAGTTGGGGGTCCACTTGCCCCTGTGATCTGCCTGCGGCGGGAGAATCCTTTTCAGCACAAGGTCGCCCGTCTGAAAGCTCCGCGGATGTATCTTCTTATCATATGCTTTCTTCATTCGGCTCTGGTACAAACGACCGTATGCTAGAGAAGCTAGCCTCTTCTCGTCCATTAAACTCAATTGGTTCAACCTGTCTTTCACCCATTCTGCCTCATCTAGCTGAACATCTCGTAATACCCTCAGAGAAGGGATCTCGACTTCCAATGGTAGCACAGCTTCCATTCCGTATACCAACGAGAACGGGGTTGCCTCGGTTGATGTGCGTACTGTCGTACGATAACCGTGCAAAGCAAAAGGTAGCATCTCATGCCAATCCTTATAGGTCACCACCATCTTTTGAACGATCTTCTTGATATTCTTATTGGTCGCTTCAACAGCGCCGTTCATCTTGGGTCGGTAAGGGGAGGAGTTGTGATGTTCGATCTTGAAATTCTGACAGAGCTCCTTCATCATTTTGTTGTTCAGGTTCGAACCGTTGTCAGTGATTATCCGCTCGGGGATCCCATATCGGCAAATGATATCTCTCTTGATGAATCTGGCCACCACTTGCTTCGTCACATTTGCATATGACGCCGCCTCCACCCACTTGGTGAAATAATCGATTGCTACTAGGATGAACCGGTGCCCGTTAGAAGTTGTCGGCTCGATCTTTCCAATCATATCGATTCCCCACATCGAGAATGGCCATGGCGATGACATCACATTTAGAGGACTCGGAGGCACATGGATCTTATCAGCATAGATTTGGCACTTGTGGCACTTTCTCGCAAACTTGAAACAATCAGTTTCCATAGTCAGCCAAAAATAACCTGCACGCAGCAGCTTCCTCGTCATAGCATGCCCACCAGCATGCGTACCAAAGGTTCCTTCATGTATTTCCTCCATAAGCAACTTTGCCTCTCTTTCATCTACGCAACGTAACAGCACCAAATCGTGGTTTCTTCTGTATAAGACCCCATCTGGATTCAAATAGAAGTTACCCGCTAATCTCCTGAGAGTCTTCTGGTCCTGACTGGATGTCCCGGCCGGATACTCTTTATTCTTCAGGAAGTTAAGGATATCAAAATACCACGGTTTGTCGTCAGCTGCTTCGTCAATTGCAAACACGAAGGCCGGTCTGTCAAGCCGAGAGATGACGATTCTGGGAGCCTCGTTCCAGAAGTTGACCTTGTACATGGAAGACAAAGTGGCCAGGGCGTCAGCCATCTGATTTTCTGCCCGCGGTACATGATGCAATTCAACCTTGTCGAAGAAAGGCAACAATCTCCTTGCATAGTTCATGTAATGTATCAAGTTGGGCTGACGTGTCTCCCATTCCCCTTTTATCTGATTCACCACCAGAGCTGAGTCTCCGTATACATCCAGATTCTTGATTCGCAAATCAATGGCTTCTTCAAGCCCCATAATACAAGCTTCGTATTCGGCTTCATTATTGGTAACTGCAAAGGTCAATCGAGCAGTAAACGGGATGTGCGACCCGTGTGGAGTAGTGATGATTGCCCCTATTCCGCTACCATAAGCGTTCACAACCCCGTCAAAAATCATCTTCCACTTGGAACCCAATTCTGGCCCTTCGTCTGGCAACGGCTCTTCGCAATCTTTCATCTTTAGGTACATGATATCCTCGTCAGGAAAATCAAACCTCATCGATTGGTAATCTTCAATAGGCTGCTCCGCCAGATACTCAGACAGTACACTCCCCTTTATAGCCTTTTGCGAGATGTATTGGATGTCATATTCAGTCAAGACCATCTGCCAACGGGCAATTCTCCCTGATAACGCCTGCTTTTCGAATACATATTTGATAGGGTCCATCTTCGAGATGAGCATGGTTGTATGATTCAACATGTATTGCCTTAAACGCTTGGCGGCCCAGGCTAACGCGCAGCAAGTTTTCTCAAGCATTGAGTATCGAGATTCACAATTTGTAAATTTCTTACTCAAGTAATAAATTGCATGCTCTTTTCTTCCTGTCTCGTCGTGTTGACCGAGGACACAACACATGCTTCCCTCAAGAACTGTCAAATACATAATCAAGGGTCTCCCTGCCACTGGAGGTATTAAAATAGGAGGCTCCTGCAAATACTGCTTTATTTTGTCGAACGCCTTTTGACAATTTTTATTCCACGTTACAGCTTGATCTTTCTTCAACAGCTTGAATAATGGTTCACACGTGGCCGTTAGGTGAGATATGAACCGAGCGATGTAGTTCAACCTCCCTAAAAACCCGCGCACCTCTTTCTCTGTTTTAGGCGTCGACATCTCTTGAATTGCTTTTATTTTAGCAGGATCGACCTCTATTCCTTTTTCGCTTACGATAAACCCCAGCAGTTTACCCGATCTCACCCCGAAGGTGCATTTGTTAGGGTTCAGTCTCAGCCTGAACTTCCTAAGCCTTTTGAACAGCTTCAGCAGATTCACGAGATGCTCTTCCTCCGTCTGGGATTTGGCAATCATATCGTCAACATAAACTTCGATCTCTTTATGCATCATATCATGGAAAAGAGTCGTCATCGCACGCTGATACGTTGCCCCAGCATTCTTCAAACCGAAGGGCATCACTTTATAACAAAATGTTCCCCAAGGCGTTATGAAAGTAGTCTTCTCCATGTCCTCTGGCGCCATTTTAATCTGATTATAGCCTGAAAAGCCATCCATGAAGGAGAATACGGAGTATTAAGCAGTATTATCAACTAGCACATCGATATGAGGAAGTGGAAAATCGTCTTTTGGGCTCGCTTTATTCAAGTCCCTATAATCCACACACATTCGAACCTTGCCATCTTTCTTTGGCACTGGTACGATGTTAGCAACCCATGAGGGATATTTTGTCACAGCTAGGAAACCAGCGTCCCACTGTTTTTGAACCTCTTCTTTGATCTTCACTGCCATATCTGGTCTAGTTCTGCGAAGCTTTTATTTGACCGGCGGGCATTCTTCTTTCAATGGCAGACGGTGCACAACCATATCTGTATCGAGCCCTGGCATATCTTCATACGACCAAGCGAACACATCACTATACTCTCGGAGCATTTCAACCAGTCTTCGCTTGATATCGCTCTGCAGCGCGGCTCCGATACGAATATTCTTCTCAACTCCTTCCGACCCCAAGTTGATAATTTCGATGACCTCTTCGTGAGGCAGAATGACTCTTTCCTCTTGTTTCACCAACCAAGACAGTTCTTCAGGAACATCACTATCTTCGACAACCTCTTCTTCGGCCTGAAATACCGGGTGTTCAAAGTCGGGACGAGTCATAGGTGGTTCAAGGATGTCATCTGAAAATGTTATCCTGCGAAAAGAATGGTTAAATGCTTCAAAACGCGTATAAAACGAATAACCACGTTGCCATTTTATTGAAAAATAAAAATAGAAAGACAGAGATCACAATATTTGCACATGAAAAAACGCCTTTTATTTAATGATAAACACGCAATGTTCATAACAGCACAGTCCTAAGCAAATCATGATGCCCCGGGCAAGACATCAGATTGTTCAACAATTAATAAAACAAAGCGTTACTGTTTAAGAGTCACAGGAACAAGCTCCTGAATAGACCAGTTGCACAATCCCTGTCCTGGCGTGCTTGGCTGAATCCAGGCATCCATATCACAGTCGCTGTCTCCTTCGTCAGACTCTGAAGCAGCGTTGATGGTTTCATGACATACTCCACTGGCAGAGATGGTTATTGGCCCTCTGAAACGGGGGGCCCCCACAGTAGGTGTTGATGACGACGGTTGGTATCCCAGCCCGAATCGGTTCATCTTTACAGGAATATCCAGCACTTTGCCCCAGCCCTTTGCTTCTCCTGCCTCTACCAGAGCTTGGGCCTCTTTATACGACGAGACGGCTATCTCCGACACTTTGCTCGGCCCGGGACCTTTGTCCTTGATACGCAACCCTTCAAATGCCTGGCAGGGTGTTTCGTGAATCTCTCCATCGACCTCCACATATTTAAATGACGACAGATGGCTGACCAGGATGTCTTCTTCTCCGCATACGGTGACTACGCTGTCTCCGACCATATATTTCAACTTCTGATGCAGGGTAGACGTGACTGCCCCAGCACCATGAATCCAGGGTCTTCCGAGCAGGCAGCTATATGCAGGCTGGATGTCCATGATATAAAATTCAGTCGCAAACACCTCCGGCCCCACCTGTAAAGGCAAAGTTATCGATCCAAAAACTGTCCTCCGCGTGCCATCGAATGCCCTGACTATCAAGTCACTGGGCGTGCACAGGATTCCTCTGACATCTAGATTCATCATCGCTTTCTTGGGCAGCACATTTAAGGATGATCCGGTGTCGACCAATACATGCGACATGACTGATCCTCTACACTCGACAGATACGTGCAGCGCCATATTATGATCTCTCCCCTTCGGGGTCAAATCGAAGTCGGTGAAGCCCAAGCTGTGGCCCGCATTTACATGTGCCAATACTCCCTCCAGATGATTTACGGAAACATCCTGGGGTACGAAGGAAGTATCCAGGACTTTCAACAAAGCATTTCTGTGAGATTCAGAACACAGTAGCAACGACAGGATAGATATCTTTGACGGCGTCTGTTGCAGATGCTCCACAATCTTATAATCACTTTTTCGAATCAAGTGCATGAACTCTTCTACATCTTTCGATGCCGACGCCTTGTCGCTTGCCTGCACAGGGACGTTCTCGATCATCTTCCCTTTTCCCTTCGCCAGCCTTTCGGCCTCTACTTCAGGCGATATAAAGATCCTACCACTCCTTGTCATACCTCCGGTACCAACAACATTATCTACAGTCTCGGCTGGCTGCTTATTAACATCAATCTTTATTCCGTCACAATACACTTCCAACCCATATGACCATGGGACTGCTTTTGTGCTCTCGTACGGGATTGGTCCGGCCTTAGCTATGGTAATTGGCGGTCGCTGAACCGGTGCTGTTATAGTGATTGTCTTTCGAGGAATCGTTACAGTGGCCACATCACTCTGATTACTTGCTACTGCCCCTGCAGGCTCTTCAATTGCTGCTCGGTCAAACTGCAATGTGCCGTCATCAATTAAAGCCTGAATACCCTTCTTTAAATCATCACACCCCCCAGCTAGGGTCCAGCATTCTAAGCAATACTCGTCACATCCTGGATAGACACCCCCTTGCAACAATTTGCTTTTTATCTCGCTCAGCGGCGTCTTTAAATCGTCGACATTCATAATCAGATTCAACCCTTCCTCAGTCAGAATGGCGTTTGCCCCATGATTGGGCATGGGCTTCTGCACTATATTCGGACCTGCCGTTCCAAAATTGATAGCTTTATTGTCCAAAAGATCCTGCACAACATGCTTAAAGGCATGGCAACCCTCTACATCATGGCCCGGGGCCCCAGAATGAAACTCACAGTGCCTGCTTGCATCATAGCCATACGGAGGAGTTCCCGTTATCGGTGCCAGAGTTCTTTTCTCTACCAGGTTCAAACCCAACAATGTCTGTAACAAATCAGCATACGTTGAGGGAGGCTTCTCAAATACTCTCCTTGGTTTACCACCCTGGAATCTACGTTGAGCAGGCTGTGCCCCTTGCTGCGGCCGTTGCTGCTGCTGCTGTTGTTGTTGCATTGGTTGTTGCTGAAACGGCTGTTGTTGATACGGAATAGTAACACTCGCCACCTGCTGCGGCTGATGATACTGATTTCGACCTCTGCCTCGGCCTCTGCCTCGGCCTCCAAACACTGCGCTTGCCTCGCCCTGACGGCGCCCACCAAAAGCCTTCCTATTACTGCCAGATGCAGTTGATTCCTCAGCCTGGAACCTGCCTTGTTTAATGTTGTTTTCGATCTTTTCTCCCATCAGAATTAAGTCTGAGAAACTGGCCAAAGATGTGTGAAACAACTTGTCATAAAACATGCCTATAAATGTTCCAATGAACATGTCATTCATTTCCTTGTCTTCTAAAGGAGGACGGACCCTAGCAGCCATATCGCGCCACCTTTGCGCATACTCTTTAAAGCTCTCACCCTTCTTCTGGGATAACCCTGTCAATTGGACCCGATTGGGCGCCAAGTCGCTGTTATACTTGTAGTGAGCTACAAATGCCTCTGCCAGTTGCTTCCATGTCTTTATATTAGTTGGCTCCAATCCCATGTACCACTCTAGGGAAGGGCCCGACAAACTATCTTGAAAGAAATGCATTAGCATTCTCTCATCAGTTGAGTATGCAGACATCTTTCTGTAGTAAGCCCGCACGTGCACTTTCGGACAGGTGTCCCCTTTATACTTATCAAACGCAGGAGCTTTGAATTTGATTGGCACCCTCAAGCCAGGTACCAGACCCATTGTTGACATGTCTAAGCCCACAACACTTTGGTTCAGGACCCCCCTCATCTGCTCTTCTAGCATTCTGATCTTCTGGGAGTTATTCATCGGCCCTTCGAAACCTCCGCCGGAGAAAGCGTCCTTCTGCTGATCTTCTTGCCACATACCATCCCCAGCTCCATACCCATCATATCCATTATTGCGGCCAGCTCTGATCTGGTTCATCACCGGGCCTCGCCCTCTGTTGCCGTATCCCGGAACAACTCCAGCAGGTCCAAAAGTCATTAACCCAGCGCCATTACCATTTCCAAAACCTCCGTAACCCTGATTGGTCATACCATATCCGTCTTGCCCAAAGCCTTGAGCATTGAAACCATATTTCCCCGCATTATCGAATCCCTGATCATTGAACCCAAATCCAGCATTACCGAAGCCGTTGCCTCCCATATTATCACCCAAGTTGATATCACCAAGCCCAACGTTATGGACAGAAGTCTCGTTCCCAACTCCGACGTTACCGTTCCCAGCAGCGGTAGCGTTGTTGACATTAACAGCAGGTATGTTGACTATAGGTGGAGCCACTGGTGTGGGGGTGCCATCCCCATGAACAGTGTCGACTCGCACGGACTGATGATCCTCGTTGCCGTGACCAGCATTTCTGACCAACAGAGGCTGCACCATGGTTTGCAAATTCTCCTGACCTTTTGCAATAGTCTCCATGGTCTGCATAAAGAGAGCTAGCTTCTCGCGCACATCTTGCATCTCGTTCTGCATTTGATACATGATTCTTCGACAGTTGGTGCGAGTGGAATATCTGTGCGGGCGCTGATCTGCAATCCTGAAAATACCTGAAAAATGGCAGGAAATAGGATACCATCCAATGATTACCTGTAATGCAATATGAATATGAATGCAATGCAATGTGTGTGTCTGTGCATTAGGGAAATTCATTCCCCGATTCTAGTGCGAAGGTTCCAGTGCGGTGATAGTGCTAGCAATACAAAGATCGGAGTTGAATCATAGAAAGCCTCATATATTGCAGAGAAAACCAATAAGCCAAGAATACAATGTCACTGAGTACAAAGAAAGGCATGACCTCAACCAACAATCCTAGTGATGGTCAGCATTATGCAAATAAAGCATACAAGTTAATACAAGAAATGATCAAGTACTCCCATAAGCCCGGTACTCTTCTATTAACTTCTTGGTCTCTGGATGACCTGGTCAGGTAAGCAGCCCTTCAACAAGTTGGTTTCTTCGTTTGAGCACACGTTGCACGTCTCCGGCAGTTTCCTCCAATGCCCCTTCTCCGAAGCGATCTTCTAACTTCCGCTTCTGAGACACGGCTTCGTTCCTGCCCTTAATAGCCTTGTTCAACGCCTTCTGGAGACTATACCTGGACATCACCTCTTCTTCATACTTATTGATGCTAGCCTTCAGCTGCTCTTCGAGGTTGGAAATTTGCTGCTTCAACTTATCTTCCCTCTTCTTATTGTTGGTGAGCGTAGCATTCCAAGTCTTATTGCAAGAAGAGATCTCTCGGTGTGCTGCGTCGAGCGCCTTCTTTTTGGATTCCAGCATGTCATGGGAGCTTCTGAACTCTTGCCCCAGACGTTCGCGCTTCTTCTTCTCCTCAGTCAACTCAGCCCCTAGTATGTTTACTAGCTCGATCTGCTGTTGGAAAGCATGCACGGCCTTGTTTTTCTCACTACGTATCTGAGCTAGCTCTTGCTCTAGCCCTTCATTGATCTTCATTAAGGCTTCTTTTTCTTTCATAACTTGCTCGTAGGCCTCCCTAGAGACAGTAGTTGGCTCTGCTACCGGAATAGAAACAAGGACTGGTGCGTCTGGATATGGCATCCGCAACTGACTTGCTCTCTCCTGGATCCAAACTCTGTATGGTGCATAAGCCTGACAGTCATTTTTCCCTAACAACGGCTTCCCTCTTCGGCTAATATGCGCCCAGGCATGCTGCAACTTGGCTAATAACTCTCCCTTCAAATCACCGGTGAAGTACAGAGATTCCTGCACTTCTTCCTCCTTTGGTGGGTTCTTCAGTGTATATCCGAACTGACGGACAAACAGAGATGGGTTGTAGTTGATACACCCCTTTCTTCCTATCAACGGAACATTAGGGTACCCAGAACAACTGCAGATAAGCTCGGACCCCAACAGATCACGATCAAACCATTTAATGTCTTCCGAAGTTAGCCTTATCATACGCTCTGGCCAGTCAGATGTGGTTGCACTATCCGCGAAAGGTCCCTTCGAGGGAAGATGGCTCTTGAACCACATATACAGCAAAGGCACGCAACAAGAGACGTTCTTGCCTCTCCTGTTCTCATTCCTGTAGTGCATCGAATGGTAAAAGTCCCCGATCAGCGTTGGCACCGGGTTACCAGCAGCAAATAGGTGAAATGCATCCATGTCCATGAAGTTTGGGAAGTTGGGAAACAGCACTATCCCATAAATGCATAGAGCCAAAATAGCGTTAAAGACCACCCAACACCCATTCTTGGCGTACTCTTGGGCCTTACCAACCAGAAACTGGAGAGAGAAACCCGGAACCCCTCGCCACGAAGTCATCAACAACTCAGAAGCATTCATATGCAAGGCCTTGGCTAAATCCTCCAACTTGGGCTCAGCGGCTGAGTGAATAAAAGGAACTGCATTCTGAACTGGTAGCTCAGTAAACTCTACATACTCCTCCATGGTAGGCCCCAAGATAAAATCCGCAAACGTGAAACATCTCAAAGTCGGGTCATAGAATTGCATCAGCGTATACAGCCCGTTCAACTCATCATCAGTGGATTTGCGAACCAAACTCAACAGCCGTCCGTAACTCTACCTGAAGCTTCTACGGACATCCTCATCAGCAAGAGAAATCAGACCCAGGAGGGGAGCAATATCAGGGATAGGTAGCTTATAGGCAACTGTCATCCTCAAGCCGACCATGATCAAAACTCAGAAGTCCAGATAATAAAACCGGGGAATATGCAAATGTACCTGTAGCACAGACACACGTTAATGGGATGCAATGATAATGGGTATGCAAATGATGCAATGCAAGTAACATGCAACAGGGACCAAATGCCATGGCTGAGAAGCCTGAACCATATCAAGAAGTCTCTGATAGACCCTCTAGAAGTCCTCAAACATTGGTCACAGATAGACCTCATACACCACTCCAATACTGGTCTCCGATAGACCCCATAATCATAACTTTGAAGGGTCTCTGACAGACCTCAAATCATATCTCCAACTGGCCTCTGACAGACCTCAGAACTCTCCAAATGGTCTCTGACAGACCTCAGAACATATCTCCAACTGGTCTCTGACAGACCTCAGAACTCTCCAACTGGTCTCTGACAGACCTCAGAACTCTCCATAAATACCCAGGATCTCAGATCAAGAAATAACCGGTATCTGAAGGTCTAGTTACCTGCATAACCCCAAACCCTCTCACAGGTGGATGTCCTAGTAACTGACAAAGGTATGGCATCCTATGCGGTCGTCGGCGTCACAGACTTTCAGGGTTGATGATACGATTCCCAGAAGGAGTGGCATCATCAAATCCTGAAGAGGCCTCACTTAGCCAACTTCCAAATGATCGGTCCCCAGAGTCGACAATCCAGCTAACCAGCAACCCGAGCCACCCAAAGGGCAGGACAGGAGGCCAACCAGAAGAACCTCGTCTGAGTGTAGATTTCGCGGGACACTAGGACATGCAAAGCACGTGCGCGCCCACTAATCTCTACTCTAAGTCTAGGTGCACTCAAGCCCAGGTCCGGCTCATCTCTCAATCAAAGAACACCCGTCACACCCCACAATATAGCAATAATAACCAATATATAATGCTGAAAATAAAGGTCAAAAATATAAATCCATACAAAATCCTCGACGGGAAAACAAGCGTTGGGATTGACTCTCTTAAGGGACGTTGGATCCCAAATGCATAAGAACTATTGCAGTCCTTAGTAGCCAGGGGACGTTGGATCCCCAGCAGAGTCGCCAGCTGTCACTACTGTGAAAATCGGCGCCGGCTGAACAGAAGAGTCGCCACCGCGCGTTATTTATCCCAAAGAGGGGAAAGGAAACGCTCGAGGTAAACCTACCGCAAAACGGGGAAAGGAATGGTCATCGCAACCAAAACCTGGATTTGGGAGTCGGTTACGCAAGGGGAAGGTATTAGCACCCCTCACGTCCGTCGTACTCGACGGGATCCACGCTTGTTTTCGGGTATGGATTGTTATTCTACCTACTCTACAGGTCAGGGGTTAAAAGAAAAGAAAATGACTCGGCAAAGTATCGCACTTTATGCCTACGTATTCCCGTCTGGAACGAGAAATCAGAGTCAACGTAGTTCGCCTACCTACGGGAAAGGAGGGGAAGGTTGCTCGCTAGGATATCGCATCCTATGCCTATGTACTTTCATACAGCATGAAAGATCAGAGCAAACGTAGTTCGGGCTACGGAAAATACCAGCTTGTCTGACTGTTTTTTATTACCTTCAAAAAGGGTTTTCCTGATTAAGAGTCCAAGCGGACAAAAATGACGTTTTGATGCGTTCACATTCTTTTACGAAAGAAGTGTCTTTTATTGTGTTTGAAATCTTATTGTTTTTTTCTGTTTGTTTTGAGAAAGGAGAGACAGAACTCTATCCTACGGTTGCGAAGGGAGTCAGACTAACCTAATGTTATCATGCATGGGTTAAGACCTAGTGTCTATCATGCTCCTCTCCTGCACAGAGAGAAACAGAGATCCTAAGGGAATAGACGGAAACAGAAACAATAGCAAATATATACAGTAAAGCAGTAAAATGCATGGATGCAGCAATACAAGCGAGGCAAGGGAGTCCCACTCAACCTCGAACCTAGAAAACAATAGGCAAAAGTGAACGGGATTCACTTTCAACCCAACAAGTTAAACAGCAAACAATACAGTCCAGAAAACCAATCAATACATCAGAAATGAATAACAACTAAAATAAACAGCCACAGCAGCTCTGCATCAACACCTATCTTCAAGTCATCTCCAATCAGCTACAAGCTTCTGGCAAGCCTCAGTCTCCATCTCCACAACCTTCAAGCAAGGTCTTGATTATCAGTCTTCCATCTGCAATGGCTTTTCTTCAATTTTCCATCTCCAAGCTGAGGGATCAATCACAAGAGTGAATTGGGTGTTAAGCAATTAGTTGACCACCAAGGGTGGCAAATAGACTGCTAACAACACATAGGATATTTTCTCTCAAGAGTTCTATCCCTTAGACAGTAGCACCAAGCCTTCCAAAGGAAGGGGGTGAATGTCTTAGAGAGACTCTGCATCACAGAGAGGAATGGAGGCAGACAAGGCCTTCCATGTTTGGGAAACAAGCTTTCTACTCTAGGGCTCTGACTAGCTCCTAAACCCTACACTCCTCAACAGCTGCCAGCACAGCATCTCCTCATCAACTCTGGAAGTTGGTCTTCAATCTCTGATCTTCAAATGGCTTCATCTTCTCAAGTTCAGCTCCCCCAAATCCCAAACAAACCCAATACCCCACACACAGACAAAACAATAACCCTAAAGAGGGCACACCACACAGTCAATCCAATATAAGCAATATACTAATAACAGTAGGGGAATCCTAATATTTTCTAAGGGATCTATCTTATACCCATAACCCTTATAATCCCATACCCCAAAAATCAGATGAAATTTCCTAAAAGAATCTAATCTATTTCACTTATGTTATCACCTAAACCCTAATTGGTCATGGCATTCACACCTAAACAAATCTCCTAAAATTAATTTCTAAAATTGTGAATTAAATCTTATATACAAGTTGAAGTCCTAAACTAATCAACCTAAAAATAATGAACTCTAGAGCTAAAGGGAACTATTAGAACAAAAATCAACAAATTTAAGTATCAAACTAAACTTAATAAAATGCTATTTACAAGAAAAATGCATGAAAAGTATTAAAATAAAATAAAATGCCATTTTTATTTTTTCATATTTTTCTAGACAGAATTATTGACCTAGAGAAAAAAGAACCAATTAAAACTAAGCTATTTTCATTTTTTTTATGATTTTTTAAAGATGAGAAAAATATTAAAGAAAATAAAATCACAAAATAGAAATAAAATGGGGAGGGGTGCCATAAGCAAGGGCGCCCAGTTATAATCTTGATGGGCCAGAAAAATGGGAGGCGCGTATAGCAATTGGCGCTAGGCCCAGTTGGCTTCAGAAAACAATTGAAAAATAAGAGAAAAAACATTAAATTCACGGTGCAAATAGCAGCGAAATCAAGTTCATTTGGTTGGGCTTCTCAAACGGGGGGTGGGGATATGAATTTGGATCCAGGCCCAGAGTGGTACATTTAGTGAAACGCTGCGTTTCACATTGAGTCTTTCCCTCCGTTTTCTTCTTCAAATACCAGCCATTGGATGAGATGAAAATGTCAAATAATAGAAGTGATCGGACGGTCAGTGGTCATCGTCCCCAATCATGAAGCTAGGGTTTCAGAAATCCAACTTCCATGCATGAATCTTCAAGCTCCTCGTTCTCCTTCCTCAGGCCATGAAATCAAGACTTGTAAAGAGCAAATTGCTCTCTTCTTTCCCCTGAACACGACGATGCCTTTAGTATGGACTGAAACTAACCCTAGGATAAAACCCGATAGGTGGAACCTCATGAAATACCAACTGCACACTGCAATGGAAGCTCACCAAACTTGCAAATTCTTGTACTAATGTACTCACCACATTGCACTGATTATCCTGAACTAATATATCATGATTAACATCCCCTAAACTAGGATTTCTTGATCATCAAAGTTTCAACACTCTGCCATTAAACTTCATAGAACCTCCTCTAATTCTCAGGAATCACTCACCTAATGTCTCTAAACATGATTACCCTAATCACTTCATCTAATAAGGCATAAATATAGGGATTCGAATGCTTTTGCAAACCTGAAAAATGGTGATGGCAGATGTATCTACACTCCAATCCAATGCTTGCAACTGGTCACAAATGATCTCCAATGGCTGAGAATCTTTCTGTTTGCAAGATCTTGGATGGACAATGCTTGGATTGTGAGATTGGATTCAAATTGCTTCACTTGCACTTTGGAAGCTACACCTTCAAACACTCATCAATGGCCACTCTAATCTGTGTGTATGTGTTCAATATGATCCAAGGAATTGATTTGGTGAGAAAGATTCAATGGAGATGAAGAAACAATGGAGTTTGATATTGATTTGCAAAAATGGAGAAAATGGTATATCACTCTCTCTTCACACTCTTTTCACCAACCCCTTACATCAATGGCTTCAGTTCAATATATAGATGAAGATAGACATATCTAGAAGCTTCTAGATTGATCTAGGAAAGTATGGAATGTGGTGGAAAATTCATGGAAATCTCATGTGATGATACTTTGAATCATCTCATATCATGCTTGCATCCTTTGTATATTTGTGTCAAAATCTCCTCTCATGAGTTATTGACATGGTATGAGTGAAGAAAACAAGTTCCTTGCCTTGAAATTCACCTTGTGCTAAGTTTTCCATACTTGCCTTATTATGCAAGTAACAAAAATACAAAGCAAGTCCAAAATTTAAACCCTAACTCAAAAAAGTGGCTGAACCAATGTCTCTAAAATGATGTTTGGAATCAATTTGGTATATTGGATGACCCATTTTGGATTTGTAGATCTCTCAAACCAATTTTTCATTTCAACTTTTTCAACTTATATGCCTTTTTTAGGTCATTTTTCACCAACTTTGGTCAAGTCTTGTTCCATGCATTTCCAAACTTCCATGACTTCTTTTATAGACTTAAAATGGCATTTTGAGCAACTTTGATGTTGTGAAGTTTTTCGTTTGAAGCTTCCTTGTATGAGTTTTAGGCATAGGCTAAGAATGACCTGTAATCCTCAGATGACCAAAATACCCTTTGCTTGCCAAGACCATAAGTAGAGTTCCTCAAATCATATGAAGGAATACCATACCATTCTAGAAAGCTAAGACAATTAGGAACAATTCTTATGTTGACCAGAAATTCATTTGAAATCTCCTTGAGGGGTAAAAATTGCTTGGAAGACAAGCAACTTTCACAGACAAAATTTCAGATACCTCAGGTGACCTGTAACTTGCAAGGACCATAACTTGAGTTCTATAAATCTCCTTGATGCCTTCCACCACTCAAATTAAAGGTCTTGAGATCCTATACAAGTTTCATGTTGACCAAGGATCCATTTGAAGCTTGAATTTTGACTTATCTTGCTTGGAAATTTGACCTAAACTAGGGGATTTTACACAGAAACCCTAATTTAGAAACTCCTCTTCTCCTTGATTTCTCTTGATTTCTTCTTAGCAAAACACCATATCCTTTTCTATATGTCAAATTATGAACCCCACATCTCTCCAATAGACCTCAATGCCTTTCAATCAGTCCATTGACCTAGAGTTGACCCAGGGTTGACCCAGATGAAACCCTAGTTGACTGTCTTCATCCACAACTCTTGTGACTACACCAATGACTTGTCTCCTTCTCCAAATGACTTTCTAAGTCTCCCATGATGGCTAGATACTCCCCATGCTCAGCCCACAACTCACAATTTCTTTGATGGTCCCCAGATACCCTCAGATAGGAGATAGATGCACTGCTTGATCTATTGACTTCCTAGCTTTCAAATTCTTTCTGATGACTTGAATGAGATTGAATTAGAATAATAACCTCTTGATAGGCTCATAGAGATGAGAATAATGATTGGTCCCTGCTGGATGATTTGCTATGCTATGCCATGCAGATGATTAGACTATGTACATGACTCTATATGCAAATGCTAATGATATTGAAACATAAACCAAGTGAATAAGGTTGAGCAAATTTTAGGGTGAAACAAAGGCCAATAGCCAACACAAAGGAGAGTGCGAGACCAGATCGACGCAAATAGTAAACCCGGACACCCAGAATCTCCAAAATCACTGCGTAAGCCGAAAACAACCAGGAAGCGCGTGACTTCCCAAAATAACCTCCGATTACCCGAGCCGGTCTGAGACGTCCTATAGGTGAAAACCAAACTGTAACCCTGACGTCCTTTGTCTGTGTACAAATGTCATGCATCTGATATGCGAATACGAATTAAACCACGAACCAGATAGGAGAACCGGTTGGTCAAATTTTAGGGTGCAACAGCAGGAAGTAAGGATTTCACGTTGTAATTATTTGGGCTTGGTGGTTAGGGGGTGCAGATAGAAGCGAGGCCCAAGTCCACTAGGACTCCACACAATCCCAAACGCCTCAGTCAACTTTGGCATACAGTGGTTCTTAATCCTATCCACTCAATGATTAAGTCATCCCAACTAACGCTCACAACACGGCCACGTATGCAGTCAAAAGTCTGCCTAAATGAAACTCAACCACACGCGTTGGATTGGGATACTAAGTCAAGTTAGTCTCAAGATCCTACGGTCACGATTGCGTCTGGCAATTCAAACAAGAGTTTGGAGGGAATGAACCAGATGACGGCCGGAGAGACTTCCGGTCGTCTTCTACGGCCGCGTGCTACAATGCCAGAGTTAAAAACGAACCAAAACGCGTAATTTCTTACATCAGTCTCTTCGTCTCAATGCGTAGGTTAACATTCTATGGTTCTTTTCATTTTTAGTCCCTAAAATGCGCAAACCGCGAGCTACAAGGTTGAAGGTCATTCCACGAATTGTCACCAAACTTAACCAAACTTATCCTAAAATGATCTATGGCATTCAAGGATCTTAAATATGTGAAAATGACGCATGAATTCGACAAGAACAAAGAGCATTGGTGAAGAATAAATTACCTATTGGAGCACCTCCAATGGGTCTTCAAATGGCTTGGAACCTTGAAGGAAATTGACCAGAATCATTCCATGATCATCAATGAAGCTTCTGCAATGCTCAATTTCTCTTGAAAACTGCTCAATCCTCAAATTCGATTTTCCATTTTTCACCACTTTTCTCCAACTGTTTTCTGTTATTCTTGGCTCCAAAATCCGTTTTTTCTGTTAGGAATCATCAAAGAGATTATATACAATGGATCTTGATCAATTTCAGGCCCAATAGAAGCCCATGGAGTCCAATTGCAATTTCACTTTTTTTTTCCATTTGAAGCTTCATGATGTTCATCAAAATAGAGCTACCAAGCTTCTAAATTGATCCATTTCACTTGCTTGATGTGTAAGGAACATGGATGGCTGAGATTGAAGCCTTGAAAATGCATCAATGGTAGATTTGAGTTATGTTACTTCAAAGTGAAGTAACCTTGAATTTGGCCATGGAAATGGATTCAAACTTGATTTTTAATGTTTCCATTGTTCTTAAAACATCATTTGGACTAAAAAAAAGCACAAATATGACATGGATTGGTTTAATTGGCATTAAATCCAAACTAGCCCTTTTCAAGCTTCCTTTCATGAAATTCTCTTCAAGCATTCTTGAATCCAATCCATATAAATGAATCCTTGAGGTTTGGTTGAGAAAATGATCCCATTTTGAGAAACTTTCAAGTTGGAAATGTTTTCATTTGAAGTATGCAAAGTGGTGAAATTGACCTATAATGAAAATGACCTGTAATCTTACTTTCCCAAAATACCCTTGCCTTGTAGGCTTCATATCTTGAGTTCTACAAATACAAATGAGGACTTGTAGTACTCTTTGGAAAGCTAAGAAGATAAGGAACAACATTAATGTTTGGGTCAAGGATATGAGAGACATCCTTCTAGCTCAAAAATATCCTGGAAGTTGGTTGACTTTCAAGTACCAAAATCACATTCATCTGATGACCTGTAACTTGTCTGCTTCATAACTTGAGTTATAGAAATCCAATGAATGACTTTTAGTACTCAAAATAAAGCTAAGAACATTCTCTACAAGTCTCATGTTGATATCAAGTTGATATGAAACTTGTATCTTGAGTTATGTGGTATTGTAGTTAGGCGCTGAGATAGGAGATTTTACACTGACAAAGCTTAGAAACCCTAGCTCAATAACTTCTCACACTCTTGAATATTGATGAATTGATCTTGAAATGATATATTAGGTGTCTCAACACAACATTCCATGATCATAGTTTCTTGTAATTGAGTCTTAATCTCCTCAAGACTCACAGTTGACTTAGGGTTGACTAGGTGGAAACCCCAATTGCACCACCTTTGGCTGTAGCCTCTTGTACTTTGCATAATGACTTGAATAAGCTCCATAATAATCCTCAAGATATCCCATTAGATTTCTTAATGCTTTACACCCACATCCATGGACTTGCAACCCTCTGATGACTTTAATGACCCCCAAGATAGGAGATACAACCGCATACCTTCACCTGCTCTTTAACCTTTCTGATGGTGGTGATAAGCCCTTGAATAACTTGAATATAACCTCTTGATTAGGCTTAGAACTTGATAACCTCTTCTTGATGATCACACCTCTCAATCCCCTGCACATGGGTGATGATATGCAAATGCTAATGCAATGTTAGTGCTACATGAATGCAATGAAACAAAGCTAAGTGAAGAAAAAAAAGTTAGGCAAATTTTTGGGTGTAACAATTTTGAGTTTCTAATTGTACTCTATCTCTTAATCTATAATATGATTATCTGTTGCATTCTCTTTTCATTGACAGTATTTTGTGTGAATATTGGTTGATGCTAGTTATTACCTGTTGAGCATTTTTGAGTTGAACATATCATTCTTAATCTATCTCTTTCTCTTTTTGATGTTGTCAAAGGGGGAGAAGAGAGTTGGAGTATGCCAAAGCCAAGAAGATCACATCCGTTTTTTTAAGTGTAAAATTGCAAAAGCAAGGGGGAGATTATTTTATTAATATTGCACGTTGCTCTCGTTGGCTTCGCACGTTTTGTCATCATCAAAAAGGGGGGGGGGGTATGTGAGGGCAAATCCTCATATAGCATACATACTTGAGTTTTGATGATAACAAAACGCGATCATGGATGAATTGGTTTTCTCGACTCTACCTCTACAACAAATGCAATATTTCACCTCTCATATCCTTCTTATATCCATCTAACTTGTCATATTAAATTCAATATATATGGGAGACCATTGATTATGACTAGATGCATAAAAACCACAAAAATATGTATTTTTGCAGATTTGCAAGGTTTGAGTCAACCATAGGTCGACGGATGGTCGACGCATGGATCAGTGTAAAATCCCACTAGTCGGCGCATGCCGATCTATGGTCGACACATACTATGGAGAAATTTCAATTTGCCTAAATCTGCAGGCTATGCGTCGATGCATAGTCCTGCCATGGTTGACCGTTCGCTCGTTTATGCTGTTGCTGAAGACTTTCCACTTTGGGTGAAAAGCTGTTAAGTTTGTTGGCTTGTTGGTTACTATATATAGATATTTTTCGTTCATTTCTCAAAAAAACATTTGAAATTTTGAGTCAATTGTACAAGAACAAGAAAAATGAAATAGGTGCCATCAAATCTCTTCATCTTCATCCTCAACAGTTCACAACACAACAATTACACACAACAGTTCTTGCTGTGCTTTGTGGTTTTGTTAAAGGTGATAAGGCCCGAAGCCGTCGATTGGGAATCCGGTTCGGGTTGAGTTTGTGGTAGGTTTTTCTTGAATAAAACCTTGAAGGTTTTGTCCTCCAAGATTCGGAGAATTTGGAGATTTTTGGTACGGATCGTCTCTACCAACTTTTAGCTGAGCGAAGGTGATTGAGAAGCGGGAGGTTTCGTAAATCTAGTAGCGGGAATCAGTGAAATGTGCAAGAGAGTTCCAGGTTTGATTTATGTGTGCTTGAGATCATCCGGGACGAGGGTTTGAAGAACGAAAGGTTATTCAACAAAGGGGCTGGAATCGGAGGTCTACTCACAACGATCGAAGAACTTGATTCGACTCTAATCAAGGAACAAGGAGAGAAAGCATCATCAACATCAAGAGAGCTTGTTTGTATATTTTGCTTATCTATCCTTGTATAAACATTTCAATTCTACAAGTGATATCTATTATATTGAGCTCAATTCTATTATTAGAATTGAGGGCAGACGTACCCCGAAGTGAGGACGGCGGGGGAACTGCCTCAACAAATCTTTGTCTCCTTTATTTTTCTGCACTTTCATTTTTGCTTTAAAATTGAGTAATTTTAGTATAAGCAATTTTATCGAAATTAGTATTGGATTGAGTAAGTACTTATCACTATTTTGAACTCTAGTACAATAATATATTGTACAAGGAATCTAGAGTTACTTACTCAAGTCAAAACTCACTTGGAGTGCCTCGCACACCAAGTGTTTGATAAATTGTCTACACCAAAATTCACTTGTGTTGATTACATATTTTGTGGGTATTGTGTAGCATTGGAACTAGTCCTACTAATTAGTGGTAAAATCAATTGATAGTGTGACTAGTGTGTTGAATCTATTTGCTCATTATCATTTTCATAAGGCTAGACGCATATTCGGTCTTCTAATAACGGTTCATTTTAGACAGTAATTTTTCCACAGCCGCTTCCGCAAATCAAATTTTTAAAACCAATTTTTAATTGGTAAGCGCCTAGTGATTTTTAATTGGGATCTATTCAACCCCCCTTTAGATCCGAGTCATCGTCTAACACTTTCTGATCTTTTACACTGCTAACCTATTTGAGCGTATTCCCATCCCTTTGTTGTTTTTTGTTTGTATGTTGATGTACGATGTGTATAGATACTCAATAACATGAGTAATAGTTGTTGTGAGTTTGAAAGATGGCTTGGAGCTCGTCTTCATTTACTTTATTATTTATAACTTTTATTCAGTTAAATGCTCTTATCTCTAACATCAAGAATTATGAGGTTTTACTATGTTTTGAGTTAATCCTGAATTATGTCGTTTAAATTTTAATACTTTATTTGCGAAATTTAATTTTGAAGTTGTTGTTACATGATTTTCTGCTTCTTGTTGTCAAATGTGTTGATAAGTTTTTGGATGGTTGTCATGGTGACACCTTAAATTGTCGATTAAATCTTTTTATATAAGTTTCGGGGTTTAGGGTTTTACACATCACACCATAAATCTTTAGTCAGGAGAACACAAAAATTACTCACACTTGTAATCCCAAAAATTAATGAAAAAACATGCATTTTTTTACATATAACAATAAAAGTAAATGACCCCCCCCCCCCCACACACACACACACTTTAAACACACATTGTCCTTAATGAAAAAAACAAGTATAAAATGAGAAAGAGAGAGAGATATAGAAAGAGAGAGGAAGAACACGTCCGAGGAGTCAAGGCAAATAGTTGAATAAATAAGTAGCCTTTCCAATGAGAGCTCTTCTACAGTTTCCTCTTCCAATGTGGGGCTATCATGGAGTAGCTTAAGGTGGTGTCCATTGACTTTGAAGTTTTTATCAATGCCTTCACTTTTTATTCTAGAATCAAAGAAGGATCGTCTATAAGTAAAAGTGTCCAATGGCCACGTGAAAGTGATCTCATTTTTCTCAACGTCAAGGATTAAAGGGTTAAGGGGTTGCCTCATTGATTTTGCTCCATGTTGCTAGCCTTGAATTTAAACTTTATTGCTTGCTCGATTAGTATGTTTCTAGGTCCTTATAAGATTATTCCCACACCGCTCCCCTTCACATTCTCACACCAATACTGGTAGAATATCATATATGCCCAACATGAAGAGTGAATTTGTGAGGGAGCCACGACCAGATGGTTTAGTACCTATATCTCTAAAGAAGTGAAAGAAAGATGAATGCCCATGATGGAGAAAATACATTCTTAAAAAGGAATGATGGGAAGAGAGATCCTGATGAATTGGAAGTTTGAATATAGGTGATTGTGGATCGTAGCCTCTGACGCGGTGGAGTGTGGGTACCTGCAAGGTTATCACTTAGTGTTTAAGTAAATATACGAAGAAGAATAACAAAATGAAAATTGTATTCGAAATATGTCACCTTGATCTAGCATCTTCTCTATATATTGAGAGAGGAAAATAATGAACCAACTATTTGTTTGTTGTTATTTACGAATGATAGTTGGATATGCTTTACGACAGAGATCTTTTAGAATCGTAAAAGTAACTATCTTCAGTGATTTAGAAGATTCTTGACGGAACTGGTCCTTTATTAGATTATAGGCCGATATAACATGACCAACTTAGTTCATCTGGGGTCTTTCAGACCGGCCTTGAACAATCATTATAAAAATATTTTTTGCAAAATTATTTAATCCTTTTTCTTTCTTTTATGTGAAAAACATTTATTATAATTTATATTGGGCTTAAATAGTCTTTTGGTGCTTGTAAGTTGACGTATTTTTGATTTTCGTCCCTATATCTTTTTGTTATGGAAATAATCTCTGAATGTTATAATTCTTTTGGTTTTAGTCCCTAAAGTTAAAATTCGCAAGAAAATTTAAAGAAAAATTTGCAGGAAACCTGTGGATTTTAACTTAAGGGACTAAAAATAAATGAAATTCAACATTTAAGTATTTTATCTAAAAAAAAATGATATGGGGACAAAAAACAAAAACACACCAACTTATATGGACCAAAAGACTATTTAAACCTTTATACTGGTATAAGTTTACTAGCCTTTAAGAATAATAACTTATAGAAAATGTGATGGGTGAGATAACCTGCCAAAGGATGAGCCATTTTGCGAAGACCAAGGCCGCTCCATTAGGCCATATATACCGACCATAATAAGGCATAATGTCGCCTTAATTGGACTAACAAATCGCCCCCTCAGAGTTGGGTCCTCTAAACCCATGTTCCTAGTCCCCTTAGTGGGAATGACGCGTCTCCAATATAACTAACTTAGAGTCAATGATGCATAACTGCTTCTCCACAATTTAAGGAAGAACAAATCCTTCTTCCCTATGATTCTAGTAGTGGGGCGAAAATAACTCCCCTCAACCTAGTTCCAAGAGATTTATATAAATACCTCAACCTTATAATTAATGAGGGTCATTCGCAAATTCTAGAAAAAAACACATATAAGTCCTTCATTTCCAATGTGAGTAGACTCTATCTCCTCAATTGTATTTTAACAAGTACATAATTATTTTATAAAAAATATATATATATATATATATATATATAGTTAATAAGAAGCAAGAGTAACTTTGACAAATTATATTATTGTAGAGAAGATATTTTTAATAAAAAAACTACATATTTATTTATAAAAGCTGTTAAGTTACTTAAACAATTTTTGACGTCAAAATAAGAGTTAATTTTCTAATTTTGCTTATTTATTATTTTTTTTATTAACTTATTATAATATTCATATTATTTTATTTATTTATTATTAACCACAATTTTGCACATAAATATCCAAAGTTTCCTTTAGTGACATTTATTTATTTATTATATGTTTCTATCACATTAAAATATTATTCTTTTTTTTAAATTATTTTATTAACCACCCGCTAACTAATCAAAAATTAATTTTCTATTTATTTAAAATTATATATATATATATATATATATATATATATATATATATATATATATATATATATATATATATATATATATATATATAAAGTAATTTTATGTACTTATTTATTATTTGTTTTATTTATTTATTATGAAATTTATTTTATTTCATTCATTTCTCATAAACAACTTTTTTCACTATTTAGTCAAAATTTACTTCATTAACATTTATTTAAATTTTTATTTAATTATTTATTATATGTTTCTCTCAGTTAAAACATTATTTTATTAATCAACTGCTAACTAGCTAAAGTTTCGTACTCGAGAAGAATAATAGGTTGGTGTAAGAGTTGTGGTTGTGTAGTCATTTTTTGTGTCAGGTTCCTGTGTGTAGGACTGTATGCTTGTTCTGGAACTCCAAAATTCTTCTTCAGTAGACCCTTACCTCGTTTCAGTTCATTAGGCTTAGTAGTGTTGTTTACTGTTGTAGGGATCCTGTACAATAAATTATCATTTCAAGGGTAAATTAGGATATTAATGTGTATCTTCCAATATTAATTAGGTAATCGATATGTATTCAATGTACCGAAAACAAAAATATTTAATTTTTTTGAAAAATATTATGTATATTTGATATATTCAACATAAAATATTTTTTATTTTAAATTCTTAAAAAAATGATTAGCATGACCCTATACATATAAAGCAAACACTAACAAAACGGACCCAGAAGCTCTCCGTTGAGAAAACGAAATGCTACCGCTGCCACCTTGCGCCATTGCCTGAGCGACACTCACCCTGAACTCAACTCACCGGGAAACCCACCGGAGTCTATCGTTTTTCGCCATCAACACGCCTACAGTACGTACACAGGTATCCCTCTCTCCTTTTGTTCATTTTTCTGATTTCTCAAGACACATTGATTGATTCATGTATTTATGTGTGCCCTCTTTGATTTCCATGGATTTGCTTTTCTTTTGAAATTTTGAATGAATTTTATAACAGTTTTACAAACACTTATTTAGGGCTTTCATGCCAACAATTGATAGGTTGAAGAATGTATGAAATCATTTGGTTGAGTGTTTGTTTCTTTTCCGATACGTATTTGGAATTGGTACGTTCACCAACTCCAGACTTCCCCTTTTTAATTGTTTGATCGGTTCATATTTCAATGCATTTTTTGATTATTTTATAAGTGAAACATCAGGTTTGAAATCTCGACCGCGATCCAACGACTATCTATTTGGGGTTTGTCAATGCCGCTATTTACATTTCTTAAAATTAATAGGATGATCTAATTCAACCTTAAAAACGCCGCTACATACATTTCTTAAAATTAAAGTATGTTCGTACCACATATTATCCAATGCGAAACTCTTACAACATTAAAGCACCGTGTTTTGATTTAGAGTTGTGTTTCAGAGGTTTCCAAACTCGCGACGCCGAATCATGCTCTATAGGTAACAAATGATAGAGTTATGTGTGTTAGCGGTTTCCAAACTTGCAACTCCGAATCATGCTCTATAGGTAACAAATAATAGAGTTATGTGTTTTAGCAGTTTCCAAACTTGCAACTACGAATCATGCTCTATAGGTAACAAATAATAGAGTTATGTGTTTTAGCGGTTTCCAAACTTGCAACTATGAATCATGCTCTTTAGGTAACAAATAATAGAGTTATGTGTTTTAGCGGTTTCCAAATTTGCAACTACGAACCATGCTCTATAAGTAAACAAATAATGGAGTTATGTGTTTAAGCGGTTTCCAAACTAGCAACTATGAGTCATGCTCTATAAGTAACAAATAATAGAGTTATGTGTTTTAGCGGTTTCCATACTTGCAACTATGTATCTGTTCTATTAGTTCTTTGAAATATTGAGATTTTGAGTTTTATGTCGGTTACTTTTTTAATTTATGTTTATGCAACTTTTATTTGTGTGCAACATGCTCTATTTTATATACAACTTATTTATATTTCAACCGCTTTGTGGCTTCTGCTATTTACTTGCTACGCTATCCGCTATATCTCGTATCGGATTTCTGGCTATCCTCTACTTTGTGTGATCCGCTATTAATAATACTGAGTGATGTTTTTATATTCTTATAGGCTTTATTTGTCAAAAAAAATCATTTGGAGGATTACGTGTTGATATAGTAACCTTAGGAGGATAAAGCTAAATGTTTATAATTAATATTATTTTACCTATTTGGTATTTGAACATAACTATCATATGAAATGTCTCTAATTTGCAATCTGATTTTGGTTGTTCACTAATTGATTCAACTTGGTTTAAGTCACTTTTCCTTAGTTAGAGCTCTCAATGCTTGTATAACACTTCTCTTGTGTATCAAGGTTTTGTATTCGCGATCCGGAAGTTTAGACGGGCCTTTGTTCAAAATGTATGACCTTCCATTTCAAGTCGGGGAATTGATCGAGTCACAATCCTTTCTAACTGGTTATCGTGGTGCATGGTTCAGGTGCAAGGTATACATTATGTCATCCTTGATTTTTTTTCCAGAGTAGGAATATGGATTACGCTAACATAATGTGCATATAAGATAATGTATTAATTATTTTACTGTTGTTTTGATGTTCTTTCTATCAATTTGATTGTTCATGTTTTTTAGTATACTATTTATATTTCAATGATGTTAAAATAATGTTTGCATATGATAGTTGTTACTTGTTAATTGACTTTGTCATCGGTCTTTTATTAGCTCTTGATGTAATGGTTGGAGTAGCTATCATATGACTAGAGAGTTATTTCTTTGAGTCGCAAAATTAGTTTCTTGCAAATATAACGTTAACATTGTTTGTAATAAACTTATGGGTCCAAACTTTTACACTCTATGTTTGGTCTTTTTACCAATGGTTTAGATTGCGGTCTAATACCATGCAGAAAAATGATTTTCATTGATTTTCAATTCCTAGTAAGGGTGAATAAATAGGAGAATCAATCTAATCCTAAAATAAAGGGCCATAATCTCCTCAGAATCTACATGTATAATCTCCTCAGAATTCACTTGTATGTGCTAAAAAAAGAGAAAAGAAAGAATACAATTAATCCTATTAAAACCAATAATTACGAATATACAGTCATCAACAGTGTCTTTCTGCATTGTAAGTTTTATCAAGTAAAACTTGTTATCTTCAAAATAATTCCTTGTAGAATTCTTCAGCTTTCTGTCAAACTGTTTGTGCTATTGGCCTTTTCAAAATCATATTTTTATTGGGATGCTCAACTATTGTCTAGTCTCTTTTTTGGACCTGTTTGCGAATCTAAAATTTCATATTTGGTGTCCTTAATATTTTATATTATTATTTCAGATCTTAAAGATTTTTGAGAGATCTGGTGGGATGTCCTATCTATTGGAGTATCCCGACTACCCTGATCAAAGTATGTCCTTGCTTCCAGTTATAACTAAATCTAGAGTTTATTAGTTTGTTGAATGAAGCTATTTTTTTAAAAAAGTTGTTGATTTATAAATATTAACAAATTTACATTAATACATAAATATAAATGAATGATGCTGCCAAGGATCGAACCCTGGACCAACAACTTACACTTATTTAGTTCAACTAGCACATACCAGTTGAACTACCCCACCCACCCTTTAAATAAAGCTATTTGAAAGTTCATACACAGTTTGGTTCCTTAATTCCTTAATGCAATTTGTTGCACTAAACATTTAAGTTTTAACTTGGTGTTATACATTGCGTCACATACAAAGTTTTTGTTCATCATCGGCTAGAAAAAGTATTCAAAACAAGTTAAAATTGGAGATGGAGAATTTTAACTTGTTTGGAATCCAAGTTTTCCGCGTCTACAATATTCCACCCACCACTACAAACGACTTTGGGTAGGGCAATTTTGATAATGATTATTGTTTCTCCTTTTTTGGGTTATGTCAACCAACTCTAGGCATTTGAAAATATTGAAGTTACATCTCCACCTTTGACTTCAACCTGACTTCAACCTGACTTCAACCTTTACTTCGACAATTGGTTTATGATCCTACTACATTGAAACCTATCACCAATTTTCATTTTCTTCTTAATTCCATCAAGAACTTGCACACTGGTCACTCTTCCTTTCTCAATCCTTGTTTATGCATTGGATGGTACCGCGCTGATACTATATTAGATTTTTTATATTGGGTCTAATTCATCCTTACAAAATCGATTTATAAAGTGAATGATGTCTCTCTCTCTTGAAAGTCGTACCAAACCTTATATCTTTTTCTATGCTGAGACTTGAGGTTTTTCCAATAAACCCCACTATTTAGAGCGTGATGAACCAACTTCCACTTTGACTTGCTGTCATGCATTTTCCTATCATAGTATCCAACCTAGTGTTAGTGGCCAACAAATGCAAATCTTTCCCCAACACCTAAGAGGCAAGTTCAGCTTGGTAGCAACGTTGGTGATCATTTAGATTAGCACATAAAAGGTTTGCAAAAATAGGAGTAAACCCACCTGTAACGGTCATTTAGATTAGCACTAAAAGGTTTGCAAAAATAGGAGTAAAACCACCTGTATTATGAATTGGGCTTGAAGAACTTTGAGTTAGGGCCAACACATTGTTACCTCTAGTTAGATTATCTAAGTCCCTTTTTGTCTAAACCCCTAAACTATCATCCAATTGGGCCAGGCCCATAAGGTTTAGAATGAGAATCATTTCACAATTTATGCGTTTTTTCTCCATATCTTCCTCGGACAAAATCAAGTCTTAGGTATGCTCCCATGGTGAATCATTCAACCTTGATTCACAACTTGAAATGGAGGCCAACTGTTATTTTAGTGTTGGAGTTCCTGTTAATGGACTTGTGTCGGGTGGATCTCGTTGTTATGGGGCTGTCTCAAGAGAACTTATATCCAGAGACTTCAATGGTGGTGCTGGCTTGAGGTGGTGGTTCATCCACATACATAAAAATAGTGTTTTACGGTTCTTGTGGAAGTGGGAGTTCGACTAGTCTTAGCAAAAACAATAATTTCATCTATGGTATTAACCCATTTTCCCATGAGATCAAATACAAATGCTTCATAGATGGTGGGGAGATGGGTTGAGAGCTCTAGGGGTGGTGGAGGCATGTCAGTGCACAATGCACATACTGATATAAATTATTACGATTTATGTAAAAAGAAATTCCAACTTAGAAGTTTCAATTGCGGAAGTTTGGTAACTTGCAAGACCCAATCTTTGAAAATGGATGATGTCTTTTTTTGGTCCTTGCTTTTTCTCATGTTTACAATGTTTGGTACTTGCATTAAACAACAAATTTTACTTTTTTAACCACCTTGGAAACTTCATTTGTATCCTTTTTTCCATTCTTGACTTTGTTTTTTTTGTTTATACTCCCTCCTCTCCAACTAATTTCTTGTTCACAGAGCCCTCTTTGGCCATTGGAGGCTTGATCCCTGTTGTAAATTCAAACACCAATCTTGGTTGCGTGTTTGTTGATCAACAACTCCAATGTTACCACCTAATGTAAGAGATTAGATTTAGCGACTCCAATTATTGTCGGTGGTTACACTTAACCAGATCTCCATGGAAGTAACTAGACCTTTCTTCTACCTTTTCTCTTTTCTAGTTATACACTGTTAAGAGTCCGACACTAGACAATATATGGGCTGAACATGTTTATAAGTGGGTGCAATCCTCACCTTACAAGCTGGTTTTGTCGGAATGAGTTAGACCCAATCTAAAATTCGGAGATGGTATTAGAGTCTCGTTTAAGATCCGGTGGACCACCTGCTATCAGATTTCCGCTATCGGGCCACCCACCATTTTATTTCCACGCTCCCGATGTCCAAACCTGGGCGTAAAGGGATGTTTTAAGAGTCCCACATCAGACAATATATAACCTGAATATGTTTATTAGTGGGACAATCCTCACCGTTCAAGTTGGTTTTGTAGGGATGAGTTATGCCCAAAACAAATTTTGAGATATATGCATCCAAATTCATCACTAGAGACTCGTTCATAAAGTTTGGAATCCAAGTTTCTCATGTTTACAATGTTCCACCCACAACTACGGATGACTTTGAGTATGCCAATTTTGATGATAATTATTGTTTCTCTTTTTTCTGGTTATGCCCACCAACTCCCAGTTGCATATCCACCTTTGACTTATACCTTAACATCGACAATTGGGTTATGATCTTATTCCATCTTTTTGGTTATTGCATCTTAAATGACTTCCTTTACTGCCCCTTAGAGAGCTTTTCCATATGTCTACTCTCAACCAATGAGCATATCTTGTCATTCATCTTTTTACCCAAGAGTGTGTCTTGCTACCACACTCACAGTTGGGTTATGATCCTATTCCATCTTTGTATTTGTTTTTTACATCTTTGGTAACCTCCTCTACTGCACCTTGGAGAGCTTTTCCATGCCTCAACTCAACCCAATGGGCTTGTCCAGACACCCATCTTTTTTATGAAGAATGGGTTTCACTACCATACTGCGACTCATCACTAATGTTTATTTTCTAATTAATTCTATCAAGAAATCGTGCAAAAGTCCCTCCTTATCCTTGTTTTTGCGTTGAATGGCCAAAAGTAATCTCAAACCTATCAATTTTTCCTAGGTAGGTTTTGATCTCATCAAGCCCATCCAATTTTGTCTTGATTTGAGGCTATTGGGTTCCTAGTTTGGTGGAATTTCATCTATATTTTAAGTTAGTGATTTTATCGATATTTTAAAACTCTGTCGTGTTTCTATGGAATTTCATCTCCCTCCGGTCTTCATTCCCAAAAGATTATCCTTTTCCCCGTCATCTTCAATCTGCAAAGTGATTTTTGGAAAATTGTTGGGATTCTTTAACATTAATTCAAAGTAATGGAGAGATCGAGTTCATTGTCTTTTTAAGATCATTTAGTCCATACCCTACTTTTGACAACTCGTCCTCTCTCTCTATGTTGGACATTTGTCTTAATAAAGAGTAAACCCTTAAAAGTTATGTTTCTCACCACATTAATCTTTGGAAATTTTTCATTCATTAATGATATTGAAAATAAATAAAAAGTTAAAGAATGGGAAGAAGAAATAGTAATATTAATAAGGGATATGATGGAAAAATAAACATTAATGCTTAATTGGAATTGTAAAGTGATTTTTAATTTGGGATAAATATTTTTTATAAAGCGGCTTATAATTTGGAATGAAGTATTTTCAACAAATTTTTCCTTAAAAAATCTAGTCACTAATTTCATCCCGTGAAAATTAAGGATCAAATTGGTGATGAATGAACCTTTGAAAGACTAATTTGTGTATGTAACTTTTCTTATTAACTTGATGGTTTACTTTAAATTCTTTACTTCGCTCAAAAGAAAAATGCTTCATATAATTGTGGTATTATGTCAAATAACTACTTTTTCTTGTTGATGAACAAAAACTTTGTATTACAAGTTGCAATGATAGCTGATCATTGAAGATGATAAGGGTGCGTTTGATTTGTTAAAAAATAAGGGACTGGACAACACAACTCTAGTTGTCCAATGTTTGATTTGAAAACTGTTTATGGGATAGGACAAAAATTAGGATTAGGGACTCGACAAAAACTTAAATTTTTGTCCCTCACACAAACCATGAGACAACTTTTTGTCCCTATCAATGCTGTTAATATTGGCCGCTCTAGGCGCTATCCCGTGATTCTCTCCTGGTGCGGCAACCTTCCGCTACGAAGGAGTAGCGCACATCCCAATTTTGGATAGCAGTCGAGAAAGCTGGGATAGCGTGTTGCGGGAGCGGAGAGCTTCCCGACCCGGAGTGTTTATGCTATTAGGGCTTTTTTGGAGTGCGAAAAGATCTTTTTACGTTTACATTTATAGTACAATACTTTTTTTATTTGTCTTGTCCATTGTCCATCGTACAAGATAAAAGGTTGTCCAATACTTTAAAGGTTTGTATTGTTCTGTCCAGTAGTTAATCTTTTTGCAAATCAGACACATTCTAATTGTCATATACTACTTGTTTGTAGAGAGTAGTAAAATCAAGACGTATCGGAAAGCCCCTCATATTAACAAGTCAAAGGGACTCAACAAGGTATTGATGGTGCGACCTCACTTTCCTACCATATATCGTGAAAGTGAAAAGCTTGATGTAAATGCCATCTCAGAAGTGGTCGTTATTGTTGATGACGCATGGAAGATTGGGGATTTGGTAGATTGGTTTGCTGATGGTTGTTATTGGTGTGGAAAAGTGACTGAACTAACTGGAACTGACAAAGTTCAGGTAATATTGGTTAGTTTTGTGTAATTTTTGTTGCATGTTTATATTTGAGACAAGATTTTGGAATTTTTTTGAAGTCTTATCCTATTCGGACAATGATTTTGCTTTTTTCATTTTCTCTTGGATTCATTGACTCCTTTAATCTTTTTACTTATGACTTAGTATTCCATAGTGCTAAATGTACGAATCTTGGGAATTATGGGAGATATATTAAGACTTATTTACCAAGAAATGTCGTATTAATCCTCCTCTGAGCAACAAGTTTGGACATGTTTGAAGTAGAATTGAGTGTGAAGAGTTAAGTGAAGGTGTGGTTAGACTTGGGGAATATGATATTATGAGTTATTAACAAACGGAGACCTGGGATAATTGGGTACAGGTGAGGCTAAGAAGTCATAAGTAATTGTGTTTAAAGTAGTACTGAGATTAACTTGCTCAGAACCTAAGAAACATTGTTGGTAATAGGTGAAATTTCCATGGAAGAAATGGTGGAAGAAAAAAATGATGTGCTAAGGAGGGTGTTGGTATGGGAACAAGCATTGATTTCGGTACAATGGTAAATGGTGGGTGATTGGTTGGAAACAAAAGAAGATAGAGAAATATGATCTCATTGAAGATGACATTTTTCGAGATGTAAATTTTGCCATCAACACTTTAACATTTATAGCCTTTATGGTTAGATAATTAACCAAGGAAGAACCACTCCTTTGCGTGGTAAGCAAACTTGTGTGGATCGTAGGGTCTAAGGTTTAAGGTTGGAGTAGTCACAAGCACAACCAAAGACTTTGAGAAACTTCTAGTCAGGAACTGTTTTATATAGGACAAGATAAGGAGATTTGATATTAAGAAACACTAACAAGATAAGGAGATTCGATATTAAGAAACACTAAGTTAATCTGTGAGTGAGGACATGTTAATCTGTTAGTGATGCCATTAGCAGTAAATAAGTGCTAACCTGAACCTCTAGCATAGTGTGAAAATTGATACATACATTAGATAAAGTGCTAAACTGAACCTCACACCCAACATTTTATAGCTGACTTGATTTAGAAAGAAAAATAAATCCTTCTCTCTCTCTCCTAATTCCCCCTCCCAGACATACACTTGATAAATGATTTGTAATTATAGTTTTAATGCTACCACATGCGAAATATGGATTCATTTAAATGAAAAAACACAGTTAAATTCTTTTTCCATGTCCGAGGCTATTGATTATTTAAATATGAATTATAGACAATTGAATAGTCCATCTTTTTTCAGTTCTTCTCTGCTTCATTTTTTCAAGCATCTAATTTGAGGCATAGTAGTTATGGTAATTTATTTTATCGCTAGCTCTACCTAGATATGGGCAAATGGTACATATGGATTTGTAAGGTTAGTGGATTTATAATGTTGGTTTTCTTTCTAGATTGATTTGCTACCTCCTCCGCTTGGTGAAGGGTGTTCATATGAAGCTTTAATTAAGGACCTGCGCCCTTCCTTGGACTGGTGCCCGCAGAATGGCTGGACTGTGCCTATGCCTACGGTGTGTACTTGTAATCCCTTCTGGCTTATCTTTCTAATTTTGATTTTTCTTGTTAACTTTTCGGGCAAAACTATCTACTAATAAATTATGACATTTTCATCTAATAAGGCTTACATTATCTATCTTTAGTTTTCGAATTTAGTGTATTCCTTGTATTTGGTAAATCTGATTAAACATGCCATCGAGTGTCTGAAATGAAAAATGGATTTCACCTTTAAAAGTTTGTGTTTCTTATTGATGTCATTTTGTCAATTCTGTTCGATTCATGTTTTGTAAATGAGGAAGTGGAGTTCTGTTTGAATAAAGTAAACTATAATAAGAATATGAGAAATTTGAATTTAGTGCTATATAGTAGTTTTCTGCATTAGCCTTAGGTATGTTATTCTCTTGAAAGGTATCTGATTACCTTAACATAATAGAGTAATTGTGAACTAATTTAATGTAACTATCACTCTTTGTACATACAATATTGTTTGGACATATAATTATAATTCTTGAAAGGTATCTGATTACCTTATCATAATAGGTATGTTGTTTTCTTGAAATGTATCTGATGGCCTTAACATCTCTGATTTCCGCCTGCATTTTTCTATTTTCTTTTCTATTTCTATGCTCTAAACCACGTGCACCCCAAGGGGCAAGAAACTTTTGTGTAAATCAGACATAGATTCCATCACTTGTCTAAGAATCTTTACCTAAGTAATACTGGAAATGGTGTGGACGAATCTTGTAAAACTTTAATACTTGCCGCAGGCATTTCAACGGTAAAAGTCTATTTGTTTTGCTAGCCATTGATGGGTTCTTATATGAATATAGGGATGAACAACGAATATATGAATAGAATAGTAAAAGAATGCCGCAATTGTATTATTGTGGATGATCAATTACGGAGAAATAGTGATAATGAAAAATAGTGAATATCTATCAGCCCAACACAGTGCTTCCCTCACCAAGATGGTGATCCTTAATCCTAATAGAATAACTCGATACCCTATTCCCTCCCTTTTCCTATTTTATGAACACAAATTTAGATGATCATTCTCTCTCTCTTCTTTCTTTATTTTATTGTAACTGACTCCTATAATTATTGTAAAAACTCCTATAATTATTCCCTCTATTCCTTTATTCCTTTGCCACGTTTTTTAGTGGACTCTCCATATCTTAGGCCCAAAGTCACGGCCCACTCTACCATCCACGTTACTATCAACTCCACCTTCATAGGAACAGACTTGTCCTCAAGTCCAAATTCAGGAAACTGACTACGAAGAACGTCATTGTCTTCACATGTTACATCATCAATAGATTTATTCTTCCATTGGATCAAACTCTGGTGAACTGCAGTACCCTCCTTCATAGTGATCCTTGAGCCCAATACCTTGTTTGGATACACATCTGCAGCTTCTGTAACCTTTAATTCTTGAGGCAATTCCCCCGAACCTGATAATCAACTACAACTCTCTTGAGTTTCAACTTATATATGAAACACTGGGTGCACTTTAGATTCTGCTGGAAGTTTCAACTTATAGGTCACTTCCTCTATCTTATCAAGCACTTGAAATGGACCATAAAATCTAGCAGCTAATTTTTAATTGATCCTCTTCACAACTGACTGCTGCCTGTGAGGTCTTAATTTCAAAAATACCCATACTCCCATTTCAAAACACAAGTCCCTTCTCTTCTTGTTAGCATACCTAACCATCTTGAGCCTTCAGCAAATGCAACTTGAGTTGACTCAAAGCCTCATCTCTATCACTCAACTCTAAGGCTACACCATCAACTTTAGTTTCAATATTCAAAAACCTTAGTATATTAGGGGGTTGCCTACCATAAACCACTTCAAAGGGAGTCTTCCCAATTGACATATAGTATGTTGTGTTATACCAAAATTCAGTCCAAGAGATCCAATGAGACCAAGTCCTAGGTTGATTAGAAGCAAAACACCTCAAATAGCTTTCAAGGCACCTATTGATTACCTCACTTTAACCATCTGTTTCTGGGTGATAAGATAAGCTCATGTTAAACTTCGTTTCTTGCAATCTAAATAGTTCCATCCAAAAGTGACTAACAAACAAAGGGTCTCTATCACTGATTATGGAATTGGGAATTCCATGTAATCTTACAACTTCCTTAACAAACATCTCAGGCCGTATATGGATGTTTTAATAAGATAAAATGGCTATATTTGGATGGTCTGTCCACAACCACTATCACAACCTCATAACCTATAGACTTAGATAATCCAACAATAAAGTCTAATGATAAGTCTTCCCATACAACATTAGGGACGGGCAGAGGTTGTAATAATTAGGGATGTCAATTTGCATCCATTAACGGGGATCCCTGTAGGAATTATCTGTTTGGAGCTTTGAAGTTGGAGATTTTATTCCCCGCAGGGATGGGGATGGAGGGAAAAGTTTCCCGATGACACTTTGGGGCGGGGATTTGAGAAGTACCCTCCACCCCGCGGATTCTCCGACCCCGACCATAATATTTAACTTTATATTATATAATATATAATTATATAATTTGGCATGTTTATTTTATAAAAAATTAATTAATATATTAGGAAATAAAGAGTCATAAGTGGATCATTTTTTTTATTTTATTGTATAATGTATTGGTTCACTATTGAAGTACCTTAACCTAGAAAAGTGCATCTAATACATACAATGTATACACCCTTTCCTCTTCTTTTCTCAATTCTCTGTCTCCTCCATTCATCATCTCTTATATTTTCATCATCATCATCAAAACAACCTATCTCATTTGTTCAGTGCTTATGGTTATGTTTTTGCAACTGCAAGTGCTTTTTCATTTGTTTATTATTGATTCAAGATGTGTTTTTATTTATTAAAAAAATGCAAAATATATGTTTTAAAAAAAGGGAAAAAAAACTAAATACTGTGTCTTAGTTTTGATAAAAAAAATATATAATTTTTTTTGTTATGATTCGATCTCCGTGGATCTCTGATTCTCTGTGGGGATATGTGGGGATGGTGATGGGGAAATATTCCCCCGTGGCGGGGGATCGGGGACTAGAATGGGGAAAATATTGGGGGGCGGAGCGGGGAGCGGAGAAGCATCCTCCGCGCATTCCCTGCCCCGTTGACATCCCTAGTAATAACCCTCCACGTGTAGTGGCATTATACTTTTGCCTTTGGCACACATCACACGCTCTGACAAATTCCTTCACACGTCTCGACATACCCACCCAATACAAGGTATTAGCCAACCTCATGTATGTCTTAGAAATCCCGAATGTCCTCCGGTCAAAGTGCAATGAAATTCCTCAAATAATCAAGGAATGGATGGTGAATCAGATGAAATAACTATGAGAAAAGGAATAAAGGACTAGAGGGAATAATTATAGGAGTTTGTTACAATAATTATAGAAGTTAGTTACTATAATTATAGGAGTTTGTTACGATAAAATATGGAAGGAAGAGAGAGAATAATCATCTAAGTTTGTGTCTATAGAATAGGAAAAGGAAGGGAGGGAACAGGGTATCTAGGTATTCTATTAGGATTAAGGATCACCATCTTGGTGAGGGAAGCACTGTGTGCTTTAGGGGCTGATAGATATTCACTATCAGTTTGTTACTTTCATTATCACTTTCATTATCACATTTCTCTGTAATTGTTCATCCACAATAATACAATTACGACATTCTTTTAATATTCTATTTATATATTCGCTGCTCATCCCTATATTCATATAAAGAACCCATCAATTGGTCCGACTTGCCAGATAAATGCACCCTTGGAACTAGTGATCATAGATGCCAAAGAAACCCAAAATGGATGGTTGGATTGAAGCTTTGGAGACACAGATGGAGAATGTGCCAACAATGTTGCAAGAGCTTGCTCTACAAATGCAACAACACACTCAACAGATGCAACTACAAAGTTTGGTTTTAACTGAACTCAGCAAGCAGATAGGTCAGAAGGGAGTGACTCAGGAGGGTGAGATCTCTGACGGTGATTCGCCACAGAGGGAGTCCCGTATTGCCGGAAAGAAGGAAGCTTCCGGTGTTTGAAGTAAGGACCCTGTTGCGTGGATTACACACGTAGAGATTTACTTCGACGTGCAAAAAAGCTCTCTTTGCGAGATATTGAAAAAGAGGATGACCTCTCTTGGGAAAAATTGAAAAAGGCTCTGATTGCGAGATATGGAGGTAGGAGATTGGAGAATCCGTTTGAGGAGTTGTGTATGTTAAGAGTCCCACATCGGACAATATATGGCATAAACATGTGTTTATAAGTGGGGGCAATCCTCACTCTACCAGCCGGTTTTGTAGGGTTAAGTTAGGCCCAACCACATTTCTTAACATGGTATCAGAGCCTCGTTTAAGATCCGGTGGGCCACCTTCTATGGTTTCCGCTATCGGGTCACCCACCATTTATTTCCACGCTTCAGTTGTCCAGTCCTGAGCGTGAGGGGGTGTGTTAAGAGTCCCACATCGGACAATATATGGCATAAACATGTGTTTATAAGTGGGGGCAATCCTCACTCTACCAGCCGGTTTTGTGGGTTAAGTTAGGCCCAACCACATTTCTTAACAGTGTATGCTCCATCAAACCGGTGGGGTGGAAGAGTTTGTGGAAGCGTTTGAGTTGCTATCATCACACGTGGGACGTTTACCGGAGGAGCAATACTTGGGATATTTCATGAGTGGCTTGAAGCAAAAAATCCAGCGACGAGTAAGAACTTTGAACCCACAGAACCAGATGCAACTTATGAGAATGGCCAAAGATGTAGAAGATGAGCTGAAGGAAGAAGACGATGAAGGAGAACAAAACAATGAGAAAAATTGTATGGGCCGTAACGAGTCAAAATGGCATGTGGTCTAAATCTCGAAATGGGTCAAACCCGACCCATAAAGATTTTACTCGATCTAACTTGAGTTGGAGCAACCCAATCCAAAAAACGGGTTCCACTAGGTCAAATTCAATTTCCATGTCATCAATGAATTCTACAGAGCGGAAAGGTGATAACGAGCGTCATACGACGTTGTCGGAATGGTGGAAAGGAGTTCAAAGCATTCAGAATGATGAAAGGGCGGAACAAAGGGAGAATGGGTTGTGCTTTAAGTGTGAAGGGAAATTTCATCCCACTCTCCACAAGTGTCCTGAATGTTCGATGAGTGTCCTTATCTTAGGTGAAGGTGAAGGGTTGAACGATGAGGGTGAGATTATATCTCTTGAAGCCAATGAGATTGAGGAAGATGAA
This sequence comes from Lathyrus sativus, assembly GCA_963859935.3. Lineage (NCBI taxonomy): Eukaryota > Viridiplantae > Streptophyta > Magnoliopsida > Fabales > Fabaceae > Lathyrus > Lathyrus sativus. The sequence goes on from OZ012741.1 coordinate 63,879,931, forward strand.
GAAGAGATAGAGGCTGAGTGCAAGCTGATTGGAGTATTGGGGAGAATGGGAGAGTACCACACGATGACGATTTGTGGGATGATTGCTAGCATTGATGTGGTGGTCTTAATTGACAGTGGAGCTTGTCTTAATTGAACTCAAAGGGAATAGTAGGATGCTTATTTTTAGGAATTAAGGAGATATAAGTATGGTTATAGCAACTGGGGTCAACCCCATTATTAAGAATAAGAAGGATATAGTTGGTGACATCGTTACCAATGATGTCCCTAAACCTGGTAAAAAAATAAAGCAGAGATGCAAGCAGGGCTAGGAGAAGCCATGTTGTTCATGTTCTTGATGGCTTCAAGTACCTTACAAGCTTCAAATGTTTTTCCCCATGTCCTCAACCATCTCAGGGCTAAGGTGCTTAAGGTTAGCATAAAGTTTGGAACTTCTATTGTTGGGGCAGGAAGAAGTGAACAACATAGTATATAAACTGTTGGACTTTCCGCCTTAATTGCGGTTAGTCCTTAGTCGCCTTAATTGCGACACTTTGACTTGTCTCATTGCAGCCCCTAACACCTTCATCGTGTTAGTTTTGAAGGGGTGGATTTAGTCCCACGTTGCTTAGCTATATGACCTGTGTTGTGTTTATAAATGGGGGCAATCCTTACCTTACAAGCTAGTTTTGTAGGGATGAGTTAGGTCCAACTCAAATTCTGAGATGGTATCAGAGCCTATTCTAAATCCATTGTTGGGCTTCCCGCATTGTCCGCGTTTCGGGCTCATTGAGGCCCAAGCGTGAGAGGGTGTGTTAGACTTTCCGCCTTAATTGCGGCATTTTGACTTGCCTCATTGCAGCCCCTAATACCTTCATTGTGTTAGCTTTGAAGGGGTGGGTCTACGATTACTCCAACACCCTTTTCAAGTGGGTGCATAAATATTTATCATGTCCAATTCGCCAACAAAATACTCAAATGTGGGTCTAGCCAAACATTCGGTGAGGATGTCTACTGTTTGTTGACTTGAAGTTACAAATGGTAGATATATGAGACTGACATCTAATTTCTCTTTTATAAAGTGGCAGTCTATTTCAATGTGTTTGGTTCTATCATGTTGAATTGGATTATGAGCTATCCTGATGGCTGCCTTACTTACTATCGGAGTAAAATTTTAGCGGACATTCAATCATTACTTTCAGTTTTAGTTCTTCTAGAACTCTGTGGATCTTCACCAATACCTTGAGCCATAGCTTTAAATTCAACCTTTGCACAACTTCTTGCTACCACTTGTATTTCTTTCTTCTCCAAGTTACAAGATTACCTCAAACATCGGTACCATATCTGGAGGTAAATCTTCAACTGTTGTTGGTCTTGCCCTCCTTTCTTCTTAAAAAATAAATCCTCTCCTTGATTAGCTTTTAGATATCTCAGGATTCTGTAAACAATCTCTAGATGTTCTTCAAAAAGAGAATGAATAAATTGAATTATCACACTGACTGATATGGGCAATGTTTGGTCTAGTATGGAACAAATAAATTAGTTTAGCAACCAATCTTTGTTATATTTCGGTGTCCACAGGAACCTCCCCTTTTTCCCAAAGTTTTGCAATAGGTTCTATGAGAGTATTTGTTGGTCTACAATCACACATTCCAGTTTCTTTCAGGAGATCTAGAATATATTTTTATTAGGAAACAAAGATTCCCTTCTTTGATCGGGCAACTTCATAACCAAGAAAGTATCTCAAGGATCCTAAGTCTTTGATTTCTAAGCTGATAGCTAATTACTCTTTTACTCTAGCCATCTCATCTATATTATCTCCACATCTATATCATCTCCGGTAATATCATCTACATAAACTATTAGTGTACTAATTTTTCCATTGTGGGAAAACTTTGCGAACAATGTAGGGTCAACTAGGTCTTGAATGTAACCTTGTTTTCATGGACGGAGTTAACTTTTCAAACCAAACTAGCTCTAGGGGATTGCTTTAGCCCATACAAGGACTTCTCCAGTTTACATACATTAAATCCAAAATTATTTTCAAAACCATGAGGTGTATCCATATATACGTCTTCATCCATATTGCCATTGAAAAATTCATTGTTTACATCCAATTAATGTAGAGGCCAATCTAAGTTGGCATGAAGAACTAAGAATTTTTATAGTGTTAACTTTGCAACAGTAGAAAATGTCTCTGAGTAATCTATACTATATGTTTGAGTGAAACCTTTAGCAATTAACCCGACTTTATATCTTTCAGTTGACTCATTAGAATTGCATTTTACAGTAAATACCCATTTGCATCCCACAGTCTTACCATCTGGTAGTGCCATAACACTCAGAGTCTTGCTCTTTTCAAGTGCTCTCATCTCCTCAAGTACAACTTACCTCCACTTTGGAACTTCTAGAACATCATACGTTTTAGAATTTCAACACTCGACAATTGTGAGGTAAAAATAGACAATTGAGAGGTAAAAACAGACAATTGTGAGGTAAAACCAGAGAATGATGAAGACAAATTTGAGTAAGCAATAAAATTGGACAGAGCATGTTTAGTGCATGACCTGTCAGGTTTTCTAATAGTTATTGGTTCATCAATATCAGGATAGATGATACAACTGTCAGACACTGAAATATATCTACCTTTATTTTTCTTAGGAGATTGATCATTCTCCGGTTCAGATTCATGGTACTGTTAGGATGTGGACTAGTCACTCACCTTGTGATTTTTCCTCACAAACTTTTTCTTTCCAAATCTCATTTCCTGCCTCAAATCTATTTTCTATAAGTGTTTCATCATTACCATCATATGTACTATTCTCATTGCTGTTTTCATGAGAAAATGTAGACTCATATTCATCAAGTTCCAGACTCATAGCAAGAGTAGGTTCAATACGGGAATCATGACCATTTGTTGGTGAAATACAAGTCTCAAAATTTTGTGATATTGACAAAAATAAATTAACAAACCTTATGTCAGTTTGAAAGGAGTCTTCTTTTTAGTGCTGAGCAATAGGAGGTGTATTGGAAAAAACTCAAGTTCCACGTAGATTTCATAAGACCTAAATATAGATTTATATGTGAGAGAAGTCCTCATCTTACAGGTCATTTTGTAAAGTTGAATCAACTTCAACTCAAACTCTTGTACTCACCAAGGCTCCCGACCTCAAATTTGTAAGGTTGAATTAAGTTCCACTCAAATTCTTGTACTCACCGTGGCTCCCGACCTCCTAAATTTGAGGTTAAGCATTCCAAGCTCATTTTTTGAGACCCTTGTTTCAATTAATTTGTAGTCTTTATATTGTTTATTTATTTATTTTTGAATGGCAAAATAATCTATATATATATATATATATATATATATATATATATATATATATATATATATATATATATATATATATATATATATATATATATATATATATATATATATTCGAACCCTACCATAGTACACAGATAAGATACAAGGGCAATAAAGGAAACCAAAACTCCCAACAACCAATTCTAAGAAGAGAATTTAATTTGATCTACCAATTGTTCCAAATAAATTAACTTATTAGAGAAAATAACATTATCCGCAAGTCTTTATACTGCTTATGGCTCATATGTTATGCATTGAGTTTGTTTAGGTGATTAAAGATCATTTAGATATTTCAGTTTGAATGATCAATGCTTCATTTTCTTGCAAAATTAACAGGAGGATGGATGTAGGCGCCCTGCTCGGATAATGAATCCAGTAAATTCAGGTAAAACGTCTTTAAAATATACTATTTGTATTTCTTTCATTTGAATGAAATAGTAGTTGGCCGAGGTTATTTATATCTCAAATAGTGCGGATAGCCATGTTTTAGGATGAGTATTCATGTTTTCTTGATTTGCATATCTGCTTTATATTCCCTTAATAATATCAAGTTTTCTTGTTTATTTTCATTTTATTAGTTTAAGCATATACATTGTAGCAATTTACTATCTATGTATGCTCGAGACAGGAAAATCGCGAGTTTAACCTCAAACCGCATTTGCTATAGCAGGGAATATTGTGAACCTAACTGCTGGTACAGATGGAGCCGAGAACGTAGGTCAGCCTTCAAATTCCATGGAGAATAGAGAGCATATGGATATTGAAGTGGCTGACAATAAAAATGGAAGAACTTCCTTTTCAGATATTATTTCAAGCTCACATGATTCTGATGCATCAATTGAGATTCTAGAAAAGACTCCTATAAATAGACATGATGATGAGTATCCTGCTAAGATGAGAACCACTGGCCTCTGTCTGAATTCCACATCTTCAAATACAACAGACTCGGCAATTCTGGATTTGGAGGAGCTTGTTAACAGAGTTAAATGGTTAAGGTGTGTGTTGAAGTGTAAGGTGCCTTTATCAGGTGCTAAACGCCCATCTTGGCAATTTTTGCAACATCATGCATCATGCAAATAGATGTTCTGTAACAACTCTAAGACCTCAGCATACAGTTGCATAATGCCTTGTCCCTGCCGCTGGTTCGGAAGATACCGAAATTTTTGCAACATTTTTGCCTGCATTTTTTGTGACTGTGCTCTTGCACAAATCCTTTACTATTAGTTGTTACATTGAAATGCAAGTCAACCAACAATGTACTAAGGTACAGTTGAACTTATAAACAACAAAAATTAAATAAGAAATATAGCAGATGGATTGAGAAATTATCAAATGCTAAGTTTACAAATTGTTGGGTTCTTAAGCTTGAAGTTATACATAATGCTGGTCCTTTTTTTTTATCCTATGATCAATAGAGTTTTATGATTACATTTTAAAATCTTAATCAGATTCTAAATTAGATTTCTATAGATCAAATAGTTATTGCTCACAAAAGTAAATTATCATCTGAATTAAGTTCTTTACTCTTGGAAGTTTTGAATTTGTAGTAGTTAAGATTAATTGGTTTGAGTTGTTATCTGCTATTAATGAGATTAGTACAAGTTTGTAATAAATATTAAGTATGTGTATTGTATTGATAATACCTGTAGAATCTGATTTGAACAAGTTAACTAGAAATTGAAAGTTTAAAGCTGAAGTACATATTAGCTATTAATAATTTGCCATTAAAAATCGGATATTAAATAATTGTGTAAAAATGATTGATTAGAAAAGAACCACGAAATTATTTAGAACACATTATTTTGGGTGATTATCAATTCACTTTCCATAACATATTCAAATATTTTTTTAATCTTTAATTTTGACCATCTTTAAATGAATTTTTTTGAAACTTTTTTTTTTTAATTTTAAAATTTACCCTATAGTCTAAAATATCCTCATATGATTAGTTATATGTTTTAAAAATTTTGCATTTCGCTTCACTCTCCCAAGAAACTTTCGGAACATACCACTTTTCTGTTGCAAACTAGAACACTTTACAAAAGTCTTTCGGTTCAAAAATTGCACACCGGAACAGGTAAAATAAGTGTCTCGATTTTATAAATTTTAAGTTTGTGTACCGTAACTTATTTTAAGAGTCTTCCAATTTGTTAATGTGATTATCGGAAGTCTCTTCATATGTGTTCCAGTTTAGTTTTTTTTTTTTTTTTTTTCATTTCGGAAGCCTCTTCAAATGAGTTTCGGTTTTGTGGTTTTTGAGTTCCGGAGCTCATTTCCAATGTGTATTGTTTTTTTTGTTTGAATTTTTATTTATTTATTTTTTTCAGTGGCACGAACACAAGGTGGTAAGATTACAGGGGGTGCTTTAAAATGGGGCACTTCACGAGATTGACTGGTAAAGAAGAGCATATTGGTGTATCTACATCCGTAGCACAACTGGTTGGCTTATCCATGAAGGCTGTACGATACATTTCTTTTGGTTGAGTACGAGCAGCATATTGCTAGACATGTATGGTTTGGTGAGGTAAATAAACGACATGTATTTGATATTGAATAATATTTGAATTTTTAATGTTGTGTTTTATAATATTCGCACTTTTAATTGTTTTCAGGAGAGAGGCCCGAAGAAAGAGCTGAAGGTTGCTGGACATGGGCTGAAGTTTTTAGCAAGGTTTCCACAACAACTTCCAAAAGAGATGGAGGGTTGAATTTCTAGGTTCGGTCTATCTCCACTCTAGAGAACTAGTTTGACGAAGATAGATACAAACCTGGTTTCCGCATTTGTGGAGAGATGACATCTAGAGACTTCTTCATTTCACATGCCGTTTGGTGAGATGAACATTACTCTGGATGATGTCTCTTGTCTGCTTCACTTGCCCATCAGGGGAGTGTTCTGGGCTCCTCAAGATATCACTGAAGTGGTTGCTGTTGGACTTCCTGTTGATTACTTAGGAGTGTCATAGTATAGGGCACAAGAACAAGTCAGTCATTATAGGGGATCTTACTATAAGTTGGAGTGGTTATACGATTTATTCGAAGAGCATAGAGCTGCTTCTAGATGGGCATATGCGACCAAACCCTATTTATTGATGTTGGTGGGTTCCATAATTTTTGCCTACAAGACCTTTACGCTTGTCGAGGCACGATACCTCTTACTATTTACAGACTTGGATAAATTATCAGGATATAGTTAGGAAGCTGTTGCATTGGTTACCCTTTACAGCCATCTCGGAGATGCTTCTATGTTCGGTTGCAAGAAGTTTGGTGGTTATCCTACTCTCCTACAGGTCTTTATTTTAATTTAGTTTATTATGTTTTAACTAATTTTATTTAGTATATTTATTTATTTTATGATGTTATGAATAATTTTATTTAATTAGTAATATTATTAATTTTGTAACAGTGCTTGATTCACGAGTATTTTTCAACACTTGAAAAAAATGGAGAGAATTGAATACTAACGTAAAATGGTGGTCTCACTCGAGCGATGAGATGATCCTATAAGCAAGGAGTCCTGAAGGTGGATAAGTTACGACCTATTTTGGACGAGCTGACACTTGTCGACGTCATATGGCGGCCATTCGAGGATCATAGAGTATGTCGTCAGTTTGATGAGTTATGTCTGTACAGGAGGTGTCTAAAATGGGGTGACATATTTGTCCCATATTTTCCTGACAGATGTATACGTCAATTTGGATATAGGAAGTATATTTCACCCCACCTTCTGATTACATGATGGCTGATGATATTGATGTTGAGTGGATTGGTTACCATCAGAGCGTCCTTGCTGTGATTCGTCCGACATCATTGGACACCACCCCATCTGAGATAGATGATGGATATCTTGAGTGGTATTATCGTGTTTCGCATCCTCATTTGGTACCGCCCCCTTATGATGTGCCAAGAGAGGTATCGATTTCTGTTTACGATGCAAGACCATCTGATCCTAGCTGGGCTCGTATTTCTACATTGATTCATCGTTATCTCTGACAAGTTGGTGCTGAAGAGGATGATCCAAAGTTTGATGATTTATTTGAAGCTTTACATATTTCTCGTTTACATTGACTTGAGTTTATGTTTTTTTTATATGTTAAATATTATACTTATTGACTTATGTTTATGTTTATGTGTTAGTTTTTAGACTTATTGACCTAGTTGGGATATGTTTATGTTTTTTATTTGTATTAACTACTAGATTTATGTTTAACTTTGAATCCAGTTACATGTTATTGAGACATATAAAATTAAAACTGAATGACATAATTCACTATTCATGTTTTGATTACATATTCATGGTAATATAAGCGTAAGTTGTTGCCAATGTTGTAGACGTCCTGCAAATCCTAGCATCCAAGATGTTGCTGTTGGAGGATGAAACTTCTTCTAATCTAATGTGACTGGTGGCAATGGAAACCCGTCTTTCATGTTTACCTGAATAAATAAATAAACAAAACATTAAGTCATATATTTAATAAAATAAACTAAATAAATTTAGTCATATTAACTACACATAACTAAGTACCTGAACCTAATGATTTCAGTTTACAAAACCAATGCAATAAATTGAGACATTTGGTGAATGTTAACTTATCATAGGGAAGAAAGTCATGTACGGATTGCCTAACAGACAAGTACAACATTATAGCAATTTGCTATCAAGCAACCCATATCTGGTAGAGTCAACCATTTTTGTAGTGGTTGAGGACCAAATGCCTCTATCATCAAATATTCTCTCACTTCTGCTAACCGATTACCAAATAAGCTATCATACAAATTTGATCTTTCCTTGTATATTATTTTCTACCCCAAGTCTCGATGTACTATTGACCAACCATATTTACCATATCCATGCAATGAAACAATGACTCTAAATCCACAATTACCATATGATATAACATTAACTACATCTTCAATATATGACCTAATATGATTAGGAAATTTAGAGATGACCTGCTTAGATGACTGTGACTGCTTATGTGATGTTTGAGATTGCCTCTAGGAAGATTGTGATAATTTCAACTTCTTCGAAGCCTGTGATGGTTGAGATTGCCTTTGTGAAGATTGAGATGCTTTATCAACATACTCATGATATGAAGGGTCCTTATAAACATCATATCCTACTAGTTTTTTTACCTTTCTTCTTGACCCCCCTTTGGTTTTTATTTTCTCAGGTGATGGACACAAAGAAGTCATTGTGGGGTAGGCAAGTTCACAAACTCTACTTTTTAATGCTTTTTTCCCAACAACGTCTAGTGACCTAAAACTTTTTCATAATTCATCTATTTCACTACTCATATCCACCTCTGATCTATCATTTGCATCTACCTCCAACTCAACAACCATACTTAGTTTCCTCTAACGAACATGCACAACATCTATTGGTATCAGTATACCACAGTCTATATCTTGTTAACTCACAAGCACAAGGTAACCCATTGGATGTTCTAAGATTACAACCATATATTTCCCTATTAGTTCCAACATAATCAACTCTCAATAACTCTTCAACAATGCGTCTCAAAGAAGCTTGAGACACTGAACCACGTAAGTTAATGTAGAGTGGACTTACGTGCGCGTGCTCAACTTCATAAAAACTTTTTTGAAACGAAGCTCTAATGTTGCCCACTTGTAACTTAAAGTTTTTATTCATAGCCTGCCAACATTTGACCATGTCACCTATACTGTTTCCCAACATCTGCTTTAACTTCCAATGAGCACTCAACCCTAAAAATAATACTATTAAAAATACTTACAAAAATACAAATAAAAAATTTAAAATTTAAAAATACTAAAAATAAATACATAGCAAAAAATATTAATAAAAAGATACATACCGATTAGTCATGGTATTACCCAAACGTAGCACTTGATTAATCCATGCTCTAACAAATCTCTGTCTGTATGGTGTCAATCACGTGTCTTTCACATAATCAATAAATTCACTACAATCAACACATGCCTACTCAAGTTGTTGCAACCGTTGGTCATACTCAACCTCGTCATTAGCCCATACAACTTCCATTTTGTTAATGTGAAATCGACATAGCAAATTGATCGACCTTGAAAACACAGTTTCAATTGCTTTCATCAAAGCACGATCTCTATTTGTCAAAATCACTTGTGGACACAAATCTTTCTTCATAAACAATTGTTTTAGCTTATCTAACACCCAACAAAAAGTCTCTATCTGCTCAGACTCCATATACGCAAATGCGACATAAAAAGTCATCTTGGTTGATGTCATGCCAACAATTTCAAACATATGTTGCCTATATTTGTTTGTCTTGTAGGTGTTGTCAATAACTAACACAATAGGAAAAATATTCAACAACTTAACTGAATCTGGACGGGCCCAAAATATATCTCTAATAACATCAGAGACATCTCTTATTCTACTCCAATAAACATAACTTGCGTCCTCAATAAGCTTAAACAAATGTTGTATCTCACTTCTAGGACCTCTTATCTCTTTTTCTATCATACTCTTATACTTATATATTTGCTTGATCCGAGTGACATTCTCTGGATCTCGCTCTTTCAAGAAAAGTAACATGTGTCTAGGTGGAACACGTATCTTTGTTAAATCAACAACATGATGCTTCTGATCCGTGGTCAACCTACCAACAAAGGATATCAGGTAAACCATGGTTATGAACTCCATATTTTACATCAACCTTCCATCCAGACCCATCTTTTTCCGGAGTCGACCTGATTTTAAATGGACCTTTACATTTTTCGTCGCACTTTGGGTTCCACTATCAGTATCCTTGTGTTTCCCACCTTTATCACAACCAAATATTAATTTGTCATTTCTTCCTCTCTTGCCTGTTTCAGTATCTGAATGAGTGATAATAATAGTTACTTTATTTCAGATTCCAACCTCTTTAATCCACCTTATCACCTCTTCTCGTGTATCAAATCTTTGAGCAGTTGAAAAAACATCAGAAGTATCTACACATATTTTTGGAGGAATTTCCATACCCGCAGTATAAAAAAGAAAGAAAGAAAACCAGAGTCTTAATGAAAGAGTTCTGGTGTGTAATATCAAGTAAATCAGACATCTTCCTAAATGTGTTTCGGTACACAAAATCAACAAACCGGACAACTCCCAAAAAGTGTTATGGTATAGGTTTTGTAACAAACCGAAACTCTTTTTGGTTAGACTTTCGATACAGATTTTGTGACAAACCGGTGTTGCACCCTAAAATTTGATCAACCGATTCTCCTATCTGACTCGTGGTTTAACTTCATATTCACAGCTCAGGTGTATGATTTTTGTGCAAACAGGGGGATATCGGAGTTTACAGCTTGATTTTTGTCTATCAGATATGGCAGACCCAGTCCAGATCACCAGGGTTTTATTTTCAGGAAATTGTGTGCTCCTCGGTGATTTTTCAGTGATTTTGAGGATATTCTGAGACCCAGGGTTCTCTGTTCGATTCGATCTGGTCTCGTGCGCTCTTTTATGGGGGTCATTTGCATTCATCTGCATTTTTAGGGTTTTATAGACTTTTGGTGAATTTTTAACAGGCTTTATAGGATTTTTCTGGAATTTAAATAGGGTTTTTGCATTTTTTAATGGTTTAATTGACTTTTTAGGGTTTAATTAGTTTAATCATTTTTTAGAATTTAATTAGGTTAATTGAATTTTAGAGATAATTAGATCTTAATTGAGTTTTAGATTTAATTAGGTTGATTTAGACTTAATTAGGATAATTAGAGTTTTAATCACTTTTTCGAAGTTAATTAGGTTAATTGTTGTTTTTAGATTTAATTAGGATTATTAGTGTTAATTAGACATTAATCCAATTTGAGTTAATTGTTTTTATTCAGTTTTTTTACAGTTTTTTATTCTTTTTTCGTATTGGGCCCAGAGGTGTTTTTGTTAAGGCCCAGTTCACAATTGACTCAGCAAGTCCAAAAAAGGGGTCCAGAATTCGTCCAAAAATCCAGCAAGCACCAGAACCATCCAGAAGCTTCCAGCAACTTCAGTGGTATAAAAGCAGACACGTGTCTGCAAAAGAGGGGTCCCACGCGTTCCACAGGAATCACGCCACCACAGCTCAGAGAACTCTCCCTCTCTCTCCACGCCACCACACGTGGCACGCATGCAACCATCTCCCTGAGACACCTGTCCTCGCCTCACCTCCTCACCGGAGACTCCTCGCCGGGCATGCAAATCCGGCGATAACACCGCCGGCAACCGTCAACCACCGCTAACCCACCGGAATCTGCAAACACCAGGAAATCACCAGATTATCTTCTTCTTCCTCCGATCGTCCCTCTGTCACCTTCATCATCGTCGCCGGAATCCTCAAACCTTCAAGCAACATTTCTCCAGAAATCACCTTGAACCTTCATACCTTCATCCAAGATTTTTCCAGAAACACATCAATCCTCCATCAAATTTTCCAGAAATACTTCAATCTTCGTCCATGTTTTCCCAGAAATACATCAATCTTCAAGATTCTCCAGAGTGCCAACAATCCTCGTCCAAAGATCTTTCCAGAACATTGGATATTCATCATCTTTCCTGAAGTCGCTCAAGCCTCCGTACAATTTCTTCCAGAAATTACTCAGAACTTCATCATCGCGTCAACAACCTCCTTCAACAACGCGCGCCTGATATATAATAGATCTTCATAGATCCCTGTTTCCGCTCGCATTAACCCAGGTATGCCTTTCTGAAATTCCTTGCATGTTCTTCTTTAGAGTGTGTTGTTTTCAACGATGCATAGATTAGTTAGGGTTTTTTAGGAATGGATTTGGTGCGTGGTTTGTTGTTTGATGCTGGGATTTGAGAGTAATCTTGATAATGTGTTTGATGGTGGATTGAGGTTTCTTGAGAGGGATGCGAGGGCTTCAGAGTATGGTATGAGTTTGTTGCAGAGAGCGTGAGGGATAGAGGAAGAAGATGATGAAGCGGTTAGGGTTGTGTTGGTGAACAGTACTAGGGTTAGGGGAGGAGAAATCAGTTTTGTTCAGCTGAGGATTGGATTAGGGTTTAGGATGCTGGGCTTAGGCCCAAGCGTGTTCTTGCTAACGCACACCCCAAATTGTTCAATTACCCCCCCCCAGCGTGTGAGAGTCTGAGTGACTGGAGTTGGGCCTTAGGCCCCAATCTGCTAATGACACCCCCCTGGGCGTAGCCCATAGTGAGAATTAACTGGAATAAATCACTCATAGCACCCCCTGGCGTTTTTTTTCTTTTCTGAGTTACTAATGGTTTTTTGACAAAATCTGGGCCCTGCGCCCAATCTGCTATTGGCACCCCCCAATCAGGGCCCAGCTAGATAATAACCTGAGTCCATTGCTGATGGAACCCCCTCCATGTCATTTTCTTTTGTTTTGATATTTCTTTTATTTTTGCATATCAAATAATTCATAGAAAAATGTAAATAATTGTTTTTCTTAATAATTCTTTACCATCTCATGAAAATGTTAAAAAATTTAAATAAAAATAAAAGTGACATTTTATTTTTTTTGTTTGCTTTTTTGTGCATATTTTCCATTTAATTGATGTTTTTAATATTTTTAATGCATGCATATCATTAGAAAATTCATAAAAAATAGTAGATTAGGTCAAATAATTCCGTTCTTTTTTCTGTAGACTCGTGATTCAGTGTAGAATTTTATAGCATAAAAACATTAGCTTAATCATGCATTTTCATTTTAATTGCATTTTTTCATTGTTATTGATGTTGAATAAATTGGTCTGTGAACATGTCTGTGTTGCTGATTTTATTTCTTTCATCTGGTATTGAATTTTGTTCTGATTTTTCAGTATGTTACCCTAGAGCCATGTAGGTCTTGTAACACCCCACTTCCCAAAACAAATAAAATATGAATAACATAATAAAAATCAGAGTTTCCTTCCCAAGTGGGATATCACATAAAAATCACGTTTCCTTATAAAAAAGGTTTTTCTCCAAATACAGCGGAATATTTAAATAATACAATTAAATAAAAATTTTGATACGTTCGCAGGAAAAAAATAGGAGTTCAACATGAAACAATAAAAATGCCCAAGTCCCGTGCTACGTATCAGAGCATCCTAGACTCGACAGTCACACCAATATCCAAGCTAGCTAAGCACCTGGATTATCTGTACTTCCGAAGAAGCACAGACCACAACAACAACAAGGGGTGAGAAATCATGATCAAAAATATAATGGTAATGTAATACATGTAATAAGGCAGTAAAACACACCAACACATCAATTATTCACCCCAACAACACCATATAACGAACCTACTGTTCAAATTACAATATAACATATTATAATGCAATTATGCAACTCAACACCATGCATGCGGTACCGACTCATTGGTTCATTCAATCGAACCTGGATAGATCACTTACGCTCCTCCTGAGACATGATCTATCCCCCACCATTCTCCACAAAGGAGTACGGATGAATCACTTACGCTCCTCCTGAGACATGATTCATCCCACCAAAACACCATGATATGCAAGACACCAATGCATAATTATTATATTCTGGCACGCTAAGTGCACACGATCCTCCTGATCATATCATCATACAACAATGCATATGTATAGATATATTACACCAACACCATATAAATCAATCAGATAGTAAACGAATTCATACTATCACACCGGATATAACTACGTCCCCCCCCCCCCACTCGGGGATACACGATCCTACTGATCACTACACACATATACATTACTAATTGCTCACCAACAATATTAAGGGAAACGCGTACTATCCCCAAGTACACAAGTTATATCCCATACTCATTATTTTCACACTACAGCAAGGCTAGAAGGATCACACGAGACCAATTCAGACATTTCACCAAAAGTCTCTGAGGTTACTCAGAACCTCCCTAAACCAACACCTCAGCCTATACACCAAAATCAATAATTCATCAACATCAATCCACAATCACAAACATGCCAATAGATATTATACTTACCAATTATCCTATAATTTCTACTCTAGAACCGACATTACGGTACATTACCGACATTTCAGAGTCACTCTGAATCTCACCAAGGTCCTAACCATAGTCATTAACGACACTATAGGGAAACAACACATAACTTTTCCCAAAGCTATAATCACTGTCATTGCCAACACTATGGTAACAACACATAATCTCATCAGCTTTATATTCCTAGTTACTATCAACACTACAGTAACATCAACAATCCAACAAAATGGATCAATACTACAGTAACATCATCACCATATATATATATACCCCAAAATGCATCATCAGCATTCATCAATCCCCCAACATCATCAATAATCATAGCATGCCAATATAAAACTTTATATAACGATAAATTCCTACGGGGTTAAGGAATCCCCTCTACCCTATACATGTATAAACCATTCCCAATCAAATTTCTCCCCCCTTACCTTGACAATTGGTCGATCGATAGAATTCCTCCTATAATTGGTCTCTTGGCCTTCTCCTTCCTCTTCCGTTCTTCGTTCCCTTTTTCCTTCGTTCTTTTTCACTTTCCTCGTTCTTTCCTCTTCTCTCTTTCTATCGCTCTTTTTTCTCAATTTTCTAAAATGTATCGTAACTCTCCTAACCCCTCATATTCTATTTCCCTTTTTAATTATTCTAATCCCAATAATAATAACTAATAAAATAATATAATATTAATAATCTTAATAATAATAATAATACTAATATAATCTTACTAATATTAATAATACCACATATTAATAATAATAATAATAATAATAATAATAATAATAATAATAATATTAATAATTCTAATAATAATAATAATGATAATAATAATAATAATCTTAATAATAATAATACTATTAATAATAACAATAATAATAATATTATTATCTCTCCAATAATCATAATAATACTTTTAATAATAATAATAATAATAATAACACTAATAATAATAATAGTAATAATAATAATAATAATAATAATAATACTATTATTATTATCACACCAATATCCCACGCCTATGGTAATCCCTTTCCTCTCCATTCCAACTTTTCTAATATCTCCTTGCTACCCCTTCATATTTCCTTCCTCGCGGTTTCTATCGTGACTTTTCATATTTCCATTCTAACTTCCCAATAACCCTTTCACCTCTTATTTTACTTATTCCAACCACTAATATTCCCAATAATAATTCTAATAATAATAATTATAATAATCATTATAATAATAATAATAATATAATATAATATAATACTATTATAATATTATAGTAATATTCAACATAATAATAATAATAGTGATACACCCAACAATAATTATAATTATAATAATAATAATATTATCACACCAATAATAATAATATTAATAAAAATAATATAATAATAATATAATAATACTAATATTATTATTTCACCAAAATAATAATAATATTAATAATAGTAACAAATATAATAAATATAATAATAATAATAACACCCCCACCAATGTTACTATTATTTTTATATTACTATATTTCACACCAAAATATCACCAATAGTCCTCCCACATTAGGGACACCTACCAAACATCATCAAATACACCCCCACCAAAGGGCACACCAACATATAATTTTTAAAATAATAATAAAGTGACTAAATAATTAAAATGGGTGTTACAACTCTCCCCCACTTTAATTATTTTCGTCCTCGAAAATTACCTGATGGAAATAGCTCCGGATACGCTTCTCGCATCCTGCTTTCCAACTCCCAGGTCACACTGCCTCCTGCAGCACCTCCCCAAGCTACCTTCACCAAAGGTATCTCTTTCCCGGATGATAACTCAAACTGAAGTCATAATCCTTCAAAAATTCTAACCATCTTCTCTGCCTCATATTCAGCTCTTTCTGATCAAACAGGTATCTCAGACTCTTATGATCACTAAACACTTCAAATCTTGAACCATACAGGTAATGCCTCCAAATTTTCAACACAAAAACAACCGCAGCTAACTCAAGATCATGAGTAGGATAATTTCGCTCATGCACTCTCAGTTGCCGCGAAGCATATGCTACTACCTTACCATTCTGCATAAGAACTCCTCCTAATCCCATCTTAGACGCATCACAGTACACCACAAACGGTTCACTCGGAGTCGGTAACACTAACACCGGTGCCGTAGTCAATCTCTTTTTCAACTCTTCAAAACTTTCTTCACAAGCAGCGTCCCATACGAAAACTTGGTTCTTTCTCGTCAACTGAGTTAATGGCAACGCCAAATTAGAGAACCCTTCAATAAACCTGCGGTAATAACCAGCTAAACCCAGAAAGCTCCTAATTTTTGTCGCTGTCTTCGGCGGTTCCCACTGCAATACTGCACTTACTTTTGACGGATCCACCGCTATTCCATCTTCAGATATTACATGCCCCAAGAAACTCACTCTCTTCAACCAGAAGTCACACTTTGACAGTTTAGCAAATAATTTATTTTCCTTCAACACTTGCAAGGCAATTCTCAAATGTCCTGCATGTTCTTCATCAGATTTAGAATAAATTAATATATCATCAATAAACACT
Source organism: Lathyrus sativus (assembly GCA_963859935.3). Taxonomy (NCBI): domain Eukaryota; kingdom Viridiplantae; phylum Streptophyta; class Magnoliopsida; order Fabales; family Fabaceae; genus Lathyrus; species Lathyrus sativus. The sequence goes on from OZ012741.1 coordinate 63,896,784, forward strand.
ACAATGAATTGATCCAAATAAGAATGGAAAATTCTGTTCATATACTCCATAAATACTCCCGGCGCATTAGTCACTCCAAACGGCATTACAGCATATTCATAATGTCCATATCGAGTTCTAAAAGCAGTCTTCTGAATATCACCTTCTTTTACTCTTATTTGATGATAACCCGACCTTAAGTCAATCTTACTAAACACACGAGCTCCCACCAGCTGGTCCATCAAATCATCAATCCTCGGGAGAGGATACTTATTCTTAATCGTCACTTTATTCAACTGACGGTAATCGATGCACAAACGCATACTACCATCCTTCTTCTTCACCAACAACACTGGAGCTCCCCACGGCGATACACTTGGCCTAATAAACTTTCTATCCAACAATTCTCCAATCTGAGACTTCAACTCAGCCAATTCCACTGCAGACATCCTGTACGGCGCCATAGAAATAGGCCTCGTACCAGGAACAAGATCAATACCAAATTCCACTTCTCGCGTCGGAGGCAATTCCGTAATGTCGTCAGGAAACACTTCCGGAAATTCATTCACCACTGCCAATTCCTCCATTGACACTTTGCTATCTACCGATAAAGTTGCAAATAAAGCAAACACTCTAGTTTCATCTTCCAACAAGGCCCTCAATTCTTTATTAGACAAAGAACTTGCTAAAGCTTCCTCTTCAGGGGTCAAGAACAACAATTCCTTCCGAAAACAGTCGATGTAGACTCGGTTGAACTCTAACCAGTTCATACCCAGAATAACATCCAATTTACCAAGTGGTAGACAAATCAAATCCACTTCAAATTCTCTACCGAAAATAGTCAGCGGACACTTCAGGCATACCAAAGAAGTAGTCACTGAACCTATAGAGGGTGTCTCAATAGTCATTCGTCTCTCCAGAGTAGACGACACCAATCCTATCCTCTCCACACAATCCACAGAAATAAACGAGTGTGTTGCACCCGTATCAATAATAGCAGTTAAAGGAATATTATTGATAATACAAGTACCTTTGATAACACGCTCATCACTGGCAGCTTGAGTTCCTGCCAAAGCAAACACTTTTCCACCAGCCGGAGACGTCTGAGGCTTCTTCGGCTTCTCACAATGGGTACTGATGTGACCCTTCTCACCACAGTTATAACAGGTCGGCATAGTTGCTCTGCAGTCAGCTATCACATGACCTGGTTTTCCACACTTAAAACACTTTTTGGCTTCATTAGGACAATCATTAGCACGGTGTCCCATACCACCGCACCGAAAACATTTCCCTTCAGCAGATGCTCTCCCATCTCTAGGCTTCTTATCAACAACAGCTTTACGTTTTCCCTTATCAGCAGCAACACCATAAGGAGTACCACTAAACCTCTGCTTACCCTTACGGTCATTAACAGCTTTGTAGTGTGCAATCCTTGCCCGGTTATCGTTATCATAGATCCTGCTCCTGCTTACCAGCTCAGGATAGCTCCTGATCTTCTGACAAGCAATCCCCAGCTTAATCTCTGGACGCAGTCCATTCTCAAACTTTAAGCACTTAGAAGTCATTGCCCCTTCCACATTATAGTGAGGACAATACTGCACCAGCTCCTCAAACTTAGCAGCATACTCTGCTACAGTCATACTACCCTGTTTCAGCTCTAAGAATTCAATTTCCTTAGCACTCCGAATATCTTCCGGAAAATACTTCTCCAGAAAACCCTTCCGAACTACCTCCCAAGTAATGGCAGTTCCAGCAGCTTCCAATCTTTGGCGACTATTGTCCCACCAAGCTTCAGCCTCACCCTCCAGCATGTGAGTACCAAACCTCACCTTCTGCTCATCAGTACAATCCATAGTTCTGAAGATTTTCTCAATTGCCTTCAGCCACTTCTGAGCAGCTTCTGGGTCCAGAATTCCTCCTTCAAACGTTGGCGGCTTGTTGCTCCGAAACTGCGCCAAACTCCTGAATTGGGCATCTGCAGTTTGATTCTGATTAGCAACAGCTTGCGCCATTGCTTGCATAGCAGCAGCTAATGCAGCATCGTTCCTTCCTGCCATACTGCTCAAAACATAACAACACCAGGTTAAAAGATATTCAACTACATCATAACGGACAGACTCAACTCGACTCAACAACACTGGCCGGACGGACCGACCTGCTCTGATACCAATTGTAACACCCCACTTCCCAAAACAAATAAAATATGAATAACATAATAAAAATCAGAGTTTCCTTCCCAAGTGGGATATCACATAAAAATCACGTTTCCTTATAAAAAAGGTTTTTCTCCAAATACAGCGGAATATTTAAATAATACAATTAAATAAAAATTTTGATACGTTCGCAGGAAAAAAATAGGAGTTCAACATGAAACAATAAAAATGCCCAAGTCCCGTGCTACGTATCAGAGCATCCTAGACTCGACAGTCACACCAATATCCAAGCTAGCTAAGCACCTGGATTATCTGTACTTCCGAAGAAGCACAGACCACAACAACAACAAGGGGTGAGAAATCATGATCAAAAATATAATGGTAATGTAATACATGTAATAAGGCAGTAAAACACACCAACACATCAATTATTCACCCCAACAACACCATATAACGAACCTACTGTTCAAATTACAATATAACATATTATAATGCAATTATGCAACTCAACACCATGCATGCGGTACCGACTCATTGGTTCATTCAATCGAACCTGGATAGATCACTTACGCTCCTCCTGAGACATGATCTATCCCCCACCATTCTCCACAAAGGAGTACGGATGAATCACTTACGCTCCTCCTGAGACATGATTCATCCCACCAAAACACCATGATATGCAAGACACCAATGCATAATTATTATATTCTGGCACGCTAAGTGCACACGATCCTCCTGATCATATCATCATACAACAATGCATATGTATAGATATATTACACCAACACCATATAAATCAATCAGATAGTAAACGAATTCATACTATCACACCGGATATAACTACGTCCCCCCCCCCCCCACTCGGGGATACACGATCCTACTGATCACTACACACATATACATTACTAATTGCTCACCAACAATATTAAGGGAAACGCGTACTATCCCCAAGTACACAAGTTATATCCCATACTCATTATTTTCACACTACAGCAAGGCTAGAAGGATCACACGAGACCAATTCAGACATTTCACCAAAAGTCTCTGAGGTTACTCAGAACCTCCCTAAACCAACACCTCAGCCTATACACCAAAATCAATAATTCATCAACATCAATCCACAATCACAAACATGCCAATAGATATTATACTTACCAATTATCCTATAATTTCTACTCTAGAACCGACATTACGGTACATTACCGACATTTCAGAGTCACTCTGAATCTCACCAAGGTCCTAACCATAGTCATTAACGACACTATAGGGAAACAACACATAACTTTTCCCAAAGCTATAATCACTGTCATTGCCAACACTATGGTAACAACACATAATCTCATCAGCTTTATATTCCTAGTTACTATCAACACTACAGTAACATCAACAATCCAACAAAATGGATCAATACTACAGTAACATCATCACCATATATATATATACCCCAAAATGCATCATCAGCATTCATCAATCCCCCAACATCATCAATAATCATAGCATGCCAATATAAAACTTTATATAACGATAAATTCCTACGGGGTTAAGGAATCCCCTCTACCCTATACATGTATAAACCATTCCCAATCAAATTTCTCCCCCCTTACCTTGACAATTGGTCGATCGATAGAATTCCTCCTATAATTGGTCTCTTGGCCTTCTCCTTCCTCTTCCGTTCTTCGTTCCCTTTTTCCTTCGTTCTTTTTCACTTTCCTCGTTCTTTCCTCTTCTCTCTTTCTATCGCTCTTTTTTCTCAATTTTCTAAAATGTATCGTAACTCTCCTAACCCCTCATATTCTATTTCCCTTTTTAATTATTCTAATCCCAATAATAATAACTAATAAAATAATATAATATTAATAATCTTAATAATAATAATAATACTAATATAATCTTACTAATATTAATAATACCACATATTAATAATAATAATAATAATAATAATAATAATAATAATAATAATATTAATAATTCTAATAATAATAATAATGATAATAATAATAATAATCTTAATAATAATAATACTATTAATAATAACAATAATAATAATATTATTATCTCTCCAATAATCATAATAATACTTTTAATAATAATAATAATAATAACACTAATAATAATAATAGTAATAATAATAATAATAATAATAATAATACTATTATTATTATCACACCAATATCCCACGCCTATGGTAATCCCTTTCCTCTCCATTCCAACTTTTCTAATATCTCCTTGCTACCCCTTCATATTTCCTTCCTCGCGGTTTCTATCGTGACTTTTCATATTTCCATTCTAACTTCCCAATAACCCTTTCACCTCTTATTTTACTTATTCCAACCACTAATATTCCCAATAATAATTCTAATAATAATAATTATAATAATCATTATAATAATAATAATAATATAATATAATATAATACTATTATAATATTATAGTAATATTCAACATAATAATAATAATAGTGATACACCCAACAATAATTATAATTATAATAATAATAATATTATCACACCAATAATAATAATATTAATAAAAATAATATAATAATAATATAATAATACTAATATTATTATTTCACCAAAATAATAATAATATTAATAATAGTAACAAATATAATAAATATAATAATAATAATAACACCCCCACCAATGTTACTATTATTTTTATATTACTATATTTCACACCAAAATATCACCAATAGTCCTCCCACATTAGGGACACCCACCAAACATCATCAAATACACCCCCACCAAAGGGCACACCAACATATAATTTTTAAAATAATAATAAAGTGACTAAATAATTAAAATGGGTGTTACAGGTCTCCCATTAGATTTTTGATAGATTTTTGTAGGATGTCCTGATGTGATTTGTCTGAGCCTGAAGATAGGAGAAGTCTTGATGACTTCTGACTTTGAAGTTCAACTGTGGTTGAACTTCAGAGATAGTCTTTTGTGGTTTATTGGCCTGTGGGTTCTTCTTGAAGGTGGGAGCTGATTGAAGTCCTGTTGGAGCTTGCAAGGATGCAGTGGATTGAGGCTTAGTCTAGGAGCTTGTTGTCTGTTTGTGAGGTTCGAGATCCTGAAGTTTGAAGGGAGTTTATGGTACTTTCCTGAGGAAGGCACTATGAATGACTTTCATTCCTTCTTCTCACCTCTTTCGTAAGTATCCAATGATGTCGGAGCCGACTTGTGAGTTTAATTTCTCCTGAGGAGGAATGTAAACTGATCACATGTTGTTGAGCCACATGGGATACGATTCCTAAGCGGAAGTCTCCTAGTACTTTCCTGAGGAAGGTCCTATGGGTCTATTCACTTAGTTCCATTAGTTTGTCTAGGATTTCTCAAGTATCCGGTGATGTCGGAGCCAACTTGTGAGTTTAATTTCTCCTGAGGAGGAATGTAAACTGATCACAGTTGTTGAGCCACGTAGGATACGATTCCTAAGTGTCAGCCTCCTAGTACTTTCCTGAGGAAGGTCCTGTGAGCCTGCTCACTTAGTTCCCCTAGTGCATATAGGTATTTCTCAAGTATCCCGTGATGCCGGAGCCTTCATGTGAGTTTAGTTTCTCCTGAGGAGGAATGTAAACTGATTACAGTTGTCGAGCCGCATAGGATATGACTCCTGGGTAGTAACCTCCTGGTACTTTCCTGAGGAAGGCACTATGAGCTTGTCTGCTTAGCTTCCTTTTCTCTGGTAAGCTTGTTCTGAAGCTTAGAGACTGGGATTGATTCCTCTTGCCTAAGGTTTTGATTAGATTCTTGCTTAGATCCCTGCTTAGGGTTTTGTATAGGGTTGTTTAGAGATAGGTTAGGAGCTTGTTTCAGGTTTGTGTCAGGCCCTGCTCAGGGTTAGTCTCTTTGTGTTGTTTGACTTGTGTGATGTTATGTTGCATTAGACTTAGGTTCATCTAGATAGTTTCTGAGTGGGTGCATCTTAGAAGTAGACTTTGTGTGCATGAGAAGTTGAGGTGGTCCTCCTTCTGCTTGTTTGTTATTGCGTGGCTTTGCTTGTTGGTATTCGGTAGAGCTGAGCTCCCTTGCCTTTGTGGTTTGCGGCCTTTGTGCCTTGTGTGTTTAATTGTTGCATTCATGCATATTTTCAGTATTCCTTTACTGTGCAGTTTCTTGTTTGTGGTTTAGTTCTGTTGCCATGATCCCTTAGGAGCTCTGACTTCTCCGTTGCGGAGTTGTTATGATAGACATTAGGATGGTCAGCCAGGTGTGATAGCAGTAGGTAGATTCCCTTGTTTCTCAGGTATAGTTCTAGGGTTTCCCTTTCCTTTCTGTAGGAGCTTTTGAGTAGCTTGATCCGTAGTTAGCTGAACTACAGCTGCTCTGATTCTTCGTTCCAGACGAAGATATGTAGGCATAGGATGCGATATCCTAGCGAGCACACTAACGTCTAACCTTTAGTTCTCTCGCGGCTGTGCGATCGAGACTTTCCCGCTAACGACTAATTGTTACCCCTTTCTCTTGCCCGAGTGCATATGAGACCAGATCGTAGTTGTAGGTTCCCGAGCCTTAGGACTAGTTTGTTTTCTCACTGCTGTGTGAGAGCCCCTGTTTACCCGTAGTTAGCCGAACTACGTTTGCTCTGATCTTTCATTCCAGATGGAAGTACGTAGGCACAGGACGCGATGTCCTGGCGAGCAACCTTTCCCCCGTTTAGACGTAGGAAGTCGAACTACGTTGACTCTGACTTTCCCATTGCACGAGGGAATACGTAGGCCCAGAACACCGTATGTTCTGCCGAGTCCTGTCCTTTTATTTCTTTTCAGACCAGCCAGTAGCGTAGATAGATAACACACCCTTTTACCTATAAAACACCAAGCGTGGATCCCATCGAGTACGATGGACGTGAGGGGTGCTAATACCTTCCCCTTGCGTAACCGACTCCCGAACCCAGGCTATGGTTGCGATGACCATACCTTTTTCCCGTCTTTGCGAGGTTTACTTCGAGCGTTTCCTTTCCCGCTCTGAGGGATAAATAACGCACGGTGGCGACTCTCCTGTCAAGCCGGCGCCGATTTTCGCAGTAGCGACAGCTGGCGACTCTGCTGGGGACTTATAGCATCTAGGGACTTTTCCCATCCCTTATGCTGGGACCGTTTCCCATCCCCTACGCGAGTCAATCCTAGCGCTTGGGTGTTTATTTGTTGGGTGTTGTGCATATTGTATTTTACTTTTCTGCACTTTACTTTTCTGTACCTTTACCTTTCCGCATTTATTTTCCAGCATTATATTATTATGATTATTGCTGTGGGCAAAGGGAGGTTGCTGTGAGTGAAAAGCCGGACCTGGGCTTGAGTACACACCTAGATATAGTTGCGGAGAAGTAGTAGACGAACCTGTCTGCTGAGCAGGCACAGTTCCCTACGAAAATCTGCGCTCAGACGAGATTCTTGCAGAGGTGCTCCTTTCCGGTCCTGAGGATCAGAGGGGAGTCCAGACGTGAGGATTGTCGACTCTGGGGACCGATCATTTGGAAATCAGCTAAGTGAGGCCTCTTCATGACTTGATGATGCCACTCCTTCTGGGAATCGTATCGTCATTCATGAAAGTCTGTGACGCTGACGACCGCATAGGATGCCGTACCTTTGTCCGTGGATTAGGTTTATCCTACCTGTGAGAGGGACTGGGCTATTGCAGGAAAACTGGCTTTCAGAAACCATGATTCAGTATCTTTATCAGATGGTGTTCTTGATTCATCTCCAGGTGTGTTGTCTGGGTCAGATGGGTTTCTTATCTGAGGTTGAGGCTATTATCAGATGGTATTCTCGTCAGATACAGAGGTTCAGATGGTTTTCTTACCAGGGGATTGATATTTTGAGTATCAGATGGTAGTTAGTGGCATGAGATTCTGATGGCCGTGATGGTTTTCTGTTCTTGATCACAGAGATATTCCTCTTCAGGCTACAGCATAGCCCCTATGTTCGCAGATTGCATTATTTATCATATTGCATCATTGCATTACCATCTGCATTCAACTAACGTGTGTGTATTCCAGGTACATATTTTCCCTTCCAGTTCTGGTGTTTGTTCCTAGCAAGACATGGAAAACCTGAAGAGAGTATTGCCCTACAAGTTTCCGTCGCCGAATATCAGCCTATTATTAGAGTTGATTGCTATTGCTAAGAAGAGGGGAATGGGTGACTTCAGAAAGAGATATGGGAGGATTCTGACCTACGTTTATCAGCCATCTGCCTACGAGACCAGCGGCATCTATACTCTGTTACAGTTTTACGACGCGGAGCTCAGGTGTTTTGTATTTCCCGACTTTGTTTTGGCTCCTACCCTGGAGGAGTACTCTGCACTTCTGGATATACCGATTCGGGAGCGGATGCCTTTTTATCGTACGGACGCTGAGCCCAAGCTGGCTGAGCTTTCTGCCATCCTGTGTTTGAAAGAGTCTGAGCTGTCTGGGAAGATGATCAGAAGAGGAGATGTATGGGGATTTCCATTGGATGTCTTAGTGGAGAAGGCTCGAGAATATGCCCAGAAGGGTAGCTGGGATGTTTTTGACGTTATCCTTGCTGTATGTGTGTATGGCATCGTGTTGTTCCCGAACATTCCTGATTTTGTTGATTCTGATGCCTTCTATATCTTGGCTGCGGGAAACCCAGTTCCTACTTTGCTGGGAGATATCCACCATTCAACTCGTTACCAGAATGAAAAGCGACGAGGAAGGAATGTGTCTTGCTGTGTACCTCTCCTATGCAGGTGGTTCACCAGTCATTTGCCTAAGTCAGGCCCTTTTGTCACATCTATCAATTCTCTAGGATGGCCCGAGCGCTTAATGGGATTAACTGCTGAAGACGTGGTATGGGCCAATAAAGAGGTATTTGGAGCTGAAGTCATACTCAAAGGCGAAGGATTCCCGAATGTTCCGTTAATAGGAAGGAAAGGTTGTGTCAACTATAACCCTTCCTTATTGATCAAGCAATTTGGGTACGTACCTCAAGGAGCGCCAAAGCCCGAGGAGATACAGGAATCTCTGTATCTCACTGGGGCAATAGGGAAAGAAATGCTGACCAAACTTGAGAAAGCCTGGAAAAACTTGCACAAGAGAGGGAAGCTTTCAGGTAACAGAGGGGATACTCGAGGTCCTAGCCCATATGTAGAATGGATTCGTGAGCGAGCTGTGAAGTTCCTTATGCCGTATCCAGCAGTTCAGCCATTGCATCCTCCTCCGGTAGAGGAGCCTACCACTGTGGACATTCAGGTTTACAAGCAGCTGATGGCGGAGAAAGAAGAGCTAGCCAGGGCTAAAGAGGCTTTAGAGCAGGAGAATGCCCAGCTTCGGCATGAAAAGATTGAGACAGGATATATTTCTAAGCAACAGGCTGAAACTCTGAAACATCTGAAGACTACGCTGTTGGAATTGACTGGAACCAAGAAGCGTCTAGAGTTAGATGTAGACTCAGTTAGTAGTGTGTTGGCCACCAAGAAGCAAGAGCTGGAAAGGGCCTACACAAAGCTAGCCAAGTTCAGAGAACACTGGGATCTCACTATGACCAAGCGCAAGGAGCGAGAAGAAGGGCTGAAGACACAGATTGCTCAGTTAGAAGAACAGGTCAAAGTGAAGAACGAAGAGCTTGAAGAAGAAGCCTGTCGCCGATACGAAGCCGAGCGCAAGTTAGCAGATGCCATGAAGAATTTGGAAGATTTCCAGCATAGAGCAGATGCCAAGAGACCCAAACCTGGGGGCGGTGCCAATGATAAAGCTTGGGAAGACTTTGTCAGAGACATCCAGGGGACAGTCAGGAAGAGGGATCGACTGATAGAAGGTTTGATTTATCAACCAGATCATGCAGAGACAAAGAAGATGGTCGAGGACTTCCGCAACCGTACCCGTATTTGATTTCTCTTGTATTCTGTATGTTGAGATCACCACCAGGCATGTTGGCTGAGATCCTCCTTGTCATATCAGCTGTATGGAGCATAGTTATGTAACTTCTGAACAAGACTGTTATTCTAATCAATATATGAGGGATTTTCCAAATGTTGTCTTTATGGTTCATCTCGTCTTGCTACCACTGACACTGGAATTGGAGGGAAAATGTCTCCAATGCACACATGCACGTTAGCATTTTTGTATTTCTGTTTGCATAAATCATATTGCATAGCATTTAGCAGGTCAGAACACTTATCCAGCCTTTGTTTTCACCAGAAAGTGATTCTCGGGGAATTGTTTGAGGAAAGAGTGGAGTGTTGAAGACGACCAAGGGGCTGAAGCAGATTTGAGCAGAATCAAGCAGTGCAGTCGGTTACAGATAATTGGTAGCTATGTCTGAAGGCAATTTCCAGGCTCCTAACACCTTGGCAGGGTTTACTGTGGCGTCCAACCATCAGTATGATTCTATGGAAGGCTTCCCGCAAGCGAACAATCTAACTGCAGACCAAGTTGTACAGCCAACTGTTGAGAACCGAGACCGGCATGAGCAGTTTGTTGCCCGAAATGAACGCTATCCTCCTGTTAATAATCAATGTGTTGCTTTCCCTGTGATGAATTACCGGAGAGATATTCCAATGACCGGGTTAGTAGATCCAAGAGCTCTTGACTATGGTAGAAGAGTCCGAGTGTTGGAAGAGCAAATGAAAGCCTTGGAAGCGAAAGATGCCGTTAACCTGGATGCTGTAGCCATGTGCTTGGTCCCTGACCTCGTGTTGCCGTACAAGTTCAAAGTGCCGGAATTTGAAAAATACACAGGAGATAGCTGCCCAAAGCTGCATTTGATGATGTTCTGTCGAAGGATGACTTCGTTTGTGCGAAATGACAAATTGATGACCCATTGCTTCCAGTATAGCCTGACTGGGGCATCCCTGAGATGGTATGTGCAACTAGAGAGTAATCAGATTCGATCTTGGGTGGATTTAGCCAGAGCTTTCATGAAGCAGTACGATTACAATTTGGATTTGACTCCTAGTCTCGTAGATCTGCAAGCATTGTCTCAGGCGGAGAATGAATCGTTCAGAGCATATTTGCGAAGATGGAAAGAATTGTCTGCTAGTGTTCAACCACCGCTTCCGGAAAGGGAACTGGTTGACGTCTTCTTGGGTACTCTGAAAGGCCATTATTTTGACAAATTGTTCAGTTGCACAAGCTTTGTGGGCCTGATGAGGCTGGGAGAGATTGTTGAGAGAGGACTCAGGAGTGGAAAGTTTCGAGGTGTTCCTTACGTCCCAGTTGATAAGATTGAGTCAGTTGTCAGTTCTCAAGAAGAGTGGGAAGGAGATGATGCCACTTCAGAATCTCTAACATCTCAGGATCAGTTTTCAGACACTTCAAGTCAACGATCATCCTATCGCCGATCGCGTCAGCATGCTCCACGAAGACCAAGGAAACCTGAAAGGCAGTTTACTCAGCTACCAGTGTCGTACAGTCAGTTGTTGCCAGATCTGGTCAGAAGTGGATTGATAGTGCCGAAAGAGACTAAGCCGGTGATTCCACCGTATCCTCCAGGTTTTGATGCCAGCGCCCGCTGTGAGTACCATGTTGGGGCACAGGGGCATTCCACCAATGATTGTAAGGTGCTTAGAAGTCAGGTTCAAGATCTGTTAGACTCTAGCCGTATTTGCATCACGCCTCAGGGTTGTGTTCAGATTAATGATTTTCCATCCTCCAGTTGTGCGGGTTCGTCAGTTAATGTCATGGAGGACTCCACAGGAAGTGTGTGCTCTGAAGATTGCCAATCAGAAAGTTCAGTTGTATGGGAGAAATTTCTAGAGGTTTTCGCGTCGGATGCCGCATCTGTTTTCTCTGCCTAACCCGTTTAGCTTTTGTGCATCAGTATTTGTCGACCACCACCAGGATTGTTGGCTGGGGTCGTTATATTCATACTCATTTGTGCTTACCTGCTGATTTTGTTGGTTGTACATGTATGGGAGATATTCGTCTGTGTGCTTATAGCTTGAGTTTCTCTTTATCTCGTTGTGAATATGTGTTTGCTTTCTGCGCTGCATTATTATTTAGCAGGTATATCTGAACCGTGGGCCTTATTTCCTCATCGTCCAGTTTATTGCAGGAATTCCTTCAGAGATATGGAACAGAATCAGTTTGAATTGATTGAAGTCCGAAGCCAGCTGGAGCAGATGATGAAAGACATGCAAGAGATGCGTCTAGAGCAGAAGATTCTCAAAGAGGAGAACAGTCAGCTGAAGACCCAAGTGAGCTTGATCATGGAGGTAGTCAAGAATGTGCTTAGGAAAGAAGACGATCAGATATTTGAGGCCGCAATGAAGAAGCTCGTGCCACCTGTGCATGTGGAACCTGAGCAGCAGCAACAGAGGATACATCCGGCTCAGCGGAAGATCCAGGAAGGGAAGCCAAGGAGAATATTTGAGGCACCACCTATGGCCTATGCTGAGCTCTTGCAGATCTTATTGAGGTTTAATCTGGTTGAGAAGAGAACGTTGTCGCCACCAACGAAAGCGTTTCCTCAAGGGTACGACGCCAGCAAGCAATGTGAGTTTCATTCCGGGGCATTCGGACATGACATCGAGGGTTGTCACGCTTTTAAGCACAATGTTCAAGACCTAATTGACTCGCACGATATTGAATTCACGCCGGGCGGCGTAGCTGTGCATATTGCTCCTGTCTCAGTCGATGCTAAGATGACAGATGTTTCCAAAGCTGCAGTGGGTCAGAAGCGTATCCTGGACTCCATGGTGTCAGAATCTCCAGGCCCACAATTATTGCCTATTCCTGGGGCAGATCTGAGAAAGCAAATGGCTAAGCATAAGGAGAGTGTTCAGTACATTGAAGGTCAAGAAACCAACGTGGCATTTGATACGAAGGGTGCTCAAGGGTCAACCCGATACCGGCATCAGCAGCCTCAGCAACAGAATAATCGGGGGTATAAAAGAGGTCAGAATCAAGGTCCTTTGGCAAGCCGTCATTTGGAAACTCCTCCTATACCGTACGCACAGCTTCTGCAGACGTTGCTTCAGCTCCAATTGGTTCATAAAAGGACATTGGCTCCCTTAACGGGACCACCACCACCGGGGTATGATGCCAACGCTACTTGCGAGTTCCATACCGGGGCACCAGGCCATACGGTTGAGAACTGTAAAGCATTTAAGCACAAAGTGCAGGATCTGCTTGATAGTGCAGCAATCAGCTTCGGGTCGGGAGGCCCCCAAATCATCTGAATGAAAGAGGAGCTCTATAATTTGGCCGGGTCGTTGAAGCAGATCAGGACAACATCGAATTGCCTCTAATAAAGATAGCTGGTTCAGCAGCAGGGCAGATGTGAAAGCCCGGTTCTCGGAAGCTAGCATATTTTCTTTGTTTTAGCTTGTCATTTCTTTACATTTGTAATTGCTTTCCTGTTTGAATTTGTAAACTTGTTTGTAAAACTTGTTGTTTTCATTCAATTGATGATAATGAAATAAATGTGCATGTTTTGATTGAATCCATTCGTGTTCACTAACTGTTTTTGCAAATGTCCAACGTTTGGCTAAGAAGAATTTGGGGAGGATGACGAAAATGACCGACATGCAACTACCGATATTGTATGCTTTTGAAATAAAACTTGCTGATGATGTACAGGCATTGTTTCAAATCCCTAAACACCGGAGACATAAGGAAGATAATCCCTTGTCAACCCCTTTGGGCCTTGTAGTAGGAGTTTCTTTCTGTGAATGAAAAACCCTCAATCATAACCTGGGGCAGGGTAGGTGTTAGCTAATTTGACCGAGCGTCCAAATTGCAAAGAGGAGTGTCCGTTCAAGGATCAATCGCGTCCCTAGAGGTCGTGCCTAAAAGACCACAATGGTTCAATCAAGGGTGGGACAGCCACATCATTTCCCAAAGAGTCAGACAACCAATGTCACACGACTTGTTCGAAAAAATGAAAAAAGAAATCAAAAAGCCCGCTAAGTCGAGAAAACTTCAAACCAAATGACTTAGGCAAAAATGAGGGCATCCCGCTGGACTAAAAAAAAAAAAAAAAAAATCAAAAGAAACCCGAAAGGAGTCAGTCCAGGCAAAAGTTAGGGATATGGAAAGAAAACGATGAAAAGAATCAAATGAAAAATCCTCGATGGAAATACGAGTCGTGTGACCTCAAGTGTCAAAGACGAAAGAGTGAGTGGCTGTCACTCCAAAATCCCAAGGTTTCTCGAACTATCATTCCTATTTTTTCAGCCTCTGAGAGGTGAGCGCTAAGGTCAAATTAGCTGAACGTAGGATGGGAGAACATCAAGGAGAACGGGTGGGTTAAAGTAAACTTTGAGCCTTTATCCTTTCCTTCAAAACCATGAACCTGACCACATTACAACCTTCAAAAAGTCCTAATTGAAGCAGGTTGTTTCGAAAGCATACTCCGGTAAGGGTCGCGTCGATTCTGACTCCTAAAAAGGTTCCTCTTGCCATGTTGGTACTGCTGTTGATAAATGTTTTGTGCATTATATGCTATAAACTGTTTTCCTTTTCCCAGTGAACAGATTGGATGCCAAAACTGTCATATGTGTTGCATTAATACATCTTTTGTGCATAACAACTTGTATTACTTGCGAGTAAGCGCTTGACAGCAGAAAAGCTTCCTACAATGGAAAGAATGGTCAAGATAGAATGCAGAACGCCCGAATGTTCCGAGAGCAGGGGCAAGCTTTATTGTGATCCCCAGTCAGGTCAGCTTTTCGAAGTCAGTTATTCTGGGGCAATCAGGTTGAGGTTCGGTGAATGCGTCGTAGTCAGGAGGTACTACTCTGAATCAGATATTCGGGGCAAGGTCATTGTAGTCAGGGGCAGACTATCTTAAGCACGCAAAGGTTGCGCGAGAAGCATTCAAGGTGAAGTATCTCTGGGAAGTTCAGAACACTGAGGCATGTTATATCAGAACCATCAAGGTTCAGATTTGCAGATTTCCTTTCAAGGACTATCCCCATAGATGTCATGTAGGCTGGGGCATATCAGAAGAGAAAGGATTGGTCTTTTCCATATCAGCAGGACCATACAGGATTATTCGAGCAGATGCAGTCGATTTTCGAGAGCGAGATGATTGCGGGAAGTTGTGTCACTATCCCTTGACTCTTCACTAAAAGGCTGTGTATTCAGGAAGATTGTTTTCCAGCGTCAGTTGTACCTGACCCATCACGGACAGCCTAAGAGTTCAAATCCATGTTTGCGATTATTGTGAAGCCCATCCGCGTTGGCGCATCAATTTCCAGATCCGAGCTTCATCAGAGCGCAAGAGGACTCCCTCCATTGTCTCCAGCAAAGACCAATTTGTCATTGGCACGGGTAAGCTATCCCCCAGAGGAGTCTAATCATATTCAGCACGTCTGTTATCTCCAGCGGAGCTATATTCCCCAGCAGGGTTACTTCGTTGAGGCGTTCGGTTGAGTTCCCAATATCCCCAGCGGAGTTGATTTCACTCTCCCAGCATTTATTTTACTGGGACAATTCAGTGATATCCAGTTTATCCCCAGCAAAGTTGGCCTCGTCTTCAGCATTTATTTTGCCGAAGTGGTTTTCTGAACCCGGCCTTCTCCGGCAGCTCGAGCCTGCTAGCATATTACATGCATCATCATAGTTGCATCATACTTGCATATCATTGTCAAAATGCGTAGCATTTCTATCCAGAATAGAGCATTACGCTGTAGAAAGATCAAAGCATTTGCATAGGCATACAAAGCATAAGTCAGGCCTTCTATCAGCCTCATATGGCGCGTGAATTACTCTGTGATCAGTTCAGGGACATTTATCCAGCAGCAGTATTCAGACGATTCAGCAGATTATTTGTATCAGATCTTACGATAGTTGTGCTTTGATCAAGCAGTCATCTGATATCGACAGACTTTCCTTCCCGTCAATTCATATTGACGATGTGTTCCTTCAATAAATGGACTTCTCCGTCCATCATTGGACGTCTTAAGTACGAATGTGGTTTTCTTTCCGTCTATCCATAGACGATGTGAAGTTGCGGGTGATCGCAGTAAGGTTTCAAGAAGGGGTTTCCCCCCAGGATGCTTTCCTTACCGTCTATCAGTAGACGATGTGAAGTTTCGATGGATTTTCAATGGAGTTCAAAATAGAGTTTCTATAGCAAATGGCTTTCCTTTCCGTCTGTCAGCAGACGATGTGAAGTTTCGAGCTACTGCCCAGCGGGTTTCTTATTGCCAGATCATACATATGATGAGGTGTTTCCCCAGCGAGTCTTCTCCGGCTATCCTTAGTTGTTGAGAGGTTTCAAAATGATTTTGGATATTGGTTCTCTTTCTGGTTATTGGATATGATGACGTTTAAGAGAGACTTTTCTGACCATCAATCCCTATTGATGTCAAGGCTCTTCGAAGAATGTTCAGTTTTCGTGATTGTCGATTCTTATTGACGACATGGTTCCTTAAAAGGTGGTTTTTCTTACCGTCGGTCCATACTGACGATGTGGCCCCTTCAAAGACATTGATCTTTCTCATCAATTCCCGTAGACAGAAGGATTCTGAGATTCAAGGGATGGTGTGGAATTGCGTTATGGTGTCTTTCCGTCTATCTTTAGACGATGTGAGTATGGAGATTATGGTAACTTTCCGTCTATCCTTAGACGATGTGAGTTGTTTTGTTCATCAATCAGGATGATGCCGTCTACCCTTAGACGATGTGAATAATGATTTGTTCATCAATCAGGATGATGCCGTCTACCCTTAGACGATGCGAATAATGATTTGTTCATCAATCAGGATGATTCCGTCTACCCTTAGACGATGTGAATAATGATTTGTTCATCAATCAGGATGATGCCGTCTACCCTTAGACGATGTGAGTTGTTTTGTTCATCAATCAGGATGATGCCGTCTACCCTTAGACGATGTGAATATTGATTTGTTCATCGATCAGGATGATTCCGTCCACCCTTAGACGATGTGAATTGGGAGATTAATGTTGTTTTTCCGTCTATCATTAGACGAGGTGGTTATTCAATCAGGGTGTCTTTCCGTCTATCCTTAGACGATGTGAATTAGGAGATTAATGTTGTCTTTCCGTCTATCATTAGACGAGGTGAGCATTCAATCAGGGTATCTTCCCGTCCGTCTTTGGACGATGTGAGTATATTTCTCTTCCTGCCTATCAGTAGGCAATGTGAAAGAATCAGGTATTTTGTTGCAGCCCTCAGGGTTTGTTACATGGGGTATCACAAGCAACGGGTATTCAAATCAGGAGTTCTTTATCAGATGATTAATCAGTTTGGTGCTGCAATGACTGGACTCGGTTTTCTGGACTTTATTCTCCAAGCAGTTAACAGTATATGCTCGCGGTTGGCAAATTTTCGGGTTTTATTTGTATTCAACCGTCTCGTACCTTTGAATGTTTGAAGGCTGAGCACTCTTCAAACCCTTCAGGTCCAAGTCGCTTGAATAGGGGCAGCTGTTGCACCCTAAAATTTGATCAACCGATTCTCCTATCTGACTCGTGGTTTAACTTCATATTCACAGCTCAGGTGTATGATTTTTGTGCAAACAGGGGGATATCGGAGTTTACAGCTTGATTTTTGTCTATCAGATATGGCAGACCCAGTCCAGATCACCAGGGTTTTATTTTCAGGAAATTGTGTGCTCCTCGGTGATTTTTCAGTGATTTTGAGGATATTCTGAGACCCAGGGTTCTCTGTTCGATTCGATCTGGTCTCGTGCGCTCTTTTATGGGGGTCATTTGCATTCATCTGCATTTTTAGGGTTTTATAGACTTTTGGTGAATTTTTAACAGGCTTTATAGGATTTTTCTGGAATTTAAATAGGGTTTTTGCATTTTTTAATGGTTTAATTGACTTTTTAGGGTTTAATTAGTTTAATCATTTTTTAGAATTTAATTAGGTTAATTGAATTTTAGAGATAATTAGATCTTAATTGAGTTTTAGATTTAATTAGGTTGATTTAGACTTAATTAGGATAATTAGAGTTTTAATCACTTTTTCGAAGTTAATTAGGTTAATTGTTGTTTTTAGATTTAATTAGGATTATTAGTGTTAATTAGACATTAATCCAATTTGAGTTAATTGTTTTTATTCAGTTTTTTTACAGTTTTTTATTCTTTTTTCGTATTGGGCCCAGAGGTGTTTTTGTTAAGGCCCAGTTCACAATTGACTCAGCAAGTCCAAAAAAGGGGTCCAGAATTCGTCCAAAAATCCAGCAAGCACCAGAACCATCCAGAAGCTTCCAGCAACTTCAGTGGTATAAAAGCAGACACGTGTCTGCAAAAGAGGGGTCCCACGCGTTCCACAGGAATCACGCCACCACAGCTCAGAGAACTCTCCCTCTCTCTCCACGCCACCACACGTGGCACGCATGCAACCATCTCCCTGAGACACCTGTCCTCGCCTCACCTCCTCACCGGAGACTCCTCGCCGGGCATGCAAATCCGGCGATAACACCGCCGGCAACCGTCAACCACCGCTAACCCACCGGAATCTGCAAACACCAGGAAATCACCAGATTATCTTCTTCTTCCTCCGATCGTCCCTCTGTCACCTTCATCATCGTCGCCGGAATCCTCAAACCTTCAAGCAACATTTCTCCAGAAATCACCTTGAACCTTCATACCTTCATCCAAGATTTTTCCAGAAACACATCAATCCTCCATCAAATTTTCCAGAAATACTTCAATCTTCGTCCATGTTTTCCCAGAAATACATCAATCTTCAAGATTCTCCAGAGTGCCAACAATCCTCGTCCAAAGATCTTTCCAGAACATTGGATATTCATCATCTTTCCTGAAGTCGCTCAAGCCTCCGTACAATTTCTTCCAGAAATTACTCAGAACTTCATCATCGCGTCAACAACCTCCTTCAACAACGCGCGCCTGATATATAATAGATCTTCATAGATCCCTGTTTCCGCTCGCATTAACCCAGGTATGCCTTTCTGAAATTCCTTGCATGTTCTTCTTTAGAGTGTGTTGTTTTCAACGATGCATAGATTAGTTAGGGTTTTTTAGGAATGGATTTGGTGCGTGGTTTGTTGTTTGATGCTGGGATTTGAGAGTAATCTTGATAATGTGTTTGATGGTGGATTGAGGTTTCTTGAGAGGGATGCGAGGGCTTCAGAGTATGGTATGAGTTTGTTGCAGAGAGCGTGAGGGATAGAGGAAGAAGATGATGAAGCGGTTAGGGTTGTGTTGGTGAACAGTACTAGGGTTAGGGGAGGAGAAATCAGTTTTGTTCAGCTGAGGATTGGATTAGGGTTTAGGATGCTGGGCTTAGGCCCAAGCGTGTTCTTGCTAACGCACACCCCAAATTGTTCAATTACCCCCCCCAGCGTGTGAGAGTCTGAGTGACTGGAGTTGGGCCTTAGGCCCCAATCTGCTAATGACACCCCCCTGGGCGTAGCCCATAGTGAGAATTAACTGGAATAAATCACTCATAGCACCCCCTGGCGTTTTTTTTCTTTTCTGAGTTACTAATGGTTTTTTGACAAAATCTGGGCCCTGCGCCCAATCTGCTATTGGCACCCCCCAATCAGGGCCCAGCTAGATAATAACCTGAGTCCATTGCTGATGGAACCCCCTCCATGTCATTTTCTTTTGTTTTGATATTTCTTTTATTTTTGCATATCAAATAATTCATAGAAAAATGTAAATAATTGTTTTTCTTAATAATTCTTTACCATCTCATGAAAATGTTAAAAAATTTAAATAAAAATAAAAGTGACATTTTATTTTTTTGTTTGCTTTTTTGTGCATATTTTCCATTTAATTGATGTTTTTAATATTTTTAATGCATGCATATCATTAGAAAATTCATAAAAAATAGTAGATTAGGTCAAATAATTCCGTTCTTTTTTCTGTAGACTCGTGATTCAGTGTAGAATTTTATAGCATAAAAACATTAGCTTAATCATGCATTTTCATTTTAATTGCATTTTTTCATTGTTATTGATGTTGAATAAATTGGTCTGTGAACATGTCTGTGTTGCTGATTTTATTTCTTTCATCTGGTATTGAATTTTGTTCTGATTTTTCAGTATGTTACCCTAGAGCCATGTAGGTCTCCCATTAGATTTTTGATAGATTTTTGTAGGATGTCCTGATGTGATTTGTCTGAGCCTGAAGATAGGAGAAGTCTTGATGACTTCTGACTTTGAAGTTCAACTGTGGTTGAACTTCAGAGATAGTCTTTTGTGGTTTATTGGCCTGTGGGTTCTTCTTGAAGGTGGGAGCTGATTGAAGTCCTGTTGGAGCTTGCAAGGATGCAGTGGATTGAGGCTTAGTCTAGGAGCTTGTTGTCTGTTTGTGAGGTTCGAGATCCTGAAGTTTGAAGGGAGTTTATGGTACTTTCCTGAGGAAGGCACTATGAATGACTTTCATTCCTTCTTCTCACCTCTTTCGTAAGTATCCAATGATTGTCGGAGCCGACTTGTGAGTTTAATTTCTCCTGAGGAGGAATGTAAACTGATCACATGTTGTTGAGCCACATGGGATACGATTCCTAAGCGGAAGTCTCCTAGTACTTTCCTGAGGAAGGTCCTATGGGTCTATTCACTTAGTTCCATTAGTTTGTCTAGGATTTCTCAAGTATCCGGTGATGTCGGAGCCAACTTGTGAGTTTAATTTCTCCTGAGGAGGAATGTAAACTGATCACAGTTGTTGAGCCACGTAGGATACGATTCCTAAGTGTCAGCCTCCTAGTACTTTCCTGAGGAAGGTCCTGTGAGCCTGCTCACTTAGTTCCCCTAGTGCATATAGGTATTTCTCAAGTATCCCGTGATGCCGGAGCCTTCATGTGAGTTTAGTTTCTCCTGAGGAGGAATGTAAACTGATTACAGTTGTCGAGCCGCATAGGATATGACTCCTGGGTAGTAACCTCCTGGTACTTTCCTGAGGAAGGCACTATGAGCTTGTCTGCTTAGCTTCCTTTTCTCTGGTAAGCTTGTTCTGAAGCTTAGAGACTGGGATTGATTCCTCTTGCCTAAGGTTTTGATTAGATTCTTGCTTAGATCCCTGCTTAGGGTTTTGTATAGGGTTGTTTAGAGATAGGTTAGGAGCTTGTTTCAGGTTTGTGTCAGGCCCTGCTCAGGGTTAGTCTCTTTGTGTTGTTTGACTTGTGTGATGTTATGTTGCATTAGACTTAGGTTCATCTAGATAGTTTCTGAGTGGGTGCATCTTAGAAGTAGACTTTGTGTGCATGAGAAGTTGAGGTGGTCCTCCTTCTGCTTGTTTGTTATTGCGTGGCTTTGCTTGTTGGTATTCGGTAGAGCTGAGCTCCCTTGCCTTTGTGGTTTGCGGCCTTTGTGCCTTGTGTGTTTAATTGTTGCATTCATGCATATTTTCAGTATTCCTTTACTGTGCAGTTTCTTGTTTGTGGTTTAGTTCTGTTGCCATGATCCCTTAGGAGCTCTGACTTCTCCGTTGCGGAGTTGTTATGATAGACATTAGGATGGTCAGCCAGGTGTGATAGCAGTAGGTAGATTCCCTTGTTTCTCAGGTATAGTTCTAGGGTTTCCCTTTCCTTTCTGTAGGAGCTTTTGAGTAGCTTGATCCGTAGTTAGCTGAACTACAGCTGCTCTGATTCTTCGTTCCAGACGAAGATATGTAGGCATAGGATGCGATATCCTAGCGAGCACACTAACGTCTAACCTTTAGTTCTCTCGCGGCTGTGCGATCGAGACTTTCCCGCTAACGACTAATTGTTACCCCTTTCTCTTGCCCGAGTGCATATGAGACCAGATCGTAGTTGTAGGTTCCCGAGCCTTAGGACTAGTTTGTTTTCTCACTGCTGTGTGAGAGCCCCTGTTTACCCGTAGTTAGCCGAACTACGTTTGCTCTGATCTTTCATTCCAGATGGAAGTACGTAGGCACAGGACGCGATGTCCTGGCGAGCAACCTTTCCCCCGTTTAGACGTAGGAAGTCGAACTACGTTGACTCTGACTTTCCCATTGCACGAGGGAATACGTAGGCCCAGAACACCGTATGTTCTGCCGAGTCCTGTCCTTTTATTTCTTTTCAGACCAGCCAGTAGCGTAGATAGATAACACACCCTTTTACCTATAAAACACCAAGCGTGGATCCCATCGAGTACGATGGACGTGAGGGGTGCTAATACCTTCCCCTTGCGTAACCGACTCCCGAACCCAGGCTATGGTTGCGATGACCATACCTTTTTCCCGTCTTTGCGAGGTTTACTTCGAGCGTTTCCTTTCCCGCTCTGAGGGATAAATAACGCACGGTGGCGACTCTCCTGTCAAGCCGGCGCCGATTTTCGCAGTAGCGACAACCGGAACTCTCTGTTTAAGTCTTCTGGAAGAGAAAATAACATACTGAAAGTCTTGATTGGAGTCTTCCGATGTGATTTTGATTGGTCTGATTTTTCGAAAGTTTGACATGAAATTCTGGTATGTAGATCTCATATGTCCCAAGAACATTGATCTCTGCTGAAACAAGGATGAGGACAGATCATGACCAATTTAAATTTCTTTAAATTGTACCAATGTAATGGCGTCTCTTGTGACATCAGAAGGCTGCCAGACTTATTTATCTCACCATTTAAGTTGTGCAGAATTGTAAATGCTGAAAGATAAATAACACAATGAATTGTTAACCCAGTTCGTGAAGGTGGGAAAAACGCTTAGAAGGGGGGTTGAATAAGGGTTTTGAAATAAATATGGCAATAAAAACAACACAATATTTTTATCCTGGTTCGTTGAACTCAACTAATCCAGTCCACCCTATCAAGGTGATTTACCTTTCTCCACAAGGACTTAATCCACTATATTCAAACAGATTACAGTGTCAAACACTAAGAACAACTGTCTTAGTCTTCTCAAGAAATCCTGACCACAACTTGGTCTTCTTAAGGAACCTGTTACAAATAAATGTAAACTAACAAGTGTTTAAGTTGCTTCTAAAAAGCTATATCACAAACTGTGATTTTTACACTTAGATTAAGAATGAATAAAAACTATTCAGCTTTGAGTAAGAAAGATTGTATGAGAGTTGTTGAATAATTCATTGTAGATTCGTTAACCTTGAAGAGATGTTGAAGACGTCATTTTATAGTGCTGAAAGTCCAATGCTTGAAGACTGTGTAGGTAGAGTAGCTGTAACCTTTTGTCTTCACATGACTTTTCCTTTTCTCAAAAGTGGAATATTCAGAGAAATGCCTTTTTCCTAAATCCTTGTGTCTATCACAAATAAGGAATAGTTCCGTTGGAGAGGATATTGAGAATAGTACCAAGTATATTCACGTGCTGACATCTTTTCAAATGTAAACAACATCAGATCCTCTGATGTGCTTCTTGTTCTTCAGATCAGATTCAATGATATCAGAGTTGCAGCAACAGTGCTTCAGCGTGAGTGATCTGATTAGAGCATACTTGTTTATCAGAGCCTTTGTACTTGCAACGTAAAGTACATTCAGAGTCTTCTGAAATAATGCTTTAAACTCTTCATACAAACTCTTCAGCTACGCTTCAGATGCTTCTGCAACTTCTGCTTCAGAGTCTTCTGCAGCTTCTACTTCAGAGTGTCTTCTGGCAAAGCTCAGAGTCTTCTGATGACTTGCTTCTGATGCTTCAGAGCTTTGCGTAGACTACTGTTCAGATGCATTTTTGCTTCCATAAGAATATTTATTTTAATATCTGAAACAAAAACACTTGGACAAAATTAGAGTATATATTTTCTTAATACAAAATTTCATTAGTGTTATCATCAAAACATAAAGATATATTGAACATCAATCTGTGTTCTAACAATCTCCCCCTTTTGATGATGACAAAAACATAGGAAACTTTGTTCAATAAAAAAGATAAATATATAACTCCCCCTAAGATAAAGAATCTCCCCCTGAAATGAATACTCTAATAGAAGAAAATACTTCCCTTTTTGCATGAGTAAACTTTTCAGATTAAGAGCCTGATTAGAATCCTGGTTAGAATAAACTTTCCAGAATCAGAGCTTGATTTGCTTTCAAGAATTAGAGCCTGGTAATAGCTTGATTTAATTTCCAAAATCAGAACCTGGTTTACTTTTACTGATCTTCTTTCCAGAATCAGAGCCTGGTTTACTTTTAGGATCAAAGTCTGGTAATCAAAACCTGGTTTGAATTAAGATCTGGTTTGGGGATTCTCAGGGTAACTTCAATGAGTTTTGTCAAATAAACTCATTAGTTCTGAAACACTAAAAATTTATGTTAAATATAATTTATCATGTCTGAACTTCATTTTAGTAACTGTTTATTTTTGAACAATCAAAATTTCTTTTTCTTCCCCTTTTTGTCATATCAAAAAGAAAACTTTTAAAGATAAATAAAAGGTTAACAGAAGAAAACAGTATAAAGTTGATAACATCAACAAATGTAAAACAAATAATCAAACAGACAGATTCATTCAGAGATAATCAGAGTACATTCAAAACAAAACATGATTCAGAAAAAGCAAAAACAGAATAAAATAACACTTAAAGTGCATAAACATAAGAACTAAGATAAGCGTGATGCAAGAAGTTTAAGGATGTGGGTCATCTCATAAGTAGATTCCTCTTTCTTAGCCATCCATTTCTGTATGTTGTCTGTTTTCTCATCTTGTTTTTCCATCCAAGATTTAATTTCAGATTGACCAGCTTCCTGCACATCAATCTTGTCTTCTAGGTCTGGATTCTCTTTCTTAACTTCAGAAGAAGTAGTATGAGCAGATTCAGATGCAGGAGTAGGAGTAGAGTCAATGATCATTGCAGATGCAGATTCTGGAGGCACAAATTCAGATGGTTGGTCTACAATCATCAGAGCTAATGGATTGGTTTCCAGAGTGACTTTAGGAGCAGTCTTCAATAGTCTCGGAAGTAGCAGTTACTCTAGAAGTTAAAGGTGCATCCTCAAGAAGCAATGTTAGAGATCTGTTCACATTCCATATCGTATGTCTAACAACTTCAGCAAATCTGACCTTTGCGTCATCAGAGCAAATGGTCTTCAGATTAGAAGCCACAGAGTTAAATCTGTCAATGAACTTAATCCAACATTCTTTAGAAGCTTCTGGATTAATGCTTGAGAGACATTCCTTCTTTACAGAGTCTAAAATCATCCTTATTTCTTTCTTTCTTAAAATTAGCAAATAAAACATCAACATTCAACCTAGATTTAGGTTTGAGGTAGGCTTCCAGAGGTGATGGTTTGGGTTGTTCTGGTGGGGGTGGTATGGTAAAGGTTGGGATAATGAACAGAGGACGAGGATAAGAAGGTAATGAAGGATGTTTAGGTGATGAAATGATAGCTTTGGATCTGGATGAAGATAATTTGGGAAACAGGAACTGTTTGAAGTTGGATACAGAGGGAATAACATCAAATGATGTAGAAGTATAGGGGATAAAAACAGAATTTTGAGAGTGCAGAGGTTCAGATGGAATGATATCTGGTTGTTGTTTTATATAGATTTGAAGTATAGAGGGAAGGATAGTTGAAGAAATAGGTTTATATGGAATGGTAGGTGCAGATGCTTCTCTTCTGATATAATTTTTTTTGAGTTTTAGACCATATGGAAGGGGATCAGAGGGATGAGGTTTGAAAGAAGTAAAAGAAACAAACTCAGATGTTCTTGGTTCATATCCACGGAGTGAGGGTGGTGAGTTTACTTCTGGGGGAAGATTAGATTCAGAAGAAAAACAAGATGTGGAAGAGATATCAACCAGAGTTGTCAGAGGTTGAATATCTAAAACATCAGAATCAGATATGAAAGGTTCAGATGGTTGGATAGATTCTGGTTCAGGATTAGAAGGAATGGATTGTTCTGGTTGTGGTTGTTGTTGTTCTGGTTCTTGTGGTGTTGGTTCTGTAGGTTTAGAAATTTGTGGTTCTGGTGGGGGAATTTCAGATGATTGTTGTGTTGCAAGTGTTTGTTTGTCAGAGGGGGGAATATCAGATGGTTGAGAAAGTGTAGGTTCAGAAGGAGTTGGTTGTTGTTGGGGTACAGAAGAAACTGTTACAAAAGGTTTCTTTGGTTTAGAAACACGAGGAGGAGAGGGTATAGGTTCATAGACAGGTGGATCAAATGTTAATACCTCTTTGACAGTTTCCAGAATAGAGTCTAAACTTGCCTCATGCGGATTAGCCTTTTGCTTCTTGACTCTCTTGGGTTTAACAGAAGCAGCTTCACCAGTAGCCTTCCTCTTGGGTTTTGAAGAACCTTCTTCAAAAACCTTTCTCTTCTTTTTGTGTCTTGCCTCATAAAGATCTGGTGCAGGTTCACCTGCTTTCTGAACCAGATTTGCTGGTAGAGGAGTTCCATCTTTTAGACACTCTGGAATGTACTCCAGAATAATTTCCCTTGGTTCATTAGCGAAGAACATAGAAAAATCATTCACTGGTATCCTTCTTTTGCTAACCTCTTTAAAGTTCATCTGATTTGGTGCAGAAGTGAGTTCTTCAACAACCTTCATCCTCTAAAGACTCTTCTCATTCAGAGGTTTTCCTACTACAGAAGCTAACTCTTCCTTTAATCCAGCTTCTACCAGATGTCCAACCAGACCATTCTCAGTCAGAGTGTCTGAAATAAGTCTTCCCATTGGAATCCAATTCCTCATCTTCTGATGTTTGGTTCTTACCTCTTCCCTTGATTGTTTTATGTGTGTCCATAGATGATTGAAAAGAAGATACGGTAGATCCACTTATGTGCTCTGACTCAGACAGTACATAAAGTACATCTGATCAGTGTTTACATAGTCAGGAGAGTTTGAAGAATTCCTGTGGTGAATGCATCCCATAAACATCTTGGCCCAGATCCTGTAACTTGGCTTCAAATCTTTCACCTTGTTAGAAGCTTCTCCAGATGAGCAAACTTCTCTATACATATCAGTCATATCAACACGCCCAGCTGACAGATTTGTAACACCATCAGTTTCTTCATAACCTATCAGCTTCCTTATTAGATCTTCAGTTATGATGATTTCTTTACCCAGAACATATGAGACAATGAACTTAGGCCAAGTGGTAGCATGTATCCAAAATTCCTTCACCAGACATGGATAAAATGGTCCCATCAGCCTATCAAAGAACTTGGTCCAACATTGAGCATCAACAATGGGACGAAGATCATACCCATTTTCAGCAAAAGATTCAAAGTTTACAATGGATTCACACAAGACTTCCAGTTTGTCAATAGGTGTGAGTAATATTCTAATAGGTACCTTGAATGCAACAACATCCATGTTGGATGATGAGACAACAACCATGGAAGATTGAAACTGAGCAGAAGTAGATGAAGAAGTAGCCATTGTTGTTCTTAAGAGAGTTTTAGGGTTACGAACGGTTTTGGGTTTAGGAAAGAGATGAAAACAATGAAACAAGAAGAAATGCATACAAGGGTGTTCGTGAGAGTGAAAAGTGTGAAATGTGTAAAGTTGTGGAATTTATAGAAGAAATTAGGGCACACAAGAGTCACACGTTCAGCATGTTTACACTTAGCATTTAATGGCATTTAATAAAAAGAATATAATCATTTCAAGCAATTAATGATTCTGACAAATTGGGGGGAAAACGAGAAACCAATATTCAAAACAGTACCTCAAACGTCTTTTCAGTATTGTGCACTCCACCTTTTCAGATTTAGAGTTACACGTGTTTGCTTGCATGTGCTTCTGAAACTTCTTTGAGAAATGAAACGTTAGCCAATGTTCAGATCCTCTGAGGCTTGTTAGTTCAGATTTGCACACAATAAATAAAATAATAAACAATTAAATAAATAGATGTAATACTTCATAGTTAAAACATTTTCATCTGAGAAAATTTTCTTCTGATAAACATTTTATTCTGGACAGAAATCCATACTTATATTTTTCAGAATAAATTTAAATCTATCTTCAGCAAGGGGTTTTGTAAAGATATCGGCCCATTGATGATCTGTATCAACAAAGTTTAAACTGATAATTCCCTTCTGAACATAGTCTCTAATGAAGTGATGTTTTATCTCTATATGTTTTGCCTTAGAGTGTAAAATATGATTTTTAGACAAACATATAGCAAAAGTATTATCATAGAAGATTGAAATGTTACTCTCATGGATCTGATAGTCTTCTAGTTGACTCTTCATCCAGAGCATCTGAGTGCTACAACCAGCAGCAACAATGTATTCTGCTTCTGTTGTTGAAAGCGCAATAGTGGGTTGCTTCTTGCTGAACCAAGAGATCAGATGACTTCCAAGAAACTGGCAGCTTCCAGAAGTACTTTTTCTTTCAACTCTGTCTCCAGCGTAGTCAGCATCACAGAATCCAACTAATTTACAATCATCAGATCTTCTGTAACACAAACCCACATTATTAGTACCTTTCAGATACCTTAGAATCCTCTTAACAGGTGTTAAGTTAGATTCTCTAGGATCTGATTGGAATCTGGCACACAGACAAACACTGAATAGAATATCAGGTCTAAAAGCAGTCAGATACAGAAGAGAACCAATCATACCTCTGTAGAGCTTATGATTTACCTTCTTACTTACCTCTTCCTTTCCAAGAGTGCTTGTAGGATGCATTGGAGTCTTTGCTGATTTGCTTTCAGTCATGTTAAACTTCTTCAGAAGCTCCTTCACATACTTAGTCTGATGTATGTAAGTGTGTTCTGGAGTTTGATTGACTTGGATGCCCAGAAAGAATCTGAGTTCTCCCATCATGCTCATCTCAAATTCAGCCTACATAGAAAGAGGAAACTCCTTTCCCAGCGTAATATTGGTAGATCCAAATATAATATCATCTAC
Source organism: Lathyrus sativus (assembly GCA_963859935.3). NCBI lineage: Eukaryota > Viridiplantae > Streptophyta > Magnoliopsida > Fabales > Fabaceae > Lathyrus > Lathyrus sativus. The sequence goes on from OZ012741.1 coordinate 63,925,583, forward strand.
GTAAATTTGACAAATTAACAAATCTTTCGTAAATGATTTACAGAAGAGAGTTGTATCCACTTTTCCTTTGATAAAATTCTTTTCCAGAAGAAAATTACTTAATCTCTCATACCAAGCTCTGGGAGCTTGTTTTAAACCATAGAGTGATTTTTTAAGTTTAAAAACATGTTCTGGAAATTTATCATTTTCAAAGCCAGGAGGTTGATGAACATAAACTTCCTCTTCTATAATACCATTTAAGAAGGAACTCTTAACATCCATCTGATAAAGAGTGATGTTACTTTGTGCAACAAAAGAAATGAGTAGGCGTATAGACTCTAACCTGGCCACAAGAGCATAAGTCTCTATGTAGTCAATTCCTTCTTGCTGACTATACCCTTGAGCAACTAGCCTTTCTTTGTTCCTTACAACTTCTGCTTGCTCATTCAATTTGTTTTTGAAGACCCATTTAGTTCCAATGATATTGAATCCTTTTGGTCTTGGAACCAGATCCCAAATGTCATTTCTGGTGAATTGATTTAGCTCTTCTTGCATAGCAAGTATCCGCTCATTATCATTTAGAGCTTCATCTACAGAAGTTGGTTCAATGATAGACACCAACCCAAAAAGTGATGTTGCAGATGATCTGAGGAAAGACCTTGTTCTGATAGGGTCATCCTTCTTCCCAATTATCACATCCTCTGGGTGAGAGGCTTTGATTCTGGATGATGATCCCTTAACATTTGGTTCTTCAGAAATATTCAAATCGTTCATTTGAGCAGCCAATGGAGTTGCATCTGGCGTTGCTTCTGGTTCTTTCACTTGAGCCTTTTCTGCCTCTGAGTCTTCAGAGTCTGTGAGAATTACTTCTCTATCTGCAAAATTAACAAGCTGCTTTGGCTTTTGATTTCCAAGCTTATCATCAAGTCTAACATGAATTGATTCTTCCACAATCCGTGTCTTAGTATTGTATACTCTGTAGCCTTTAGAGCGTTCAGAATACCCAAGCATGAAACACTTCTGTGCTTTAGAATCAAACTTGTTCAGATTCTTTTTATTATTCAACATAAAACATATACATCCAAAAGGATGGAAATAAGAAATGTTGGGATTTCTATTCCTCCACAATTCATAGGGAGTCTTCTCCAGAAGAGGTCTTAGAGACACTCTGTTCTGAATATAGCAAGCTATGTTATTTGCTTCTGCCCAAAAATATTTTGTCAGATTAGTCTTGTTGATCATGGTTCTGGCCATTTCTTGCAATGTTCTATTTTCCCTCTCTACAACTCCATTATGTTGTGGAGTTCTAGGGCAGGAGAAATCATGTGCAATGCCATTTTCCTTAAACTATTTTTCAAAATATTTTTTTTCAAATTCACCACCATGATCACTTCTGACTTTAACAATTTTAAAATCTTTTTCATTCTGGACTTGTTTGCAGAAGTCAAAGAATACATAATGTGACTCATCCTTGTGTTTTAGGAATTTCACCCATGTCCATCTGATGTAGTCATAAACAATGACTAATCCATACTTCTTGCCTCTGATGGATGTAGTTTTCATTGGTCCAAACAGATCAATATGAAGTAACTCTAATGGTCTTGAGGTTGAAACAACATTTTTAGTTTTAAAAGAAGATTTTGAAAATTTTCCTTTTTGACATGCTTCACAAAGAGCATCTGAGTTGAACTTCAACTGAGGAAGTCCTCTGACCAGATTGAGTTTATTAATCTGAGATATACGTCTCATACTAATATGCCCCAATCTTCTGTGCCAGACCCATTGCTCATCATTAACAGGCAAAAGGCATTTTACATTTTGAACCTTAAGTTCTGAAAGATTGATTTTATAAATGTTTTTCTTCCTCTTTCCATTAAATAGGATTGAGCCATCCTTTTGACTGTCAACCTTGCAACATTTTTGATTAAAGATTATGTCATAACCATTGTCACTTAATTGACTTATGGACAATAAGTTATGTGTTAATCCTTCAACAAGGAAGACATTAGAAATGGAAGGAAGATTACCATTGCCAATAGTTCCAGAGCCAACTATCTTGCCCCTCTGGTTCCCTCCAAACTTGACGTCTCCTCCAGATCTAAGTTCCAGGCTTTGGAACATAGACCTTCTTCCCGTCATGTGACGCGAGCAGCCAGAGTCCAGGTACCAAGATTGGTGTTTTGACTTTGCTGCTAAAGATGTCTGCAACAAATATTATTTTGTCTTTAGGTACCCAGATCTTTTTAGGTCCTTTAGGGTTAGTTGCCTTAAAGTTTTGTCTGAACTTCTGTCTTCTGACAATAGATTTGTTCTGACTAACTTTAGGTTTAAACACAGGAATGTTTTGACCAGAACGTGTGTGTTTAATAATATTAAGATGACCATACTTAAAAGTAGAATACAGAGGAGTATGCTTAATGATTAGTTTATCAACAGATGTTGGATTTAAATCTTTCTCAGAAGAAGATTCATATCCAATACCCTGCCTGTTATTTCTGCTTACACCATAGATCATTGAAGCCATCTTGCTTCTCTCTAGGCTTCTTGCAAGAAACTTCTGAAAACTATAGTCATATTCTTCTAAAATATTTTTAAATTTTGACTTAGTTTCAACTTCAGAATCTTGTTGAGCTTTTTCTAATTCATTTTTAATTTTTAAATTGTTTGCTTTGAGCTCAGCAATTTCTGATTTCAGAAGATCATTCTCAGATACAAGATTGTTTTCACGCTTATTGTATTTGAGCTTAATCTTACTATAGTTTTCCAATATTTCAAATAAACTCTCAATAAGTTCTGCTCTAGAAAGTTAAAAAAAACCTCCTCAGAATCTGATTCTGACTCTGATTCTGATCCAGATGTTTCTGCATGGTCTTCTACATCATCCATGAGTGCCATGTTTGCACATTCTTCATCTGAGTCTGATGAAGATTCAAATGCATCTGAATTATCCCAGGTTTCCATCAGAACTTTCTTTTTATGATCAGACTTCCTTTTTGGCTTCTCCTTTTGAAGCTTTGGGCATTCATTCTTGTAGTGCCCAGGTTCCTTGCATTCATAGCAGACAACCTCTTTCTTTCCAGATCTTCTGTGTCCAGAAGACTCTTTGCGTTGATCTGGTTTCCTGAAGTTTCTGAATTTCTTCTGCTTATGCTATCAGAGTTTGTTGATCCTTCTGGACAGTAGGGACAACTCATCTTCTTCTTCAGAAGAAGATTCTTCAGAACTTTCTTCTATAACCTGCAACGCTTTAACAGATTTGTTAGAATTTAAAGCAACTGACTTACCTTTCTTTTGGGGTTCGTCTTCTTCTAGTTCAATCTCATGACTCCTCAGAGAGCTGATCAGTTCCTCCAGCGTGATCTTGTTCAGATCCTTTGCTAGCTTCAAAGCAGTGACCATTGGCCTCCATCTGATTGGCAAACTTCTGATGATCTTCTTAACATGATCAATAGTGGAGTAACCCTTGTCCAGAACTTTCAAGCCAGCTGTGAGAATCTAGAATCTAGAGAACATAACTTCTACAGATTCAGATTCCTCCATTTTGAAGGCTTCATATTTCTGGATCAGCGCCAGAGCCTTGGTCTCCTTGACTTGAGAATTCCCTTCATGAGTCATCTTCAAAGATTCAAACATACCAAATGATGTTTCTCTGTTAGTAATTTTCTCATACTCAGTATGAGATATAGCATTTAGTAGTATGGTTCTTACTTTATGATGATTCCTGAATTCTTTCTTCTGAGCTTCAGTCATGGATTTTCTGTCTATCATTTTGCCATCCCCGTCAGTGGGGTGAACATAGCCATCAATGATTAAATCCCAAAGGACAACATCATATCCTAGAAAGAAGCTTTCAATTCTATCTTTCCAGTAGTCAAACTTCTCCCCATCAAACATAGGGGGTTTAATGTTGATTCTATCTCTGTCCTCATATCTGTTGTTGTTGGATGTTGAAGCTTCAGCCATAATGTATCAACCAAAATATATCAAGAGTTTTCTCAATTGATCTTTTGTATTCACGGTGAAGTGAGAGCACTAACAGAATCAGAGCTCTGATGCCAACTGAAGGTGAGAAAAACGCTTATAAGGGGGGTTGAATAAGGGTTTTGAAATAAATATGGAAATAAAAACAACACAATATTTTTATCCTGGTTCGTTGAACTCAACTAATCCAGTCCACCCTATCAAGGTGATTTACCTTTCTCCACAAGGACTTAATCCACTATATTCAAACAGATTACAGTGTCAAACACTAAGAACAACTGTCTTAGTCTTCTCAAGAAATCCTGACCACAACTTGGTCTTCTTAAGGAACCTGTTACAAATAAATGTAAACTAACAAGTGTTTAAGTTGCTTCTAAAAAGCTATATCACAAACTGTGATTTTTACACTTAGATTAAGAATGAATAAAAACTATTCAGCTTTGAGTAAGAAAGATTGTATGAGAGTTGTTGAATAATTCATTGTAGATTCGTTAACCTTGAAGAGATGTTGAAGACGTCATTTTATAGTGCTGAAAGTCCAATGCTTGAAGACTGTGTAGGTAGAGTAGCTGTAACCTTTTGTCTTCACATGACTTTTCCTTTTCTCAAAAGTGGAATATTCAGAGAAATGCCTTTTTCCTAAATCCTTGTGTCTATCACAAATAAGGAATAGTTCAGTTGGAGAGGATATTGAGAATAGTACCAAGTCTATTCACGTGCTGACATCTTTTCAAACGTAAACAACATCAGATCCTCTGATGTGCTTTGTGTTCTTCAGATTAGATTCAATGATATCAGAGTTGCAGCAACAGTGCTTCAGCGTGAGTGATCTGATTAGAGCATACTTGTTTATCAGAGCCTTTGTACTTGCAGTATAAAGTACATTCAGAGTCTTCTGAAACAATGCTTTAAACTCTTCATACAAAATATTCAGCTACGCTTCAGATGCTTTTGCAACTTCTGCTTCAGAGTCTTCTGCAGCTTCTGCTTCATAGTGTCTTCTGGCAGCGCTCAGAGTCTTCTGATGACTTGCTTCTGATGCTTCAAAGCTTTGCGTAGACTACTGTTCAGATGCATTTTTGCTTCCATAAGAATATTTATTTTAATATCTAAAACAAAAACACTTGAACAAAATTAGAGTATATATTTTCTTAATACAAAATTTCATTAGTGTTATCATCAAAACATAAAGATATATTGAACATCAATCTATGTTCTAACAGTTCGGTGTAACATCACCTACATCTGGGGGCTACCAAGCCAGGAAGGAAATCCATTATTAGCAGAATTAATTCAGAGCTAAACTCCCCCGTTTACAACCCCTCTCTTAATCTTTACCCAATGCAATTTCTGCCTAGAGACCACTAGACAAGAGTATACCCACTCACCCCCCCTCAATCACAACAGTGAAATACATTTAAATACAAAAGATAGACTTTAGAAGACACTCTTCAAAGTCACAATACTTGATTTTGCTTAATAGCTTCAATCAAGGACAATGAACACAATAGTTCATACACACTAACCATAGCAATTATACAGCATACAATTGCTTGGCACACAAGTATCCTAAGACACACGTGAAGAACCAAACTTCTTCACTCACAAAACAAACTTGAAGAGCAACATTCTTCACTCACAAATATGTCTACCACAATTTATCAAAAGATACAAAGGGTGACTTACACACAAGGGACTCTCAAACCCTAGACCTTTATTTTACAGTTAAGTTGTTCTTGATGTGAGTACTTGTTTTCCTCTGCTTCTGCTCCTCCTTAAATAGCAATGCAGACTGGGCTTGGACTGCTCCAAAGTAACAAACATTAGTTTTACCAAAGTAAAAATAATTTCCACAGTTCAAGGTGCTGTTAAATTAGGTCATGATACTGCCTAGAATCTCGTCTGAGATGACCAAGGAACCCTAACAGGTTTCCTGAAATCTAGCCTGAGATATATCAGGAATCATAACAAAAAACAAACCCTGCACGCCTGATGTCATACGATCAATGTCATAACATTCAGTCATGACATTAAGCTTTGCTTACTTTTAGCTTTCCAACTTGCCCTGCTGAACACTTCTGCAAAAAAATTTTCATGACAATAGAAACAAATGTTTTATAGTTTCCTAAAAAGTCTCAAAGATCCTTTTTATGAACACCAATTAAATCTGCACTTTGTTCCTAATAAGTCTCTTTGGCCTTCACATACTGATGAGGTATTTCCAACAGGATCTCATCAAACCAAAGCACCTCTGTCAAGAGAAATAAAATAGCAGCCCCTGCTGTACCAGACAGTGATGTCATGACGTACAATATGACATCCATGACAACAGTTTTTTTCCTTCAGCTTCTGCTAGCTCCTGCTGCACCAGACAGCGATGTCATGACTTTGGTAATGACATCCTATTCAAAACACATGACATCAGTTCTGTCATCAGCTTCTGCCAGCTCCTTCTGCATCCAGATAACGATGTCATGACTTTGATAATGACATCCTGTTCAAAACACATGACAGTAGTTCTGTCATAACAGTAGATGAAGATGTTGTGATATCTGGCTTAACATTAGTGCAGAATCATATTTTACCAAAATTTAGCCAATCCTAGAACCATAGAAATATGGTACTAACAATCTCCCCCTTTGGAAAATTTTGGATAAAACACGCAAACAACATCAGGTCAGTAGCAGTAGATAAGTACAGTAGATACCAACACTTTACTCCCCCTCGGTTTAGTCAAAAATTGACAAAAATTGGAGTAAATGTACATACTACTCAGTTGTCATGCTGCACATGGTGTCCAAGTCTGACATTTCTTGATCCCTAATCAATATAAAGACTGCACCACTTCAGCAACAATCCATGGTCAAGGATTTAAACACTGCTGAACTCTAGCTTACAGGTCACCCCCTGTTGAACTCACTGAAACAGAGTAAAATCAATCCTGATTTCAGCCCATCATGTATGACATCAACTCCTTTACTTTGGTTCTTAATGCACCAGCCACAAGGCTTATTATTTCCAAAGTAGTCCATACATTTCATGAAGATCTCAGAAGGACACAACAACAGCAACTTAACAGGTCATTACAAACACCAGAACATCATAGAGAAATAAACTCTCATGTAGCTTCCTCAGAGGCATACTGTTCAGACAAGTAGTGCAGCTACACATCATACAGGTACACAGCTCCCCCTGTCATGCATAATCAACACTCCCCCTAAAAGAGAGAACCCAAACACATGAAGACTCTCTTCATCATACACTGCAACTTTACATTCCTTGTTTTACAGCTCATACTATAATAGAAGATGTAGACAAAACTGTCTGCAAGATCGCTCAGATTCAGCTAGGAATATCTTTAAAATGTCAGAGTAAATGTCTTGTTTCCTTGACTTCTATATGCACAAAATCAGAGTTGATGATGTCTTGATCTTCATCTTAATATTACTCCCAATAAAGCTTGTGCAAATCTGATTTGATCCATTGGCACCTAATGACAGACCCAAAAGGAATACACTGTCATGTTCACCATGAGCTTAGAGCAGTAACACAATGTCGCAACATCTAGTCTGACATTCTATCTTCATAAAATCCCAAACTGTTTGAAACCACAAACAATCTTGATACATAACTGCACTCTTGCAACAACACATTCTTGATAAACGTATAACTCCCCATATCAAGGATAACCAGTGCTCGTTTAGAAGCACGTGAATGGAAAACATAAGACTCATCTTCATGTCTTCAAGAGCTCACTCTCTGTTCAACACACCTGCTGAACGCATTCACTAACTGCTTGTACCATAAGCAAATAGTACACCCATCAACCAAAAGCTCTCCCCTATCTTTGATAAGAGCTGCTCCAAGATCACCAAATTATATCTCAAGTCTAACTCCATGCTCAAGCAGAGAAAAGGCACCAAACTGATCCACCTCTTCCTAGAGTTACTTGTAGCAGAAGAAACCACTTCTCCACAAGTATTTTGACCTTAGCCTCAGATAAACATCCCATAAACCAAGACATTCTTTACCTCATCATTCTCCCGTATGACAAGATAGAGTACTTCTTAGTCAAGATGTGAATCACAAGTTCCACACCAGATCTTCAAGTCCTTCTCCAAGTAGAGCCAAACCAGATGATACATATCACAGACACATCATCCACTAGTTCTTTATATGCCCACAACTAGACTTACTACTGCCTAGTAATCCAACTGAAGATCTTCAGAGAACACAGCTCCACCAGCTTGATCAAATACACCTCCAACAAAGGGTAATCTTCCATACACAACTTAGGGCTTTTACCACAAGCTCTAATATATGAACAGAACCAGATCCTCCTTTGGTCTTCAACCAACTAACCTTCTACATAAGAGTAATTAGTTCCAAGCATGAACAGTCCCAGACCCTTATGTGGTCTCCAAATAACTACTCTTTTGCACAAGAATAGTTTTCTAAAGGCTCACTTTTTAAATAACCAAATGCCACTATTTGGTTACTCAGCATCTTTCAGAGCTCTAGCAAGCTTGATCTTCATATCCTACATGCTCTAAGGCAACTTAGATACACCAAGACTTGGACCTGTAACACCTACTTCTTCATACAGCTCCTGTAAACTGCATGAGATAACATCAATTCCATTCATACCTGAGAAGATTATCTTCAAATGATTTACCACAACATCCATTAAGGCTCTGAAGTTACTGCTTGGTGTCACAACATCTGATAAGACATCCTGTTGATGAGTTCAGGCTTTCATTCTGTCACTTAGAATAACCTTATCACTCTATCAGAATAAGAGTTCCATGTTCACAGAGACTAGACACCCTCTATTATGCTTTAACAGATACCTTGAACCACATTTGCTTCAGGAACTCTTCTTTAGAGAAACCAATCATGCCAAAGCTTGACTCTTCAGAGAGGAGGAAAAAATCTTTACAAAAGGAATCCCGTTTTCCTTAAGTAGAGACTTCTTCAGAAAATCAGAGATAACTGCCACTTATCCTTGACCTCCAAGCTGAGAAAGGTTACATGCTCCTATGCACTTAGATCAGAAATAAACTGACCCAAGCAGAGCTACCAGCACCATCTTCTAACCAGTTTCTTGCCAGGAAACTTTCTAAATACAGATCATATGCTGCTGCACTCCAATAAATTGATCCAAGAAGAATGTCCTCATCTTCACTTCCATCAACACTACATTCTTAGTTTCTTGCCAAGAACCTTGCTAGAATAAAGACAGATCCTACCACACATGTGTATGGTACCAAGATCATCAGAATCAACTGCACAATCTCTAGTGATGGAATGTATCAACATCTGGTTGAACATCAAACCTTTGAAGTTGACCATACAAAACAAGGGCCAGATGCTTTGTGCAATAAAAGAGATCCTTCTTCCAGAAGACAAACTTGGATCATCCACCTGATGAACCAACAGAACTTTGACAATGTTGATCATTATGCATAATCAATTAAATACTTGTGCATTCCACAAATAGAGATTGATCTTAAATCCATATAACTTGTCGAGAATGCCAAATGATTACACTTCAGCAATACCAAGAATATTCTTTAGTATAACTATCTTTTATGTTGAAGCAACAAGGCTGCCACCCTCTCTTATGACTTCCTCTGCTGATAGAATCCTTGCAAGTTATGAGTGGTGAAAATAAATCACTTCCCACACAGCAGAACAATCCAAGCATACAAGCAACAACCCAGGCACTCAAACAGCACAACTACAACATTCAACAATATGAATATAGGGCAATCTTCTCTCAGGGCTACCAGAGTTCTTTCATCAAAAAAATATGCAGGGGAACCACCAAAAGAACATCTTCAACATGCCCTAAACAAGCTGTCAGAACATTTATAGGTCATCATACAGAAGTAGCCACTCCTCCTTTGGCAAATCCTTCAGCAGATCATAAAAGCTCCTATATCAGAAGGCACATCAGCAGATACACAGAATCCTTGGCAACCTCCTCCTAAACTCCATAAACAACAACTCAAATGTTTATAAAGATCAGAAACTCAGCTGTAGCTTCTCCTTGTTTGAACCACCAGAAAGTATCTCCCAAGATCTCATCCAGAACAGACAGGATGCCTGCTCTGATACCAATTGAAATTTTGGTATACAGATCTCATATGTCCGAAGAACATTGATCTCTGCTGAAACAAGGATGAGAATAAATCATGACCAATTTAAATTTCTTTAAATTGTACCAATGTCATGGCGTCTGTTGTGACATCAGAAGGCTGACAGACTTATTTATCTCACCATTTAAGTTGTGCAGAATTGTAAATGCTGAAAGATAAATAACACAATGAATTGTTAACCCAGTTTGGTGCAACATCACCTACATCTGGGGGCTACCAAGCCAGGAAGGAAATCCATTATTAGCAGAATTAATTCAGAGCTAAACTCCCCCGTTTATAACCTCTCACTTAATCTTTACCCAATGCAATTTCTGCCTAGAGACCACTAGACAAGAGTATACCCACTCACTCCCCCTCAATACAACAGTGAAATATAATTCAATACAAAAGACAGACTTTAGAAGACACTCTTCAAAGTCACAATACTTGATTTTGCTTAACAACTTCAATCAAGGACAATGAACACAACAGTTCATACACACTAACCAAAGCAATTATACAACATACAATTGCTTGGCACACAAGTATCCTAAGACACACGTGAAAAACCAAACTTCTTCACTCATAAAACAAACTTGAAGAGCAACACTCTTCACTCACAAATATGTCTACCACAATGTATCAAAAGATACAAAGGGTGACTTACACACAAGGGACTCTCAAACCCTAGACCTTTATTTTACAGTTAAGTTGTTCTTGATGTGAGTACTTATTTTCCCCTGCTTCTTCTCCTCCTTAAATAGTAATGCAGACTGGGCTTGGACTACTCCAAAGTAACAAAGATTAGTTTTAAAAAAGTAAAACTAATTTCCACAGTTCAAGGTGCTGTCAAATTAGGTCATGATACTGCCTAGAATCTCGTCTGAGATGACCAAGGAACCCTAACAGGTTTCCTGAAATCTAGCCTGAGATATATCAGGAATCATAACAGAAAAATAAACCCTACACGTCTGTTGTCATACGATCAATGTCATAACATTCAGTCATGACATTAAGCTTTGCTTACTTTTAGCTTTCCAACTTGCCCTGCTGAACACTTCTGCAGAATTTTTTTCATGACAGTAGAAACAAATGTTTTATAGTTTCCTAAAAAGTCTCAAAGATCCTTTTTATGAACACCAATTAAATCTGCACTTTGTTCCTAATAAGTCTCTTTGGCCTGCACATACTGATGAGGTATATCCAACAGGATCTCATCAAACCAAAGCACCTATGTCAAGAGAAATAAAATAGCAGCCCCTGCTGTACCAGACAACGATGTCATGACGTACAATATGACATCCATGACATTATTATTTTTCTTCAGCTTCTTCTAGCTCCTGCTGCACCAGACAGCGATGTCATGACTTTGGTAATGACATCCTGTTCAAAACACATGATATCAGTTCTGTCATCATCTTCTGCTAGCTCCTTCTGCATCCAGACAGCGATGTCATGACTTTGGTAATGACATCCTGTTCAAAATACATGACAGCAGTTCTGTCATAATAGTAGATGAAAATGTTGTGATATCTAGCTTAACATTAGTGCAGAATCATGTTTTACCAAAATTTAGCCAATCCTAGAACCATAGAAACATGGTACAAACAATAAATAGTAAAAAATAAAAAATAAATAAGGGTAAAATTGGCATTTATAAAAAAATGTAGGGGTATGAGGTAAGTTTTTATTCTTTTTTTAATGTATCTTATGGATACTAGTGAATATATAAAATACATTAAAATTTGGGTTATTTTCCCACCCCTATACATTTACCACAGTGAAAAGTCACACCTGCCTTTAGAATTTGAAGATACATCTTTGAGTACGGATGTTTAAGTCATTTTCATTGCAAATTGTTGAGCCGCTTTCATTTTGCTAAAAATTAATCAGGAGATGATCTCTGTATATGAGGGTGAATCTGAAGACGCATCTTCGTAAAAACCCTTCACTTGAATATAGGGAATTTTGTGGAGATGCATCTCCAGACGCGTTTTATTCACATCTTTGCGCTAAACCCTTCCTTATTCCTTTTTTCATATTCTACAAACTAAAAAACCTATTTACTATTTTGCTGCAAACCATTTCCAAACCCCATTTGAGCAAGTTTCTTCAAAAAGACTCACTCCATTCTACTTCATTTTCTACAAAGTCACTCACTTCATTCAAACCACAACTCTAATTTGGTAAGTTTCTCATTTCATTTCATTTTTTTGAGGTTTGAATGATGTTTTAGGTAACATGGGTTGTTTAAGATGTATTAAAGTGTAGTTTAAAATAGGTAGCTAATATCGAGATGAATTACCATTTGGTTTGATTTTAGGGCAAAGTTTCAGCCGTTTTCTACAACTCTTGAATTTATCTGGAGATGCATCTCTAGATTTTCTTTTAACTCTTTTAGGAGATGTATTTTCGGGTTTGTCCTTCTTACATTTTAATGTTATTTTCTGGTTTTATTACAAGTAAAATGACTGAAAGGCTCAGTCATGTTTCCCAACATGTGTCTTGTATGATGGGACATGACAAAGGGAAAGACTACGAAGCCACAGGTCAATGATACCTCTTTTGATGGTTCACATGGTTGAGCTTCATAACCATCTACTTCTTTTTCCCAAAGTTTCCTGTCTCAACCATTTACTTCACGGGACCACATGTCCCTTGCTTATGAAGGCCATGAAGCCTATAAGGCCAATCAGGAGGAACCCATTATTGATATGGATGCCCCTGTAGAGAGTTATCTAGGAGGCCCATTTGACACATATTTACTTCATCTTTATGGAGACCATGTTGTTAGACATGTTTGGGAAGGAGGGGAATACTTTTTTACTTTTGCATTACGTTTGTTTTAACCTAATTTAATCTTGATTGATGGTGATATATTTAAATTTATAGGAGCATTTGTGTTTGAAATTCGTAAACCAAGGAGGGAATATATTTGATTTGGAACAAACCTAAGAAGATTGATTCCAGAATGGTATATGCTACTATGGACTTGTCGATTCATGTTTTGCTGCATGCATGACCATAAACCACGACATGCAGGGGGGAATTTGCAGAGAGATGAAATTTAGAGATTTCATATGTCCACCTTCCTATTCGAGAGATGACTGTCACTCTATATGATGTCTCGTGCCTTCTAAATTACAGGACCACAGAAGCCTCGGTCGAGAGGAAATCAGTGAGATGCTGGTTACATATTTGGGGACTGGCCCAAATGAGGCCAAAAATGAGGTGGCTGACACCAGAGGTCCTCATGATATATTTAAATTCTTAGAATAACTTTATAAAGACTAGTTGATATGGTCTGAGGACGCCGACGGTGATGATATGTAAGTTGAGTACCATCGACAATGTGCATTAAGGTGTTACCTCTTGTTCTGGTTGGAACATCTATTTTTTTGGACAAAAGTGAAACTTACATCAATGTGATCTACCTTAAATACTTTATTGACTTGATGGGAATTCACGAGTACTACTAGGGGGCCGCCAATTTGGTTTACCTGTACGCGAAGCTGGGTGGGGGTTGTCTTTGGAAGACAAAACAAATGATAGGAAACTACAGGCTGCTTACAGTAATTTACTATTACTAAAATTTTATCTTAACCATTTTTAGAGATGGATTATCTCCCATTTTCCTCGCATCATCGGGTGGGAACCTGTGCCTAACTACATTAGAGATTGGCCACATGCTGCTGCCTTTGTCCCGCTCAAATAGAATCATGCGATCGAGCCATTTTGGGTGTATCTTGAATGTTATGTCGCATATGACATTTCCTTCTGCTCATATAGAGGTCACCGCCAGATGTATCAGCTGGACCTCATTTGTTATACCCCGGATGGATGGCATGTGAGTCAAGTCTGATGTATCTGTATCTTCCCGAGTGATTGATGTACAAATTTGGGTATTTGTAGATTGTTTTGAGACGCCCCTCAAAGTTCACTTTTCCTATTGTCCTCCTTAGATATCTTGATGCGATACTTGAGGATTTTGAGAGTCATTTGGTACCAGAGGAGTATCACAAGGTGCCAACTCCTTTACATTAGTCTTATGCAGACGACTACACTACATAGTTCTATAGAGTGTTAAACTCTATCATGACACTAAACACTCCTAGAAGACCACCCAGGTCATCTAATCAGGAGGTACTTGAGGCTAGGGATGACCACACCCAAGACGTAAGAAACTTCTCTCAGTGTATTATGGATATGGTGAGGTCAAGCATAAATGCAATACTTTTTGAGGAAGGTAGTCCCCAATTGGACCTCGTAGAAGGAGTTATCGCCGAGACACTAAATGCCTTGTCGTATAGGTGGAGAAGCCGAGAGATTAGACATATTGAATAGTTTTTATTTAGTTGTATTATTTTTTGTATTTTCGAAACAAGTTATGTATGACCGGTACATTTTGATTTTAATTTAATTAATATGTGAATTTTTTTAATGTATGTGTAGCATGTTCGAATCAATTAGTGTATCCGTTTTTTTTTTTAATTTATGCCTAAAATAACCTAAAATATAAGTTGGTATAAAAAATGTCAATTTGAGACAATGATGTTGTCTTGAAACCATTCAGGAGTTTTTCTAAAGATGCATCTCCAATATTTCCCATGAATAAACCTATAAATGACTTCAGGGGTATTTCAGAGATGGATCTCAGGAAACACCCCAAAAAATTGCAGAGATGCATCTCTGGATTAGGTTTGGAAAAAATGAAGCGCCTATCTGAAATACAAAGGCTAGTGTGCTTTAAGATGTGTTGCATCCCTGACACATGAATGACATTTTCAAATTTCCAAAAGTGTGGGGCACACCCTATAGAGTCAGATGAGCACTTCTCTAAAAATATATTCATTTTTCGATTAGAGGAATTGCAAATTAGTGAACTATAGAGGTGATTATAAATTAGTGAACTACACAAGAGAGAAGAAAATTCTAGGTAGGGGTGTAAGCTAATAAGAAAAAAACCAATTAAATCGATATTTCAAACCAAACCAAATTGAAATAAAAATGATTTTTTTTTTTTTGGTTTTAAAACCAAACGAACCGATGAAAACCAATGTGGTTTGGTTCGGTTCTCGGTTTTAGTTTTTAGGAACCACCAAATCGATGAACATAACCAATGGATATAATTACACTATAAATATTTTATTTCACCCTCATTAAGCCCATATTTTGTATCAGTCCAACCACTCTCCATTTTTATTTACACTTCATTCCTTTATGAAAAACACACATCTAAAACCAAACTTCAAAATATAGAAAGTAGAAACCATAAGTCAAACTTGCTTTCACTGAACTATTGCTCTCGCTGTCCACCACAAGTGTTTCTCTCTCTACCATCATTCTAATATGTTATGGTTGTCTTCTTGTTGTTTAAGTCCTCTTAGTTAATTTTCATTTTTTTTTACCATTTTTTTTTCTTCTTCTATAAAATTCCTTCTATTCTTGCTACAAAATAGTTTTGATGCGTGTTTGAGGTGTGAAACATGTTAATTGATGTGTGTTTTGTTGTGTTCTATTTGTTAAGCTTTTAAATCCCTTCCCAACCTTCGGATGCTAAGTGTCAATTTTTATGATATCAAACTTATTTCATGATGCAATGAAAATCATGTCACTATTTCGTATGGATTAAGAGAAACTTGTAATTTGTTTGAAAAACTAGAGCGTGAAATAAATTATATGAAATATATTATTTAAAAAACAATAACATAAAATACGTCGAAAAACACAATAGTGAAGAATCACTAATGAAAAAATACTCTAAAGCGAACAACCAAACCAAAATAAACCGAACCAAACTTGTTAGGTTGGTTCGAGTCAATTTAAAAAAAATATTAAAACCAAATTAAAGCAAACCAATAAAAATATAGTCATCAGTTCAAATATTTTTTTAAAAATTAAAAATTAATTCAAATCGAACCGATTATACTCCTAATTTTAAATGTGTTATTCTGGAATAGTAATAGCCACTTCAATCTTCAAAGAATTCAGTTGTTTTAATTTATCTTCTAATTTTTGTGTTGACTTCAAGCATTACGAAACTATCGACCTTTTAATTTTACTTTAATACCTCTAGTAATTTTAATATATTTTGCTATATGCTAGCACCATTGATAAAGCTAATTAAGTGCTAGCTAAAATAAAAACTTAATATTTTTAAAAATGTAATGGTAACAATATAAAATATTTTTATATTATTAATGCATATGAATTGAATTCATAATACAATGAAAAGTTAAAACTTTTACTCTTTTATTGATATTAGTTAGAAAAAAGTTTAAATGATAATAGCAATTAGGAAATCATTGTTGTCTTTTAGTCTTTTATTGATATTAGTTAGCAAAAAGTTTAAGTGATAATAGCAATTAGCAAAAAAGTTCAAAAAGTTTAAATGATAATAAGAATTTTAATTTTCATCAAAATTACTAGAAAAAAGGTTATACTTAAGTGAATGAGCTAAAGTATTACATGCTTGTGGTCTGTAAACTCAAGTGAATGCTTCATTTATTTTATACATAATATTTGTTTTTGTACAGAATTAATTTCAAATATCAAAGTGTTTTGTAAATTTTCAGATAGTAACTATAACTTATGCATTATTGTGTGTTTCACTTTGCTTAGGTTGAACATGTAAACAAGAAGCTAATATGTTGGATGTGTATGATGATATTGAAGGATACTTGAACTTCTTGATTGAAATGATCCACAACATTTCACAACAAAGGTAGTGTAGCTGCTCAGTTCAACTTTGATTTTTTATTTTTTATAATCATCATCAGTTGCTTGTGATTTGTTGAAATTAATTCTATAACAGATTTTCAATTTGAGGCAAGAGTATTCAAAATTACATTTTCCCTTTTATTAAAATTATGACAGGTTTGTTCATTTTAATATCACTTATTCACCAATTTTTTATATCAGTGTTGATATGATATCCAAATTATAATTAGGGCTTTATAAAACTTTGATTTCAATTTTAATTTTTTTTTTTTTTGCGAAAGTTAACTTCCATGCTTAATAAGGTGATAAAAATACACAAGAAGGAGAGAAAGGTTGAATTGTACATGTCAAAATATCGAAAATCTTTTTAATAACTGTTTCTGAACCATCAGATTCTGAATCACATTCAGAGTCTGATGTCAGAGTGAAGACAATAGTGAAAAGTTTACTTCATTTTCTTAACTTTGCTTTAGAACAAGAGGTGTCAAGCTCAAATTCTGATGCAAGTAAGAGACTGAATTAGGTCATATTGTGACTTCAGAGAATGTTTTCACATCGTAATATAAATGCAGAAGTAAATAAAGAGACACACAATATATCCTGGTTCCTCTCAACTGAGTGTAGTCTAATCCCCTTGTAACACAAGCTTTTAACTATAATCAAACTGATTACAATTGCTTAAGCTAGCAGCTCAAGACTTTCTGCTCAATCCCACAGAAAGACACTTTTACTCAAGTCTACAAGCATGAGACTTCCTTGCCTAGACCCTCATTCATGAATTCCTGCTCAATCACCCAGATCAAGACTTCCTTGCCTGAACTACCCGTTCAGAACCTCATACTTAAGCCCTTAAGTATGAAACTTCTTGCTCAATCACATTGACTGAGACTTTCTGCTCTGCCCGCAAGCATGTCACCTCAATGCCTAAACATCTAGCTCAAGATTTTTTGGTCAATCATCATAAAGAGACTTTACTTTGGGCATAAAGGCTAGAGTCTTCAGATCTCTAGAGAAATTCTTTTTGCTGATAACAAAAGAATCTTCAAATATTCAAAAAGAAACTATGTTGTACTTGAATATACTAAATAAGTCATTAACTATAAGATGATCATGCTTATGGAAACAATATTCTTACCTTTTGTGATAATATTGCTGCTAGTTAGTAGTCAGAGAAACCAATTTAGTGTTCATGAATCAAGCACATCTATCTGAAAAACTAAACTCTAGTTTCAAGAGAAAATGCTTAACTCTGAATGGAATATCAAAGACTAATGACTAACAGAAGATGTCTCACTTGAAGTCTAATCTTACTAGACTCTGATGACAGATATCTTATGAAGAACTGTCAGTCTCTGAGATTTAGAAAAGGAATCTTTGCTTCTGATAAGCAATTTAAGTAAAAATTTCTTTTAAAATCCTTGTCTTACTTTTTTTTAATAAAAAAATCCTTGTCTTACTTAAATTTCATAAAATTAAGAACCATCTAGTGTGTTCAAGAAATTTGTCGGGTAAGAACTTTTGGGTAATGATGTTTTCTTTTTATTACATCTATGGTCTCTATCCCTTGTCTTTATGTAACATAATTTCTTGTCACCTTTTTGTCCTTCTGACAAGACTCTTATTCCTCTGTGTTTAGAATATTATTCACTTATTTTTGTATATTCTTTTCATCTTTATTGATCAAATCAAACCTGAGATGAATTCTCTAGTCAATTCTTGAACGAATCAACTAGTTGTCATCAATAAAAAGTTTATGGATTTTGAAGAGCTGTTTAAGCTAGGTTTTAACTTTTGGAAGACTGTTTCTGAACAAGGTTAGAATGGATACTTTGAAATGCTTCATGGTTTTACTTATCCAAGTCTTGTCAAAAAAATTTGGTTAATGCATCCATTGTTGAGCTAAATCTTGAGTATGCTATCCTTTCCAGGGTTTTTGACGTTTTTATAACAGTAACCTCTAAGATGATTGCTAATGTAATCAACTGTGAGGAGATTGGAGAAATCTCAGGTACTCTTGTTTGGGAATACTATCTTCCAACTTTGTTTACTTTTGTAGATCCATCAAACCTTTCTCAGGCACAAATCTTCGTCCTGGTGCAATTGTTTGGAACTAGTTTTTGAACTCAAACTTGCTACCTATGGACAAGGATCTAGACCTCGCGGATTCTATTGAAAAAGGTTTGCTACTTATTCTCAATTAAGACATACAAATTGATCTACCAAAAATTATGTTTGACCATCTGAAAAATAATTTTTCATCCTTTCACAAGGGAAAAATATTCTTCATTCCTTATGGACAGATTTTTTTTGAACTGTTAATCCAACAAGGAGTTTCCATAACATTAGAGAACGATTCTTATAAAATATGGAGAGATAAGTTTGAAGTTATCTATGAGAGGTTCTAATGTTGGATATCTGCAATATATGCCCTGTAACTATTATTATCTTGTATTAAGAAATCTTTTGTTTTAATAAAAAATTATTTATGTTCTTGTGTTGTTTTAACTATTACATGTGCAAATATTAGAAAATATATAAAGATAAGCAAAATAATGTACTGCATATAGTGGTTAAAAATAAATTTCATTCATCAGAGAAGGATTACAAAAAGTGTGAGATGTTGGATCGAACTCTAGTATGATCGAAGTCTGTTCGCGAGTAATGTGTGTTATAGTCGAAGTTTGTCCTAACATGCATTAGTCAATATTGCTAGGGTTGTTAGCCTATTGAATTGGGCCTTGCTTGTAAGCCCAATTGTTTAAGTTAGCTTGTAATGGGTAATTGTTAAAAAGCCCATTAGGTTAGTATGCTATTTTTCTTATAAATAGGATACTAGTTTCTCAATCTTGTCATAAGGAAAAATAGGAAGATAAAATCCTAATTTCAAGAGAGAGAGGTTATTTTGTTATTCTTGTATACTTGCAATCTTGTTCTAAGAGAAAGGAAAGAATAACAGTTTAATAACCAATCCTTGTTGTTTTCTTCTTTATTAACCCTAACTCTTATGTGTTTCTTGATCATTAAGAAACTGTTTATACTTAGTTTTAAGGTATCCGATTCACAACAAATTGGTGCGGTGAGCATGGAGAAGATGCCTTCAACAAAGTATGACATTGAAAAGTTCACCGGAGTGAACGACTTCGGTCTGTGGCGCTTGAAGATGAAAGCCCTATTGGTTCAGCATGGTTATTTGGAAGCGTTGAAGGGTGAGGCAGCCATGAACGCTGCGTTAACGACAAAAGAAAAGACAAGCATGATCGAGAAAGCCCACAACGCAATATTCTTAAGCCTTGGTGATAAGGTTCTTCGACAGGTATCAAAGGAGACTACAACATCGGGATTATGGGTGAAACTTGAAAGTTTGTACATGACCAAATCTCTGGTGAATCGACTATACCTAAAGCAAGCTTTGTATTCATTCAAGATGAGTGAAGACAAAGTGTTGGCTGAGCAGTAGGATATGTTCAACAAGCTGATTCTTAATCTTAAAAATATTGATGTGAAGATTGATGATGAAGATCAAGCACTATTGTTGTTGTGTGCTTTTCCTAGAACACGTGCTCACTTCAAAGAAACTCTCTTGTATGGAAGAGAGTCCCTGACCTTTGAAGAAGTTCAATCAGCCTTGTATTCTAAGGACTTGAATGAACGAAAGGAGCATAAAACTTCGATGGTGGGCGAAGGTTTGGCTGTTAAGGGAAAATTCTTGCGAAAGGATGGTAAGTTCGACAAGAAGAAAGGTAAAAGTCAACAGAAGTCTTATAGTGGCGAAACATCTAGTATTTGATGTTATCACTGTAAGAAGGGGTTAGCTCTTAAATTCGACGCAATCTTGTAAAATAAAGAAATCTAAGGAGAAGCACTAAAAGCAGGTTGAAGGCAAGAGTTGGTCGAAATGTGTGAGGCAGCTGAGGGAAGTAGTCGAAGCACTCACTAGGATTGAAGGAAAACCACAAGGGCTTCGACCATTTTACTGTTTGGTGATTTATTAAAGATTTGAAATTCAAATAAATTGGAGGGAACAGTTTCGTTCGCCAAGTGGCTAGGAGGACACATGGCACCTTATGAACAGCGGATCCATGCATTGTGACAAGTGGCAAAAGATGGTGATGTTGGAAGTTATTCGTAGTTATTTTTTACTATTATAAATAGGGAGTCTTATACATGAAATAGGTGTGTTGTAATTTACTATTTGTACAAGTTACTCTTAGAATTATTCCAAGTATTCGAGCGTAGAGAAAGAGAGAATTACAGAGAATGTACGTGATGTAAACACACCATCTTTTATATTAATAAAATTTACTTTACTTGCTTTAAACTTTACAAAGTCTTCTTATTTTCCTTGCAACCTTCTTCTTTCTCTATGCAATTCCCCTCCCTTTGTCCTTAACCTTTCTTCCCCAAACAAACTTCTTTCTTTTCTTTGCTGAAAACTTTATCTTTTATCTTGTCCCGTTGTCGAATAGATATTCCCTTTAGATTCCTTTACTGCAATATGGCCAGAGTGTGAAACTTAGATAGAATTAACGAGAATAACCTTTTAGCACATATCCTAGGATCAATTTGATTAATCCTGTGAGTCACCAAAGTTAGATTTGGAAGATTAGCGTTTTTTTTTTCCTGATTTTCAAGGGAAACAAAATGGCACGCCCAGTGGGACAGTGCTAAAAATCTCTTTTATACAAATTAAGTTTGTAGAAAATTGCAGTCTTGTTGGTCCTTTCGTGAGAAGTGCATTTTATGTTACTGAGAAGTGGTAGAATTACCGCTGTAAACGAAGAAAGATTGACAAGACGAAACAGTAGGGACATGGCTACGGATACGAACCAGCCAAATAATCCCAACCTTCAAGGAGACGGTTCTAGTGAAGAAATAAGAAACGATGTAGTTCCCCTTCCGATACCGTCGACCGGAGAACAAACAGTGCTTCCCGTGAGGCCAGTACCAACACCTTCAATACTAGGAACTAGGTCGACTATAATAAGGCCATACAATCAACCAGTGTTAGAATACATTGGGCCTCACACGTCAAATTCACAAACTCCGTCAGGAGGAAATTCGACGTCCAGGCAGTCAGTTCCCCCAGGGTTTTCACAATTACCAAGGAACCCTCAGTATGGGATGCCCACGACTGTGATACAGGGGCTCCAAAGTGGCCCCCCCATGTTCTCAGACCATACAATGGCTTCGCCATTACAAGGGCCAGGGTCTGGCGTGAACATGGGTCGAAATACCCAAAATCAGAGTTTAGATATTCGACGCAAGGCCCCAACTTGACCAACACCTCAGTTGCCTGTTTAAGGCAGCAAATGGATGAAAGCAATTTGCAAATGGTTCATACCTTGTCACAAACCATGGGTGAAATCTTTCAACCATTAATCCAGAATACAACCCAGACCAATCAACAATTGGCGGTACAACTGACAAGATTGGCTGAATTCATGGGGGTACCTCCCTTAGCCAGAAATCATGCCCCAATAGCGGACATCCCACGAGAATCCTCCCGTAGTCGAATTGCTTAGGGAAGAACCATTACGAAATCAGGCCCGTGTTCTGGGAGAAAGAGACCCAGGAGTGGTTATCGTGAATCGAAACCAAGACGCGGACAATATCGTCCAACAGGTTCGACGCAATAACGTGGCCGTCGATAATAATCTAGCAGCCATGGTCGAAAGAATTATGGCCAGAAATGGTTTGAACACTGGGTTCACCGGGACAAACTACACTTCCCCTATAGTAGATTATATCCTTCAGGCAGAGTTACCCCCTAGGACAAAAGTGCCCAAGTTTACTAAGTTCTCCGGGGATACCAAAGAATCCACTGTCGAACATGTGGCTCGCTACCTGATTGAGGCAGGGGGGATAACTAATGATGAGAGCCTTAGAATAAAATACTTCCCAAGTTCTCTCACTAAAAACACCTTCACTTGGTTCACAATGATACCCCCTAATACGGTGTGCAATTAGACCCAGTTAGAACGTTTATTCCATGAACAGGTTTATATGGGACAAACCAAGATTAGTTTAAAAGAACTTGCTAGTGTAAAGCGTAAGTTTTCTGAGCCAATTGAAGAATACCTTAATAGGTTCCGTTTGCTTAAAGCCAGATGTTTCACACAGGTCCCTGAACACGAGTTTTTCAAAATGGCCGCTGGAGGCCTCGACTATTCAATTAGGAAGAAGTTGGACACCCAGTATCTAAGGGACATGGCCCAACTAGCTGACCGAGTTCGACAACTGGAAAGGCTCAAAGACGAAAAGGCTAAGTTCAATAAAAATAAGAAGATAGATTTTGTCGAATTTAATGAGAATGTCGAAGGGGTATGCGATGATCCTTTGTACTTCGACGAAAGCGAAGTGGATCTTGCTGAACTTAAACAAGGTCCACCTTATTCTTGCAAAGTGCTAGCCCCCCCACAGGGGAAGAGTTATGTCGAATCCGAAAAGAACGATAGGTTTCCAAAGAAAACATATACTTTTGATATCACAAAATGTGATGAAATCTTCGATTTGTTAGTCAAAGACGGACAAATGGTAGTGCCACCTGGTGCTAAAATGTCGTCTGTAGAACAAAGGAAGAAAAGAGGGTTTTGTAAATACCATAATTTTTTGGGTCATAAAACATCTCAATGTTTTCTTTTCAAGGATCTTGTTCAAAATGAAATTCAGGAAGGACGTCTGAAGTTTAGAGAGAAGGCTAGTGGCCAGATGAAGGTCGACACAGACCCTTTGCAGATGGCGGATGCACATTATACAGAAACCGGTGGAACCCAATATGGTCGAAGCTACTGATGGTTGTAATTTTTCAACCAATATGGTCGAAGCTACTGATGGCTGCGATTTTTCAATCGACATGGTAGAAGTCACTAATGATTTCATAGATGAAGCTGTATTGGCAAAAGTCACCATGAGTTTCGGACGAAAGGACTGTGTGAAAATGGCCGTTGATGACCTCGACCAAATGGATGAAGGTGAAAGTTCAAATGACAAGAGCAATCTAGGTTGGGCAATAGTGACCAAAGAAACTGCTGATAACTTCGTCAAAGGGGACCAGGCCACTAAAGGTGTGGAGTTAAGCTTAAGGAAGCTTAATCTGGTCGAAGAAGTTGAAATTAATATGGTAGAGATCACTCAATACGAAGACGTAGGGGATAGCGAATCAAATTACCAGGGGGCACACACTAGGGAAGCTTATCCAGAGCAGGAAGAATCGATTGTTGCTTTCCTCCACCGTTGCCAGGAGAGAGGATCCAGTGTGATGTTATGTCCTCGATGCAGCGTCATTTTCGACAAAAAGGCCGCACAGAAGCTGGAGGGAACATGGAGGCTAAGACAAAATAAGGAAAGGCCCATATTCGACCCTCGAAGTAGTCTCAAAAGGAGATTTGAGCCTCGCACAAGGCCTACGACAAACAAACCCACCAGTTTCAAACCTAACGTTGAGGCTACTGATGGTAAGTGGACAAAGCCTAATGAGAATAGACAGCAGGGGCAACAGAGGTGGAAGAACTTTGAGGTGAAACGAGGCTCTTCATTAAGTTATCGGAAGGAGTTCCAGTCTTCAAAAGCTGTCCATGTATCTGAAAACTATAAAGGAAAGAATCCTATGTCTCGATCACAATGGAGACGGGAATAGCGTAATAGAAAAGCACTCAGGGAAATATCATAAAGGGACCAGCTAGAGTCCAGTACCAACGCCCCTGTCGAAAATAAAGAAGGACGAACAAAAGCATTTGCGAAGACACCTGTAGGGCGTAGGCTGTTTCCTGCCCAGGTCGAAGAGTAGGGAAAACCGGTTGGGGTCGACGATGAAATGACTGATAATTTTGATTCAGACTCTGACGATTCTCTGGATATTTTAGTTAATGTAGTATCAGTGATGCCTAGGGAATTCGACAGAATATCCATGGTCGAAAATCTGGACACCTACACGGATTGGGAGATGGCGGCTCATAAGCCTGTGTGCTACTATGTGATGAACAATGGTTGTGTCGAAGAACAAAACGCATTCTTCGAACGACCCACGGAGGTGATGAAGAATCATTTGAAACCTCTTTATATTACGGTAAAAGTGGAGAAAGTCCCGGTTAATAAAATTTTGGTGGATTGTGGCGCCACATTAAACCTAATGCCACATTTCCTATTGAATAAGATTGGGAAAGATGAGACTATTACAAAACCACACAACATGGTTTTCTCAAACTATGAAGGCAAAGTGGGTTCGACCATGGGAGTCATACAAGTGAATGTCACAGTCGGAACCATTACTCGCCCAACTATCTTCATGGTGGTGGAAACCACTGCCAACTATAATCTGTTGCTTGGAAAGGAATGGATTCATGGAGTGGGGGCGGTGCCATCTTCAATGCATCAAAGGATTGTCATATGGAGACCAGATGACATTGTCGAGAATATTGAAGCAGACCAAGGATATTTTAAGGCACCCATAAACCATGTTGATCGAAGGCAATTTGACAAATATTTGGCCAGTATAGGCCCCTGCGTATCTGCAGACTTCGAATTTGTACCAAACGATGAAGTGTATTGCTCACTTTATCTACATCCCGTCGACGGTTTCCGCTGGGATAAGGAAGTGCCAGGTGAGAGGCTCCCATACCTTGGCACACTTCTTATAGACCCCACTAGATGGGGAAGTGAATTTAGCGATGGTGATTGAAGCCATAACGCTTCAAAGGATTTCGTCCTACATGGCCAAAACTAAACTACAAACGGCCCTGAAGGCTGCCAACAACAAAATGGCTGAGAAAGCCAATGAAGAATCTGAGCAAATGGGCTCAGGTAGGCATTTCAACCCTGAACCTCCTGACAAAATTCAGTATGAAGGTCAAAGGCTCGACGCCATTTATGACGATGAGCCTCTGGGTTTCGAGAAAGATCCCTTGGCTAACGATGCTAAAATGATGGCGCAAGATCCATTAGAGGAAGTGGATTTGGGAGATGGAATAATCAAGAGGCCGACGTATATCAGTGCCAACCTCGACCCCCAACTCAGGGTCGAGACCATCCAGTTGTTGCGAGAGTACAGGAATTTTTTTGCTTGGGATTATGACGAGATGCCCGGTCTAAAGATAGATCTAGTCGAGCATAGATTGCCAATCAAACCTGGCAAAAGGCCAGTCAAACAGAGCCCAAGACATTTCTCTCCTGAAATCCTCTCAAAAATAAAGGAAGAAATCAAAAGACTCCTTCGATGCAAGTTCATCCGTACGACCAGGTATGTCGAATGGCTAGCCAATATTGTACCGGTCATTAAGAAAAACGGGTCTCTAAGAGTATGCATAAACTTTAGGGATTTAAATTCAGCAACCCCTAAAGATGAGTATTCGATGCCAATGTCATAAATACTAGTCGATTCAGCCGCTGGCCATGAGTACCTTAGCATGTTGGATGGATATTCTGGCTACAACCAGATTTTCATCGCCGAGAATGATGTTCCCAAAACAACATTCCATTGCCCAGGGGCCTTAGGCACTTACGAGTGGGTAGTGATGCTTTTTGGCCTGAAGAACATTGGGGTAACATACCAGCGGGCGATGAATTCAATTTTTCATGATTACATTGAGTCTTTTATGCAGATATATATTGATGATATTGTGGTGAAATCCGTGTCAGGAAAAGCTCATGTAGAGCATCTGCAAAAGTCCTTCATAAGGATGAGAAAGTTTGGCCTCAAGATGAACCCCCTGAAGTGCGCATTCTGTGTACAAGCGGGAGATTTCTTGGGTTTTGTAGTCCATAAAAAGGGGATCAAAATCAACCAGAACAAGACAAAGACCATCATGGAAGCGAAAGCGCCATCAAACAAAAAGGAGCTGCAATCCTTGCTGGGTAAAATAAACTTCTTAAGAAGATTCATATCGAACCTCAACGGTAAAACGCAGGCCTTCTCGCCATTGCTTCGAGTCACTAAAGAGAGGTTCGAATGGGGGAAAGATCAATAAGAAGCTTTCGACAAAATCAAAGACTACTTGACTCATCCTCCAGTCCTTTCGCCTCCGTGTCGAAGCAAAAACATGAGATTGTACATAGCAGCGTTAGATAAAATTCTAGGGAGCATGCTTGCTCAAGAGGACGGGAATGGCGTCGAAAGAGCCATTTACTACCTTAGCAGGGTTTTGAATGACGCAGAAACTAGGTATAGTGAAATAGAACAATTATGCTTATGTTTGTATTTCTCATGTATGAAGTTGAAGCAATATATAAAACCGGTTGATGTTTATGTCTCATCGCATTTCGATATTATTAAACATATGTTATCCAAGCCTATTTTGCATAGTCGAATCGGTAAATGGGCGTTAGCATTAACTGAATACTCTCTGACGTATAGACCGCTAAAAGAGATTAAGGGTCAAATAGTGGCAGACTTCATTGTCGATCACTCCATAAATGAAAATGCCTTGAACATTGTCGAACTAGAACCTTGGAAGTTATACCTCGACGGTTCTAGCCATAAGAACGAGACAAGCATATGCCTGCTGATTATTTCGCCTGACAAAATTCCAACAAAATTCAAGTATAGAGTTGAGGGCCTATGTTCCAATTATGAGGCTGAGTATGAAGCTTTGATAGCCGAACTTGAAATTTTGTTAGAATTGGGGGCAACCCAAGTCGAAATAATGGGAGATTCGGAGTTGGTTGTGAAACAACTAACAAAGGAGTACAAGTGCGTTAAAGAAAATCTCATTATGTATTTCGGGATATCCAATAGGTTACTCAAAAAATTTGAAGTCTGCACTATTCAACATATACCACGACTACACAATCAGGTAGCCAACGATTTGGCACAAACCGCATCAGGATATAGGGTCTCGAAGGAAAACTTGCAAGAAGCAATCGAGGCCAGAGGTAAGGTGGTGTCTGTAGTCCTGCGACCGTCGGACCTTGAGGTTACAAAGTTTGGCTACGCTGACGAGGAAACCTTCGAAATTTTTACGGTCGAAGGTCTGACAGACAAAGATCGGAGGAAACCTTTGGTCGAATACCTTCAGAACCCTTCAGCAACCACAGAACGAAAAGTAAGATATCGAGCGCTAAGCTATGTTCTTTTAGGAAACGAGTTATTTAAGAAAACCTCTGAGGGAGTTTTACTTAAATGCCTCAGCGAATCTGAGGCGTACTTGGCATTGTCATCAGTCCATGGTGGGACATGTGGAGCGCACCAGGTAGGCCACAAGATGAAATGGATACTATTTCACCAAGGGATGTACTGGCCCACGATGCTGAAAGATTGCATTGAGTTCGCCAAAGGTTTCCAGGAATGCCAAGTTCACGCTGGCATACAACATGTTCCAGCAAGCGATTTACACTCTATAGTCAAGCCATGACCATTCAGAGGATGGGCTTTAGACTTGATAGTAGAGATCCGACCCGCATCTTCCAAAAACCAAAAGTATATTCTGGTGGGGATAGACTACTTCACCAAGTGGATCGAAGCGATACCTCTGCCTAAAGTAGACCAAGAGGATATCATCGAGTTTATTCAGAAATACATCATCTACAGATTTGGACTGCCAGAAACAATAACGACAAACCAGGGGTCAGTGATTACAGGTACGAAAATGCAGGAGTTTGCCAAAGAAATGGGATTTAAACTTCTCACTTCGACGCCTTATTACGCCCAGGCCAATGGCCAAGTCGAAGCAGCAAACAAGGTGATAATCGGCATGATAAAAAAGCAAATTGGGAGTAAGCCTAACAACTGGCATAAAACGTTGGACCAAGTCTTATGGGCATGTCGAACATCCCCTAAAGAAGCAACCAATACTTCCCCTTATCGTCTGACCTTCAGCCATGACGCAGTATTGCCGGTCGAGATATATATACAGTCGGTCAGAATTCAGAAGCATCACAAAATCCCTCGAGAAATCTATTGGGATATGATGCTCGATGAGTTAGTAGATTTGGATGAGGAAAGACTGAAAGCTCTAGAACTCTTGAGAAGACAGAAGAAAAGAGTGGAAAAGTCATATAACAAGAAGGTTAAAGCAAAGGCTTTCCTAGTTGGAGATTTAGTATGGAGAGTAGTCCTGCTTATGGATCAAAAGGTTAGGTCTTTAGGCAAATGGTCCCCAAAGTGGGAAGGACCATTCCAGGTGTCGAAGGTCTTCTTCAATGGGGCATACGAAGTGATAGAGTTGAGTAAAGATAAGAGAATATTAAAAGTGAGTGGAAAATATTTAAAAAAATATAAGCCTGCACTTCAAGAGGTAAAAATATCAACTGAATATAAAGCAAAGCCATAAATGGTGATTAACAAATACGCCAAAATGACCCAGTGTCTTACAAACAAAAAGTTAAAAGCATGGC
Source organism: Lathyrus sativus (assembly GCA_963859935.3). Lineage (NCBI taxonomy): Eukaryota > Viridiplantae > Streptophyta > Magnoliopsida > Fabales > Fabaceae > Lathyrus > Lathyrus sativus. The sequence continues at coordinate 63,954,730 of OZ012741.1, forward strand.
TTACAAAGGCCAGCAAAGATGCTCTATTACAAAAGATCTAAAAAACTAAAAAGGGAGATTTGCCTTCATTTTGAGGTAGTTTGACTTTTGGAGTTCAAGGCGGTTCTGACATTGGGCTTTGTCTGTTCTTAGTTGGGCAACCTCAGCTTCCAAGCGACGGGATTCCTCGGCAAAATTAACGGCGTGTTCGAGTTCAGTTGATAGGGAGGAATCATCAAAAGAAGATAATTCAACATTCTTCTTCTTGGATTTCGCTATTTTATTGCGAAGTTTTTTGATCTTGCGCTCCCAACAGGCAATGTTCGCCTCATTAGCAATGACCTCTTGCTTATTCTTCTCTTTCATCTCCTCCAATTAAGCAATCTTTTCTTCAGATTCGACAACAGCAGTCTAAGCAGCAGCCTCACTGCCTGTTTTCGTTGAAATGTCATTCTCAATCTGGGGCAATAGCCGAAAGTCTTTTTGAACTTGGTCAATTAAGATACCAACTTCTCGAATGATGCTCGCAGCCTCAGGAGAAATCGATTTGAAATCCACTTGTTATATGAAAGCTTTTAAAGAAAGATGGTTGACTGGGCCCATCTGCAGAAGAGAGAAAAGATACCCTTTGAAGGTCTTTTTCTTAATCTTTTCAAGAATGCTGTCAGTTGCCTGACTCGAGGTTTGGCCTTCAGAGGTCGAAGTGCTGGGGGTCTTTCCAGAGGAATTACTTCACCTGCTTAAGAGGAGTCTGATGTGTTGTCGAGGGTTAGAAACCTTCAATGCATCAAGTTTGGCTGTCGTAAGTTGAGCTTCGCCTTTGAGGGGGATTATTTTGGTTTCCTTGGAAGCAGAAGTAGTAGGGGTTTTAATCACTTCAACAATGGTAGTTTTCTCGACAGGAGTTTCCTCAGGTTTCGCTTCTTTTTTTTTGTCCTCCTTTGCGTCGTCCTCTTCCATTTCATCTCCAGTGCCTCTGTCGCTGGACTCGTTCAATTCGGACTGACGCATGGCTTGATCTTCGACGGCATGATCGCATTTTGCATCCTTTTCATCTACAACCATCGTTTGATCCAAAGGAGAACTATTTGTGTCGACCAAGTTTGTGCCCCCTCCAAAGTATTGGCTTCATCATCTACTACAACAGGATTAACCAAAGTATTATTCTTTTCGTGGTCAGAACCATCAGTTTGAGATTGTTGAGTCGTTGTCTTCACAGGCGAAGGAGGGACTGTGAAAAAATCAGGCTTATTAATCTCGCCAAGAGAACTCATAATAGAACCCAAATCAGAGGTGGGATGGTAAGTAGGCTCACCTTGGCTGTTCAAAGGATAGAGTGATAAGGGAAGCTTGGTTGGATCAATTTTCAGAACCCCAGCATCAGCCTAGAAAGAAAAGCAGACATCAAAGAGAGCAGGACCAAAAAATCAGTGCAAGACCTAAAAGAAAAGTTAGATGCACAACATACCTTGGCACTTTCATCAGCAGGGCTGGAGTTGTCACTCTCCATAGGAACAACAGTTGGGATCGAGGCACCCTCCGTGGGAGCTCTAGTAAGATCTTGAGGGGGAGTGTTGGATTGGGGAATGTTGGTTGTAGGGGGAGCAGATGGAGCATCAGAAGTATCCAGGTCATGGTGATTTTTCGCCTTCTTTTCATTTGAACATTCTCGCGAGGAGATCCGTCTTCGTCATCTGAGTCAATGATAATCTGAGCAGAAGCCCTTTTGAGCCTCTTTTGTGGGGTGGGTGGTTTTCGACTAGCCTGGAAGCAACATAGGGTATTAAGAGTAATTAAGGAAGTCGAAATAACAGAGTCTTGTGGGAGATTACCTTTTGGTCTTCGACCTAGCCTTCATTCTTTGGTGTTGGGGCAGTTCTTTTAGGAGCAGCTGCAAAAAAAAAATCATGCCAATACCAATTAGTAACAATAAAGCTCAGGTAGAAGAGTCCAAATCAAAGGGGGATGAACCTTCAAGAATGTTGGATTCAATGCGAACATCTTCAATACTAACATGAAAGTGCCCTTTAAAAGTATTGAGTGTATGTTTAGTCGGAACCACCCGCTGCGCTTTGGGTTTTGACTGCTGTCGAAGGATCTTTATAGGGTCTCCACAGATGAACCAATCTGGAAATGGAGGGGCAAGAGCCACGCCAAAACCAGCAGTTGGCAATCGAGGGATTTTCGGGGGAAAGAGTTTAAAGGCAACCTCATATCATTTCTCACGAGGAACAGATGAAGGAATCTTTAATTTTCCATTTTTTTAGAAAACTTTTCCTTTAAAGTAACAGCAGCCTCGCAGATGGTCTGACTAACATCGTCTGGTCGATAGACAGTTTCGAAGTACTTCTGGAAGGCTTGAATCTCTTTGATATGGGTAGACGTACCTTTCTTGATCTTCTCCTGCACATCAATGAAAGCTTGGTCAATCAAGCGAGTAAATCTCGAAGCGTCAAGAAACCCTGAGGCATAATATTTTGACCACCAGTCGTAAAAATCTAGGGAGCAGAAGTAGGAGGGTTCAAAGTGGACAGGCGTAAGAAGGGATTTATGGGCATCACACTCCAATTGTGTTGAACAGTCGAGGGGAGAAAGCACCGCGAAGGGAAGTATGATGTGTGATTTCTTATCATATAAATACTTGGGCAAAGTCGTATTAACCCAAATTTCCTGGACACCAAGTTTGGCTAGTAGGCTACTAAGCTGGTCTGACCTCTGACAAGGTTTAGTTTATGAACCAGCAGTCGAGGTATGAGGAATCGATCCAAATTATCTTCGATTCCTCTTCTTGTTTCTTTAGTGGAGCAGGGAAGGAGCTGGTGAACCACTCAGGGCCGCATCTTCTTTCTGCAAAAGGAGCCATCCTCGAAGTAAACTCGTATCATTTGGCGAACATATGAATGAAGTTCGATAGGTTGGCTCGAAGAGTATGTCCTTCTTCGCTTGGAGTGAGCGGGGCCATTCGAATCGTCTCTCAGAAACTGAAGACGAACCTTCGTCGACTTCGCCTTTGTTGGGGAGGTTATGTTCAAAAGTGGCATTGAGTCACAGCTGGAGTAGCCAAAAAGGGCCTGATAATAGTAATTTGCCATGAGTTTCAGGGTTCTTCAATTTGGCAGCACCTTCGCCCAAGACTTCATAGAGGCTGGCCAAAATCATCTCGCTTAGGCAGATACCTCTCTTCAAGTGTAGCTGGTTCGCCAAAACAAGATATTTTCGTGCCACCTGCAGATATTTTGTATAAAATATGCAGCGAGATAACCACATGGCCAGGAAGGCTATATGTTCCTCATTTTCGACAGAAGTGGTGGTTTTGTTATGATAGTGTGGGACGAAGGCTGTATAAGTATGTTTTGTGCTGGCAAATCCTATAGTATCCTGTCTATTAACTTCAGGGTCATAAACAAGGCCGTGGGGTTTTAGACCCATAATAGCAGCTACATCAAACAATGTAGGTGTCATCATCCCACAAGGAAGGTGGAAAGTGTTATGGGTGCTGTCCTAGAAAAACAAAGAAGAGGCCAGCATAAGGGGACAATAAGTAGGGCCTACCTTCGACATCATTATAAGGTCGTAAATGCCAGTGTCTTTCCAATCCTGGGCTTTCACATTTTCTAATTTTTCCAACCAGTTGAGGTAAAGTTCAAAATCCTTGAAGTAAGGGGTGGCTCTAAACAATCTGGCTCCGTTGTGGAGATACCTAAGGTCCACGTCGAAAAGAGTTAGGTTATCGGGACCATCAGCGGGGACTCTGCTAGAATCTTTTTGCCCTAAAGGTTTAATGACTCTATAGGAGGGAAAGAAGTCGCTAAGGCTAGAGTAATCAAGACCTAAAGGAGGCAACGGGCCAGACATTGCTAAGGGTCTACCTGCAACAGTAACTGGGATGATTACCTGTGATTCATAGATATGGCGCTTTTCTTCTGACAAAGGTTCGCGAACAAACTGCTGATTCTTCACTACCTTAGGACCGCTTAAGTTAGCAAAAGGTGGGAGAGCTGATGCGGAAGATTGCCCTTTGAGCCGCGTCTTCTTCTTTTGATGACCAACCATTGTTGAAATTAGTAAAGGAGTTTTCAAGAAGCAGAGAAATTTGAGGAAGAAAAACGCAAGAGTTTTGCTAAGAGTTGAAAATGTTGGGAAAAATGACAATACTGGAGGAAAATCACTTATATAGAGTATGGAAGACCAAAAGTTTCATCATTAAGGGGCTAGAGTTAGTGAACCACGTGTGCGCCTGAAGTGGAGTGACAGGAGTAGCAGTTGCAATTTACATCCCCTAGGCTGAAAAGGTGATGACGGCTCACGATTTTGGTAGTTCCCGAGAAAATCGCCATGATGAAACATGACGTCAGGAATGTGCATCAAGGTGGCGGAGCAGTTTCTTGCGTGCTCTTCTCTATCTTCTTTTCTCTTTCTTTATTTTTCACCTTCCCAGACATGTATTGGGTGAAAAAGTATCGGCTGACACGTGTGAGGAAAGTGAACGGCGTCGAAATCAGATGCTGTCAAAAAATGTGCTTTTCCATATCAGAGATCGAAAAGAAATTTTTTTGGGGGCAATTTGTTAGCTCCTAAATTTGACGCCTCTTGTAAAATAAAGAAATCTAAGGAGAAGCACTAAAAGCAGGTTGAAGGCAAGAGTTGGTCGAAAGGTGTGAGGCAGCTGAGGGAAGTAGTCGAAGCACTCACTAGGATTGAAGGAAAACCACAAGGGCTTCGACCGTTTTACTATTTGGTGATTTATTAAAGATTTGAAATTCAAATAAATTGGAGGGAACCGTTTCGTTCACCAAGTGGCTAGGAGGACACATGACACCTTATGAATAGCGGATCCATGCATTGTGACAAGTGGCAAAAGATGGTGATGTTGGAAGTTATTAGTAGTTATTTTTTACTATTATAAATAGGGAGTCTTAGACATGAAATAGGTGTGTTGTAATTTACTATTTGTACAAGTTACTCTTAGAATTACTCCAAGTATTCGAGCATAGAGAAAGAGAGTATTACAGAAAATGTACGTGATGTAAACACACCATCTTTTGTCTTAATGAAATTTACTTTACTTGCTTTAAACTTTACAAAGTCTTCTTATTTTCCTTGCAACCTTCTTCTTTCTCTATGCAATTCCCCTCCCTTTGTCCTTAACCATTCTTCCCCAAACAAACTTCTTTCTTTTCTTTGCTGAAAACTTTTTTCTTTTATCTTGTCCCGTAGTCGAATAGATATTCCCTTTAGATTCCTTTACTGCAATATGGCTAGAGTGTGAAACTTAGATAGAATTAACGAGAATAACCTTTTAGCACATGTCCTAGGATCAATCTGATCGATCCTGTGAGTCACCAAAGTTAGATTTGGAAGATCAGCGGTTGTTTTCCAATTTTCAAGGGAAACAGAAGGAGGGTCATATAAGAAAGGTGTTCCATGAACGCTTGAAAGATCATGGAGGTAATGGCAATGTAGCCATTGTTCAAGATGACTTCGACTCATTTTATGTTCTTGTGGTTTCAAGTGGCGACTCGAGAAAAGAGTCGGTTATGGATTCAGGTTGCACTTGGCACATGACTCCAAAATAGAGAATTGTTCGAGGAGCTATGTGATCAAGATGGTGGATCTGTGCGGCTGGGAAACAACAAATCTTGCAAAATTGTAGGTATTAGATCTGTGAGATTCAAGCTTCATGATGAGTCAATAAGGTTATTGACTGAAGTCAGGTATGTACCTGACTTGAAGAGAAATTTGATTTTTCTTGGTGAATTCGACAGAAAAGGATACATTTTTCAAGGAGAGAAAAATATCCTAAGAGTCATGAAAAGGTCGAAGGAAGTCTTGAGAGGCATGAAGAAACAAGGCTTGTATACCCTTGAGGCTGAGGTTGTAAGTGGTTCGACAAATGTTGCATCCACGAAACCTATGTCGAAGACAGAATTATGGCGCATGAGATTGGGCCATGTCAACGTAAGAGGCCTGGTCGAATTGGGGAAGCAGAATCTGCTAGGAGGTGACAAAGTCGAAAAGTTGGAATTTTGTGAATCTTGTGTATTTGGTAAATCCTGTAGGGCGAAGTTTAACAAAGGAAAGCAAAGAACAAATGGATCCCTGGATTATATTCATGCTGATCTTTTGGGGCCTGCAAGGAATCCTTCACACTCAAGTGCAAGGTATTTTCTATCCATCGTTGGTGACTATTCCAGAAAGCTATGGGTATTCATTCAGAAGACGAAGGATGAAACTTGTAAGAATTTCAAAAGTTGGAAGATTCTGGTCAAAACTCAAACTGGTAGAAAGGTTAAGAGGTTGAGAACTGAAAATGGCCTTGAATTCTGCAACGAAGTGTTCAACAGTTACTGTGTTGAGTCTGGGATTGCAAGGCATAAGACTGTAGCAGGTACTCCTCAACAAAATGGCTTAGCTGAGAGATTCAATTGAACAATCCTTGAAAGGGTTAGATGCATGTTGGTTAGTTCTGGATTGAAGAAGGTGTTTTGGGCGAAAGCTGTTTCGACAGCAGCTTACATGATAAGTAGATGTCCCTCAACTGCCTTGGGAATGAAGACACCTGAAGAAGTTTGGTCGGGACACCCGCCTAGTCTCGACATACTGAGAGTATTTGGTTGTGTGGCCTATGCTCATATTAGGCAAGACAAGGTCGAACCTAGAGCTCTAAAATGGATGTTCATGGGATACCCTGAAGGAGTCAAAGCTTATAGGCTATGGTTCCTAGAGCCAGGTCATAGGAGGTGTGTCACCAGTCGAGATGTAGTTTTCAATGAAGCAGAGATGGCTTTCAAGAATACTGATGATGCTGACGAAGAACTGGAACAGAGAGAGATTCCTGTTGAGGTGGAGCATGTTGATGCTGAATTACGTACCCCAAATAAAGTAAAAGAAGACGCAGAAGATGTTATCGAAGATGAGTAGACTGATAATGACTACCTGCTAGTAAGAGACAGGTCGAGGAGAGTTATCAAGCCACCTCAGAGACTTAGGTATGCAGATCTTATAGCTTATGCCTTAATCTCTGCAAGTGAGGTTCTAGACGAAGAACCTAGAGACTATAAGGAAGTTATGAGGAGTTGAAAAAAGGCTAAATGGATGAAGGCCATGGATGATGTGGTGAAATCTCTTCATGATAACAACACATGGGAACTGATCAAGAAACCTACTGGAGCTAGGTTAGTCAGCTGTAAATGGATTTTCAAATTTAAGGAAGGAATCGAAGGAGTGGCATCGAAGAGATACAAGGCAAGATTGGTTGCTAGGGGGTTCACTCAGAAAGAAGGTATTGACTTCAATGATGTGTTCTCTCCTGTTGTGAAGCACAGATCCATTCGAATGTTGCTTGCCATAGTGGCCCACTTCAACCTTGAACTGGAACAGATGGATGTGAAGACTGCGTTCTTGTATGGTGATCTAGATGAAACAATCCTGATGAGGCAACCTGAAGGGTATGTTGAAAGGGGGGAGGAAGATTATGTGTGAAAACTGAATAGATCTTTATATGGACTGAAACAATCTCCTCGACAGTGGCATAGGTGATTCGACAAGTTCATGGCATACATAGGTTTCATCAGAAGTCAGTTCGACCACTGTGTTTACTTCAGATTTTGACCGGGTAATTCATTTGTTATTTTGTTGCTCTATGTGGATGATATTCTAATAGCAAGCAACAATGTCGAAAAGGTAATGAGGGTGAAGGCTGAACTCAATAAAGAGTTCGACATGAAGGATCTGGGAGCTGCGTCCAGGATTCTTGGGGTTGACATCCAGAGAGATAAAAAGCAGTCGAAATTATGCTTATCTCAAGAGGCATACCTACAAAAGGTTCTCGAAAATTTTGGTATGTAGAATTCAAAGCCTGTTGTGACTCCGACAAACCCTCAATTCAAGCTAAGTATAGATCAGTGTCCCAACAATGATGTTGAAAGAACTTATATGAATAGCGTTCCATATGCTAACATAGTAGGTTCTTTGATGTATGCTATGGTCTATACTAGACCCAACATAGCATATGCAGTAAGTCTTGTATGCAGGTACATGGCGAATCCTGGAAAGGCTCACTGGCAAGCATTGAAGTTGATTTTAAGGTACATAAATGGGTCTCCGAATAGAGTCCTAATTTATGGTGGAGCCTTGGGTGAAGATAGTAAAGCAGCAATCGAAGGATATGTCGACTCTGATTATGCAGGTTGTATGGATTCCAGAAAATCTATCTCTGGATATGTGTTCACTATGTTTGGGATAGCAACCAGTTGGAAAGCAACACTTCAGAAGGTCGTTGCCTTATCAACCACTGAAGCGGAGTATATTTCTCTAACTGAAGCTGTGGAGGAAGCATTATGGCTTGAAGGTTTTGCAAAGGAGCTAAAACTTCAAGGTCGAGTTATCACTGTTAAATGTGATAGTCAAAGCGCAATACACCTGTCGAAGAATTCAGCCTATCATGAGCAAACCAAGCATATTAATGTGAGGCTTCATTTCATCAGAGGGGTAATCGAGCATGGAGAAGACCAAGTGCTGAAGGTTTCGACAGATTATAATGCTGCTGATATGATCACCAAGACGTTGCCCAATTGCAAGTTTTTCCACTGTATGCAGTTAATAAAGCTGCATGAAGAAAGCTAGTTTCGTGATGTTATAGAGTTAGACCAAGATGGAGATTTGTGAGATTTTGGATCGAACTCTAGTATGGCCGAAGTCTGTTCGTGAGTAATGCATGTTGTAGTCGAAGTTTGTTCTAACATGCATTAGTCAATATTGCTAGGGTTGTTAGCATGTTGAATTGGGCCTTGCTTGTAAGCCCAATTGTTTAAGTTAGCTTGTACCCTAAGTTAGCTTGTAATGGGTAATTGTTAAAAAGTCCATTAGGTTAGTGTGCTATTTTTCTTATAAATAGGATACTAGTTTCTCAATCTTGTCATAAGGAAAAATAGGAAGATAAAATCCTAATTTCAAGAGAGAGAGGTTATTTTGTTATTCTTGTATACTTGTAATCTTGTTCTAAGAGAATGGAAAGAATAGCAGTTTAATAACCAATCCTTGTTGTTTTCTTCTTTATTAACCCTAACCCTTGTGTGTTTCTTGATCATTAAGAAACTGTTTATACTTAGTTTTAAGGTATCCGATTCACAAAAAAAGGATGAAGATATTAATATTACATTAATCTAATTCTTCTAATGCCCTAAGACTCATGAAATTTTCCCGAGTATAGTGTGACTCATCTTCATCTTCAGCATCAGAAATAAAAATCTGAACCACCCTTCTCTATCTGGTTCTCTTCTTCTTCTTCTTCTTCTTCTTCTTCTTCTTCTTCTTCATTACCATCTTCTTAAGTTTCAATGCAGTTGTTGAAGAACCTGCTTCAGAAGCTTCAGAACCATCTGGACTTTGTTGACCTTGAGTCTTCATACTTATGATGTCTTCTAAAATCTCTGTTAGTGTGGAGACGTTGGTACTTTTAGTTGTAGATTCCATAGTGTTCTTAAATATGTCGATGAAAAAGACTTAGGATTTGGTTGCTTTTATAGTTGAGTCTGGGTAGGCCAAACGGTTGGATAAAATCCTTTTCTTGATCTTTGGAAGTTTTACGACCAATAACTATTAAGAACACAATGTACATGCTTTTAATGCTCCCTATTACTTGAACTGTTTTTTCTTCTATTAGGAACTGCTCAAGTAATGATGATCTATTTTGCAATTATGAAACTTTTCTCTCTGCTTTAAAATTTTTATTTTACTTTTTAATGTAACAAAAGGGTGAGAAATATATAGAAGTATTTAAAGTGAATCTGAACCCTTCAGATTTTACATGTTGTTTATTTTAAATATTTTAAAATTCTGTTATTATGGTTATTTGTTTACCCGAGAGATATATTTTATTTTTCTTGAATATAGAACTTACGGGGGGCTTACAAACCTCAACCTTTGAACTATTAGACTCAGGGGGAGCTTACAAACCTCAGACTCTGATGTGTTCAAGTAAATTAAAATAGCCCAACATTGGTCTTAAATACTTATGTTTGTCTTCATAAAAAAGGGGGAGATTGTTAGAACAAGATTTGTTCATGACATATATTCTTTAGGTTTTGATGATAACAAAGTATTTAAAGAGAAATTGTGTTATCTAATGTGTGTTCTAAGTATACAGGTTCTAAAGCTTAAAGAGACAATATTTAGAATGTGTTAAGAGAACGCATTTGAGAGAGTTGAGTTCTTGGCTTCTAATGGTTCAGAACTGAAGGACGTTCTTAAGAGAAGTCTGATGATATAGGATTACGTAGAACCTGAAGTTGAACATATCAACATCAGAAGAGAAATATTTTATCTCTAAACTTATTGAATGCATCAGCTTTTGGTGATCATTCAGAACCATGGACAAAGCTAAGTGATCCATACTGCATGAAGCAAGCTACAATGTCAAATCAGTTTGTCAGCTAGAGTTAGTGTTCACATGGCTCAAGAAGAGTTAGCATGCTTTACAGATATCCACTCTCAATGGATCTATATTACAACTCACAAGGAAAACAATATGGTTAAACGAGTTACATAATGGATACAAATATTTTTGTGTATTTATCTTCAACGTCTTTTAATATTATGGATTAACAAAGACACTTGTGCAAGTTATCTCTTCCAATGACTATTCTTTTGTATTTTCTATTTAAGTAGATGAAGATTTAATCTGAAGAATCAACAAGGATAAAAGAAAGAGGGCCAAGCAGAAAAGGAGTGTTTCATGCTTCTATCAAAATGGAAGAATAACAAGATGAACAACAACATCGAGTATGCATAGTTTTTGTTATCGATTGTAAATTGTACAAAGCCTTAAGATTTCTTGAACAATGAATATCTTAGAAATCTTACGTGTTATGATCTTTGTTATATTTATTTCCCTGTACCTTTGGTTGTATATCAAGTACACCTTGTTGTATATTCTGCTAAACAAGTTATTTAGTAGTTTAGAAATAAAGTCTCTTGCTATGTTCTTGAGCATCAAAGTCTCTTGTTGTGAGCTTGAGCCAAGCAAGCCTCTTGCTATGTGCTTGAGCATTGAAGCCTTGATAGAATTGTTGATTAAGTAGGAAAGTCTTGGATTCGTGTAATCTGAGCAAGGAAGTCTTGTACTCGAGGGTATAAGCAGAAGTCTTGAATCCGTGGGATTTAAGTAGGAAAGTCTTGGACTATGAGTCTAAGAAGGAAGTCTTGTACTTAAGGGTATAAGTAAGAAGTCTTGAATCTGCGAAATTTAAGAAAGGAAGCCTTAGGCTATGAGTATGAGCAGGAAGTCTTGTATTAGAGGGTATAAGTAGGAAGTCTTGAATTCGAGGGGTTTAAGCAAGAAAGTCTTGGATTCATGGAATATAAACAGGTGAGTCTTAGGTTGTGATTCTGAGCAAGGAAAGTCTTAGGATCTGAGTATCTAAGCAGGAATTTTTGATCAGGTGCTGATTAAACAGGCAAGTCATAGGCTGTATGTCTGAGCAAAGAAAAGTCTTATGCTTGAGGGCATAAGCATTTGTAATCATTGTTTGATTATAGTGGAAAATCTCCTGTGCTGCAAGGGGACTTGACTACTCACAATTTGAAGGGGACCAGGATAAATTTTGTGTGTTCATTTTTCATTTACTTGCTTCAGATTATTATTTTGCTGCATCCATATTATCAGAATCTTAACATATTATTTTGAATATAAACTCTGTTCAGAAGCAATGCAAATTGGAGAACACAATTCAACCTCCCTCCTTATGTATTTTTCTCACCTTCATCCTATATATAGGGGAGAGAAATAAATATTTCACTATCTTTTAGGCGTCGGAAGCGGAGGACTGTTGGATGTTAATCAGACATCAATCTACTGTAGGAAGGTGTAGGATAATCCTATGGTAAGGAGAATACCATGGAAACATATCAAGGCATTAGGTTGAGAGGTTCTGGCCCGAACTGGACAATCTTGGGGTGGTCAGTCCAAGGAGAATATGGTTGGCCTAAAACAAAGTCCAAAAATAGACCTCTCCAGCTTTCCTTTAGAGGGAGATTCTTCCTTTTTGTTGATTGTCATCAGCTTGACGATCTTTGTTTTGAATGTTCTCTAAGACAAAGTCTTTGAACGAGGGAAATTGAAGTAGATATAAATGTCACTAGAATGAAGGTTTAATAATGACCTTTTTTTTTAATTTCACTCTCTATTGCTGAAATGAAGTTATCAAATAATATGTGAAGAGAATTAATAATATAATGTAAATATTATTGTGTGTGTGATTGTGTGTAAAATAAGTATAATGAAAAGAGAGGAGTTTAAGATGAATCACACAATGATTTATACTAGTTTGTCAAAAGTTGGCTACTCCAGTTTGCACAATTTATGAGATTTTCCACTTGATGCTCAACAACTTGAGTTTTATTAGCCTCATCAGGCTTACAATGTTGATTATGAAGTTTCAAAAAGCTTAAACTATCACACAAGTTCAAACTGAGTTAGGGATATACAAAATACTTTATGATATTTGTGATGAGGATCAGACTTACAACTTCACAATAAATGACTATTAAGACGTTGTGATTTAAAAAAAAACTCTTAGCAATGTTGATCCTTGATTCTAAGAACATGAATTTAGTTAGAGTAGGATTTCAAAGTGATATGGTTTTGAAGGATAAAGGAGTATATAGAAGGTTTGATCTTTTAAATGTTAGAGAGACAATGCTAAAAGACAATGATACACATGCTGTAAAGCCAAAATTACAAGAGTGTTGTAACGCCCCGACTTATTCATTTAATTTTTGTAAATAAAATTATGTGATTGTATGTGTTATTTGATCATTGATGTATTTGAAGAACCCTTGCATGTAGGGTGGTAGCCTTAAAAGTTAGAATCTAAGGTGTTAGGGGTGTGTGAGTAAAAATGTAGAGACATGAGGGTGGAGAAAGAGTATCAATTGTTACTATTATTTAAATTAGAACTAGTTAAATAAATAATAGTAATAGTAATAATTAAATTTTAATTTTTAATTATTAAGGTTATAATAATATTTATTTATTTTGTTGGAATAAGAATTAATGAGTAATAATAGAATAAGAATAAGAAAAGAGGGGAATATGGAAAATAGAGTCAGAACACGTGAATAAGAAAGAAGAGAAAGAGAAAAGAGAGCTAGGGCTTTGAGGAAGGAGAAGAGAAAACCCCATTATTGAAGTGCACTTGCTGGAAAATTAAGGTAAGGGTGAGACTTCCTCTTGTATAAGGGATTGCATGATAACACGTGGGTGGGTGAATTGGTTTCTCTTTGATTGCGTTTTCTTCTCTATGTTATGAGCCATGTAATTTGTGTAATGATGTTATTAGGAATGTATGTTGCATGAATTGTGTGATGGTGAATGACTCTGATGTTGTGTGTAGTTAGGGATTGGTATATGAAACTCGAATATGTGATTTTTATGAAAATTTGGGGGTTTGGGCGGTTTCAAAAGTAATTCTTTCGTACCACAAAATAGCAGAAAAGTACTTCTATCACAGTGGTAACCAGTTACCACTTTTGGTGTAACCACTTACACTTGAGACAAAGTTTTAGAAAATTTCAATTTTTCAAAGGTGTAATTGGTTACAGGTTTTAGTGTAACCGCTTACACTGGCTCTAAATAGCGCATTCTGGGCATTTTTTGGAAGTGTAACTGGTTATAGGATTTTTTGTAACCGATTACACTGGGAAGGTTTGGCCACTGTTTTTGGTTAAGTTGTAACCGGTTTCCTGTTTTGGTGTAACCGGTTACATCTGTTGTGTCAAACTTAAATAATTCATAACTTGAGTTTCGAATGTCCAATTGAGGTTTCGTTTGAAGCGTTAGGAAGTCGACGTTATATAATTTAATTTAAAAATAGTTTTAATACATGGAAATGATTTTAAATGGTGCGTAATAGTGTTGGATATTGTGTATAAATGGTATGTTATTACCTGTTATGTTACTATAATGCTATTGTTGAAGGCTTGTAGTATATGTTTGGTGTTTGATGACCAGTTTTGGTGTAGTACGTTGGTTAAGGTGAATATCACTATATGTGTGGTTGTTGTTATTGCATGTTATTTATGAATCGTGCATCATGGTGTTTGGACGACAGACCGCTTTTGTTGAGCCTCAATCCTATGGCGGCGATTGGGTGCGAGTAGCTGGTTCCAGGTGGGAATTGGTGAAACATTACCCATGGTGATGGTTGTCGTGATGAGAATCAGATATCAAGTTATTAATTAACTTGAATCACAAATCTTAATTCACCACCGATCTTTAATTTATCAAAGGGAAGGGAAAAAATAGAATAACTCAAAATATGCAATGCAAGGCAAAGAAAAAGGGAATCTAAGGTTTGGGGGTTGATTAACCTACGGAAGGTGCTAGCATCCTAAGTATTTGTAGTACTATATGTTGCACCCTAAAATTTGCCCACCGGTTTTCCAACTTTGACTGGCTTTTGTTTCGTTTTCATTTGTATATCATTTAGATCAGTCGTCATATTGCATAACTAACCAGTTTATCAACTCTTTGGTGGCTTTGTTTCTTTCGTGAATCAGGGATTGACTTCAGAAACTTCTAAAGTGTTTGAGTTAGGGTTGGTCGAGAGGTTTTCTTTTGAGATGGAGTTCTACTGTTCAGAGGTTGTTTCATTCATGGTACTCAAGTTTGAGGCATTGGTGTTGAGTTTTCAATTGTCATGAGCAATGCGTATTTGAGGTTTATCAGGCACGGCTCCAGTTTCCCTGAATTATTACAAGATGTAGTTTGTTTAGGGTTTTGTCAGCAGTTTGGTAGAAAAGACTTTGTGGTTCTCATGGTGGGTTTTGTCATGGATCTATACTTTATGCTTAACAATTACCAAACCAGGTTTCATGACAATTCAGGTTCTTTGAAATCAGGTTGCAGTGCTATTAAGAAAATTAAAACAATGAGGTACCTCAGGTTATTGGGAAATTTTGTTAATGTGGTTCACGCATGATATTCAAGTCAAGATCATTCCCAGACGGTTCTCTTACTATGATGCCATTCATCAGAAATCAATCTTTACATTCTTGAGGCATTCCTCAAGGTTCGATTCAAGGAATTTGATCATTTGTTTAGAAAGTGGTTGACTTCAAATGAATTTGTTTTGATTCGAAGGCTCCAATTTATTCAAAGGTTTGGAATTTAGTATATGTAAATTTTGGATTTAATCGAAACTTCAAGTTTTGATTATCACTTTTAAGTGAGATGGAGGTGTGAATAAGTGATATTGTCGGGCGCGATCCAATTGGAAGCATTTGGAATCCATCATTATGCAAAATAATCTACAAGAGATTCATTGAAACATTACAAGAAAAGGAGGTGCAATTAACAAATTGATCAAAGTCCATTTGCACAAATTCAAATTCATTGTTCACCACAAAAAAAAAAAAAGAAACTATGAGCCCATCACACCGTTGGCTCTTCGTTCCACCTCCCAATAGACCTTGCTGTACGCGCTTGCGGCTTGTACCATGCTGCAGTGCCTCACAACCACCTTCATACTACCACCTGCAAAATTCTCAAAAGAAAAAGAAGGCCCATATCACAATATGGCATCATTAGAATTAATATTACAAAAAATGCAAAAAAAGCAAAGCCCAGCCAAAATAAACTATCCTAAACCTGTATCGAATTCATAAGTTGAGCTACTCATTAAAGCCTTATGTAATTCACTACAACAAGGCATCACAAGACTGCAACACCAAACCCAAAATCTGCTATGCACACCACGATGTGAAATCCTGCTGGTACGGATGAAAATGTTTGCCACTTGACGGACCGTCCAAAACGCGCGTCACTAGCTGCGCAAATAAAACCAGAAACAAAGCAACTTCATAATAACAACAAGGAAATTGGGTAGAAAAGAGAACAAAGGACTGAGAAATGGGGGACCTGATACTCTCCAACAGGGGATTCACAGCTAGTTGCCAAAATTGTACAACCACTACCCTGCTACAAACTCACAGCCTGTTCCCTGCGTCAAGACAAAACCAACAAAACTGCACCTCTGCTCAACTTGTACTCTACAAGAAAACAAAATAATGGCTACCTTGCTTGCAAATGGTCCCTGTTACAAAAGACAACAACAACATCAATTGTGTATTTTTCTGACAGAATGCATATTTCAAAAGCCTATTATACCCCTCCCAGTTTCGGATAAAGAAAACCAACATACAACTATTATCTCCACCATCTAACTTCACATAACCATAAAAAGGTACAACCTTTCATTTTTTCCAGTTCATCCACACTTGAACGAACCACAATAGAATAGACCACATCATCATTTTCACTCCACAACTTCAACACCTTCCTCTCAAACCTCAATATCTCCAGCCTACTCATAAAACCTCCTCCACCTTCTGCAAGCTTCAACAATGAACAAACCTTCAACATTTCCTCCTCCATCAAATGCCTTCAACAGAAGAAGAAATAATGTCCATCACCAACCGTGTTCTTCTTCTAAACAACAAAATCATTCTTCAAACACCTTTATATTTCCAAACAAGAACTCAAACAGAGCAGACAAATAAGTTGGGACAGAAGAAGAACCTCTGTGAACCAAAACCCAGAAATCTCTACAAACTCTTCACCTTCATTCTCCATTAAACCTGCTGCAGAACCGTCATTTTTCTCGCAAAAAAAAACAACCCCAGATGGAAACTTAACCCATATCCACTCCAGAAATCTCAAACCCTTTAACTTCGCCATGATTTCCACTCAACCTGTGAACCCTTTTTATCTTCACATCAACACCAGTTCTATACGCCAAAGCAACAAACCCTGTTCTTGAAGAAACCCAGAAAATCAAAACCGCAAATCGTCAAAATCAACACCAAGCTCATACGTTTTTGAAGCCCAAAACCAATAGGACAGAGATCTAGAAGAGTATAAGATGAGATGGGAACCAAACCGTATAAACCTCTTGAGACAGAACGGGAAGCTTCAAGGGCGAATCGAAGGTTGAGCGTGTTCTTCATTGTTGTTGTTCTCGATTTGAGACATGTTGAAGAAAGATTTTTTTTAATGTGATGCTCATAGAAAGAATAACCTGAGGGAGATATATCATGGGTTTACCTTCAATTCTTAGTTTCTTCAAAGATGTTAATGTGAACTGATGGGTGGACATTTGTTTTGATACACGGGTGATTGGGTTTAGGCCCACGAATCATTGATTCACATACCCTTCTGAGTCCAGCGCTTTTGGTTTCTTACGAGTCTGAGTTGCTCTCACCATGTTGAGCTTTTGGATGATGGGCCATGGGCCCAAATGATTCCATCTTTTATGATTTTCGCACCCCCTCTGTTTTTTTCTTTGTCTTAACAAATTTGTTTAAGTTAATAGTTCATTAAGTTTTTTGATTTATATATTATTAATTTTTTAGATAGTTAATAGACTTTATTTAAAGGATTTTCTAAGCTTATATTATTTTCTTTTAGATTCTTTTATTTATACTTTATATAGAAGTTTATTCACTTTGTTTTTAGATGTTGAAATCCTTTTCTCGTTTGTTATTGGGCATTTTTGTCCCATTTTATTGTTTTGGTCGATGACGAGACCACCTTCGATTCTCTGTCAAATTATTGATGAGAAATGAAGGATCTGAGACCGACTTTCCCTTCTTTCTCACTTTTCGACTTTATTTTCATTTCACTTCTTTTGGTCGATGACGAGACCTCTGTAATTCATTACCAGTCAAATTATTGATGAGTAATGTTGGATCTGAGACCACCTCTTTTCTCTCCTCGCTTCTTATCCCAACTCGATTCAAAAAACATTTTCAAACCAACTTCAAAATCAAATCATCTTTGTATTGAACTAAACGAGGGGATTAAGTGTAGACTTTCTTCCTCTCCGAGTGTTGGAATGCCCACTGAAGTGAGGGTGGTTTTGACACTCGTCTTTCAATGCGAAGACGCTTCCCATCCATTTTCAAATCTCATCTCCTTAAGATCAATTCTTTGTATTGAACCAAACGAGGGGATTAAGTGTAGATTTTCTTCCTCTCCGAGTGTTGGAATGCCCACTGAAGTGAGGGTGGTTTCGACACTCGTCTTTCAATGCGAAGACGCTTCCCATCCATTTTCAAATCTCATCTCCTTAAGATCAATTCTTTGTATTGAACCAAACGAGGGGATTAAGTGTAGACTTTCTTCCTCTCCGAGTGTTGGGATGCCCACTGTAGTGAGGGTGGTTTCGACACTCGTCTTTCAATACGAAGACGCTTCCACCCCTTTTGCTCCTAAAACCTCGGTCTCGTACCGAGTCCATTTTCAAACCATAACAAATTGATTTATCTTTGTATTGAATTAAAAAGAGAGGATTATGTGTAGACCTCTTCCTCTCCGAATGTTGGGATGCCCACTGTAGTGAGGGTGGTCTTGATATTCGTCTTTCAATACGAAGACGCGACTTCATCCACCATCTCGCTTTCACAACTTCCTTCCACAATTTTCACACCTAAAACCTCGGTCCTGTACCGAGTGCATTTTCAAATCTTTTCATAACAAAAACTTGAATGGTCGTGGAGTGGTTAGGCGTAGGCCTTCTCCTATCCCGAGTGCTGACGTTTACCGTAGGGTTCTCTGTCGCAAAGCACTTACCATTCAAAACCAAAAACCTCTTTAATAAGAGAACGAAGTTCTCTTTGCATTGAATTAAAGAGAGAGGATTGGGTGTAGACCTCTTCTTCTTCGAGTGTTGGGATGCCCACTGTAGTGAGGGTGGTTTCGACGCTCGTCTTTCAATACGAAGACGCCTCGTTCGCCACACCTTTTTATAACAAAAACTTTGAGACAATGAATTGGGTACTACCCGTAAGGGATACTATCCGAGGACATGTCTCGCCCCTTAAAAACAATCCAATCAAACAAATATGATACCTTGCCTCGCATGGCGAAAACCTAATCATTTCGAAAGGGATATGTTACGTCCGTTCTACCGCAAACAGGTATGCATAAGTCTCCTCACATGCGAGCAGCAAAACATCTAAACTGCTAGAACGCGCACAATAACATCATCCCCAAACACACCGGTTATCCGCACCGTAGGCACGAACTACGTTGCTCTGATTTCTCATGCATAATGGGAATACGTAGGCATAGGATTGCGATATCCTAGCGAGCACCCTTTTCTTTTTCCACCCTTTCCCAGAAAGGCATGCTACGTCCGTTCTACCGCAAACAGGTAACGCCTAAGTCTCCAACGAGCGAGCAGCAAAACACCTAAACTGCTAGAATGCGCACGATAGCATCGTCTACCAGAATTCACCCGCAAACCGTAGGCCGAACTACGGCTGCTCTGATTTCTCATACCAGATGAGAATACGTAGGCACAAGACGGCGATGTCTTGGCGAGCACATTCCCCCCATATCTCTAGTTCCCCGAACTACGTCGACTCTGACTTTCTCACACCTATTGAGAATACGTAGGATAGGACTGCGAAGTCCTACCGAGTCCGTTCTCTCTCTTCTTCCCCCCGTTACCTCTCTTTCCCCGTTTCTAAACCCCTCTCTCTATCTTTTAGAACACTCTTCTTATAGCATAATATTTAAGCAAATATAATTCACACATCGACAAACAAAAGGTTCCCATCGAGTACGATGGATGCGAGGGGTGCTAATACCTTCCCCTCGCATAACCGGCTTCCGAACCCGTTCTTGGTCGCGAGACCATCTTATCCATTATTTTCTTAAGGTTTTCTCGATATTTTCCTTTCCCCTCATGGGATAAATAAAGTTCGGTGGCGACTCTTCTGTCCTATCTTTTCGCCTCCCCGTCGTTGCACGATGCATTTTTTCGAGTAGCGACAGCTGGCGACTCTGCTGGGGAATACCTAGCAAGCCAAACCTAATTTGTTTGTCGTGTTTGTGTTTTGTTTTTTGCTTTAATTTATTTTGTGTTTTATTCTCTACCTGTTGGGTTTATTGGGATGGGTTGTAAGGATAAAGCTTTCTACCCGAGCTTTCGAGTATACACTAAGTTAAGAGGTGGATTCTTTCTGATTTGCGAGACGTAGGACTCGTTGAATTGGTTTGAATTCCACCGCTCAGATGAGACCCCGTTGGAACAATGATGTCTTACGTGTAGTCGTAACTGCGTCTTTATTTCCAATTGGGAGTCCTTGACTCTGAGGACCTTTTGTAGAACCTTATTCCGAAGGTTCCTAAAACATAACTCTGTGCTCATCCTTTAAAGGGATTACCGTCTTACGAGTAGTCGTTCTGATGGAAAACTTTTGAGGGTTAGTGCATGGGACTTTGTTTAAAAGCCTTTGGAATACCCTCTTATAAACCAATAGATTTCCCACCCGAGGTGAGAGATATCTCGTTGTGTTTTCTTGCAGAATTTGTGACTTTGATCCTTTGTGTGTTGCATTAGCATTTTGCATTGCATTTCATTTGCATCTCATTTTTGCATATCCATCCTCAACCGGAGCAGAGAGCTTACCAGTCTTTTGTCCAACCCGCAGTTGATTTCCCGACATTCACATTGGATTTGAGTTAGCTTCGGGAAGGATCATGGACTCAGAGGAGCAGAATTTGGTTGTTACGAGGGCAGAGTTTGAGATGATGAAGAATCAGTTGGATCAACTCATGGAGGCCATGTCAGCTATGACAAGAGGAGAGACCAATGTTCAGAGGACTCCAGTGAACAATGTTGCTCAAGCTCAGCATGTGCAGATTCCTGTCGAAGATCAAGAGCATACTATTGTTAGAGATAGAGATTCATCTTCTCTCCATGACTCGGACTATCAGAACTTCACCTTCTCTGTGCCAGATTCCCAAAGGGTTGTTTCGAAGATCACTCCTAAGGACCCACAGACTGTTGAGTTTATGAGAAGATATCGTCTGTTGGATGAAAAGCTTGACACCCTGATGAGTCAAGATACTATTAATTTGAATGCTTCAAGCATGTGTTTGGTGCCAGGTCTCGTGATGCCTCCGAAGTTTAAGGCGCCCAATTTTGAGAAGTACAAAGGGGATGGTTGCCCAAAGAAGCATTTGGTAATGTTCTGCAGGAAAATGACTTCGTATGTTCACGATGACAAATTGATGATTCACTATTTTCAGGACAGTCTGAGTGGAGCGTCTCTGGATTGGTATATGCAGTTGGAAAGTAGTTGCATCAAATCATGGTCAGATTTAGCCAATGCCTTTGTGAAGCAGTACAACTACAATCTCGACATGAATCCCAGCCGCATGCAGTTGCAAGAACTATGTCAAGCGGATAATGAATCTTTTAGAGGATATGTGCAGAGATGGAGAGAATTTGCTGCTCGTGTTCAACCACCGCTTCAGGATAGAGAATTGGTTGACATCTTCTTGGGTACTTTGAAGGGCCATTACTATGATATATTGATTAGTGGCGGAACATTAAACTTTGCTGACTTAGTGATAGCAGGAGAATGTATCGAGAGCGGAATCAAGAGTGGAAAGATTCGAGACATCTCAGATACCTCAGTTTATGAAAGTGAATCAGTTGTCAGCTCTAAAGAGGAATGGGAGAAAGGAAGTAATGCTATCCCAGAATCTCCATTACCTCAGATTCAGTTTTCAGACGTTTCAAGTATTCAGAGTCAGCAACCTGTTAGGTCTGCGTATCAGATATCTGCTTCCCTACAGAGTCAACATTCATACCGTCATCAGCCGCGTCAGCACGCCCGACGAAGACCGAGGAAGCCAGAGAGACATTTCACTCAGTTGCCATTGTCGTACAGTCAGATATTGCCAGACTTGATCAGAGGTGGTTTGATTGTGCCGAAGCAAACTGATCCAGAGACTTCTCCACATCCGTTAGATTCTGATGTCAACGCTCGCTGTGAGTACCATGTTGGGGCACAGGGGCATTCAACTGAAGACTGTAAGGTGCTTAGAAGCCAGGTTCAGACTCTGCTGGACTCCAACAGGTTTTCAATCACGCCTCAGGGTATTCAGATCAACGATCTTCCTTCGTCAAGTCATATGGGTTCGGCAGCTAATGTCATGGAGGGATTCACCGAGAGCATATGTTCAGAAGAGTATCAGACGAATTTCGATGAGCAATTCTAGAGATGGCTGGTTCAGCAGCAAGTCAAGAATGAAAGCCCAGTTCCCCGAAGCTGGCAATCTCTCTATCATGTTATTCCTTTGCATTTGTAGTTTCTTTTCTGTTTAAGTGTGAGCTTATTTGCAAATTTCATTTGTAAGACGTGTTTGTTTTCGATTGATAATGATAATGAAATGAATATGCATGTTTTGATTAAATCCATTCGTGTTCACTCAATATTGCTTTTCCATTAATGTCAAACGCTTGTTTAAGCGGAATTCCTTGAGGGAGGATGACGAAATTGAAAGACGCGCAAGCTTCCGATTGTATGCTTTTGAATGAAACCTGCTGATGATGTACAGGCATTGTTTTAATCCCTAAATACAGGAGATATAAGGATGTTAATCCCTTGTCAACCCCTTTGAGCCTAGTTGTAGGAGTTTCTTTCTGAAAACGAAAAACCCTCAATCTTAACCTAGGGCAGGGTAGATGTCAGTTAATTTGACCGAGCATCCAGATTGTAGAAGGAGTGTTCCCCGTTCGAGGATCAATCACACCCGTAGAGGTCGTACCTAAAAAAGCCGAGAAGTGAGACAGTCACAATCCCTTCAACAAGTCAGACCAGCTGGTGTCACATTGATTTGTTCCGAAAAAGAAAAGAAAAAACAGAAGCCCGCTAAGTCGATAACTTGAAAACAAGTGGCTTAGGCAAAATTAGGGCATCCCGCTGGACTTCGAAATCAGAAGATATACTCGAAAGAGTCGGTCTAGGCAAAAATAGGGGAATAAAAAGAATGACGAAGAACAAGTCGTGTGAGCCAGACACCAAAGACGAAAAGCGAATGACTGTCACTCCGAAAACTTGTGGTTTCTTGAACCATCATTCATGTCGTTTAACCTTTGAGAGGTGAGCGCTTGTGTCGAATTAGCTGAACATAGGATTGAAGAATATTAAGGAGAGTGGGTGGGTTAAACAGAACTTTGAGCCTTATATCCTTTCTTGCAAGCTGTGAGCCTGACCATGTTACAACCTTTGAAAGTCCTAATTGAAGCCCGGTTGTTTCGAAAGCATACTTCGGTAAAGATCGCGTTGAAACTGACTCCTAAAAAGGATTTTTCTTACCCTATGGGTATTGATATTGACATTCTGATAAGTGATTCGTTCACTATATGTCACAACTTTTTTTTCAGTGAACAGACTTGGATTTAAAAACTGTCATATACATGGCATTAATATTATCTTTTGCAAAATGATTTGTTTTACTTGTGAGTAAGCACTTGACATCAGGAGAGTTCCTACAGTGGAAAGTTTGATCGAGATAAGATGCAAAATGCCTGAATACTCTGTTGAGCAGGGGCAAGCCATATCAAATGATCATAAAGGGAGTCAGCCATTCTAAGATACAGTTAATCTGGGGCAATCAGGTCGAGATTCGGTAAATCTCTCGAAGTCAGCCAGGGGCACTTCTCTGCAAATCATCCAATCAGGGACAAATCACTTCTAGGCTGGGGCAGGTCACCCCAAGAGCACAAATATTATCCTTATCCAGAAGGCAGTTAATCTGAAGCACCTCTCTGAGGTTCATGACGCTGAGGCAGTTCATATCAAACCATCAGGGTACAGAGATTTATGATTTCCTTTCAAGGAACATCCCCACAGAGATCCCACAGGCTGGGGCAAAATCAGAAGTAAAGGAATTGTTCCTCTCTATATCTTCAGAGCTACTCAGAGCTATTCAAGCAGGTGCAGTCAATCTTCAAGTTCAAGATGAATGTCGGGAAGTCGTAACCCTTCACTTGTCTTCCCCAGCAAAAGCCCAATCATCATTGGCATGTGTAAGCCATCCCCAGGAGAGTCCAATCATACTTGGCACATCCGGTTATTCCTAGCAGAGTTGGCTTCACCTCTTCAGCATTTATTTTGCTGGAGTGATTCTTTCAGATCCAGCTTTCCCCAGCAGCTCGAGCCTGCATTTGCATTTTCGCATATAGTTATCATATTTGCATCATCTTTGCATCTCATCCTCAAATGCGTAACATTTCCATTTTGTATAGAGCATTACGTCATTAAACATATTCAAACATATGCATGCGAAGCATAAGCCAGTTTTTGATAGCCTTCCGTGGCAACCTGAATCACTCTTCAATCAAGACAGTGGTATCAACAGCTTTGTTCAGGCAGCTCATCTGCTTGCTTACTTTTGGCTTCCAGATCATACGTCGGTCGTACTTTGTCCATCAACCCTTTAATGATGACATCCCCAGCAGATTTTCCTCTCGTCTATCATTAGACGATACGAGATTTAGATATGATTTTCCTCTCGTCTATCATTAGACGATGCGAGATTTGGTTTTGATGTTACTCTCGTCTATCATTAGACGATACGAGATTTAGATATGATTTTCCTCTCGTCTATCATTAGACGATGCGAGATTTGGTTTTGATATTCCTCTCGTCTATCATTAGACGATGCGAGATTTAGATATGATGTTACTTTCGTCTATCATTAGACGATACGAGATTTGGATATGATTTTCCTCTCGTCTATCATTAGACGATGCGAGATTTGGATTTGATGTCCCTCTCGTCTATCATTAGACGATATGAGATCCGGGTATATTGTTTCTCTCCGTCCATCATTGGACGATGTGAGTATTTTGGATATTGTTCTTCCTGTCTACCATTAGACGATGTGAGTTCTGGATATGATTTTTCTCTCCGTCCATCATTGGACGATGTTGAGAGTTGACGATGATGTTAGCTGCTTATCAGATTTATGTTTGTCTGGCGGCGATGTCAGAGGTTTATTAGCACCGTGGTTGTCTGGCGGCGATGTCAGAGTTCTGTATCCCCACAGGTACTTGACGGCGATGTCGAGTGTTTCTCAGAATTATAGTTAGCTGGCGGCGATGTCAGATGTTTGTCGGATTTATGATTGATGACGGCGATGTCAGGGTTATCTCACTAGGTTTGTTTTTCTCTGGCGGCGATGTCAAACATCTTTGTTTTCCCAGCGGCGAGGTTGGATGTTTTTCTGGCGGCGATGTCAGGTAATTTGGTTCTCCAGCGGCGATGTTGGATGTTTGTTTCTGGCGGCGATGTCAGGTGATTTAGTTTTCCAGCGGCGATGTTGGGTGTTTTAGTTGTCCGACGGCGATGTCAGACGCCTTATTTTTGTGAATGACTGGCGGCGATGTCAGGTGTGATTTACCGATTAATTGTTTTGAATGACTGGTGGCAATGTCAGAGGAATTTTATGTGGAGTTCTGACGACGAAGTCAGGTGTTTACAAATTGGATATTGATGACTGACGGCGAAGTCGGATGTTTTACTTGGTTGATGGCTGACGGCGATGTTAGAGGTTTCTTTTTGCGGTTGGCAAATTCCCGGGTTCTTTTGTATTCAATCACCTTCTACCTTGAATGTTTGAAGGCGGTTGCTTTTCATCCATTCAGGTCCAAGTCAATTGAATAGGGGCAGCTGTTGCACCCTAAAATTTGCCCACCGGTTTTCCAACTTTGACTGACTTTTGTTTCGTTTTCATTTGCATATCATTTAGATCAGTCGTCATATTGCATAACTAACCAGTTTATCAACTCTTTGGTGGCTTTGTTTCTTTCGTGAATCAGGGATTGACTTCAGAAACTTCTAAAGTGTTTGAGTTAGGGTTGGTCGAGAGGTTTTCTTTTGAGATGGAGTTCTACTGTTCAGAGGTTGTTTCATTCATGGTACTCAAGTTTGAGGCATTGGTGTTGAGTTTTCAATTGTCATGAGCAATGCGTATTTGAGGTTTATCAGGCACGGCTCCAGTTTCCCTGAATTATTACAAGATGTAGTTTGTTTAGGGTTTTGTCAGCAGTTTGGTAGAAAAGACTTTGTGGTTCTCAGGGTGGGTTTTGTCATGGATCTATACTTTATGCTTAACAATTACCAAACCAGGTTTCATGACAATTCAGGTTCTTTGAAATCAGGTTGCAGTGCTATTAAGAAAATTAAAACAATGAGGTACCTCAGGTTATTGGGAAATTTTGTTAATGTGGTTCACGCATGATATTCAAGTCAAGATCATTCCCAGACGGTTCTCTTACTATGATGCCATTCATCAGAAATCAATCTTTACATTCTTGAGGCATTCCTCAAGGTTCGATTCAAGGAATTTGATCATTTGTTTAGAAAGTGGTTGACTTCAAATGAATTTGTTTTGATTCGAAGGCTCCAATTTATTCAATGGTTTGGAATTTAGTTTATGTGAATTTTGGATTTAATCGAAACTTCAAGTTTTGATTATCACTTTTAAGTGAGATGGAGGTGTGAATAAGTGATAT
The DNA here is from genome assembly GCA_963859935.3 of Lathyrus sativus. Lineage (NCBI taxonomy): Eukaryota > Viridiplantae > Streptophyta > Magnoliopsida > Fabales > Fabaceae > Lathyrus > Lathyrus sativus. Next base: position 63,981,090 of record OZ012741.1, read on the forward strand.
TGTCGGGCGCGATCCAATTGGAAGCATTTGGAATCCATCATTATGCAAAATAATCTACAAGAGATTCATTGAAACATTACAAGAAAAGGAGGTGCAATTAACAAATTGATCAAAGTCCATTTGCACAAATTCAAATTCATTGTTCACCACAAAAAAAACAAAAACAAAAAGAAACTATGAGCCCATCACACCGTTGGCACTTCGTTCCACCTCCCAATAGACCTTGCTGTACGCGCTTGCGGCTTGTACCATGCTGCAGTGCCTCACAACCACCTTCATACTACCACCTGCAAAATTCTCAAAAGAAAAAGAAGGCCCATATCACAATATGGCATCATTAGAATTAATATTACAAAAAATGCAAAAAAAAGCAAAGCCCAGCCAAAATAACCTATCCTAAACCTGTATCGAATTCATAAGTTGAGCTACTCATTAAAGCCTTATGTAATTCACTACAACAAGGCATCACAAGACTGCAACACCAAACCCAAAATCTGCTATGCACACCACGATGTGAAATCCTGCTGGTACGGATGAAAATGTTTGCCACTTGACGGACCGTCCAAAACGTGCGTCACTAGCTGCGCAAATAAAACCAGAAACAAAGCAACTTCATAATAACAACAAGGAAATTTGGTAGAAAAGAGAACAAAGGACTGAGAAATGGGGGACCTGATACTCTCCAACAGGGGATTCACAGCTAGTTGCCAAAATTGTACAACCACTACCCTGCTACAAACTCACAGCCTGTTCCCTGCGTCAAGACAAAACCAACAAAACTGCACCTCTGCTCAACTTGTACTCTATAAGAAAACAAAATAATGGCTACCTTGCTTGCAAATGGTCCCGGTTACAAAAGACAACAGCAGCATCAATTGTGTATTTTTCTGACAGAATGCATATTTCAAAAGCCTATTATACCCCTCCCAGTTTCGGATAAAGAAAACCAACATACAACTATTATCTCCACCATCTAACTTCACATAACCATAAAAAGATACAACCTTTCATTTTTTCCAGTTCATCCACACTTGAACGAACCACAACAGAATACACCACATCATCATTTTCACTCCACAACTTCAACACCTTCCTCTCAAACCTCAATATCTCCAGCCTACTCATAAAACCTCCTCCACCTTCTGCAAGCTTCAACAATGAACAAACCTTCAACATTTCCTCCTCCATCAAATGCCTTCAACAGAAGAAGAAATAATGTCCATCACCAACCGTGTTCTTCTTCTAAACAACAAAATCATTCTTCAAACACCTTTATATTTCCAAACAAGAACTCAAACAGAGCAGACAAATAAGTTGGGACAGAAGAAGAACCTCTGTGAACCAAAACCCAGAAATCTCTACAAACTCTTCACCTTCATTCTCCATTAAACCTGCTGCAGAACCGTCATTTTTCTCGCAAAAAAAAACAACCCCAGATGGAAACTTAACCCATATCCACTCCAGAAATCTCAAACCCTTTAACTTCGCCATGATTTCCACTCAACCTGTGAACCCTTTTTATCTTCACATCAACACCAGTTCTATACGCCAAAGCAACAAACCCTGTTCTTGAAGAAACCCAGAAAATCAAAACCGCTCTCTTACATTTCTGTAGCATTCAGAAATTTCTCTCTCGCGCTAACAATGGCCGATACAGTCGCCGAAGTTCCCACAAAGAAATCACGAGGATCCAGAAAGGCTCTCAAGGAGAAAACTCCATCAGCAAGTGATGCCAATGTCATAGCTGGCGAATCGAATGGAAAAGCCACGTCAAAGAAACAACAATAAAAACCCATCAGCAATCCAGAAGAAATTCATTTGAAACACAACCTAGAAATTTCATCAAGAACGAACCCTGTGACTTTCTTCATCATCAACAACCTTCCACCCTCTTCCTCCAACTCAGAAACCCACTTGCTCGAAACCACTGTTAACCCACAAAGCTCTAACCGAAACTCAAAAAACATCACCTCCAAACTCCACTGGAAACGATTCCATCAACACCCCTCAACCTCCACCTTCGATTCTCACCCCTTCAGAAACCCTGTAACCTCTCTCCTTCCGTTTTCATATCCGTTTTCAGATTCACAACTTCTACCATCTCCAAATCTCACCTCAAACCCTCATTTTCATCAACAAAAACCAAATACCCTCTTCAACCTCTAAACCCAAGAATAATCCTCTTCACCTATAAAACCTCAACCTATTCCGCAAATCGTCAAAATCAACACCAAGCTCATACGTTTTCGAAGCCCAAAACCAATAGGACAGAGATCTAGAAGAGTATAAGATGAGATGGGAACCAAACCGTATAAACCTCTTGAGACAGAACGGGAAGCTTCAAGGGCGAATCGAAGGTTGAGCGTGTTCTTCATTGTTGTTGTTCTCGATTTGAGACATGTTGAAGAAAGATTTTTTTTAATGTGATGCTCATAGAAAGAATAACCTGAGGGAGATATATCGTGGGTTTACCTTCAATTCTTAGTTTCTTCAAAGATGTTAATGTGAACTGATGGGTGGACATTTGTTTTGATACACGGGTGATTGGGTTTAGGCCCACGAATCATTGATTCACATACCCTTCTGAGTCCAGCGCTTTTGGTTTCTTACGAGTCTGAGTTGCTCTCACCATGTTGAGCTTTTGGATGATGGGCCATGGGCCCAAATGATTCCATCTTTTATGATTTTCGCACCCCCTCTGTTTTTTTTCTTTGTCTTAACAAATTTGTTTAAGTTAATAGTTCATTAAGTTTTTTGATTTATATATTATTAATTTTTTAGATAGTTAATAGACTTTATTTAAAGGATTTTCTAAGCTTATATTATTTTCTTTTAGATTCTTTTATTTATACTTTATATAGAAGTTTATTCACTTTGTTTTTAGATGTTGAAATCCTTTTCTCGTTTGTTATTGGGCATTTTTGTCCCATTTTATTGTTTTGGTCGATGACGAGACCACCTTCGATTCTCTGTCAAATTATTGATGAGAAATGAAGGATCTGAGACCGACTTTCCCTTCTTTCTCACTTTTCGACTTTATTTTTATTTCACTTCTTTTGGTCGATGACGAGACCTCTGTAATTCATTACCAGTCAAATTATTGATGAGTAATGTTGGATCTGAGACCACCTCTTTTCTCTCCTCACTTCTTATCCCAACTCGATTCAAAAAACATTTTCAAACCAACTTCAAAATCAAATCATCTTTGTATTGAACTAAACGAGGGGATTAAGTGTAGACTTTCTTCCTCTCCGAGTGTTGGAATGCCCACTGAAGTGAGGGTGGTTTCGACACTCGTCTTTCAATGCGAAGACGCTTCCCATCCATTTTCAAATCTCATCTCCTTAAGATCAATTCTTTGTATTGAACCAAACGAGGGGATTAAGTGTAGACTTTCTTCCTCTCCGATTGTTGGAATGCCCACTGAAGTGAGGGTGGTTTCGACACTCGTCTTTCAATGTGAAGACGCTTCCCATCCATTTTCAAATCTCATCTCCTTAAGATCAATTCTTTGTATTGAACCAAACGAGGGGATTAAGTGTAGACTTTCTTCCTCTCTGAGTGTTGGGATGCCCACTGTAGTGAGGGTGGTTTCGACACTCGTCTTTCAATACGAAGACGCTTCCACCCCTTTTGCTCCTAAAACCTCGGTCTCGTACCGAGACCATTTTCAAACCATAACAAATTGATTTCTCTTTGTATTGAATTAAAAAGAGAGGATTAGGTGTAGACCTCTTCCTCTCCGAATGTTGGGATGCCCACTGTAGTGAGGGTGGTCTTGATATTCGTCTTTCAATACGAAGACGCGACTTCATCCACCATCTCGCTTTCACAACTTCCTTCCACAATTTTCACACCTAAAACCTCGGTCCTGTACTGAGTGCATTTTCAAATCTTTTCATAACAAAAACTTGAATGGTCGTGGAGTGGTTAGGCGTAGGCCTTCTCCTATCCCGAGTGCTGACGTTTACCGTAGGGTTCTCTGTCGCAAAGCACTTACCATTCAAAACCAAAAACCTCTTTAATAAGAGAACGAAGTTCTCTTTGCATTGAATTAAAGAGAGAGGATTGGGTGTAGACCTCTTCTTCTTCGAGTGTTGGGATGCCCACTGTAGTGAGGGTGGTTTCGACGCTCGTCTTTCAATACGAAGACGCCTCGTTCGCCACACCTTTTTATAACAAAAACTTTGAGACAATGAATTGGGTACTACCCGTAGGGGATACTATCCGAGGACATGTCTCGCCCCTTAAAAACAATCCAATCAATCAAACATGATACCTTGCCTCGCATGGCGAAAACCTAATCATTTCGAAAGGGATATGTTATGTCCGTTCTACCGCAAACAGGTATGCATAAGTCTCCTCACATGCGAGCAGCAAAACACCTAAACTGCTAGAACGCGCACGATAACATCATCCCCAAACACACCGGTTATCCGCACCGTAGGCACGAACTACGTTACTCTGATTTCTCATGCATAATGGGAATACGTAGGCATAGGATTGCGATATCCTAGCGAGCACCCTTTTCTTTTTCCACCCTTTCCCAGAAAGGCATGCTACGTCCATTCTACCGCAAACAGGTAACGCCTAAGTCTCCAACGAGCGAGCAGCAAAACACCTAAACTGCTAGAATGCGCACGATAGCATCGTCTACTAGAATTCACCCGTAAACCGTAGGCCGAACTACGGCTGCTCTGATTTCTCATACCAGATGAGAATACGTAGGCACAAGACAGCGATGTCTTGGAGAGCACATTCCCCCCATATCTGTAGTTCCCCGAACTACGTCGACTCTGACTTTCTCACACCTATTGAGAATACGTAGGCATAGGACTGCGAAGTCCTACCGAGTCCGTTCTCTCTCTTCTTCCCCCCGTTAACTCTCTTTCCCCGTTTCTAAACCCCTCTCTCTATCTTTTAGAACACTCTTCTTATAGCATAATATTTAAGCAAATATAATTCACACATCGACAAACAAAAGGTTCCCATCGAGTACGATGGATGCGAGGGGTGCTAATACCTTCCCCTCGCATAACCGGCTTCCGAACCCGTTCTTGGTCGCGAGACCATCTTATCCATTATTTTCTTAAGGTTTTCTCGATATTTTCCTTTCCCCTCATGGGATAAATAAAGTTCGGTGGCGACTCTTCTGTCCTATCTTTTCGCCTCCCCGTCGTTGCACGATGCATTTTTTCGAGTAGCGACACTATACATGAACCTCTTGTTTAATTATGTTATTTGTTATTTTCTCAGCTAAGGGTGAAAAGGAAAAAGGAGACCTAAGGCGTTATTCCTAAGTATGCTCGCCAAGAAGTCGCATCTTGTGCCTACGTATTCTGACGGAGTGGAATCAGAGCATTCTTAGTTCCCCTAAAAGGGTGGATAAAATTTTATTGATTGGTTTTAGGAGAAAAGATAAGTTGTCATATTAAGGAGAATACTCAATTTAAACCACCACAAACATGTGGATGACAGGTCTTTGCTTTGCATTAGGAGAAGGGCTCCAACTCGAATATAGAATCGACGAGTATGCCGCATACCTCTCTCAAGTGGAAAAGAATCAACATCTTTCTCAACTATGTTATGAGGTAGGAGAATTACATCTCAACTAAGGATGACTAGTGTCTAATTCTCTCAGGAGAAAAAGGAAACTGACTATAACTTATCTATAATTGAAATGGTAATCCTAAGGAAAACTTCCTAAGGGATAGCAAGTTCTAGGATTATAAGAAGTATATCAAGAAGATATAAAATGCAAATAAAAATGTAAATGACAAGAGTGTCAACAACAAGGGATTCTCCTTTGAAATCGGGTAGCAAGAAATTATTAATTAATTTAAATATAAATATTTATATCAAATAATAATTATGACACAAATTTATTTATATTTTAATATAATTCAAATTAACTAATGAAAAACTAGAAATAAAAATACTAAAATAAATAATTAAAATATTTTTGCTATTTTCATCCTTATAAAAGTAATTAAAACAATTTTTTTTACTTCTTTCTATGCTAAAATAAAGTAATTAAAATATAATATTGACTAGAAAAAATAATGAAAGAGAATCTACTAATTATAATTAAGAGGTAATGGTGATCAAAACAAAATAAAATAAAATAAAAATTAACTATTCATTAATATTTGATACGTGACAGTATATGATATATAGTATTAATATGAGATATATGTAATATATACATAAATATATGATACATGGTGACACCTAACATAAACTATAGATAACCAAAAACAATTCATGTACTTAAATTATAAAACTAAAGAAGCTACCTCAATCAATATATGTAAAACAAACACCACGTGACACTATAAGTGGTACTACCAAGACAAACATGAAATTGACATAGATGCAAAATAGCATCAACTTTTTAAAATAAAGGATGAGTTTTCAATTTTACCTCCTTCAAATGACCTTTTCCCTCGCGTCGCCGCCCTCTCTGTCTCTTTCTCTCGATGCTACGTCGTGGGTTGTGAAAAACTTTGCGGTTTGAATATGAGGAAGATGAGGTATGAGTGTTTTTTCTTTTTTGTGTGATTGCTTGTTTTTTCTAATGCATATATATATATATATATATATATATATATATATATATATATATATATATATATATATATATATATATATATATATATATATATATATATATATAAGAACACAGATTGTTTCTTAGTAATATCTCTATGTTTTGATGATAACTCTTATGAAATTTTGTATTAAAGAATTATATACTCTAAAATTGGTTCATGAATATTTGCTGCAGATGATTAAAGTATATATACATCCAAGATCAAATTAATCTGAACATGGAACTATGGAAGGCTCTGAAGAGTCAGAATCATCTTATAGAAGAATCTGAGCGCTGTCAGCAGAAGGATCTGAAGCAGAAGCTACAGAAGAATCTGAAGCAGAAGCTGCAGAAGAATCTGAAGCAAAAGACTCTAATAAGATCTGAAGACTCTGAAGCATTGAAGAACTTTGTATGAGAGTTAAGAAGCACAGTTTTTTAGAAGACTCTGAGAGTACTGCACGTTGCATGTACTGAGGATCTGATTCATAAAACTCTGCTCTGATAGAACTACACGCTAAAGCACACTTGCTGCATTACTCTGATTCAGCAAAATCTGATGGGCATCCAAGACTCTGATCATGCAAAATCTGATGGTTAACTTTGCTGAAAAGAAATACTTGTTGAAGAAGAATTCAAAGTAATATCTTTTGATTTGGCTCAACGATTCTTTCCTCTTTCATGCTTGACACTAGAACACAGACCAAAAGCATTTCTCTGTGCATTCTACTTCCAGGAAAGGTCATGCGATGTAAAGACAAAAAGGTTCAGGCCTTTTTAGTACACAGCCTCCAACGTCAAGACTTTGTGGACTACTGTGCATATAAAAGCAAATCTTCCTCATCTTCTTCAAAGTAATCGAGAACCAACGAATCTGTGATAGAAACTCTTACAAGCTCTCATAAAATATTCTTATTGCTGAGTTTATTCTTTTGTTCTTAACATTAAGTGAAAAATCACTGTTGTGATAAAGCTTGTTAGAAGCATTCAAACACTTGTATTAATCTTACATTTCATTGTAATAGTTCCTTAAGAAGATTCAGTTGGGATCAGTAGTTCTTGAGAAGACTTTGAACAATTGTTCTTAGTGCTTACTATTGTAATCAGTTGATTAAATAGTGGATTAAGTCCTTGTTTGAGAAAGGCAAATCACTCTAGATAGGGTGGACTGGAGTAGTTGAGTTCAACGAACCAGGATAAAAATACTTGAGTTTTTACTTCTAAGTTTTATCTTCATACTTATTCAAACCCCCCCCCCCCCCCCCTTCTAAGTATTTTCTCACCTTCAATATATATATATATATATATATATATATATATATATATATATATATATATATATATATATATATATATATATATATATATATATATATATATATATATATATATATATATATATATATATATATATATATATATATATATATATATATATATATATATATATATATATATATATATATATATATGACTAGAAAATAGACAAGAATGATAATAACAATTAACACAATGTTTTTTTTGTTTTTTTATAATAAGACAAGAATAAAAGGAATTAAAAATCATATTTTTATATTTTTTTATGACAAAACAAGAATAAAAGAAATTAAAAATCATGTTTTTTCTATGATATGACAAGAATAAAAAGAATTAAAAATTATGTTTTTATGTTTTGTAAAAAGAAAATATTAATAAACAAATTAAAAATAAAATTAATTAATAAAAATAAAAATTTACATTAAATATCTAATTAAATCTAAATAAATTAAATGATTATTTAAAAAAAATGATTAAAAAATGAAATAAAAAGTCGGGCATAAAAGTGCTCGAAAAAATAAAACGAACACACCAAAATAATCAACGTGAAATAAACATATTGGTAAAATTACAGCGTTTGGTCAGATTTTGAAATAAATTTAGACCGGTTTGTTTGTAAATCCAACAAATTTATTCTGACTGACATTTCAGACACTATGAAAGATTAAGTGCATGTTATGCTATGCAGATGATGCAATATAGAATCTTAGGGTCAAAAATTAGGGTATGACAGATGCCCCTATTTAAGTTTCTTCTATCCGGAGATATGGAGATTGAAATCTTCGTCTCGACGTGATAGAAGAGACTTAAATACAAACATGCACAATTGTTTACCCTAAGATACCACAAGATGCACATGATATGACATGAAATGATCTGATATGAAATGATATGATATGAACTGATATGATATGATATGGAATGAATGCAAGACAATTAAAGAATGGAAGATCCGGTGAGGAACAACTTAGCAAAGTAAGACTCCACTGGGGAGAAGACTACTAACTGACAATCACAAGGTGGCTTAAACACAGGGTATCTCTCAATAGAACAAAGGTGTGTATTACCTACTACCAAGAATATGATAGCCTAAACAACAGGTAAGAAACTTGAAAGGAAGGATAACCTACTACCAACAGACGGTAGCCTAAGCAAAGGTATCCAGTTGAAATGAAAGGACGTATATTACCTACTATCAAGTAGATGATAGCCTGGGCAAAGGTAATAGATTAGAAAGGAGAGATCACCTACTACCAAACACGGTAGCCTAAGCAAAGGTATTTGTCCAAAAGGTACAATATACTACCTACTATCAAACATATGATAGCCTAAGTAAAGGTAATAACCAAAATAAGCTTCCATGATTAAAACATGATTCAACTTCTTTTTTAACTAAATGACTCATTTAAAAAGGTAAACAAACCTCCCCTCGTCTCGGGTCATAAGCCACAGACTAGTCTCAGTTTCTTCTTTAATTAAGTATTCCACTTGAAAAGGGTAAAATAAAGCTCCCCACGCTTCAAGGTTGTATGCCATGAACGAGTCTCAGTTTCTTCTTTAATCAAGTATTCCACTTGAAAAGGGTAAAATAAACCTCCCCTCACTTCAAGGTTGTATGTCATGATCGGGTCTCAGTTTCTACTTTGATCAAGTATTCCACTTGAAAAGCATAAAATAAACCTCCCCGCGCTTCTAGGTTGTATGCCATGAACGGGTCTCAATTTCTTCTTTAAAAAGGGTAAAATAAACCTCCCCATGCTTCAAGGTTGTGTGCCATGAACAGATCTCAGTTTCTTCCTAGAATGATGAACACTTACGGAAAGTATCTTCATAGGGAATAGGGATTCCATTGAAGGTTGAAGATTTTAGAGGGAATCCATAACTTACTAGAGATTAGGAAATATCACTGGGGGATCCTTAGAAGAGACGTGGGTCAGGTGATTTGTAAACACGTCTTCTCAAATAAAGAGAAGGATCAACTGTAAGAATCTTCACCAAATTTCTCGAAGGGATACCATTTGATGGAATTAACTTTGTATAACAAACTCACTGGGGAGAACATCCCTGAGGAGCAGTATTGTTGTAGTTTGGAGTTGCATTGAAGTAAATAAAGTCCTTGTATTGGGAATTATCAAATAAAGAGAAACACTTGTAAAGTCTTCAACAAACTTCTCTGATGGATTTTCAGAGTTGCCATTTGATGGAGGATAAGTTGATAATCTTGGTAACTTATTGGGGATAGACAAACGGTCTTGAGGAGACTACCATTTTCCATCCAAATAAAAAACCTAAAAACGAAAAAAGCTGCTCAAATAAAGAGCTTCCACTTGTTGTCTGGGTATAAATTGCTGAGAAAATGTTGTAACACTTCTGGAGAAATATTTTGTCTTCAATGGTGATGTTTAAACAGATTCTTCCTGGGGAGTCAAAGTGCAAAATAAATGCATGCTCAATCCAGATTCAAAAGCCTAGAGATATCCGAAATTGTGATTGTCAGGGACCAAAGTTCAATTCAGGAAGTAACTGAAGATAAATGGTCAAGCAAGACTCTACCCAATGAGGGATGAACTCAACTAGGGTTTATCTTATCCAGAAATGGAAAAGAAAGCCAAAGCAACTGTCTTCCACGTGGATCAAACTCAGTGGGGTATTTAGAACTATTATGCTTTTTTTGCTTAAGATTGACGACTCTAATTGCAGGGAGAAGACAAAAACATTCACTCGGGGATAAACTCGGCCAAAGTGAAAGAACAAACAAACACAAAAATGAAAAACGCACAAATGACATGAATATCTATATAAATGAATGTATATCATGTTATGCTTATGCTAACAAAACAAACAAAGAGAAGTAAACTAGAGATGAAATAACCATCTTGATACGGATACTCGACCATCTTCAAAGATAAAAGCATCACTGAGGATGAAAGGAAAACCATATCTGGGACCACAGTCCTGCTTCAAGGTTTCAAAACTTCTCTGGGGAAAATAGAGTACTCCACTTGGGGATGAACATCATGACTTCACTTAGGGGACTATCAAGATGAACCCTGCTACTCTGTTAGGGGTGAGAAAGACCCATTGGGAATGGATCAAAATTATGATTAGAGAGACTTTATGGGGATAAAATAAATATCTACTACAAACTGAAGTAGTCTGGAAGGAAGTTGTAACTGGAGATGCCAAAGCTGAGGCCTCATAAAGGATAAAATAAATATCCACTTCAATGGGGAAGCTCGGATCAACGTTGAAAGCTGAAGATGTCATATTTGAGACTTTATGGGGATGAAATAAACATCCACTTTTCTGTGGAAGATTGGAGTTGTGAGAAATCCACTAAGGAGTGAAATAACATCCACTTCACTAGGAAGGTTAAAGCCAAGGAAATTCACCGGCGTAGGCTTAGGTTACCAACTGGGAATTTCTTGCATCAATTCTGCCATAACTGCTTGAAGTAGAGATTCATCGGGGAATCGTCATGACCACCTGAAGTAGAGACTTACTGGTAATTGGGTGAAGAATGTTGTGAGAACAAAGTAGTTATGCATTGATGAACTGCGTGGTGGTCGTCATTTTAAACAATAGTAGTTGTGAATGGATAAAATAATCTTCAATTCTCAAATGCCCCGGATTCTATGGTTTATAAGTTATCTCAAAAGGATTTTACAGAAAACTTGGCATCCAAAATGTTCCAATGTCTTCAAACTCTTGGAGAGTTTTATCAAATCTCGACGTAGTTTCCCCAGATTGACTGCATTCCGTATAGCTGAAACTTCAAACATGCTCCTTAGGGATGGTCGAACTGTGGACGCAACAACTAGGAAACAACTTGCCCTTGTTTAGCAGAGTCTTAAGGCAACATGCCCTTAAATATGATCATCCCTTTGAAATGATTCACCATTTATCATAAGAGTCTTAAGTCTCAAACAATTAAGATCATCATTGATGTTCGTATACAAGCTTCTATGATATCAAGCAATGTTAGAAAGAAAAAAATGTTAATTCTGAAACTGCTAATGCAACACACATGTTAGTCTTGAAGTTTTTATTGGAAATATATCATAATAACCTGTGACTGAATCACTAGTTAGGATATGAATTAATTTTACAAAGCTAACACAAATTTTGAGCTTAGTTCATAGGAGTCTAGAAACGGAATCTCATTGAGTATGCTTTCAAAATAAACCCTACTTCGATTAGGTATTTTGAGGGTTTTAACATGGCTTGGTTCACGGTTTATGAAATAAAGGATATAAGGCTCAAAGTCTATTTGTACCCACCCTTTCTTCGTGATGTTCTCCAATCCTATGTTTAGCTAACATGACACGAGCGCTCATCTCTCAAGGAGAGTTTGACATGTTGAGAAACCGTGGAGGCTTTGGACATAACAGTCACTTACCTTTTTGCTTTTGGTTCTTGATCACACGACTTTATTCTTTGCTGAGGATTTTTCTGGGTGATCCTTTGTTTTTGCTTTTCGTGTTTCCTTTTATTATTATTTTGTTTTTATTCCCTAACTTTTTCCTGGACGAAGTCTTTGGATTTGACTTTGAAGTCCATCGGGATGACTCAATTTTTCCTAAGTCTCCTTCATAGGTTTTGACTTAGCGGGCTTTTTCTTTTTTCTTTTTTTATTTATTTATGAACAAGTCGTGTGACTCTAAGTTATTTTGACCCTTTTGAAAGGATTTTGACTGCCTCACTCTTTAGATAGTCGAGGGATAATCATTGTGTTTTTTGACTTCCAGCCTCCTAATATGTGAGGAATAGATAAAATGGATTCTCGAATGCTCACTCCTCCTTTTTGAGAGTCTGGGCGCTCGATCAGTTTAACTGAAAACTACCCTGCCCTAGGTAAAAATTTAGGGTTTTTAGTATGTAAGGAAATGAAAATTCCTACTTCAAGGCTCAAAGGGGTTAACAAGGGTCTATCTCCCTTATATCTCCACTGTTTGAGGATTTGAAACAATGCCTTACATCATCATCTGGGTTTTATTCAAAAGCATACGACCAGAGATCTTGCATTTTTGATTTCGTCATCCTCCTCCCAATTCTCTATCGAAGCAAGAAATTGGGTAAAGTTGGCATTATAAAATATGAAAAAGCATTTTATGAGTGAGTACGAATGAATTTCTTCAAGACAAACATATTTATTGCATTAATCATTCCAAAAAAACAAGTTCTTACATGCAAGTCATGCTTTTATAATCAAAGAAATAATAACAAATGCAAGCAAGCAAACAAACAACCTGGTGATCTTGGGAATGCGTTCTCCTCCTGATTTCACCAACTTTGAAAGGACTCTATTGAGTCTTCGTATTCATCAGCATAAAGGAGTTCCATTCACTAATGGGCTTCCTCCCTTGAAGGTCAGCACCTCATCATCGATCATTTCTTGAATCTTTTCTTGGAAAACCTTGCACTCTTCAATAGAATGCCCCACCGCCCCATCATGGAATCCATAACTGGTATCTCGATTGAACTAAAGAGGGCGAGATTTCATGTCTATAGTATTTCTAGGTGTCATTACCGAGTTTTGAGTAAAATAGGACCCCAATTAACTGTAAGTCATTGGGATTGGATGCCTATGATGTGTTTTCTGATGAAACTGTGATTGACAGTTCAGAATTATCTGAGCGGTAGGAGCAACATCAACAGGAGCTTTCTTATCATCCTCCAACATGATAGCATCGTATCCACAAGGCACTGAAGAGGATTTTTTTTACTGTTGCACGTAATTATCACTGGTTCTGCCATATTAAAATGCAAAACTATGACATTCACCCTTTCTTTAGTGATATGGAGAAGTTTCTGATCCAACATATCCTGGAGATCCCTCTTCACAACAGAACATCCGCGAGAATTCTTTGAACAAATTTCGCAAGAAGCATGATTATGGTCATAGTGGGTAAGCCTACACAAATCGACGTGCATATCAACCCAAGATCCTCTTATTGGATTCACGTCAGAGATATGGTATTCTCTGAAACATCCTTCCGCAGTGTTTTCAGAATCTTTAAAAGATAAAATACTGCTTTACACTAGCTTTTGTACTTCAGCTTTCAAAGCAAAACAATGTTCAATGTCATGACCGGGTGCCCCTTGATGAAATGGACAAAAACGATCAAAAGTAAACCACCATGGGAGATTCTTTTGGATGGCCGACAAACTCTTTTTTTGCACCAGATTCTTCTGTTTTAAAGCAGGATATAATTCAAAATAATCCATTAGGATCGGGTCAAACTAATCCACGTGTTGTTTACTTTTGTTACAAGATCCTCCGTGTTTCTCTTGCAAAATAGCATTAGCAACTTGTTCCTTTTCCTTAGGTAAACCTTCCACAAGCTTCTTAGAGTTGTTAGAAGCGTTAATGGGATTCAAAGGAATGGAAATTGATATGATTTCAGAAATCGCGGTCCTTTGAAGTGGAGTCTGAGAAATATGAGAAGAAGGTTGATTTTGAGTAGTGTAACACCCTTTTCTACCCCCACAAATATAATGGCAAATCAATCATATTTATCAGAGTAAAATATTGAACACAATAAAATCATCTCAAAAGGGCGCATATTTATTAATAATTCAAATATAGTCAATGCTCCATAAACAACAGTTTTTCCCAAAATTACTCAAAAATATTACTCAAAAGGCAGCGAAACTCAAAAAGGGAAAATCCAAAGTTTTCCTTGCGCAGCAACATAATAAAAATAACAATAATCAATAAACATGGTTTAACTCAAAGACCACAACTCGGTGTTACACTATCAGAGTAAGACCCTCTAAGTTAACCACAATCACCAACGACCCAAAAACTTCAAAAAGCCTTTGACGGCATCCACAGCTAAACCTGGTCATCTGCACGTTACCCATGTGGAGACAACATTCAAACAGGCAGGGTGAGTAAAACGATTCATAATAATCAATATAGGAATCAATATATAAAATGACGTCATTTTCATATCTAACATCATCAGATTTATCAAGGATAATCAAAGGCCACAACATTATAAATTACACCAAATTATCACATAAATACAAATGCAACAAGACTCATGCATGTGGTACCAATCAATAGAATTTGATGGACACTGGGCCATCAACCCTCCATAGATCCACAACAGTAGGATCGATTTTACACGAGAACCGAAACACAACAAAATACCTCACATCCGCACAATGGGACTGAAGCCACAAGAATCAAGGTCCTAGATCGAAGTTTGGAATGCATATGAATGCATGATGCACACGTCAATATCATCCAAATAATAAACTCATCGGGTGCATCATCATTCATCAAAATCATCATAATAATCATGTCATCATATAATCATCAAAAAATCATGGAATTAACATCATAAATCATCAAAATTACTCATGGGAATTCATTATACAATCATGTATTATTCTCATAAAATTCACAATTATACTCATGGTAATTCATCAGGAAAATTACAGCATCAAAACATCAAGACATCACTGAACCAGAACATAATTCGCGAAACTCTGCTACGTTTGCTAGCAAGTTCGCAGTGCGAATCTAGGGCGAATGTTTTCCGTGCGAACTCGCAATTATAGCAAATCACTGTTTCGCACCAACACCAAAACCAGCCCAAAAACCTCTACGATTTCCTTCCCCAATGCCCCAAAAACATCCCTCAATCATTCCTAAGGTATTACAGCGATAAAGGCACAAAACCTACGACGTATTAGGCCAATCCCGTATCATATTTATGCCTTCCATTCCTATAATTTCTTACAAATACTCCACAGTCATTAAAATTCTCACAATCAATTACCCTATACGGTTAAAACCTCAACAACATATTTTGGCTACGAAGGCCTAATCTCCCTTACTCTCAAATCAACCTCAAACCTATCAGACCATCAGTTCAAATCCCTCAAACTCATTAAACTCACCAGAAAGGCAACAACAATTCAATACTCAAAATCCCTAAACCCTTAAATCAACTTTAAACACATCAAATCACATATTGAAAACAATGAAGGCAATACTCCCCATACCTTAATTGCCGACTCTAAGCCTTTCTCCTTGATTCATGGAAACCTCGCAAAACATTGCCTCAATCCTTTTCCTTAGAGCTTTGGCCTCTATTTCTTCTCTTTTCACGGTCTAACAAGAATGAATCCTAATTCCATCAAAACTCCTTTTTGTTAAACCTACTTTGGGCCTTAAAATTGGGCTTTCCAACTTCACCCTCACTAACTCCTCAAATGTCCACTTTTCCCTTAATTCACTTATATTTATTTAAATTAATAATAATACCAATATATTCATATTATATACTATTATTTAAATAAATAATTCAAAATTCGTAATTCTCAATATTCACACCAACCACCGAAAATCACCAAAAATGCGAATATTCGTATTTAAATAAATTAAATAAATATTCGAAGAATTTAGGGTGTTACAACTCTCCCACACTTATAAGAATTTTCGCCCTCGAAAATTACCGCAAGGAAACAGAGTCGGATACGGCTCCCTCATATGATCCTCACGCTTCCAAGCAATACTCCCTCCAGCTGGTCCTCCCCAAACTACCTTTACCAAAGAAATCTCTTTACCTTGCAGTTGCTTCACTTCTCGTTCATCAATCTGAACTGGCAATGCCTCAACAGTCAAATTATCTCTCACTTGTACATCATCCATCTGAATCACATGTGACGGATCTGGAATGAACTTCCTCAACTGAGACACATGAAACACATCATGCAAATTTGTAAGCGATGGCGGTAAAGAAATCTCATATGCTACTTCTCCTACCCTCTGCGAATTTGATACAGACCAACAAAACACGGTGTGACCTTTCTGGACTTCAAAGCTCGGCCAACACCAGTTACCGGCGTAACTCTCAAAAACACGTGATCTCCTTCATAAAACTCAAATGCTTTCCTTCTCTTATCATGGTAACTCTTTCTGACGACTCTGCAACACAAAGGAGTCTGTCACAGCCCAAATTTTACCCTTAGATCATTCGGTTCATTCCGTATTTTGTTTTTAGTAACCGCTAACCAGTTTGTTCATTTTGCAGGTGTGTGGAAAAAGCCGAAAAATATCACTGTGTACGCTTTAATTTATGAAGTGCAGAAGTATCATTAATTCACAGTCGGTGGACGATTACAAAGCAAAGTCATTATCAGAGATTCCCCAAGCAAATAGGGTTTCCTATCTCTCGTTTCACAAGACGTTTGGCCCAAGATGGTTTGAAGTTTTATGATAGTATTGATGTCAGTTTCTCCTTGACATAGTACATCTTTGTTCGAGAATCAGGGTTAGTCGTCAGATGGGTTTTTGAGTGTCGTTTGATTTATATACCGTATTGATTTGAGGCTGTTAAAATATGAATGGATTTGGTTTTAAATCGGCGCAAAATTTATTTCAAATAAGTCATCTGAACAAGTTCGAGCCGCATTTATTTTTGTCCTCTGTCTGGCAACAAGTTACGTTTAAGGGCGTAGTGGAATTATGGTTTGCGTTGGGTTGATAATAAATAACAGTTTGATTTTGTCACAAGTATCAGTTTGGTTCAATTTCAGGTTATGAAAGTCAGATTTACTCGAGATACGACTTGAATTTAAACGCGGAAGAAAATTCAGTTTGCTAAGAAATTGGATTTATCTGTTTATTTATTCAAGGCCATATTCACCGATTTTCATTATCGAATACGAGTTAATTTCCAGAGATTCAGTTAAATTCAGAACTTGTATCGGACGTCAGTTAATTTCGAGTATTCTGCAAGCCGTTAGTTGCCGAATTCGGATTGTGAAATGTCAAGTTTACTCGAAAAGAGATGCAGATGGATTTTAGTCGGAAAATAATAACTCGTTTTTATTAAAGACTGGATTTGTTTATTTTTCAATTTCAGTACAATTTCTGATTACAACATTATTCAGGAATTTACATTTTAAAGATTACAAAATTACAAGTCCTAAATCCTAAATTTTCCTAAATTTTCGATTCCCGATCTCCGATTTAAGTCTTCCTCTTCGAATCTCTGAACCTGCAAAAAAAACCAAACAATATTAGAGAAAAATATTATTCAGTGGGATTTATTTGAAATAAAAGAGTTTCGTCGCCAGCTCCCGGTTTTCCATTTTTCAACCTCCGACAAAAATCCAGTAATTTCTGTTCAAAATTTCCAAGAGAAAGAGAAAAAGAGCTTTTGCGGAAAAAGTGATTTTGCAGCCAAACAGATCCTTAATGAAAAACAGACCCAAATCCGCAAATAGATCCAAAACCATAATCAGATCCAAATCCAAAAATCCAGATCAGAAAACAATTTCACAAACAAATCTGGATATCAAAAACCTAATCCGGACAAATCAATTTCAGAATATCTTCATCAAAATAAAAACGTAAGATTTAAAATCCAGGCCCAACAAGAACAAAGAAGATTTAAAACATAGTATAAAGAGAAGACAAAAAATAACAAAGGGGGGATCCACTGTCAAAAACCCTAGAAAAGATCTTCATCGTCTCTATTCATTCCAAACGGCAGACAACAATCAAACACCAACATCAAGATCCGTCCGAAACCCTTTAGCCTCAGAGGATTCTCATCATCGGCCATCAAACTCATTACCATCATCACTCCATCATGAAAAAACCCAAAACGGCAGCCAAGAACCCCAAAACAAAAAGGGACGAGTTCAAAGCCCTCAAGAACAACCATACCGGATAGAATCAAACCCTCACGGCCGCAAATCGTCACGGACCAAACGGAAATCCTCACGGATCATCCGAAACACCCACAAGCCTCAGAACTATG
Organism: Lathyrus sativus; assembly: GCA_963859935.3. Lineage (NCBI taxonomy): Eukaryota > Viridiplantae > Streptophyta > Magnoliopsida > Fabales > Fabaceae > Lathyrus > Lathyrus sativus. The sequence continues at coordinate 63,999,786 of OZ012741.1, forward strand.
TTCATTGCCGGCCCCTAAAAATCACATAAAAACCGTAGCTTCATCATCATCGTGAATCAAACATCACAAAATTCCAACAAACCAAAAAAAAAAAATGTAAGAATGATATGATAACAGTTTCGTTTGTTTGTTTCAAATCAAAGAGAGGTCATGGCCATGAGAATGAAAGAGAGGAAGAGCCACTCTCGTGGGAGAGGAGAGAAGAAATTTTTTGCAGCAAGGCTCTCCAATGGAGGCCGCCGCGGCAAGTAGTAGAAGAAGGGTTTCAAACCCTAAGTTTGCAATTAAAACTACCTTTTTTTTAATGTAAATCTAATTAAATTAACTTGTTTTAATCAAAAACTAACTAACTATTTTTTAAAAAAAATAAACATTCTAACTCTTTTTTAACAAATCTGACTTTTTAATTAACATTATTTTTTTTAAATGAAAAATTAACACTTTTTTTTTAAATAACTTTCTTTTTAATTAACATTAACTCTTTCTTTTAAAAACTAAAATTCTAAAACAAATTCTAAATTTTTTTAAAAAATAATTCTAACTCATCTTTTTTTAAATCAAAACCATAATTCCATTCTAACTATTTTCTAATTACCTAAATTCTCATCGTCTCAAAACGTTCATCACCTCACTTCTAAATTTTCATCAATTCTGATTTTCATCCTTTACTCCTAACATCATTATCGATTATCCATGGACCTGTCTGCTAACCTTTTCTTTATATTTTTACTTATACATTATCTAACATCATTGTTGCTATTATCACTTGTATCATATCACTATCTTCATTGCTTATTAAATTTCAGTGTTTATTATTTTTACCGCTTATCCTCTCCGAAGGAAAGGTTTAACTGTTTGACCGCTGTGTCAATATTCCTTTATCCTCATTTCATCCTAGCCGTTGAATCTGAGTCGTTGTACTCATACTTTTAGACATCCCATCATGGTCAATTTTACACTTTGCCCTAGCCTTAGGATAAGGAGTCACCGCACTCCGTGTATGTTCCCGCCGTGGAATATTTTGCACCTTTTCAACTTAACTTTTCAACGTAGAGATATGAGTCGCTGCACTCCATGTAAGCGCTTCCCTATGAACGTTTGCATCCCCTTGGAACCTTAACCATAGTTAAGAAGTTCCTCTTCCTCCCTCTGTGAGGGGAACTACGATTACTCTGATTCCATCCCCTACCTCGGATACATAGGCATAAGATGCGAATCTTGGCGAGTAAACTTAGGTCTAACCCTTAGGTCTTTCTCTTTACCTTTTAACCCTTAGCATTACCCTTAAGCAGATAACTTTAGAAATAGCACATTTAAAACAAGAGGTTCCTGTAGAGTACTACAGAAGTTTAGGATGCTAATACCTTCCCTAAGCTTAACCAACCCCCGAACCTAGATCTTTCCCCGCATTTTATTTACGATGCAAAATAAATTTTTCCTTTCTTTAACCTTTTTGTTGCACCCCAAAATTTGACCAACCGGTTCCCATATCTGGTTTATGTTTCGAGCATTTTGCATTCGCATTCGCATATCGCATACATTGCATTTTCTCAGTCAGATTGATTTTATCGGGATCACAGCCTCCCCTGGCGTTTCAGGCAGTTCAGGCCAATTCGAATAAGTGTATTTTGAGAATTTGTGCTCGCCTCGGTGCTTTCAGCTCTCGCTGTTATCTTTGAGGGCATTTCGGTGTCCGGTTTCTACCGTCTATTTCGTTATGGTTGCGTAATTATTCTCTAATCGATTTAATCGGCTTCCTGGCACTTTTAGATTTTTCCCTTTTATTTTCTAGATTTTTAATAGATTTTTTTATAGATTTTTAATAGTTATTTGAGTTTTTTAGATATTCAATAGGTTTTAATATTTTTTTAATAGAATTTAATAGATTTTTTAATAGATATTTTCTTATAGAATTAAATAGATTTTTCTAGAATTTTTAAATAGATATTCTTTTTTTAAATAGTTTTAATAGATTTTTAGCATATTAGATATTAGTTTTTTTATTATTAAATAGAATAGTATAGATTTAAATAGGTTTTTTTAGATATTAAATAGGTTTTAATATAGTATTTTTAGATATAGATTCAATAGATTTTTAATTGAATAGAATTTAAATAGATTTTTTTAGATATTTGAATAGATTTTAAATAATTTTAGAATATTAATTGATTTTTAGTTTTAATTAGGATATTAATGGATTAGGGTTAATTGTCTTGTTAATTAGAATTAATTGAGTAGCCTTAATTAGATTAGTTTAATGCATTATGGTTAGCTTTTATTAAGTAGGTTTCAATTAATTTTCGGTTTAGTTAGTTAGTTCATTAATTGAGTTTTAGTTTTAATATCAGGATTTATTAGAGTCTTAATTAGATTAATTCAGTTAATTAGGATCATTTTCGTATTAATTAGGAGTATTAATTCAAGTCTTAGTCCAGTTAATCCTGTCATGAAGGTCATAATGGGCCAGCTGTCCGAATTTGGGGGCCCAATGTCTGCCGCATGTCTGGATATAAAGTGTGCCACGCGTGTATCTCATCTTCTGACACCTCACAATCCACTACCCTCTCCCTCCCACACGTGGCTTCTTTTCTCTTTCTCCCTCAGCCACGCGTCTCACCCACACTCCCTCTCTGCATGCACACACACGTGTCCCACTCATTCTCTCGCATCGCTGCATGATTGCCACGCGTACCACCGGGCCATCCCTCCCGCCGACCATGCAACCACCCACCGGAGAACCGCAACTGCTCACCGGACCACCGCAACAGTCACTGGACTTCATAAACACTCACTGGAAAACTGCATTTCGTCCAGAAACCACCGCAGATCTTCATCAACTCTCATCGTGTGTTCATCAACATCCATACGAAATTCATAAAGATTCATCCAGTTCATCGTTTTTTCCAGAAACACCAAGAACATTCATCAGCAATTCGTTGATCTTCATCCAGTTCATCATTTTTTCCAGATTCACCTAGAACTTCATCAATCTTCAAGAGTCTTCGCCTAGAAATTCATCAGGATTACTCCAAACTTCAGTTCTTGTTAAGATCTTCGCAGACCTTCGAATCTTCAACGGAGATCTTCAACGACGTTCATCAAATCTCCAGATCCTCATCGTCCAACTTCAAGATTCGTAGATCTTCACGCGTCTTCAGCTTCTTCAAGCATCAACAATTCTCCAGAACTTCAAGATCTTCATTCGTTCGTCACAAGAGCTTCATCGTCGTGTGGATCTTCGAGCATCAACGAGAAATCTCCAGAAGTGGATCCGTCAAGCTCTTCGTAAGCCTCGCCATCTTCATCAGTTGCTTCCAGAACTCATCCTCTTCATCGCGTCTCCAGGTTCTTGCTTTAACTTGTTAATTTGTTGTTGTTTAATTGTAGAATTAGGTTAGTTGAGTGTTAGTTTTGTGAAACAAGATCAGGTTAGAGAGGTTTGTGAACTGAGAGTTTGAACGGTATGGTTTGTGATTGGTATTGATGAACAAGGTTGGTGAAGAGATTGTGAGACAGAGAGAGGTTTGGGAGGGTGAAATGGCGCTAGGGTTAGGGATGAACAGTAGGTAGAGAGTTTTACTGAATTAGGGTTTTGTGTGCTGATGAGGGTGAGGTTGGACTCGGGCCTTTGGCCCATTGTTCCTTTGCTAAGCATCTCCTCCGTTTTCCCCACTGCACCTCCCTCTCCATTGGATTTTGTTTTGGGCCTAGATGAGATTTGCTAATTACACCCCTGCTAGAGGCCCAAATCAGGTTAACAGGCGAATTAATTGCTATTCGCCACACACTTTTATCAATTTCCATCCAATTTTCCTATTGTTTTCTAAATTAGGTTGGGCTTAGCACGCGCTTGATAAGCGCACCCCCCTGAGCCCAACATCATTTTTGAACTGCAGATTATTGCTATTCGCCACGCCAGTTTTGTTTTTTTAGCTAATTTTCTTGTATTTTCATGTTTTACATAGGATTAGAAATAAATTCATAACAATTTGAAAAATAATCATTTTAAGATGGGATTTTTTCCCTAGCTCCCTTAGGACCTCTAGAAAATTGTGAAATAATAAAAATATTAATTTCTTGCATTTTATAATTTTTGGTATATTTTACAATATTATTGCTTTTATTTTGCATTTGTTTGATACTTCCTTTTTCTGAATTTAGTATGAGAGATTGGTGCATGATTTTTGATTGATTCTTATGAGGTTGGTTAGATTAGGGAAGCATGTACCCTTAGGAATTTTGTCATATTTTTGTGGCTAAAACTTAGATTAATTTGAGAGGTAGATAGGAGAGGTATCAGAATTAAGATTTTAACACAACTAGTTGTAGTTTAGGGCATAGTTTGGGGTTTTAAAATTGATTTAGGCCTTGGGGTTTATATGGGGTATTGGGTATAGGGTTAGGTTCCCTTAGAAATTAATCTAGGATTTTATAATGAGTATTACTATTTTACTTGATTTTTGCAAGTTGAGTGGTGATTGTGTGTTTTCCATCTTGGGTATTTTGCTTGTTTGTTTGGGTTGGGTTATTTCAATTGGGCTTGGGGCTTGAGTTTTGCTTGTTGGAGCTTATGAAGACATTGAAGATGATTGGAGACCAAGGAGGGAGCTTGGAGCATGAAGATTCTTCCCCTTGAAGGTGGCTTAGGAGATAGGAAATGTAGGAAGAGCTTTAGATTAGATTGATTTCTTCTTGCAAACATAGAAAGCATCTGGTGCTTCTATTCCTCCCTATGACATAAAGTCCTTTCAGGGTATTCACATCCTTCCTTTGGAGGGATAAGTGACATAATTTAGAAGTAGAACTTTGAGGGAACCTCTCCCCTACAGTGCTAAGTGCTTATAAGCTTCCTTTGGTTATCAATAAGCTGTTTAGCATTTCAACCTAATCTGATAATTGATTCTCTTCTGGAGTGAGTGCATTGAAGATGGGAACCTATGAAGAATGGAGTTCATTGAATATTGGTGAAGATAAAGCCTGTACCTGTCAAAGAGAGTTATCTGTTGAAGTTAGGGTCCTGCTGCTGTTTGAAGCTGTTTATTTGTTGGGGTTCAGTGCTTGCCAGAGTTTGGAGATTTTTGAAGACAGGAGCATATCTAAAGCTTGGGATCATTGAAGAGTGAAGATGGGATCTTGCTTGAAGTTGCTGCTGTCAACCTTCTTGCTGTAATCAACTGTAGCTGTCAGAGCTGTTGCTGTTTGAGCTACTTACTGTAGGAGCTGGTGTTGCTGTCAGAGCTGGTGGTGGGTTTTATTTCTTTTCCTGTATTGTTTGTTGGCTTGTTCAGCTTGCCCATGGTTTGAAGTGAATACTGTTTCACTTTGCCTATTGTTTTCCCAGGTTCGAGGTTGAGCGGGACTCCCTTGCCTCGCTTGTACTGCTGCATCTCATGCATGTTTACTGTTTACTGTGTATATCTGTTTCTTTTGCCGTTTATCCCCTAGGATCTCTGATTTCCTCTGTGCAGGAGGGAATTATGATAGACATTAGGTGTTAACCCATGCATGATAACATTAGGTTAGTTTTATTCCCTTTTCAACCCTAGGTTTTTTAGAGCTTCTTTCTCTTCGTATCTCAAACAACTCAAAAACACAGTAATAAGGTTAATCGATGTCGTACGTTACGAGCCTTAAGCCATTTGAGAAAGAGTTGTTGGAGAGCTTCTTTCCAGTAGTCTGACTGCTTAGTGTGGCACCCTTTGGGTGACATGCGACGTAGTCACTCTCAAATCATAGTCTCTAGTACGTCAGAGATTGCACACAAACTAAAAAACACTTCTTTCGTAAAAGATTCAAAACATACATCAAAGTGTCATTTTTGTCCGCTTGGGCTCTTAATCAAGAAAAACCCTTTCATAAGGTAATAAAAAACCAGTCAGACAAGCTTGTGTCTTCCGTAGCCCGAACTACGTTTGCTCTGATCTTTCATGCTGTATGAAAGTACGTAGGCATAGGATGCCGTATCCTAGCGAGAAACCTTCCCCTCCTTTCCAGTGGGTAGTACGTTGACTCTGATTTCTAGTTCCAGACGGGAATACGTAGGCATAAAGTGCGATACTTTGCCGAGTCATTTTACTTTCTTTTAACCCCAGACTTTTAGAGTAGATAGAATAACAATCCGTACTAGAAAACAAGCGTGGATCCCGTCGAGTACGGCGGATGTGAGGGGTGCTAATACCTTCCCCTTGCGTAATCGACTCCCGAGTCCAGGAATTTGGTTGCGACGACCATTCCTTTCCCGTTTTGTGTTAGGTTTACTCTGAGCGTTTCCTTTCCCTCCGTTGGGATAAATAACGCACGATGGCGGCTCTTCTATCATAGCCGGCGCCGATTTTCGCAGTAGCGACAGTTGGCGACTCTGCTGGGGACTCCAACAGTTCCCTACGCGAGTCAGTCCTAGCGCTTGTTTTCCCGTCGTGGGTTTTATATGGATTTACATTTCTGTCTTTACTTTCCGCATTTTATTGTCAGCTTTATATTGTTATTGCTGTTGTGGGAATGGGGTGATCTATTGAGAGATAAGTCAGACCTGGGCTTGAGTGCACCTAGAATTAGTTGTGGAAAGTAGTGGGCGCGTGCATGCTTTGCATGTACCAGTGTCCCGCAAAATCCACGCTCGGACGAGGTTCTTCTGGTTGACTTCTTTTTCAACCCTTTGGGTTGAGGGGGTTGTTGGTTAGTTGGATTGTCGACTCCGGGGACCGATCGTTTGGAAGTTGGCTAAGTGAGGCCTCTTCAGGACATGATGATGCCACACCTTCTGGGTATCGTATCATCAGTCTTGAAAGTCTGTGACACCGACGACCGCATAGGATGCCGTACCTTGAGTCAGTTGATAGGACACCTACCTGTGAGAGGGATTGGGGCATGCAGGTAACTTGACCTCCAGATGACCGGTTTTCTTGATTAAGGTTCAGTGGTGTTTGAGGACAATATTATTGGGTCTGTTGAGACCAGGTTGGAGCATTGCGGTTGATCTTTTGAGACCAGGTTTTGAGCAGTTTGCGGGTCTATTTGAGACCAGCATGGTGGATTGGGCTTCTCAGCCATGTGCACTTGATCCCTGTTGCATGTTGTATATTGCATTGTTGCATACTCATCCTGCATATCATTAACGTGTGTCTGTGCTGCAGGTGCATTTTCATACCTCTGATTCTAGTTGCCCGGATTTCTGTCTGCTGATATTATGGATACCCTGAAGAAGACTGTGGCGTACAGGTTGCCTACTCCAGATGTTTCTTCTTTGCTTGGTTTGATATCTCTATCTGACGATGATGTGAAGAAAAGCTTCAGGAAGAGCTATGGGAAGTTACTTAGATTGGTTTATAAACCATCCATGTATGAGCGTAACGGATTGTACGCGCTTATGCAGTTCTATGATCCCCCGCTGAGGTGTTTTACTTTCCCTAACTTCATTCTGGCTCCGACTATGGAGGAATATGCTGAGATCTTAGAGTTGACCATCCAGAACCGGGTACCCTTCATTCGCATGGATGCTGAGCCCAAACTGGAGGATTTGGCCGCTGCCTTGCACTTAGACGCCTCAGAGTTGCTGTTAACCTCGTGGAATGGAGTGTCTAGTTTTTCTCTCAAGTTCTTGGTTGGGAAAGCACAAGAGTATGCCAAGAGTGGATGTTGGACTGTGTTTAATGCTATTCTTGCTCTGTGTATCTATGGCATTGTACTGTTCCCGAACCTGCCTGACTTTGTTGATCTGGATGCGTTTTATATATTTGCTTCAGGCAATCCTGTACCTACTTTGGTTGGAGATTTCTATTACTCACTGCATTATAAGAATGAGAACAGGAGGGGCAAGAACGTCTCTTGTTGTGGGCCTTTACTGTATATGTGGTTTGAGAGTCATCTGCCCAGGAGGGGTATCTTTGCTGAGTCTGCAGATACGGTAGATTGGTATGAGCATCTGATGGGACTTTCTTCAGAAGAAGTTGTCTGGTTTAATAGGGATTTGCTGGGATCTGTGATCATCTACAGCTGCGCCGGATATCCTAATGTTCCTCTGATTGGGAGGAAAGGGTGTATTAACTACAATCCTTCATTGTTGATCAGGCAATTCGGGTATGCTTTGAAAAACCCGCCAAAAGAGGAGGAAGTGCAGGAATCTCTGTACTTCACAGGTGATTTGAAGGGAGAACTATTGTCCAACCTCCGACATGCTTGGAGAAACATCAACAGAAGGGGTAAGCCATTGTTGGGTAAAAATGATTGTCAAGCCTATCCCCCGTACAAATTCTGGATCCAAGATAGAGCAAAGCAGGTGCGGATGCCGTTTCCTGCAGTATTACCTCCTGCTTCCCTCGTGATTGAGGAGCCAACTATTGTGTCTATTGAGAGGTATGAACAGGTTATGAAGGAGAAAGAAGAGCTGATGAAAGCCAACGAGAAGCTGGAAGAAGAGCTAATGCAACTCAGGAGCGAAAGGAATGAGGCTGTATATTCCTTCGAGTAGAAAACGAAGCTGGTGAATTAACTAGGCACGGAATTGACTGAGCAACGAAAGAAGCGTGAACGATTGGGGATAGATTTCAAGAGCTCTCATGATATGTTGGAGTCTAAGAAGAAATCACTTGATATAGCCTACCGGGAGATCTCTGCATTCAACAAAACCTGGAACGCCACGCTGACCGGCAGTAAGGAAAGAGAAGACAAACTAAAGCTGCAGATCTCTGAGCTGGAAGGTCAGTTGAAAGCTAGCCAGAAGAGGTTGGAAGAAGAGGTTACGCGGAGGTATGATGTCCAGAATGCCTTGAACAAGGTTATCAAGCGCAAGAAGGAGTCTGCATCCCAGAAACGGAAGCTAGAAGATTGCTTTGGGGAAGGTGTTTGGGAGGAATCCATTGGTGATCTCCAGCGTGTTATCAGGCAAAGAGACTCGCTCGTCTAAGGGTTGCTTGCTCAACCGAATCATCCCAAGACTAAGAGATTATTAGAGGAGTACCAGGCATATGGTCGCACTTGATTATCTCATGTATTGATGTGTATGATTTATTTGCATTGTGCTGGCCATCACCAGGATTGTTGGTTGAGGTCATGCCTTCCTATTGTACACTCAGTAATATTGTATTCCCGACTTGATGGGCTTTTCCGCAATATATGAGATGTTTTCTATGATTGGTTTTTGAGCTTCTTATTGCTGTCACTGCACTGGCACTTTGGCACTAGAATCAGGGGTTGATCTCCCTAACGCACAGACACATATTGCATATGCATATCCATTTTGCATTGCTAGTTACTTGTTGAACTTGTATCTCATTTCCTGCATCTCCAGGTTTTCCAGGATTGACGAACAAAGAGTCCACCGCTACTCAACCAGAAACAACTGCAAGAGAATCATGGATCAAGTCCAAGTGGAGATGCAGGAAATCCGCGAGAAGCTGAATCTGTTCATGCAAGCAATGGAGAACATCGCTAAGGCCCAGGAGAGCCTCTAGACTTTGGTACAGCCGATGCTGACGCGGACTAATGGGAATGGCAACAATGACCACAATTCTGTGCACGTTGAAACTCTTCATGAGGATGGGCCTCCTACGCCTGTGGTTCCACCTGTAGTGACCCCACCTGTTGTGGTTGTAAACGATGGCGCTGGCGCTGGCAATGGCAACACAGGGAATGGAAATGAGACTGTTGTTAACAATGTTGGATTTGGGGACGCCAACCAAGGCGGTGGTAACAACAATAGCGGTAATGGGTTCGACAACAATGGTTTCGGCTACAATGATCAAGGATTTGATTACGTCAATCAGGATGGGAAATTCGGCTTCAACACTCAGGGTTTCGGTTATGATGGTTTTGGTAACGCTAACCAGGGGTATGGTGGATTTGGTAATATGAATGGTGCTGGGGTGATTCCTGTCAACACTGGGTTTGGACCTGTTAGGGTCAACCAGGGTTTCGGTAACGAGGGACGAGGTCCCATGATCAATCAGCAAGGGTTTGGTCGCAACACTGGTTACGACGGATATGGAAATGAAAATGTGAATTGGGGTGAAGACCGCCAGGAGGACGCCTTTTCTAGAAGAGGCATGGGATTTGAAGGACCTGTTGATCCTGTGCAGAGGATCAGAATGCTGGAAAAACAGATGAAGGGGGTAGTGAATCAGAACTCCACCGGGTTGGATATGACTACAATGGGCTTGGTACCAGGGCTGAGGGTGCCGTTGAAATTCAAGGCTCCAACGTTTGACAAGTACAAGGGGGACACCTGCCCTAAGGTCCATGTCCGCTCTTATTACAGAAGGATGTCAGCGTATTCAGATGATGAAAGGATGCTCATGCATTTCTTTCAGGACAGCTTGTCAGGACCTTCACTTGAATGGTATATGGGGCTGGAGCCCACGCAGATCAAGACCTGGAAGCAATTGGCTGATGCTTTCGTGACACATTACAAATATAACAGCGATCTGGCACCAAACCGGGTCCAATTGCAGGGTTTGTCACAGAAGAACGGGGAATGTTTTAAAGAGTATGCGCAAAGGTGGCGCGATATGGCAGCGAGGGTGCATCCTCCTTTAATTGAAAGGGAGATGAACGATATGTTCATTGGGACATTTACGGGGGTGTTCTATGAAAAATTGTTTTGTGTGTCATTGAGCAGTTTCTCAGATTCGATTCTTATGGGGGAGATGATCGAGAACGGGATTAAAGTTGGAAGGTTCCAAGCAGGTGAGTCTACTTCAGCAGGAGGTGCCAGAAAAGCATTTGGTGGTAGACGACAGGGTGATACTAGTGCCGTGTTTGGTGGCAGGGGCAGGGGCAGAGGAAGAAATCAGTATGTTCAGCCGCAACAGATAGCTAGTGTCACTATCCCACTTCCTCAACAAAGGCAGCCACAACAACAACAAACACAGCAACAACAAGGACAGAATCCTGGTCAGAGAAGGGTACAGAATGCGAGACCAAAAAGAGTGTTCGGCGCACCTCCTTCCACGTATGCAGAACTTCTCCAGACCCTGCTAGGGTTGAACTTGGTTAAAAAGAGGACTTTGGCACCACCTACAGGGGCAGTACTTCCTTACGGATATGATGCCAACAAGCATTGTGAGTTCCATTCTGGGGCACCCGGGCATGATATAGAAGCTTGCCAGGCATTTAAACACAAAGTTCAGGATTTATTGGATAGCAAAGCTATTAACTTTGGACAGGTGGGTGCAAATATCGTACAGTAGCCTATGCCTAATCATGGGGCAAACGCCATCTTGACGGAAGAAAATCTGAATCTAGTGATGGATGTCAATGAGCTGAAGACACCATTGGGTGAGATTAAAAGCACACTGTTAAAAGGGGGTGTATTCCCGGGTTGTGATGAATTTTTCTTGGATTGTTGGACCCAGCCACAGGGTTGTAATGAGTTAAAGTGGGACATTCAGGCTATGATGGATGAAGGTACCTTGCAATTTAATAGAACCACGGTTGAAAAGCCTGTAGAGGCGTTGTGTGATGAGCAGAACGATGTTGCAACGGTGACGATTCCGAGGAAAACAATAACGATAACGGCACCTGCCAGGCGGCCAACGATCACAATTACCAAAGCAGGACCAGTTCCTTTTGAGAGTACTAAAGCAGTGCCATGGACTTACGGGTTGGAGGTATATTGCGATGGTGAGCAAATTGAGGTCAATGGACAACCAGCTGGGGTTGTAGATAATGTTGTCGGAACAGGGGGTATGACCAGAAGCGGAAGAATCTTCACGTCACCCGAGGTAGAGGCGGAAAGATTAGCCAAGGGTAAAGCTAAGGTAACTAAGAGTGGTCCTCCTCAGTCAAATGAAAGGGAAACATCGCTTAAGGATGTGGAGGAGTTTATGAGGCTCATTCGTAAAAGTGATTACAAAATCATTGAGCACCTCCAGCAAACGCCGTCAAAAATTTTCATCCTATCGTTGTTGTTATGTTCCGAGGCCCATCGGAATGCTTTGCTGAAGATTCTAGACACGCCGTTCGTTCCTCAAGAGGTTTCTGTTGATCAGTTAGAAGAGGTGATGGCGCATGTCAATGCGGGGCACAGTTTGGGCTTCACAGACTTTGATTTGACTCCGAGAGGGCGAGAGCACAATATGGCATTGCATGTGTCAGTAGAATGCCGGGGCACGATCATGTCCCATGTTTTAGTAGATACTGGATCTTCCCTGAATGTGCTACTGAAGAAAGCCATGATGAAGTTGGATATCAGGGGGATTATCTGCACGCCCAGTGATTTAGTGGTGAGGGCGTTCGATGGAACGAGGAGGTCGGTTTTCGGATCAATAACATTACCGTTGCAGGTGGGGCCTGAAATATTTGAAACTGAATTCTATATAATGGACATCCAGCCAGCGTATAATTGTCTTCTTGGGCGCCCATGGATCCATGCTGTCGGGGCAATTACATCCACGTTGCACCAAAAGCTGAAGTATATGGTTGGGGATAGTGTCGTCACTGTTTATGGAGAAGAAGATATTCTGGTTAGCCATTTGTCTTCGTTCAAATACGTCGAGGTTGACGGAGAAATCCATGAAACACCCTGTCAAGCCTTCGAGGGGTTGCGAATTAAAGACAAAGCTCCAGTGCCAGGTAAAGCGTCAGATGTGGCAGTGTCATCCTACAAAGAGGCTCAAGCTCTAGTGCAGGCAGGCAAAACCAAGGGCTGGGGACAGATATTGGAGATTCCCGTGAAGAATGACAAGTTCGGGCTTGGATATCATCCTTCGTTGTCAACATCCTCTTCAGGAGCGCCCAAGTTCAGAGGGCCGATAAACATCACACCAAATGGGGTAAGCTTTGAGACCATCAATGCTGTTTTCAATACTGAAGACGGAGATAGCGACTGTGATATGGACGCGTGGATCAAGCCAAGCGTGCCAGGACAAAGTCTCTGCAATTGGTCTATCCGGGAAACTGTTCCTGTGACAACTAAACAGTAATGATTTGTTTTCTTAATTGTTGAATAATCCTGTGTCCTAAAGATGACTTTCAACTACCGTGATTTGAACAAAGCGAGCCCGAAAGATGACTTTCAACTTCCTCACATCGATGTGCTGGTTGATAACACTGCTCAGTTCTCCGTATTCTCCTTCATGGACGGCTTCTCGAGCTATAATTAGATCAAAATGGCGCCAGAAGACATGGAGAAGACTACCTTCATTACTCCCTGGGGAACATTTTGTTACAAAGTGATGCCCTTCGGATTGAAGAACGCTGGGGCAACATATCAACGTGCTATGACGACTCTCTTTCATGACATGATGCATAAAGAGATCGAGGTTTATGTTGATGATATGATTGCCAAATCCCAGACGGAGGAGGAACATTTGGTTAATCTGCTGAAACTATTCAAGAGACTTAGGAAGTTCAGGTTGAGACTGAACCCTAACAAGTGCACCTTCGGGGTGAGATCAGGCAAACTACTGGGGTTTATCGTGAGCGAAAAAGGAATAGAGGTTGATCCTGCGAAAATAAAAGCAATATAAGAAATGCCGACACCTAAAACAGAAAAAGAAGTGCGTGGGTTTTTAGGGAGGTTGAACTATATCGCCCGGTTCATATCTCACCTAACTGCGACATGCGAGCCGTTATTCAAGCTGTTGAAAAAGGACCAGGTTGTGACCTGGAATGAAAATTGTCAAAAGGCGTTCGACAAGATAAAAGAATACTTGCAGGAACCTCCTGTTTTGATACCCCCAGTGGCCGGGAGACCTCTGATTATGTATTTGACAGTTCTTGAGGAAAGTATGGGTTGTGTTCTCGGTCAACACGACGAGACAGGACGTAAAGAGCATGCGATCTACTATTTGAGTAAGAAGTTTACTGATTGCGAGTCTAGATACTCAATGCTCGAGAAAACGTGTTGCGCGCTAGCCTGGGCCACCAAACGTTTGAGGCAATACATGCTAAATCATACCACCCTGCTAATTTCAAAGATGGATCCAATCAAATACGTGTTTGAAAAGCAAGCATTCTCCGGAAGAATTACCCGATGGCAGATGGTGTTAACCGAATATCATATTCAGTATGTTTTGCAAAAGGCTATTAAAGGTAGCGTTCTGTCAGAGTACCTTGCGGAGCAGCCTGTTGAGGACTACCAATCGATGAGGTTTGATTTTCCTGACGAGGATATCATGCACCTGAAGATGAAAGATTGTGAAGAACCGTTGCCGGATGAAGGACCAGAGTTGGGTTCCAAATGGCAGTTGATATTTGACGGAGCTGTAAATTCCTATGGTAGCGGAATAGGTGCGATTATTACTACTCCTCAGGGGTCGCACATCCCCTTTACTGCCCGATTAACCTTTCCCGTTACCAATAATGAGGCTGAATATGAGGCTTGCATCATGGGTCTGGAAGAAGCTATTGATTTGTGAATCAAGCATCTAGATGTATTCGGAGACTCAGCTCTAGTGGTGAATCAGATTAAAGGAGAATGGGAGACACGTCAGCCCAATTTGATACCATATATGAATTATGCAAGGAGACTGTTGCCTTTCTTTGACAAGGTGGAATTGCATCATGTGCCGCGAGCAGAAAATCAAATGGCTGACGCCCTGGCGACATTGTCTTCAATGTATAAAGTTAACTTCTGGAACGAGGCTCCCCGGATTGTAATCTCTCGGCTTGATAGGCCCGCATTCATATTTGCCATTGATGAGGCTCCCGATGGTCAACCCTGGTACTTTGACATCCAGAATTTCCTGATGAACAAGGAGTATCCGGCTGGGGCATCCAGTCGAGATCAGAAGACTCTCAGGAGATTGGCTGGCAATTTCTATTTGAACCCGGACGGTGTCCTATACAAAAGAAACCACGATTTGGTGTTGCTACGCTGTGTAGATGAGAAAGAGGCGAAGTTGCTCATGGAAGAGATACATGAGGGTACGTTTGGTACACATGCTGGTGGGCATGCTATGACGAGAAAACTGCTGCGGGCAGGTTATTACTGGCTAACTATGGAAACAGACTGTTTCAAGTTTGCAAAGAGGTGTCATAAATGCCAAATTTATGCGGACAAGGTCCATGTACCCCCAAGTCCTCTGAATGTGATGTCATCACCATGGCCGTTTTCGATGTGGGGAATTGATATGATCGGGAAGATTGAGCCTACGGCATCCAACGGACACCGGTTCATCTTGGTGGCAATTGATTACTTCACCAAATGGGTGGAAGCAGCATCATATGCCAATGTCACCAAACAAGTGGTCGCCAGATTTATCAAACGAGATATTATCTGCAAATATGGAATCCCCGAGCGGATTATCACCGACAACGATTCGAATTTGAATAATAAGATGATAAAAGAGCTGTGCCAGAATTTTAAGATTGAACATCACAACTCTTCTCCTTACCGACCCAAGATGAATGGCATTGTTGAAGCGGCCAATAAGAACGTAAAGAAGATTATTCAGAAGATGGTTGTGACATATAAGGACTGGCACGAGATGCTACCTTTCGCTTTGCATGGTTATCGTACAACGGTATGCACATCAACCGGGGCAACCCCTTTTTCATTGGTATACGGAATGGAGGCAGTGTTACCGTTGGAGGTCGAGATTCCTTCCTTGAGGGTTTTACAAGATGTCCAACTTGACGAGGCAGAATGGGTTAAAGATAGACTGAATCAACTCAGCTTAATGGACGAGAAGAGGCTAGCTTCTCTCGCATACGGTCGGCTGTATCAGAGCCGGATGAAGAAAGCGTACGATAAGAAGATATGTCCTCGAAGCTTTCAGACGGGCGACCTTGTGCTGAAGAGGATTCTCCCGCCACAAACAGATCACAGGGGCAAGTGGAGCCCTAATTACGAAGGTCCCTACGTTGTCAGAAAAGTCTTCTCTGGAGGAGCCTTGCTACTATCTACCATGGATGGTGAAGACTTTACGTCTCCTGTGAATTCGGACGCAGTTAAAAAATACTTTGCTGGAAAGGGACCCGCTGGACAGTAAAAAGAGAGTCCAGGCAAAAATGGGGCATCCTGGCGAACCGAAAAAAATGAATAAAAAGGTTCTGGAAAAAGTTAGGGATAAAATTGAAAATATGTACACCCGCGAAGTCGAAAACCTGCAAAGGGCGACTTCGGCAAAAAAGGGTATCCCGGTGAATTGAAAACCCGCAAAGGGCGATTCACGCAAAAGTTAGGGATTGGAAAAGCAAATGACTGCGGTCCGAATTTGATACTACATTGCTTAGTGGTTTGGGAGTACCCGAGGGTTCGTTTATCCAACACAATCTCTTCCGAAAAGTGAATACCGGGAAAGCGCCAGAGTCAGGCGAGTCATAGGAGGATCAGCTCATGATGTTTGTCTACACCACGTTGCCGACATGTGTACAAATTCGATTTGTATTTGTATTTTTATGCTTTTTGTGCATATATGTATGTGTGTGTGCGTAACTTCCTCTTTTCAGGAGTTACATCCGATGTACAAAGCTTCGCCTATTTATAGGCTCAATCAATAAAACATGTTATTCAGTATTTGATGTTTGTGCTTTACTGTTTTGTATGTGGAAAACGCCGATGTTTCGATGAACTCACATGTGCATAACTTTGTTGGCCCTTGCCAATAATTGCTAAAACTTCGAATTGACTGAAGTAATGTCGCGGATGCTAACCCGAATAGATTTGGTTGTATAGATTTGTTTTGTCTCGCTTGTGTTTTGCAGGGTTCTCGCCCTTGAAGCGGACAATCAGAAATGGGGGCCCCAGCCAGAGGCCCTGGAAGAAGGACTTGACCTTATTTCCCTGCAGGTCATACCTCATCCCCAGAGGTTGAGACGATGATTATCCCTTACCGAAGGAAGGATTATTTTCCCCAGAGGAGTATCCTCATGAAAGTGGTTCACAGGATGTCCCCCGCAAGACAAGATCAGTATCCCATGCAAAGGTTATACTCCCCAGAGAGTCGAGTATGTGCATGTTCGATCCCCGACTGGGAGGATCTCTGCAGCACGTAACCAAGTCATAGTAAGTTCAGAAGGATTATCCCCACCGAGGATGGTTTTCTTTCTCCCCACAGGTCGTCATGCCTTCGTCAGGATGATTATCCCCAGCGGAGTGGTAGTTCCGAGTTGTAAACTGTACCTAGACCGTTGTCCCCCGGAAGGTTTGCTTCTCCCCCAGATGAGTTAATCTTCCTAGCAAGTGTTATTCTTTCCTCCCAGTGGAAATCGATGTGTAATATCTCCCCGGCAGAGTTGGTTGTATTTTTGGCATTTATTTTGCCAGAATACTTTGCGATACCCGTTCATCCCCAACAGGGTGGTATTTGCCCTCAACAGTCGTATGGATGAAGCAAGCTTATCAGAGCCTTCCCCAGCATCCTGAACCTGCATTTGCATTTGCATACGTTATCATGTTTGCATCTACCCACAAGCGTGTAGCATTTCCATGCCGTATGGAGCATTACGCCATCGCCAAACATACGCATTTTGAAACATAAATCAGGTTGGTTAACCTTTTGTTTTCAGGTGTGTTTCTCAGCAGGAGTATGAAGTTATAGTTCAGATCTATTACCAGATGATCGAGGTCTCACCGTGAAACATATGATGGCACGGTTCTTGTTATCATTCCCCACAGAGGTACTGGTTGAATTTTCTCATATCCGATCAACGGAGTGTTGTGTTTTTCTTCAGGTTTGCTGTCGCGGCAGCATTACAGGGTTTCATGAATCAAAATTTCAGAAGAGGTCACTTGTTGTCGAAACGGGTGTCGGGCAGTTATTTTTAGAATATCCCCAGTGGAGTTAGCTACTACCAAGAATGGGCAAATAAGCTATATCCAAGTCTATTTTCCCGTACGAAGCAGGCGGATGACCTTTTCCTGTATGAATCAGACAGATGTATTTTCCCGTATGAAACAGGCGGATGAACTGTCCTGTATGAATCAGGCAGATGTATTTTCCCGTATGAAACAGGCGGATGAACTTTCCTGTAAGAATCAGGCAGATGTATTTCCCGTATGAAACAGGCGGAGGAACTTTCCTGTATGAATCAGGCCGATGTGTTTCCCTTATGAAACAGGCGGATGAACTTTCCTATAAGAATAAGGTAGATGTGTTTTCCCGTATGAAATAGGCGGATGAACTTTCCTGTATGAATCAGGCAGACGTATTTTCCCGTATGAAGCAGGCGGATGGAGTTTCCTGTAATCAGGCAGATGACTTTTCCCGTATGAAACAGGCGGATGAACTTTCCGGTATCCAGATAAATGATTCTCCTGTGATAGACAAAGTATGTGAGTTGTGTCCCGATATTTGACAAAAGTATTTTCCCCAAGGAAGTCGCCGTGATTTCCTCGTGTTACTATCCCCAGTAGAGTTCTCCTCAAAGTCGTTTGTAGGTTGGGACCAACGGAGGTAGCTACCGCAGAGGTAGGCAGAGAAACGGTATTCAGATAATTTTCCCGTACGGAGCAGGCGGATGAACTCTCCTGTAATCAGGCAGATGACTTTTCCCGTACGAAGCAAACGGATGAACTTTCCTGTAATCAGGCAGATGACTTTTCCCGTGTGAAGCAGGCGGATGAATTTTCCTGTAATCAGGCAGATGACTTTTCCTGTATGAAGTAGACGGATGAGGTTTCTTGTGTTTAGACAGATGATGTGCCTGTAGGGATAGGCAGATGAGTTCCCTGTGATTAAACAGAAATGTTTCCCCAGCGAAAGCGCCGGGAGTTTTCCGTAATGTGAAGTCCTGACGTGGACACGATTGATTACTCTTCAGGGACCATTTATCCCCAGCAGATATCTTCCTTCGTATTGGCGAAATGAGGGTCCTAACATGGACAAGGTTACTCCTGTGATGACAGAATCTCTATTCATGTTGACGAATTGGTTCCTCTTCTGGTGTTGACGAGGCTAGCCCAATGGTGGACGGAGGTGTTTTTGCAAAGATAGGTCAATACCTGTGGCGTCACACAGGTGGTTGAGGTTGAAATCAAAATTGTATCAGATAATTGACCAGTTGTTGCCGTAACAGCCAGGCTCAGTTCATTGGACGTTGCTTCTCAAGCAGTTTTGCAGTCTATCTCCACGGTTGGCAAATTTCAGGGTTTCTTTGGTATTCAACCGTCTCGTACCTCAATTGTTCGAAGACCGTTCGCTCTTCATCCAGTCGGGTCCAAGCCGTTTGAATAGGGGCAGCTGTTGCACCCCAAAATTTGACCAACCGGTTCCCATATCTGGTTTATGTTTTGACGCATTTTGCATTCGCATTCGCATACCGTATACATTACATTTTCTCAGTCAGATTGATTTTATCGGGATCACAGCCTCCCCTGGCGTTTCAGGCAGTTCAGGCCAATTCGAATAAGTGTATTTTGAGAATTTGTGCTCGCCTCGGTGCTTTCAGCTCTCGCTGTTATCTTTGAGGGAATTTCGGTGTCCGGTTTCTACCGTCTATTTCGTTATGGTTGTGTAATTGTTCTCTAATCGATTTAATCGGCTTCCTGGCACTTTTAGATTTTTCCCTTTTATTTTCTAGATTTTTAATAGATTTTTTTATAGATTTTTAATAGTTATTTGAGTTTTTTAGATATTCAATAGGTTTTAATATTTTTTTAATAGAATTTAATAGATTTTTTAATAGATATTTTCTTATAGAATTAAATAGATTTTTCTAGAATTTTTAAATAGATATTCTTTTTTTAAATAGTTTTAATAGATTTTTAGCATATTAGATATTAGTTTTTTTTATTATTAAATAGAATAGTATAGATTTAAATAGGTTTTTTTAGATATTAAATAGGTTTTAATATAGTATTTTTAGATATAGATTCAATAGATTTTTAATTGAATAGAATTTAAATAGATTTTTTAGATATTTGAATAGATTTTAAATAATTTTAGAATATTAATTGATTTTTAGTTTTAATTAGGATATTAATGGATTAGGGTTAATTGTCTTGTTAATTAGAATTAATTGAGTAGCCTTAATTAGATTAGTTTAATGCATTATGGTTAGCTTTTATTAAGTAGGTTTCAATTAATTTTTGGTTTAGTTAGTTAGTTCATTAATTGAGTTTTAGTTTTAATATCAGGATTTATTAGAGTCTTAATTAGATTAATTCAGTTAATTAGGATCATTTTCGTATTAATTAGGAGTATTAATTCAAGTCTTAGTCCAGTTAATCCCATCATGAAGGCCATAATAGGCCAACTTGTCGCTACTGCAAAAATCGGCGCCGGCTGAACAGAAGAGTCGCCACCGTGCGTTATTTATCCCAACGGAGGGAAAGGAAACGCTCGAGGTAAACCTACCGCAAAACGGGGAAAGGTATGGTCGTCGCAACCAAAACCTGGATTCGGGAGTCGGTTACGCAAGGGGAAGGTATTAGCACCCCTCACGTCCGTCGTACTCGATGGGATCCACGCTTGTTTTCGGGTATGGATTGTTATTCTATCTAAACTATAGGTCAAGGGTTAAAAAGAAAATAAAAATGACTCGGCAAAGCATCGCACTTTATGCCTACGTATTCTCGTCTGGAACGAGAAATCAGAGTCAACGTAGTTCGCCTACCTACGGGAAAGGAGGGGAAGGTTGCTCGCTAGGATATTGCATCCTATGCCTACGTACTTTCATACAGCATGAAAGATCAGAGCAAACGTAGTTCGGGCCACGTACGACACAAGTCTGTTTTGATTGTTTTTATTCCTTCTGAAAAAGGGTTTTTCCTTATTACTGGTCCAAGCGGACAAAAATGACGTTTTGATGAGTTCACATTCTTTTACGGAAGAAGTGTCTTTTATTGTGTTTGAAATATTCATTGTGTTTTTTTTGTTTGTTTTGAGAAAGAAGAGACAGAACTCTATCCTATGGTTTAAAGGGGAATCAAACTAACCTAATGTTATCATGCATGGGTTAAGACCTAATGTCTATCATGCTCCTCTCTTGCACAGAGAGAAATAGAGATCCTACGGGATAAGCGGAAACAGAAACAATATCAGACACATACAGTAAAACAGTAAAATGCATGTATGCAACAATACAAGCGAGGCAAGGGAGTCCCACTCAACCTCGAACCTGGAAAACAATAGGCAAAAGTGAACAGGATTCACTTTCGACCCAGCAGGGTAAACAACAAACAATACAGCCAGGAAAACCAATCAATACATCAGAAATGAATTACTGCAAAAATAAACAGCTACAGCAGCTCTGCATCAACATCTGACTTCAAGTAATCTCCAAACAGCTACAAGCTTCAGCAAGCATCAATCTCCATCTCCACAGTCTTCAGCAAGGTCTTGATCACCAGTCCTTAGTCTACAATGGCTTTTCTTCAAGTCTCAGGCTCCAGGATGAACATCAGTCAACCAGATGAAGTGAATGAATGTTAGACAGTCAATTACCTACCAAAGGTGGTTCATCAACTATTAACATTAAACAGAAAGTTTCTCTCAAAAGTTCTATCTTTCAAATACATTCACTGATCCTTCCAAAGGAAGGAGGTGGATATTTGAAAGAGACTTTGAATCATAGAGAAAGGATGGATGCAGACAAGGCATTCCATGTTTGAGAAACAAGTTTTCTAACCTAGGGCTCTGCCTAGCTCCTAAACCCTAATCTCCTCAACAGCTGCTAGCAGGAATCTCCTCTTCGGCTCTGGAAGTTGGTCTTCAAGCTCTGGATCTCCAATGGCTTCATCATCACAAGTCTTCAGCTTCCCCAATCCCCAAGCAATCCCAATACCCAAACAAGCAAGCAAAAATCCCCAGAGGGCACACCACACCAGTCAATCAGATATAACAGTATATACTAATAGCAGTAGGGGAATCCTAGTGATTTCTAAGGGGAACTATCCTATACCCATAATCCCTATAGTCCATACCCCAAAATACTCAATCTAAATCCTAAGGGAAATGAATTAATTCTCCTAAGTTGTCACTTAAAACCCTAATTTGTTCATGTTGTTTTCACCCAAGCTAATCACCTAAAACTAACTCTTAAAAATGGGAACTAAATTGTATCTACAAGTTTAATATCTAAACTAAACAACCTAAAAAGAATGGACAAAAAATATTAAAGCAACTAATAGAACAAAAATTAACAAATTCATGTATGAAATGAAACTATTTAAAATGCTATTTATTTGGAAAATATGGGAAAAATATCAAATAAAAGATAAAATGCAATTTTTATTTTTTATAATTTTCTAGACTCTTTAAAGAAAATTATGCAAAAAGAATTATTGAAAAATAATGTTTTTTCCATTTTATATGATTTTTGAAAATGCATGAGAAATAAAAGGAAATTAAAAAATGAAATATAAAGAAAATAAGGGAGAGGGGTGAGAAAAGCAGTTCGCTGCAGTTATTATTCATGCGGGCTTGAAAAGTGGGGGTGTGGATATAAAAACTGAGTCCAAGGCCCAACGTTTCAATTAATGAAACGCGGCGTTTTGATGTGAGTCTCTCCCTCCGTTTTCAGTTTGAATATGGACCATAGGATTAGATGATTAAGTCAATAATTCTGGAAGATCCAACGGCACACAGTCATCGTCTTCCTCCATCAACCCTAGGGTTTCAGAAAATGATTTCCATGCAAGCATTTTCGAGCTCATCCTTCTCCCTCCACAAGCCATGAAACCTCAAGGTATAAAAAGCAAAAACAGTCCAATTTCTTCCCTCTACAAATCTGTACTGTTAGTTTGCCCTAAAACTCATTCAATCAACCAATTCGATAGGTAGCACAGCCATGATCCACCATGAACACCTGTCATCAACCATACCAAACCTTGCCAATCTTTATCCTAAACTCAACTACAACTCAAGCTGATCTCAGCATGCTAATCCAACAAGATTTTTGTGCCCTATCTTAGTAGTTACAAACTCTAACAGATTTGGTGCCTCATACTCAACCTTCATGAAACTTGCCCAAATTCACCAGAAACAGTCCTCTGCCTATGCTTAACCATTCTACACTACCAAATCCCTAAGATTCTAACTCAACTAAGCAATTCGAACAGAAAACAAACCTGGTGCAAAATGATGAAACAGCTATGCTACTCCTTGAATTTGATGCTTGCAGTGATTGAAACTTGCTTAGTAACCTTGATGATGAATTCTGTATGCAATATCCTTTGTGCAAACTCCTTGAATTTTGCTCTTGAAACCTTCTTGCAAATTGGATGATGGAGATGAATCGTACAATTCTTGATCAATTCAGCCAATTCTTGATGTGAATTATGATGCTTGGATGATGATGATGAAGATTCAAACAGAAAATATGAAGATTGATGGAGATTTGGGAAAGTTTGTGAAGCTTATGCAAAATGGAGAAAGTGTGTATAACTTGGGGTTTTGAACAAATGGAATTACCAACCATGGCATGAACTATCCCTTATCAATATATAGGTGAGGTTAGAACCTCCTAGAAACTTGGAGAAGTTTCCCTTGCATTCTTTCCCTTGAATTTGGTTTATGTACCTTCCATTACAAGCAACCATGAATAACTCACAAAATATGAACTATGCTCAAAATTCTACCTTAGCCAATGTCTTTAAAATGATATTTCCATTCAAAATGACCTATAATTTTACTTCATTTGGCCAAGATATGAAAAATCTCATTTTTAAGTCCATTTTTATTCATTAAATCCAACAATTTTGAAACCTTGTGCTATGAATCTTTCCAACCTCTCATGGTCACTTTTCTAGACTCAAAATGTCATTTGGAACAAGTTTTATGTTGTAAATTTTTCCATTTGAAACTTCCTTGTATGAGTTTTGGGCATAGGTTAAAATGACCTGTAATTCTCAAATGACCAAAATACCCTTTGCTTGCCAAGACCATAAGTAGAGTTCCACACATCATATGAAGGCATACTATACCATTATAGAAAGCTAAGACAATGAGGAACAATTCTTATGTTGACCAGAAATT
This sequence comes from Lathyrus sativus, assembly GCA_963859935.3. Lineage (NCBI taxonomy): Eukaryota > Viridiplantae > Streptophyta > Magnoliopsida > Fabales > Fabaceae > Lathyrus > Lathyrus sativus. Next base: position 64,023,644 of record OZ012741.1, read on the forward strand.
CATTTGAAATCTCCTTGAGTGGTAAAGATTGCTTGGAAGTCAAGTCACTTTCACAGACAAAATTTCAGATACCTCAGATGACCTGTAACTTGCAAGGACCATAACTTGAGTTCTATAAATCTCCTTGATGTCTTCCACCACTAAAATTAAAGGTCTTGAGATCCTATACAAGTTCCATGTTGGCCAAGGATCCATTTGAAGCTTGAATTTTGACTTATCTTGCTTGGAAATTTGTCCTAAACTAGGGAATTTTACACAGAAACCCTAATTTAGAAACTCCTCTTCTCCTTGACTTCTCTTGATTTCTTCTTAGAATAACAACATATCCTTCTTTACATGTCAAATTATGAACTCCACCTCTCTCCAATAGCCCTTAATGCCTTTCAATCAGTCAATTGACCTAGAGTTGACCCAGGGTTGACCCAGATGAAACCCTAGTTGACTGTCTTCATCCACAACTCTTGTGACTACTCCAATGACTTGTATCCTTCTCCAAATGACTTTCTAAGCCTCCCATGATGTCTAGATACTCTCCATGCTCAACTCACAGCTCACACCTTCCTTGTTGATCCTCAGATTCCCTCAGATAGGAGATAGATGCACTGCTTGATCCATTGACCTCTTTAGCTTTCCAATTCTTTCTGATGACTTGAATGAGATTGAATTTGAATAATGACCTCTTGATAGGCTCATAGAGATGAGAATAATGCTTGGTCCCTGGTTGGATGCCTTGTTATGCTATGCTATGCAGATGATTAAACTATGTACATGACTCTATATGCAAATGCTAATGATATTGAAACATAAACCAAGTGAATAAGGTTGAGCAAATTTTAGGGTGCAACAGCTGCCCCTATTCAAGCGGCTTGGACCCGATTGGGTGAAGAGCCCGGAGCCTTCAGACACTCACGGTACGATACGGTTGAATACTAGGAACCCAGAAATTTGCCAACCGCAGAAATAAACTGCGTCACTGCTTGGGGAACGACATTCATCAGCTGAATTTAACTGTTACGGCAACCCACTGATCTCGTGCGACCGTGCTGGGGATTCTTCTCATCATCCTGAAAAAGATTGAATCATCGGAAACTTCGTCCTTTGCTTGTCCACGTCAGGACTCTATCTGCTGTCAACTCGGAAAAAACTTCAACAACTTTGCTGGGGACGACTCGTCTGCCTTCTCGTCAGAGATAAATCGTCCACGTTAGGAATAAACTCTTCCACGTTAGGAATACCACCGTCCACATTAGGACTCACCTTTCCACGTAAGGAATAACCGTTCCACGTAAGGAATAATACTGTCCACGTTAGGACTCACCTTTCCACGTAAGGAATACATCGCTTTTCCCCGTCAGGGGTGACTTTTCTCTGCTTTGTCAAACTCTTCCACGTAAGGAATACGTCTTCTTTTGCTTTGTCCACGTAAGGACTCTTTCTTTTTCCACGTTAGGAATCACAAATTTTCCACGTAAGGAACCCCAATCTTTCCACGTGAGGAATACTATATCAATCTTTCTTTCCACGTAAGGAATACCGTTTCTTCTTTCCGTCCACGTCAGGACTAAACTTTCCACGTAAGGAATCTATCTTCTTCTTCCACGTCAGGAATCAATCTTGATATGTCCGCGTGAGGACTCAATCTTTCCACGTAAGGAATAAACTCGTCTTTCCACGTAAGGAAACCATTTTTCTTCCACGTAAGGAATGCTCTTGATATGTCCACGTAAGGACACTGATCTTTCCACGTTAGGAATCAAACCTTGATCTGTCCACGTCAGGACTAAACTTTTCCACGTAAGGAAACACCTTCTCTTTCCACGTCAGGAATCAACTTCTTTTCCATCTGTCCGCATCAGGACTAAACTTTTCCACGTTAGGAATGCACTTGTCTCCCCGTAAGGAATCCATCTCGATATGTCCGCGTAAGGACTCAATCTTTCCACGTAAGGAATACCAACTTCTTTCCACGTAAGGAATAAATTCGTCTTTCCACGTAAGGAAACCATCTTCTTTCCACGTAAGGAATAAATTCTTGATATGTTCGCGTAAGGACTCTAATCTTTCCACGTAAGGAATAAACTCGTCTTTTTTGCGTCTGTCCACGTCAGGACTGAACTTGCTTTTCCACGTAAGGAACTGGAGCTTCTCTTTCCACGTAAGGAATGACCTTGTCCACGTTAGGACTCATGTTTCGTCTTGATTTGTCCATGTAAGGACTCACCTCTTGACTTGCTGAGGAAATAAAATTTGTCCACGTCAGGACTCATGTCTCAACCTGCTGAAGTAATAGAACCTGTCCACGTCAGGACTCGCGCGTCTTTGACTTGCTGGGGAAATAGACCCCGTCCACGTCAGGAGACCCACTTTGCCAATAACACGAAGAAGGATAAAATTGTCCATGTCAGGACTCTCGTATCTTGTCATCACGAAGAACTATAAACTTGTCCACGTCAGGACGCACATCTCACCATTACAAATAGAGATGTCCGCTGGAAATAAATTGCCCACGTCAGGATACCAACACGAAGAGTAACCAACTTTTATCCACGTCAGGACTCTTCACTCAATCAATACCGAGCACTCGAATCTGTCCACGTTAGGACTAACACGCATCGTCAACTTGAGGAAATGTCCACGTTAGGACTCCACATTCCAACACTCTTCTCTAGCACAAAGAAATCCCGTCAATAAAATTGTCCACGTTAGGACTCATCCTTCCATTGGTCCGCAAGCTTCTTATCACTGACGTTACAGCAACTTTGAGGCTGACTCTACTGGGGACATTTGGAAACCAAACTTCCGGACGCCTGTTCTGATGACCGGCGGTAGCCTCTGAAATTCTGATTCATGAATCCTCTGATGACCACTAGCTCTGCTTGGGGGATAAGGAGAAACTTATCCTGCTGACTCTGTGGGGAGTAGCGCCACAACTGACACTTCGTCGGATGTCTCACGTCGAGATCCTGAATGTTTATTGATTCACCTGAGCAAGGGCTCTCTCTTCCTGCAGGAGAACAATACTTGGAACAAACGGTTAGCCGACCTAGTTTATGTTTCAAAAATGCATGCGTTCGACAATGATGCAATGCTCCATTCGGCGTGGAAATGCTACGCTTTTATTTGGTGGATGCAAATGCAGACTCGAACTGCTGGGCACAGGAACTGCTTCAGCAAAATAAATGCTGAAGATAACGCCAACTCCGCTGGGGATAGCCAGATGTTGCAGAATTATCCCAGCAAAATAGATGCTGGCAGAAGAAATCGACTCAGCTGGGAAAAATTGGGGAACTTGAACCAAACACCTCGTTGAAGTAACACCCTGCTGGGGAATATAACTCTGCTGGAGACTAACAGATGCACTTGGTATGATTGAACTTCTGCTGGAAAGTGAACGGATATCATACGGTATTCTGACAGAATAAATGCCATGACCCACACCAACTCTGTCGGGGAGAGCCTTAATCTTCGAGTTCCACTGGGAGGAATACTTGCTGAGAAGAGAATTCCGCTGGGGATGGGATGATTCTCTTGGGACAATCAATTGACTCCGCTGGGGAGAGTAGATGACCCTGCGGGGAAAGGTAAACTGCTGGAAAATGTCCTTTGGATAAGCTACGCCTAGCTGGAGAATTCTATCCTTCTTTAGAAAGAACATGCATGACCTGCGTGAGGGTCGAGTCTTTTATTACTGCGGTCTCTTGGTCATCTTCCTCGTACGGCTATGAAACCTGCAACAACACAAACAAGACAAGACAAGCCTATACAACCAAATCGATTCAGGTTAGTGACGTTATTTTCAGTTAATTCAACGCTTTAGCAATTGTTGGCAAGGGCCAGTGATGTTATACACATGCTAGTTTCAATAAACTTAGGCGTTTTATCATGCACAAAACAGTAAAGAACCAGCATCAAGTACTGAATAACATATTTTATTGATTGGGCCCCTGAATGGGCGGAGTTTTATACACGGGATGTAACTCCTGAAATGAGGAAGCTACGCAAAGCAAATATACACGTATGCACAAGAAGCATAAATATTTTGACAAATTAAATTTTGTACACATGTCGGCAACGGGATGCAGACGAACACCACGAACTGATCCTCCTATGACTCATCCGACTCAAGTGCCTTCCCGGCATCCAGACTTCTGAAGCGATTGTATCAGATAACCGATCCCTTAGGCATTCTCCCGCACTGATGCTTACTGAAATGCCAAATTCGGACCGCAGTCATTTGCTTTTCAAATCCCTAACTTTTGCGTGAACCGCCCTTTACGGGTTTTCAGTTCACCGGGATACCCTTTTTTGCCGAAGCCGCCCAGTGTAGGTTTTCAACTTCGCGGGTGTACATTTTTCAATTTTATCCCTAACTTTTGCCCGAACCTTTTATTCTGTTTTTTGGTTCGCTAGGATGCCCCATTTTTGCCTGGACTCTCTTTTTTTTGTCCAGCGGGTCGATTTTAAGCAAAGTATTTTTTAACTGCGTCCGAATTTACAGGTGACGTGAAGTCTTCACCGTCCATGGTGGACAACAATAACGCTCCTCCTGAAAAGACTTTCCTGACAACGTATGGACCTTCGTAGTTGGGGGTCCACTTGCCCCTGTGATCTGCTTGCGGCGGGAGAATCCTTTTCAGCACAAGGTCGCCCGTCTGAAAGCTTCGCGGATGTATCTTCTTATCATACGCTTTCTTCATTCGGCTCTGGTACAAACGACCATATGCTAGAGAAGCTAGCCTCTTCTCATCCATCAAACTCAGTTGGTTCAACCTGTCTTTTACCCATTCTGCCTCGTCCAGCTGAACGTCTCGCAATACCCTCAGAGAAGGGATTTCAACTTCCAATGGTAATACTGCTTCCATTCCGTATACTAACGAGAATGGGGTTGCCCCGGTTGATGTGCGTACCGTCGTACGATAACCGTGCAGAGCAAAAGGTAGCATCTCGTGCCAATCCTTATAGGTCACCACCATTTTCTGAACGATCTTCTTGATATTCTTATTGGCCGCCTCAACAGCGCCATTCATCTTGGGTCGGTAAGGGGAGGAGTTGTGATGTTCGATCTTGAAATTCTGACAGAGCTCCTTCATCATTTTGTTGTTCAGGTTTGAACCGTTGTCCGTGATTATCCGCTCGGGGATCCCATATCGGCAAATGATATCTCTCTTGATGAATCTGGCCACCACTTGCTTCGTTACATTTGCGTAAGATGCCGCTTCCACCCACTTGGTGAAATAATCGATTGCTACTAAGATGAACCGATGCCCGTTAGAAGCCGTCGGCTCGATCTTTCCAATCATATCGATTCCCCACATCGAGAATGGCCATGGCGATGACATTACATTCAGAGGACTCAGAGGCACATGGATCTTATCAGCATAGATTTGGCACTTGTGGCACTTCCTTGCGAACTTGAAATAGTCAGTTTCCATAGTTAGCCAAAAATAACCTGCCCGCAGCAGATTTCTCGTCATAGCATGCCCGCCAGCATGCGTACCAAAGGTACCTTCGTGTATTTCCTCCGTGAGCAGCTTTGCCTCTCTTTTGTCTACACAACGCAACAGCACCAAGTCGTGGTTTCTTCTGTATAAGACACCGTCCGGATTCAAATAGAAATTACCCGCTAATCTCTTGAGAGTCTTCTGATCCTGACTGGATGCCCCAGCCGGATACTCTTTATTCTTCAGGAAATTAAGGATATCAAAATACCATGGTTTGTCGTCGGATGCTTCATCAATAGCAAATACAAAAGCTGGTCTATCAAGCCGAGAGATAATGATTCGGGGAGCCTCGTTCCAGAAGTTGACTTTGTACATGGAAGACAAAGTGGCGAGAGCGTCAGCCATTTGATTCTCTGCCCGCGGTACATGATGCAACTCAACCTTGTCAAAGAAAGGCAACAATCTCCTTGCATAATTCATGTAATGTATCAAATTGGGCTGACGTGTCTCCCATTCCCCTTTTATTCGATTCACCACCAGAGCTGAGTCTCCGTATACGTCTAAATTCTTGATTCGCAAATCAATGGCTTCTTCAAGCCCCATTATACAAGCTTCGTATTCGGCTTCATTATTGGTAACCGAAAAGGTCAATCGGGCAGTAAACGGGATGTGCGACCCGTGTGGCGTAGTGATGATTGCCCCTATTCCGCTACCGTAAGCATTCACAGCTCCGTCAAATATCATCTTCCATTTGGAACCCAACTCTGGCCCTTCGTCTGGCAACGGCTCTTCACAATCTTTCATCTTTAGGTACATGATATCCTCGTCAGGAAAATCAAACCTCATTGATTGGTAATCTTCAATAGGCTGCTCCGCCAGATACTCAGACAACACACTCCCCTTTATAGCCTTTTGCGAGACGTATTGGATGTCATATTCAGTCAAGACCATCTGCCAACGGGCAATTCTCCCTGACAACGCCTGCTTTTCGAATACATATTTGATAGGATCCATCTTCGAGATGAGCATGGTTGTATGATTCAGCATGTATTGCCTCAAACGCTTGGCTGCCCAGGCTAGCGCGCAACAAGTTTTCTCAAGCATTGAGTATCGAGATTCACAATCTGTAAATTTCTTACTCAGGTAGTAGATCGCATGCTCCTTTCTTCCGGTCTCGTCGTGTTGGCCGAGAACACAACCCATGCTTCCCTCAAGGACCGTCAAATACATAATCAAGGGTCTACCTGCCACTGGGGGTATCAAAATAGGAGGCTCCTGCAAATACTGCTTTATTTTATCGAACGCCTTTTGACAATTTTCGTTCCACGTTACAGCTTGATCTTTCTTCAATAGCTTGAATAATGGTTCACACGTGGCCGTTAGGTGAGATATGAACCGAGCGATGTAGTTCAACCTCCCTAAAAACCCGCGCACCTCTTTTTCTGTTTTAGGCGTCGACATTTCTTGTATTGCTTTTATTTTAGCAGGATCGACCTCTATTCCTCTTTCACTGACGATGAACCCCAGCAGTTTACCCGATCTCACCCCGAAGGTGCATTTGTTAGGGTTCAGTCTCAGCCTGAACTTCCTAAGCCTTTTAAATAGCTTCAACAGATTCACAGATGCTCTTCCTCCGTCTGGGATTTGGCAATCATATCGTCAACGTAAACTTCGATCTCTTTATGCATCATGTTGTCGCTTGCGCGAAAATAAGGTGCCGGCATGACAGAAGAGTCGCCACCTTTCGTTATTTATCCCTCAGAGCGGGAAAGGAAACGATCGGAAAAACCTGACGAATAAGGGTAAGACAAGGTCATCGCAACCATTGTCTGGGTTCGGGAGTCGGTTACGCAAGGGGAAGGTATTAGCACCCCTCACGTCCGTCGTACTCGACGGGATCCTCGCTTGTTTGTTTACTTGGACGGGTTGGTTATAATCTATCTACCTATCAAGGCTGGCTGAAAAAGAAAAGAAAAATGACTCGGCAAAGCGTCGCACTTTATGCCTACGTATTCCCGTCTGGAACGAGAAATCAGAGTCAACGTAGTTCGGCCTACTACGGGTGAAGGTTGCTCGCTAGGACGTCGCATCCTATGCCTACGTACTCTCAACAGGTATGAGAGATCAGAGCAAACGTAGTTCGGGAAACTACGGGTTATCTCCTGAAAGAAGTGTTTTTTATTATGTTTGCGATTTCAACCGCACTAGAGACTATGACCTGAGAGTGAATGCGTCGCATGCCACCCAAAGGGTACCACACTAAACATCCATCCTCATATGGCTTAAGGCTCGTAACGTACGAAAGAAATCATTCATGATTACTGTATTTTAAACTGTTTTGAGATGAGGAGAGAACAGGCCCAACTAGGAGGGAGACTATCAAGTCCTACTGTTGTCATGCCATGGATTCATCCTATGGTTGAGGTTTGAACAGGGAACTCCTAGATGTTGTCATGCATAGGTTTCAACCTAAAAGTCTATCATCAAATCCTTATCAAAGGAAATGAGAGTCCTAAGGGATCATGTCAATGATACACCAAAACAGACAAAAGCATCAGCTTTAACAGTAAAATGCATGCAATGCAAGTGAGGGAGGAAATGTGTGTGGGGCTTCAGCCTCCACAAGCTCGTCTCGACCTCAAGCCAGTCATGAAATAACAGTAATCATACTGAAAATAAACAACATGCTATCAAGCACTATACAGATAAAGGAAATGAAGTGCCATCAGGCCAACAAAACATGCTTGAGAGAGAAAGATCTACCTCTACTCTCTAATCCTAACCCTAAAACAGAACTGAATCCTGATCAAAAGAAAGCAAAGCCCTAAAGCAAAACCTAACCAAAAGAAATCAATCCCAATCTTCAAGCTTCAGAACAAGCTTACCAAAGAAAGGGAGCTAAGCAGGCAGACTCATAGTGTCTTCCTCAGGAAAGCACTAGGAGGTGTATACTCAGGAGTCATATCCTATGTGGCTCAACCATTGTGATCAGTTTACATTCATCCTCAGGAGAAATTAAACTCACAAGCAGGCTCCAACATCACTGGATATTTAGGAAATCCTATCTGAACTAGTGGAACTAAATGAACAGACTCATAGGACCTTCCTCAGGAAAGTACTAGGAGGCTTCCACTTAGGAGTTGTATCCTATGTGGCTCAACAACTGTGATCAGTTTACATTCCTCTTCAGGAGAAATTAAACTCACAAGTTGGCTCCAACATCATTGGATACTTAAGAAATCCTAGATAAACTAAGTGAACTAAGTGAATAGACCCACAGGACCTTCCTCAGGAAAGTACTAGGAGGCTTCCACTTAGGAATTGTATCCCATGTGGCTCAACAACAGGTGATCAGTTTACATTCCTCCTCAGGAGAAATTAAACTCACAAGTTGGCTCCAACATCATTGGATACTTAAGAAAGAGGTGAGAAGAAAGAATGAAAGCCATTCATAGTGCCTTCCTCAGGAAAGTACCATGAACTTACTTCAAACTTCAGGATCTCAAACCTCACAAACAGGGAACAAGCCAAGCTCCGGGTCTCTGAGTCTTGATCTTCAATCTTTTCTTCATCATGCTCTCCAACAAGCTCTTCAAGACAACCCAAGCCCCACAACAAATTCCCCACAATAAACCCCAGAGACAGACAAATAACCACAGAACAGACAAAATCATCAGTCAACTTCAGAAAATACCTAAAAATACTAAAACAAGGGGGAAAATTCTAACAATTATTCACAAGGGTCTACAACATCTATCCATAACATCCACATATGCCCCTACCCAAAAATCAAAACAAAACTCTCTAAAGAAAATGAATTTCCTTACCTATGCATAACATAAACCCTAATTAGGATACCCTAATGCTACCCTAATTAAACTAATCAAATTTTAATCTAAAAATCAAGAATTAAATCCTATGGGGAACTATGATTCAATATCTAATCACACCAAAAAGAATGAATTAAAAACCCTAAGGGAAAGTCTAAAAAGAAATTCTACAAAATTGGATATCAAACTAAACCTATTAAAAAGCTATTAAAATGAAAAATATACTAAAAATATGAAAAGAAAATAAAATGGAATTTTTATTTATTTATATTTTTCTAGGCAAAATTATGAACACATAAAAAAAACAAGAATTGAAAAATATTTAATTTTGGATTTTTTATGAATTTTATAAATGCAAGAAATATTAAAGGAATTAAAATATAAAAGAATCAAATAAAGGGGAGGGGGTGCGAATAGAAGGGCGCCTCAGTTTATTTTCATGTGGGCCAGATATGGTGGGGTGCAAGTAGTAACCGGGGTAGGCCCACACGCGCTTCATTTAGCAAAACGGTGCGTTTGGCTTCTTTTAAAATTCCCTCCGTTTTTTCAGTTAATCTGGACCGTAGGATGAGATGGCTTAGTCAAACTTTAGGGACGATCCGACGGCTGCTGGCCATCGTCCCCAATGGACATCTAGGGTTTCAATTTTTTCTCCTCCCATGCACGACACTTCCATAGCCTATATCTCCCTCAATACTTGATGAATTCCAAAAATTCCAAAACCAAAATCACACTACTAAATCCCAGGAATCCAACCATGCCCATATTTCCCTTTGAATCCTCTTAAAACGCGCAAACAGAATGCTCGAAACCTTGGTGCCACCATGATTGCACTGAGATCAACCTTATCAACACCCTCAATTAATGACCCAATCTTGCTCTACATGTTATCCTGATTACAATAAACCCTAACACGTGCCTTAAAACCACTAATCTAGTTCATTTTTGATCATGAAAGATTCTATACCCTGTTATGAAACTCCATGGAATGCCCTCTAATTCTCAGAATTTGATCATCTATCCTCTCTTAACAATTCTATACCTAAAGAACTAACAGAAACCACATAAATAAGGAGAAAGGGAGAAGAACCCCAACCTGTCAAGAAGTGATGGTGAGTGCTCGTGGAGATGGTTTCAGGGCTTGTCCTGGCCTCAAGATGATCCTTTGATGGTGAACAACCTTCTGTTTGCACTGGTTTTGAAGGAGAGGTCTTGTGATGGAAGAAATCTCAAGTTGCTTGATCTTGAAGGAAGCTCTTCAATGGTAATTTCTCTCTCTCTTTCTCCTCTGAAATCTCTCTATCTGATCAACCCTCAATACCTTGTGGATCACTCTTCTTATAGTGATGGATGGAAACAACTAGATCCTTCTAGAATGAGCTAGAAAGTGCTTGAAAATCTCATGTGATGATAAGTGGTATATCTCATATCTCATGCATTATGCCTTGCAAATTGGCTTTAAAATCTCATCATAAGAGATATTGAGAAGATATGAGCAATTACAAGCCTTTTCCTTGCCTTGTGTTAAAATTTCCAAAGGTGCCTTATAATGCAAGTAAGATTTTTACAAAGCATGTCCCATTTTAAAGCCTCAAATGAAAATTGTGTTTAAACCAATGTTCTCAAAATGATGTTTCCAATCAAAATGATATATTGGATGACCTATTTTGGATTTGTAGATCTTCCAAACCAATTTCCAAATTCAACTTTTTAAACTTATAAGCCATTTTTAGTTCAAATTTACCAAACTTTGTCATTCCATGCTACAAGATTTTCCAACAATTCATGACCTTCTTCCTAGGCTTAAAATGCCATTTTGAACAACTTTCATGTTTTGAGTTTTTCCATTTGAGGCTTGGAAATAGGAGATATGGCCTTTGCTTAAAATGACCTATAACTGCCAAATGACCAAAATACCCCTGTCTTGTTCAAACCATAAGTTGAGTTACACAAATCCTATCAAGGACTTCTACCATTCAAATTAAAGCTAAGAAGATGCCCTTCAACATTCATGTTGACCAAGAGATCATAGGAATCATCCTACTAGGGCAAAAGTTGTCTGCAAGTTGGGTGACTTTCAAGGACCCAGATTCACACACCTCTGCTGACCTGGAATTTGTCAAAACCATAACTTGAGCTCTGCAACTCCTATCAAGGACTTCCACCACTCAAATTAAAGCTAAGAACAAGCTCTACAACATTCATGTTGTGGGGAAGATGAGATATCAATCACATCTAGAGATAAAACTGCCTGGAAGATAGGGATCAAATTAGGGTTTTTTCACTGACAATCCTTGGAAACCCTGACTTGAAACTTCTCAAACTCCTCAATCATGATGAGTTGGTCTAGGAATCATCTTTATAACATCTCTATGCATCATTCCATGATCTCATGGCCCTTGGATTGGGTCTCAACCTTCTCCAAATCTTCAGTTATCCTAGGGTTGACCCAGTCAAAACCCTAATTCTACCACTCATGGTTGAATCTTCTGAATTCTTGCACAATGACTTCTCTGGGCTTCATGATGGCTATCAAGACATCCCATAGGCTTTCTCAAAACATCAAGTTCATTCTCAAAGTCTCAGAATCATCTGAGGAGCACCCACAACTCTCAAGCTATGAAGCACACAACCCTGGTTTCAACCAACTCCTCTGAGGATCTCTTGAACTTTCTGATGAAGGTATCAACTTTCAAACACTCAATGAATAAATAATTGTTGGTCAAATTTTGGGGTGCAACAGCTGCCCCTATTCAAACGGCTTGAACCTGACTGGGTGAGAAGCGAACGACTCTCAACCAATCAAGGTACGAGACGGTTGAATACCGGTAAACCTGAAAATTTGCCAACTGCTCAACTCGTCGAACACTGGAATAATAGCTGCACGACAACTATCTGGAGACATACTGATCTGACATCGCCGTCAGTCATCCCCATTAACTTCTTCTGATATTGCCTTCAGACAACCACAACACCCAACCTCGCCGCTGGGGAACTGAATCTGACATCGCCGTCGAAAACACACATCATTTGGAGACACTGGACATCGCCGTCGAACAATCGAAATACCCCGCATCGCCGCTGGAGAACTAAATCTGCCAAAATACCCCGCATCACCGCTGGAGAACTAAAGGATCTGCATCACCTAACATCGCCGCCAGAAGACTGGATTAACTTGACATGCCCAACATCGCCGCTGGAAAACTGAATCTGACATCGCCGTCGGAAACAAACATACTCTTAGAGACACTCGACATCGCCGTCGTACAAACATCATCTCTACTGGGGATTTAAAGAGTCTGACCTCGCCGTCAAACATTCAACCTCGCCGTCGAACAAACATAATCTTACCTCGCCGTCAAATCCAAACGTTTAACCTCGCCGTCGAACAAACATCCAACCTCGCCGCCGGACAACTGCTAATCTGACCTCGCCGTCACATCCAAACGTTCAACCTCGCCGTCGAACAAACATCCAACCTCGCCGCCGGACAACTGATGATCTGACCTCGCCGTCACATCCAAACGTTCAACCTCGCCGTCGAACAAACATCCAACCTCGCCGCCGGACGACTGATGATCTGACCTCGCCGTCACATCCAAACGTTCAACCTCGCCGTCGAACAAACATCCAACCTCGCTGCCGGACGACTGATGATCTGACCTCGCCGTCACATCCAAATGTTCAACCTCGCCGTCGAACAAACATCCAACCTCGCCGCCGGACAAATGATGATCTGACCTTGCCGTCACATCCAAACGTTCAACCTCGCCGTCGAACAAACATCCAACCTCGCCGCCGGACGACTGATGATCTGACCTCGCCGTCAAATCCAAACGTTCAACCTCGCCGTCGAACAAACATCCAACCTCGCCGCCGGACAAATGATGATCTGACCTCGCCGTCAAATCCAAACGTTCAACCTCGCCATCGAACAAACATCCAACCTCGCCGCCGGACAAACATCCAACCTCGCCGCTGGAGAAAATACATCCCTGAACAACTCTGACCTGGGGTTCACCCCTGGTAAATGGAACAAAAGGTACACTTGCGTATTTGAAACTACTCCGCTGGGAATGAGAGACTTAACCGAGCACACTCTGATCTGGGGTTCACCCTCAGAACCATAACGAACATCGGAATACTGCTGCACATTGCCCGTCGTAGAACTTCAACATTAAGGATATATGAAACCCTGGCCCCTGGCCATTTCCAGCTTCAGCTAGAAAAAATCTTCAAGTATTTCTGAAGAAAGATGGAACCCTGGCCCCTGGCCACTCCAGATCCGCTGGAGAATCTTCAAGTTCTTCTGAAGAAAGATGAAACCCTGCCCGTCGGCTATTCCAGCTTCAGCTAGAAAAAACATCCTTGGCCTTCAAGGATGTAAACTTTGCCCGTCGGCAACTCTGCAAGAGGCATCTTCGACTTCAGTCTAAAGAAATGATCCTTGGCCTTCAAGGATACATGGATCTGCCTTCAGGCAACTCCACCTCTGCTATAGAGCATCCGTGACTTCAGTCAGGGATATATTTCGGCCTTCAGTCCGAAAAATGAATCCTAGGTCATTCATGACCTTGGGGATAACCTTGCCCTTAGGCACCCTCGCTTCAGCTTAGGAAATCTGTGACTTCAGTCAAAGAAATGGTATCCTGAGCCATTCATGACTCTACGAGGATTCAAACACTTTGCCTTCAGGCAAAACTCCGCTTCAGCTGGAGAAACATCTTCGACTTCAGTCAGAAGAAAAACTATCCACTTGATCGCAATCAATCATCTCCTCAGGACAACTGACTTGGTCTTTAGACCAACACGGATCATCTTGTTATATCTACAAACTTTGGAACCTTGTCTTCAGCCACACGTTGATTCCTCAACAAGGATATCTGAGCTCACAGGAACCTTCTGATATCGCCTTCAGGCATTTACGAAGTCAATCTTCAGATTAGACATCACTGTTGGAGCAGACATATCACGCTGCTAAGGACTTCAAGAATCATCTTGAACAAACAGCTCCATCGGGCACCTTCAAGAATCATCCTGAACCGATAACCATTCTGGAGACTTTATTCTGCGGGGTATTCCAGGAATCTTCCTGGGCAACTCTTGCTGGGGACGCTATTGGGGAGCTCAAGTATCACCCTAAGCAAACAACTCGGGAACCTGCGCTGAGGTCTTAAGAATCATCTTAAGCAAACGGCTCTGCTGAGGAATTCGAGAATCATCTCGAACTGAAGACTTCGCTGGGGATCTCAAAAATCATCTTGAGCGAGCGACCGTGGGGATTACACCGGGGTCTTAAGAATCATCTTAAGAAAGCGACCTTGTTGGAGAGAATATCAGGAATCATCCTGAGCAACCGATCCTTCGGCCGAAAACCTGTAAGGCAAGAATAATAATGACCTAGATCATGCTTATGATGCATATGCTTCTGCGCTATGCCCCACACGATGGGAATGATATGCGTTTATGCTAAATGTCATGCAATCATGCACAATGCTATGCAACGTTAAATGCTATGCAGTGTTAAATGCTATGCAGTCATGCACAATGATGCGATCCCGTCCGCAAAATAAATGCTGGGAGGAGGAAACCCTTTTGTCAAGGAGACAAGAACTACTCAGGTAGAGGAATCATCCTGCTGAGGAGAACGTGGACACGCTGGTATCATTCAGGCTCTGTCTGGGGAACTGATCTTCCGGTTGACTGCTGCAGGGCAAACAACTTCAGCTGACTGCTGCAGGGGAACGAAGCTCTACGAGAACCTGGACTTGCTGATATCAATCGTGAGAATGAACTGCGCGGCCGCCATTGCTACTTTTCTGGGGATAACCACTCTATGAGGAAACAACTTCAGCTGCTCCACACTCCACTGGGGAAAATCCGAGCTTCGGTACCCGAATACTTCTATGAAATCTGCACTTGTGACCCGGTGCTGGGGGGGAATACGAGCTCTGGCGAGTGACTCAGCTGATGAGGTGACGTTCCTTCAGGATGCGCCTGCTTGGGGAAGAGAATCATCTCTGCCAGGGGAGACATATCAATGCTTACCATCTTGCGTTCAGATTCTGCGGAGGAGAGACTACTGAACTCTGCTGGAGAAGAAGGGTTCGCCCTGCTTCGGGGATGCGCACGGCACATCCTCTGGAAAGTGCTACACCTGCAACAACACAAACAAACAGACAAGATACCATCCTCAAAGGGGCCTATCCAGGTTATTATCTCGTGACAATATTCAATTAATTAATTGTTTCAACAATCAATGGGCCTAGGCCCGTAAGTTTATGTATGCGCATTTTATTAAAAACATCGGCGTTTTCGTTCGCAAACAAAATAGATAAATGCTAAACAGACAAGCAGAATTGCTGAATAATGTGCATTTTATTGATGATGAACCCCTGAATGGGCAAAAATGTTTTACAACAGAGGCAAGCTCCTGGAATGAGGAAACCGCGCAAAAAGAAAACATAAATATACATCAGTATATACAAATGTCGGCAACGAGGCGTAGACGAACACCATGAGTTAATCCCTCTACGACCCACTCGACTTCGATACTTCTCCGACGCTTCAGCTTCGGAAGAGATTGATTCAGATAAACGGCCCTCAGGTCCTCCGAACCACTAAACAATGAAAGTCCATACGCGGAACGCAGTCATTTGCTTATTCAAATCCCTAACTTTTGCGTGAACTGCCCTTTACGGGTTTTCAGTTCACCGGGATACCCCTTTTTGCCGAAGCCGCCCAGTGTAGGTTTTCGACTTCGCGGGTGTACATTTTTCAATATATCCCTAATTTTTGCCCGAACCTTTTATTCTGTTTTTGGTTCGCCGGGATGCCCTTTTTTGCCTGGACTCTTTCTTTTTTGTCCAGCGGGTCTCTTTCAAGCAAAGTATTTTTTAACTGCGTCCGCGTTCACCGGGGATGCAAAATCTGCACCATCCATTGTGGATAACAATAAAGCTCCTCCTGAGAAGACCTTGCTGACGACATACGGCCCTTCGTAATTCGGAGTCCACTTGCCCTGGTGATCGGAGTGTGGCGGAAGAATTTTCTTCAGGACGAGATCACCCGTCTGAAAGCTTCTAGGACGCACCTTCTTATCATAAGCTTTCTTCATTCGGCTTTGGTACAGGCGACCAAATGCAATCGATGCTAACCTCTTCTCGTCCATCAGGCTGAGTTGGTTCAAGCGATTCGTAATCCATTCTGCCTCGTCGAGTTTCACATCAACCAAAACTCGTAAAGAAGGAATCTCCACTTCTAACGGTAGGACAGCTTCCATACCGTACACCAAGGAGAAAGGAGTTGCCCCGGTCGACGTACGCACCGTCGTACGATAACCGTGCAAGGCAAACAGAAGCATCTCGTGCCAATCTTTGTACGTCACAACCATCTTCTGAACAATCTTCTTAATGTTCTTGTTGGTCGCTTCAACAGCGCCATTCATCTTCGGCCGATAAGGAGATGAGTTGTGGTGTTCAATCTTGAAGCTCTGGCACAGCTCCTTCATCATCTTGTTATTCAAATTCGAACCATTATCAGTAATGATCCACTCGGGAATTCCATAGCGACAGATGATGTCCCTCTTTATGAATTTAGCTACCACCTGCTTGGTCACATTAGCGTACGAGGCTGCCTCCACCCATTTGGTGAAGTAGTCGATAGCTACCAGAATAAAACGATGACCATTAGATGCAGTGGGCTCGATCTTGCCTATCATGTCGATGCCCCACATGGAGAACGGCCACGGGGAGGACATGACATTTAATGGGCACGGCGGCACATGAACTTTATCAGCATAAATCTGGCATTTATGACATTTCTTCGCGAATCTGAAGCAATCCGACTCCATAGTCAGCCAGTAATACCCTGCTCTCAGGATCTTTCTCGTCATGGCATGCCCGCCGGCGTGCGTACCGAATGTGCCCTCATGGACTTCTTCCATGAGCATACTTGCCTCTTTCTCATCTACACATCTGAGTAGCACGAGATCGTGGTTTCTCTTATACAACACTCCATCAGGATTGAGATAAAAGTTTCCAGACAGCCTCCTTAAAGTCTTCTTATCCTGGGTTGACGCACCCGCAGGATACTCCTTGGTCATAAGGAAGGTCTGGATGTCGTGGAACCATGGCTTGCCGTCGGCGGCATCCTCGATTGCAAAGACAAATGCTGGTCTATCAAGACGCGAAAGCACAATTCTTGGAGCCTCATTCCAATAATTGACTTTATACATTGAAGCCAACGTGGCTAAGGCATCAGCCATCTGATTTTCAGCCCTGGGTACATGATGAAGTTCCACTCGGTCAAAGAACGGAAGCAGCCTCCTGGCATAATTCATGTACGGCACTAAATTTGCTTGACGAGTTTCCCACTCCCCTTTAATCTGATTGATTACAAGTGCTGAGTCACCATATATGTCTAGATTCTTGATTCTCAAATCAATTGCCTCTTCTAGACCCATAATACATGCTTCATACTCGGCTTCATTGTTGGTAACTGGAAACGTCAGTCTCGCAGTAAACGGGATGTGGGATCCGTGAGGAGTCGTGATGATAGCCCTGATACCACTTCCATAGGAATTAACCGCTCCGTCGAATATCAACTTCCACTGAGACTTCCTATCTGGCCCCTCATCGGGCAATGGCTCATCGCAATCCTTCGCTTTGAGAAACATAATATCCTCGTCAGGGAATTCGAACTTCATCGGCTGGTAGTCTTCGATTGGCTATTCGGCAAGGTAATCAGACAATACGCTTCCCTTAATGGCTTTCTGGGAGACGTACTGAATATCATATTCTGTTAACACCATTTGCCACCTGGCAATCCTGCCCGAAAGAGCCTGCTTCTCGAAGACGTACTTGATCGGATCCATCTTCGAAATTAGCATAGTGGTGTGGTTGAGCATATACTGTCGTAGACGTTTGGCGGCCCAAGCTAATGCACAACACGTCTTCTCCAGCATCGAGTATCGAGATTCACACTCAGTGAACTTTTTACTCAAATAATAAATGGCATGCTCCTTTCTGCCCGTCTCGTCGTGCTGACCGAGAACACACCCCATGCTATTCTCCAGAACCGTCAGGTACATGATTAATGGCCGTCCAGCCACTGGGGGTATCAAGATTGGAGGTTCTTGAAGATACTGCTTTATTTTGTCGAATGCCTTATGGCAATCTTCATTCCAAGTAATCGCCTGATCTTTCTTTAAAAGCTTGAACATCGGTTCACAAGTGGCCGTGAGCTGAGAGATAAACCTCGCAATGTAGTTTATTCGGCCCAAGAAACCACGAACTTCTTTTTCCGTTTTCGGCGCTGGCATTTCTTGGATAGCTTTTATTTTCGCAGGATCAACTTCAATACCCCTTTCACTAACGATAAACCCCAATAACTTTCCGGACCGCACTCCGAAAGTGCACTTGTTAGGATTCAGCCTCAGCCTGAATTTCCTAAGCCTCTCAAACAGCTTCAGTAGGTTGACCAGATGCTCTTCCTCCGTTTGGGACTTTGCAATCATGTCATCAACATAGACCTCGATCTCATGATGAATCATATCATGAAACAAAGTTACCATTGCTCGCTGGTAAGTGGCCCCTGCGTTCTTCAGACCGAAGGGCATTACCTTATAGCAAAATGTTCACTAGGGGGTGATAAACGTCGTTTTCTCCATGTCCTCCGGTGCCATCTTAATCTGATTGTAACCGGAGAAGCCATCCATGAACGAAAACACGGAAAATTGGGCTGTGTTGTCGACCAACACATCGATATGAGGCAACGGGAAATCATCCTTAGGGCTCGCCCTATTCAAATCCCGATAATCGACGCACATGCGTACCTTACCGTCCTTCTTCGGTACAGGCACTATGTTGGCGACCCACGGAGGGTAGGTGGTAACGGCTAGAAATCCTGCATCCAACTGCTTCTGGACTTCTTCTTTGATTTTTACAGCCATGTCTGGTCTCGTCCTCCTAAGCTTCTGCTTGACTGGAGGGCAATCTTCTCGCAATGGCAAGCGATGAACCACGATATCAGTGTCAAGTCCGGGCATATCTTCGTATGACCAAGCAAAGACGTCACTATACTCTCGAAGCATCTCGACCAGTCTATGCTTGACATCATTCTGCAGCGCAGCCCCTACTCTGACATTCCTGACGAGCTCCTCAGAACCCAGATTTACAATCTCAATATCCTCCTCGTGAGGCAGAATAATCTTTTCTTCTTGTCTCAACAAGCGGGCCAACTCTTCCGGAAGGTCCTCGTCTTCATCAATCTCGTCCTCGGCTTGATAAATCGGGCAATCAAAGTCGTAGTGAGCCGTAGAGGGTCCAGAGTCGATGTCATCTGTCATGTGGATCCTGCAATAACAAGGGTTAAGTTTAAAGCAAGAATATGCAGGTTAGCACAAACCTCGTTGCCATTTTACTGTTTTTCGAAATAAACATAAAACAGGAATAACAGAGAACATAATATTTGAGTGCGAAGAAAACGCCTTTTATTTATTAACAAAATGCATACACATAATCCAACAAGGCCCTGACAGTAAAACAACTATGCCCCGGGCAGGACATAGGGTTGTACAAAGATTGTAAAAAGCAAATCATTACTCTTCACTTGTCAGCTTGATAATCTCCTTGATGGTCCAATTGTGGAGGCGCTCGCCCGGCTTGCTCGGTTGAATCCAGGCGTCAAGATCACAATCACTGTCTCCGCTGTCCTCCGACGCAGCGTTGATGCTCTCGAAAATTACTCCCCCCTTGGTGAATAGGATCGGCCCTTTCCCACGAGACGAGCTGCCAGAAGAAGATGAAGTTTCAGCTCCAGGAGAATACCCCAATCCAAACTTATCCTGCTTGATTGGTATATCCAAAACATGCCCCCAGCCTGGGGTAGAATCGGCTTCGACAACGGCCCGAGCTTCCTTAAACAAGGAGAGATTCATCTCTTGCTTCTCTGCGACGACGGGAGCTACCTCTTTCACCTTGACGGTTTCAAATGCTTGGCAGAGCATCTCATGGATCTCGCCATCCATCTCAACATATTTAAAGGACGACAGGTGGCTCACCATGATGTCCTCCTCACCACAGACTGTTACTATGCTGCCCCCGACAACATATTTAAGCTTCTGATGCAGCGTGGACGTCACGGCACCAGCAGCATGGATCCATGGCCGACCTAAGAGGCAGCTGTAGGCGGGCATGATATCCATGATATAGAAAACCGTATTAAACGTCTCTGGACCAACTTGAATTGGCAGGGTCAACTCTCCAAAGACGTGGCGCTTGGTTCCGTCAAAGGCTTTCACTACCAGATCACTGGGCGTGCAAAGCAATCCACGGGTATCCAACTTCATCAGTGCCTTTTTCGGAAGCACATTAAGCGAGGAACCCGTATCCACCAAGACATGCGACATAATCGTGCCTCTGCACTCTATCGAGACGTGCAAGGCGCTGTTGTGGTCTCTTCCTTTAGAAGTCAGCTCTAGATCTGTAAATCCCAGCCCATTACCAGCATTGACATGGGCCACCACCTCTTCGAGTTGATTTACTGATATCTCCTGCGGCACGTATGCAGCATTCAATACCTTCAATAATGCGTTGCGGTGCGCCTCAGAACACAGCAACAAGTTAAGAATCGAGATCTTTGACGGAGTCTGATGAAGATGATCTATAATTTTGTAGTCACTCTTCTTGATTAGTCGCATGAACTCTTCAGCATCTTTAACTAGCAAATCTTTTTCTGCCCCAGAGGGGACCTCTTCGACAGCTTTACCTTTACCCTTATCCACAGCGTCAGCCCATACCACTTTCTCTGCTGCAACCTCTGCTGGCGCAAACACTCTACCGCTTCTAGTGATACCACTGACTCCGGTAAGATTCTGCACGGTCGACCCGAACGGCTCAAGCTCTATCTTCTGACCATTACAATAAACTTCGGCGCCATAATGCCATGGAACGGCATTAGTGCTTTCGAATGGGATCGGCCCGGCCCTGGTGATAGTGATTGTAGGCGGACGGGGTGCTGAAATAGTGATAGGGTGACGAGGAATAGTAATGGTAGCAACTTCGTCTGCCTGCTTCAGCACGACTTCCCCTGATGCACTCTCAACGCTCCGGCTGAACTGTAAAATACCCTCAGACATCAGACTTTGGATACCTTCGATCAGCTACTCACACCCATCAGGGAGTGTAGCACAAGCCATACATAACTCTCCGCATCCAGGAAAGAAGCCCTTCTTCAGCAACTTAGCCTTGACAAAACTCAGCGGCGTCTTCAAATCTTTGACATTGGCCAGCAAGTCCGCATTCTCTTCAGTGATAACAGCATTCACTCCGCCCCCCTTATGATGAGGCATGGGGTTTTTGGTGACGTTGGGCACGTTGTCAGAAAAGTTGATAACCTTGGCGTCCACCAAGTCCTGGACTTTGTGCTTAAAAGCTTTACAATTCTCAATCGTATGGCCTGGTGCCCTAGTATGGAATTCACAAGTAGCGTTGGCGTCATACCCCGGTGGTGGCGCCCCTGTTAAGGGAGCCAACGTCCTCTTTTGAACTAGCTGAAGCTGCAGCAAAGTTTGCAGAAGCTGCGCATATGACATAGGTGGAGTTTCAAAATGACGGTTTGCCATAGGAGCCCGATTCTGATATTTCTTATACCCCTGCTGATTCTGCTGCTGAGGCTGCTGCTGCTGCTGCTGCGGCTGCGGTGGGGCAGCTGGGATATTTATGCTAGCAATCTGAGGCTGAGGGCCCTTGCCCTTTCTCCTAGCATTAGTGACAGCACTGGCATCTCCCTCTCGACGCTTGCCAGCGTAAGGTTTCTTGCTACTTCCTCCAGCTGAGGATGATTCGCCCTGAATTTTTCCGATCTTTATACCGTTCTCAACATGCTCGCCCATAGTGATGAGAGCCGAAAATGTTCCAGACATGCCACTGACCAGCTTTTCATAGTAGATTCCAGGAAGGGTAGCCACGAACATTTGCACTAGCTCACGCTCAACCATCGGCGGTTGAACCCGAGCAGCCAATTCACGCCACCGCTGGGCGTACTCTTTGAAGCTTTCATTATTCCGCTGTGAGAGATTCTGAAGCTGAACTCGGTTGGGAGCCAAGTCGCTATTGTATTGATAGTGGAGGACGAACGCTTCTGCAAGATCTTTCCAGGTGCGCACAGTAGCGGGCTCCAAACCCATATACCATTCGAGTGATGGACCAGAAAGACTATCCTGAAAGAAGTGCATCAGCAACTTCTCATCGTCAGAATAAGCGGACATCTTTCTATAATAAGATCGGAGGTGGACCCGGGGGGCAAGTAGTACCCTTATACTTCTCAAAGGCAGGCACCTTGAACTTGTGAGGTACTTTAAAGTCAGCAATCAACCCGAGCTTGGATATGTCAACGCCCAATGCGTTCTGATTTTCGATGTCTCTCATCTTGTCTTCCAGCGCCTTGAACCTGAGTCGAGCTTCAGCATTCAACTCTGCTTCTACACCTCTCTGAGAGAATATGTCATCCTGATGGTCCTCCAGCCACGGTTGAGGCACCAACAGATTTCCTGTACCAGCATTGCCGTTGACCGGCCCCATGTTAACATTGGCTCCCAGACTACCATTGCCGACGCCCGCCGTATTGAGTCCGAGATTAGTCATCAGATTGCCGTTAGCATTGCCGTTGCCCCCGGCAACAGGAACAACATCCTGTGGAGCATCCACTGGAGGAGGAGTGGGCACGGCCCCGCCGTGCAGTATGCCATTACTGTCAACCCTGGAGATCAGAGGTTGAACCAAAGTGCGAAGCTGGTCCTGACCATTCGCGACTACTTGCATTAGTTCCATAAAATGATCCATCCGTTCACGGAGCTCTTGAACATCTGACTGCACCTGGTCCATTATCCTTGTCTGATTAGCGCGAGTTGAGTAGCGGTGGATGAGTCTTTGATCAATCCTGGAGATCGAAAGCAGCTCGGAACCTGTGTACCTGAAAAACTTGTCAACGTCAAAGGTTAGGAAAAGCAACAGAATGTATGTCATGCAAAATGCTTTATGCAGATGTATGCGTGTGTCTGTGTGCTTGAGAGATTTTCCCCCGACCCTGGCGCCTTAGTACCAGTGCTGACAACAATAAGGAGGGGAATCTGGGCCCAATCATGGAAACAACAACCTCACATATACACAGGAAGCCTATAGCATTAGTGATAGTCAACTCCGACACATCAAGGATCGAGAACTCGTACGCAATAGTCTTGCTGTAATAACACAATAAGAAGCGGGAGATCCTGGATCGGGAAACGGCACCTCTCACAGACACACGCCAATGGAATGCGAATGATTATGCAAACTAATGCAAAATGCAGGCATGCAACAATATATCCAGGCGGCTGCTGTGGAGATTCGGTATCAACAGTCACTGATGAGAAGGAAACCCCGGTATAAAACCACTGATCTGATCTACTGAGAATAACCATCTGATAGGATCGAGATCAAAATTCTGCTCTGTCAAGAGTAAGTGCCTGATAATAAGGACCCCGGGTGCAAGATCAAGAGATATACGGTGATGAAGTCTTCAGACCCCAAATCAAAAATCTGCTCTATCAAGAACAAACACACAGCTGCTGATGAGATCTTCAGACCCCACTCAAAATCTGCCCTATCAAGAACAAACAACAACTGTTGATGAGATCTTCAGACCCCACTCAAAAATCTGCTCCATTCAGGACAAACCTCTGATGATAATACTCTGACCAAAGCCTGCTCTATCAAGAACAGACAAACACCCGACGATGAAAATCCTCTGATCAAAAACTCGCTCTGTCAAGAATAGTCAAATATGCCACCGAGAACCCTGATACCAACATAACTGATTCACTGTCAAGAAAACCGGGTAGTCTGGAGGTCAAAGTTTCCTGCAATATCCCGACCCCACTCACAGGTATGGACCTAATCCACGGACAAAGGTACGGCATCCTATGCGGTCATCAGCGTCACAGACTTTCATGAGTGACGATACGATTCCCAGAAGGAGTGGCATCGTCAAGTCATGAAGAGGCCTCACTTAGCTGATTTCCAAATGATCGGTCCCCAGAGTCGACAATCCTCACGTCTGGACTCCCCTCAGATCCTCAGGACCGGAAAGGAGCACCTCTGCAAGAATCTCGTCTGAGCGCAGATTTTCGTAGGGAACTGTGCCTGCTCAGCACACAGGTTCGTCTACTACTTCTCCGCAACTATATCTAGGTGTGTACTCAAGCCCAGGTCCGGCTTCTCACTCATAGTAACATCCCTCTCCCACAGCAGCACAGATAATCATATCAAACTGGAAATAAAATGCGAGAAGTAAAAATGCGATAAATAAACGCAACCCAACAAGCAAACACACAACGATAGGATTGACTCTCATAGGGAACCGGAGAACCAGAGATTCTGGGTTCGATCCCCAGCAGAGTCGCCAGCTGTCGCTTGCGCGAAAATAAGGTGTCGGCATGACAGAAGAGTCGCCACCTTTCGTTATTTATCCCTCAGAGCGGGAAAGGAAACGATCGGAAAAACCTGACGAATAAGGGTAAGACAAGGTCATCGCAACCATTGTCTGGGTTCGGGAGTCGGTTACGCAAGGGGAAGGTATTAGCACCCCTCACGTCCGTCGTACTTGACGGGATCCTCGCTTGTTTGTTTACTTGGACGGGTTGGTTATAATCTATCTACCTATCAAGGCTGGCTGAAAAAGAAAAGAAAAATGACTCGGCAAAGCGTCGCACTTTATGCCTACGTATTCCCGTCTGGAACGAGAAATCAGAGTCAACGTAGTTCGGCCTACTACGGGTGAAGGTTGCTCGCTAGGACGTCGCATCCTATGCCTACGTACTCTCAACAGGTATGAGAGATCAGAGCAAACGTAGTTCGGGAAACTACGAGTTATCTCCTGAAAGAAGTGTTTTTTATTATGTTTGCGATTTCAACCGCACTAGAGACTATGACCTGAGAGTGAATGCGTCGCATGCCACCCAAAGGGTACCACACTAAACATCCATCCTCATATGGCTTAAGGCTCGTAACGTACGAAAGAAATCATTCATGATTACTGTATTTTAAACTGTTTTGAGATGAGGAGAGAACAGGCCCAACTAGGAGGGAGACTATCAAGTCCTACTGTTGTCATGCCATGGATTCATCCTATGGTTGAGGTTTGAACAGGGAACTCCTAGATGTTGTCATGCATAGGTTTCAACCTAAAAGTCTATCATCAAATCCTTATCAAAGGAAATGAGAGTCCTAAGGGATCATGTCAATGATACACCAAAACAGACAAAAGCATCAGCTTTAACAGTAAAATGCATGCAATGCAAGTGAGGGAGGAAATGTGTGTGGGGCTTCAGCCTCCACAAGCTCGTCTCGACCTCAAGCCAGTCATGAAATAACAGTAATCATACTGAAAATAAACAACATGCTATCAAGCACTATACAGATAAAGGAAATGAAGTGCCATCAGGCCAACAAAACATGCTTGAGAGAGAAAGATCTACCTCTACTCTCTAATCCTAACCCTAAAACAGAACTGAATCCTGATCAAAAGAAAGCAAAGCCCTAAAGCAAAACCTAACCAAAAGAAATCAATCCCAATCTTCAAGCTTCAGAACAAGCTTACCAAAGAAAGGGAGCTAAGCAGGCAGACTCATAGTGTCTTCCTCAGGAAAGCACTAGGAGGTGTATACTCAGGAGTCATATCCTATGTGGCTCAACCATTGTGATCAGCTTACATTCCTCCTCAGGAGAAATTAAACTCACAAGCAGGCTCCAACATCACTGGATATTTAGGAAATCCTATCTGAACTAGTGGAACTAAATGAACAGACTCATAGGACCTTCCTCAGGAAAGTACTAGGAGGCTTCCACTTAGGAGTTGTATCCTATGTGGCTCAACAACTGTGATCAGTTTACATTCCTCCTCAGGAGAAATTAAACTCACAAGTTGGCTCTAACATCATTGGATACTTAAGAAATCCTAGATAAACTAAGGGAACTAAGTGAATAGACCCACAGGACCTTCCTTAGGAAAGTACTAGGAGGCTTCCACTTAGGAATTGTATCCCATGTGGCTCAACAACAGGTGATCAGTTTACATTCCTCCTCAGGAGAAATTAAACTCACAAGTTGGCTCCAACATCATTGGATACTTAAGAAAGAGGTGAGAAGAAAGAATGAAAGTCATTCATAGTGCCTTCCTCAGGAAAGTACCATGAACTTCCTTCAAACTTCAGGATCTCAAACCTCACAAACAGGGAACAAGCCAAGCTCCGGGTCTCTGAGTCTTGATCTTCAATCTTTTCTTCATCATGCTCTCCAACAAGCTCTTCAAGACAACCCAAGCCCCACAACAAATTCCCCACAATAAACCCCAGAGACAGACAAATAACCACAGAACAGACAAAATCATCAGTCAACTTCAGAAAATACCTAAAAATACTAAAACAAGGGGTAAAATTCTAACAATTATTCACAAGGGTCTACAACATCTATCCATAACATCCACATATGCCCCTACCCAAAAATCAAAACAAAACTCTCTAAAGAAAATGAATTTCCTTACCTATGCATAACATAAACCCTAATTAGGATACCCTAATGCTACCCTAATTAAACTAATCAAATTTTAATCTAAAAATCAAGAATTAAATCCTATGGGGAACTATGATTCAATATCTAATCACACCAAAAAGAATGAATTAAAAACCCTAAGGGAAAGTCTAAAAAGAAATTCTACAAAATTGGATATCAAACTAAACCTATTAAAAAGCTATTAAAATGAAAAATATACTAAAAATATGAAAAGAAAATAAAATGGAATTTTTATTTATTTATATTTTTCTAGACAAATTTATGAACACATAGAAAAAACAAGAATTGAAAAATATTTAATTTTGGATTTTTTATGAATTTTATAAATGTAAGAAATATTAAAGGAATTAAAATATAAAAGAATCAAATAAAGGGGAGGGGGTGCGAATAGAAGGGCGCCTCAGTTTATTTTCATGTGGGCCAGATATGGTGGGGTGCAAGTAGTAACCGGGATAGGCCCACACGCGCTTCATTTAGCAAAACGGTGCGTTTGGCTTCTTTTAAAATTCCCTCCGTTTTTTCAGTTAATCTGGACCGTAGGATGAGATGGCTTAGTCAAACTTTAGGGACGATCCGACGGCTGCTGGCCATCGTCCCCAATGGACATCTAGGGTTTCAGTTTTTTCTCCTCCCATGCACGACACTTCCATAGCCTATATCTCCCTCAATACTTGATGAATTCCAAAAATTCCAAAACCAAAATCACACTACTAAATCCCAGGAATCCAACCATGCCCATATTTCCCTTTGAATCCTCTTAAAACGCGCAAACAGAATGCTCGAAACCTTGGTGCCACCATGATTGCACTGAGATCAACCTTATCAACACCCTCAATTAATGACCCAATCTTGCTCTACATGTTATCCTGATTACAATAAACCCTAACACGTGCCTTAAAACCACTAATCCAGTTCATTTTTGATCATGAAAGATTCTACACCCTGTTATGAAACTCCATGGAATGCCCTCTAATTCTCAGAATTTGATCATCTATCCTCTCTTAACAATTCTATACCTAAAGAACTAACAGAAACCACATAAATAAGGAGAAAGGGAGAAGAACCCCAACCTGTCAAGAAGTGATGGTGAGTGCTCGTGGAGATGGTTTCAGGGCTTGTCCTGGCCTCAAGATGATCCTTTGATGGTGAACAACCTTCTGTTTGCACTGGTTTTGAAGGAGAGGTCTTGTGATGGAAGAAATCTCAAGTTGCTTGATCTTGAAGGAAGCTCTTCAATGGCAATTTCTCTCTCTCTTTCTCCTCTGAAATCTCTCTATCTGATCAACCCTCAATACCTTGTGGATCACTCTTCTTATAGTGATGGATGGAAACAACTAGATCCTTCTAGAATGAGCTAGAAAGTGCTTGAAAATCTCATGTGATGATAAGTGGTATATCTCATATCTAATGCATTATGCCTTGCAAATTGGCTTTAAAATCTCATCATAAGAGATATTGAGAAGATATGAGCAATTACAAGCCTTTTCCTTGCCTTGTGTTAAAATTTCCAAAGGTGCCTTATAATGCAAGTAAGACTTTTACAAAGCATGTCCTATTTTAAAGCCTCAAATGAAAATTATGTTTAAACCAATGTTCTTAAAATGATGTTTCCAATCAAAATGATATATTGGATGACCTATTTTGGATTTGTAGATCTTCCAAACCAATTTCCAAATTCAACTTTTTAAACTTATAAGCCATTTTTCGTTCAAATTTACCAAACTTTGTCATTCCATGCTACAAGCTTTTCCAACAATTCATGACCTTCTTACTAGGCTTAAAATGCCATTTTGAACAACTTTCATGTTTTGAGTTTTTCCATTTGAGGCTTGGAAATAGGAGATATGGCCTTTGCTTAAAATGACCTATAACTGCCAAATGACCAAAATACCCCTGTCTTGTTCAAACCATAAGTTGAGTTCCACAAATCCTATCAAGGACTTCTACCACTCAAATTAAAGCTAAGAAGATGCCCTTCAACATTCATGTTGACCAAGAGATCATAGGAACCATACTACTAGGGCAAAAGTTGTCTGCAAGTTGGGTGACTTTCAAGGACCCAGATTCACACACCTCTGCTGACCTGGAATTTGTCAAAACCATAACTTGAGCTCTGCAACTCCTATCAAGGACTTCCACCACTCAAATTAAAGCTAAGAACAAGCTATACAACATTCATGTTGTGGGAAAGATGAGATATCAATCACATCTAGAGCTAAAACTTCCTGGAAGATAGGGATCAAATTAGGGTTTTTTCACTGACAATCCTTGGAAACCCTGACTTGAAACTTCTCAAACTCCTCAATCATGATGAGTTGGTCTAGGAATCATCTTTATAACATCTCTATGCATCATTCCATGATATCATGGCCCTTGGATTGGGTCTCAACCTTCTCCAAATCTTCAGTTATCCTAGGGTTGACCCAGTCAAAACCCTAATTCTACCACTCATGGTTGAATCTTCTGAATTCTTGCACAATGACTTCTCTGGGCTTCATGATGGCTATCAAGACATCCCATAGGCTTTCTCAAAACATCAAGTTCATTCTCAAAGTCTCAGAATCATCTGAGGAGCACCCACAACTCTCAAGCTATGAAGCACACAACCCTGGTTTCAACCAACTCCTCTGAGGATCTCTTGAACTTTCTGATGAAGGTATCAACTTTCAAACACTCAATGAATAAATAATTGTTGGTCAAATTTTGGGGTGCAACACATGTCATGGAAAAGAGTCGTCATCGCACGCTGATATGTTGCCCCAGCATTTTTCAAACCAAAGGGCATCACTTTGTAGCAAAATGTTCCCCAAGGCGTTATGAAAGTGGTCTTCTCCATATCCTTTGGTGCCATTTTAATCTGATTATAGCCTGAAAAGCCATCCATGAAGGAGAATACGGAGTATTGAGCAGTATTATCAACTAGCACGTCAATATGAGGAAGTGGAAAATCGTCTTTTGGGCTTGCTTTATTCAAATCTCTATAATCCACACACATCCGAACCTTGCCATCTTTCTTTGGCACTGGTACGATGTTAGCAACCCATGAGGGATATTTAGTCACAGCCAGGAAACCAGCGTCCCACTGTTTTTGAACTTCCTCTTTGATCTTCACTGCCATATCTGGTCGAGTTCTGCGAAGCTTTTGTTTGACCGGTGGGCATCCTTCTTTCAGTGGCAGACGGTGCACAACCATATCTGTATCGAGCCCTGGCATATCCTCATACGACCAAGCGAATACATCATTATACTCCCTGAGCATCTCAACCAGCCTTCGCTTGATATCGCTCTGCAACGCGGCTCCGATACGAATATTCTTCTCAACCCCTTCCGACCCTAAGTTGATAATTTCGATGACCTCGTCGTGAGGCAGAATGGCTCTTTCCTCTTGCTTCACCAACCAAGACAGTTCTTCAGGAACGTCGCTATCTTCGACAACCTCTTCTTCGGCCTGAAATACCGGCTGCTCAAAGTCGGGACGAGTCATAGGTGGTTCAAGGATGTCATCTGAAAATGTTATCCTGCAAAAGGAACGGTTAAGTGCTTCAAAATGCGTATAAAGCGAATAACCACGTGGCCATTTTATTGAAAAATATAAAACAAGAAAGACAGAGATTACAGTATTTGCACATAAAAAAACGCCATTTATTTAATGATTAACACACAATGTTCATAACAACACAGCCCTAAGCAAATCCTGATGCCCCGGGCAAGACATAAGATTATTCAACAATTGATAAAGCAAAGCATTACTGTTTAAGAGTCACAGAAACAAGCTCCTGAATGGACCAGTTGCACAGCCCCTGTCCTGGCGTGCTTGGCTGAATCCAGGCATCCATGTCACAGTCGCTGTCTCCTTCGTCAGACTCCGAAGCAGCATTGACGGTTTCGTGACATACTCCACTGGCAGAGATGGTAATTGGCCTTCTGAAACGGGGTGCCCCCACGGAAGGAGTTGGTGACGACGGTTGGTATCCCAGCCCGAACCGGTCCATCTTCACAGGAATATCCAGCACTTTGCCCCAGCCCTTTGCTTCTCCTGCCTCCACTAGCGCTTGAGCTTCTTTATACGACGAGACGGCTATCTCCGACGCTTTGCTCGGCCCGGGACCTTTGTTCTTGATACGCAACCCTTCAAATGCCTGGCAAGGTGTTTCGTGGATCTCTCCGTCGACCTCCACATATTTAAATGACGACAGATGGCTGACCAGGATGTCTTCTTCTCCGCATACAGTGACTACGCTGTCTCCGACCATATATTTTAACTTCTGATGCAGGGTAGACGTGACTGCCCCAGCCCCATGGATCCAAGGTCTTCCAAGCAAGCAGCTATAAGCAGGCTGTATATCCATGATATAAAACTCATTTGCAAACACCTCCGGCCCCACCTGTAGAGGCAATGTGATCGATCCAAAGACTGTTCTCCGCGTGCCATCAAACGCTCTGACTACCAAGTCACTGGGCGTGCACAAGATTCCTCTAACATCCAGTTTCATCATCGCCTTCTTGGGCAGTACATTCAAAGACGATCCGGTGTCGACCAATACATGCGACATTACTGATCCTCTACACTCAACAGATATGTGCAACGCCATATTATGATCTCTCCCTTTAGGGGTCAAATCATAGTCGGTAAAGCCTAAGCTGTGGCCTGCATTTACATGAGCCAACACTCCTTCCATCTGATTTACAGAGACGTCTTGGGGTACGAAGGAAGTATCCAGGACTTTCAACAAAGCATTTCTGTGAGCTTCAGAACACAGGAGCAACGACAGGATAGATATCTTGGAGGGCGTCTGTTGCAAATGCTCCACAATCTTATAATCACTTTTTTCGAATCAAGCGCATGAACTCTTCTACGTCTTTCGATGCCGATGCTCCTTCGCTGGCTTGCACTGGGACATTTTCAACCATCTTCCGTTTTCCTTTCGCTAGTCTTTCGGCCTCGACTTCGGGCGATATGAAGATCCTACCACTCCTTGTCATACCTCCTGAACCAACAACATTGTCTATAGCCTCAGCTGGCTGCTTGTTAACATCAATCTTTATTCCGTCACAATACACCTCTAACCCATATGACCATGGGACTGCCTTCGTGTTCTCGTACGGGATCGGGCCGGCCTTAGTTATGGTGATCGGTGGTCGTTGCGCTGGTGCTGCAATAGTGATTGTCTTTCGAGGAATTGTTACAGTAGCCACATCACTCTGATCATCTGCTACTGCCCTTGCAGGCTCTTCAGTTGCTGCTCGATCAAACTGCAATGTGCCTCCCTCAATTAAAGCCTGAATGCCTTTCTTCAACTCATGACACCCCCCAGCTAGGGTCCAGCATTCTAAACAATACTCGTCACATCCTGGATAAACACCCCTTGCAACAATCTGCTTTTTATCTCGCTCAGCGGCGTCTTCAAATCCTCGACGTTCACAATCAGATTCAACCCTTCCTCAGTCAGAATGGCGTTTGCCCCATGATTAGGCATGGGTTTCTGCACTATATTCGGACCCGCCGTTCCGAAATTGATAGCCTTATTGTCCAAAAGATCCTGCACAACATGCTTAAAAGCATGGCAACCCTCTATATCGTGGCCCGGAGCCCCAGAATGAAACTCACAGTGCCTGCTTGCATCATAACCATACGGAGGCGTTCCCGTTATCGGTGCCAGAGTTCTCTTCTCTACCAGGTTCAAACCCAACAATGTCTGCAACAAATTTGCATAGGTTGAGGGAGGCTTCTCAAACACTCTTCTTGGTTTACCACCCTGGAATCTTCGCTGGGCCTGCTGTGCCCCCTGCTGAGGCTGCTGCTGCTGCTGCATCGGCTGTTGCTGAGGCGGTTGTTGTTGCTGAAGTGGTTGTTGCTGATATGGGATAGTAACACTCGCCACCTGCTGCGGCTGATGATATTGGTTTCGTCCCCTGCCTCGGCCTCGGCCTCCAAATACTACGCTTGCCTCGCCCTGACGGCGCCCACCAAAAGCTTTCCTATTACTGCCGGATGCAGTTGATTCCTCAGCCTGGAACTTCCCTTGCTTAATGTCACGTTCAATCTTTTCTCCCATCAGAATTAGGTCTGAAAAACTGGCCAGAGATGTGTGAAACAACATGTCATGAAACAATCCTGTGAATGTGCCGACGAACATGTCATTCATTTCCTTATCTTCTACAGGAGGACGGACCCTGGCAGCCATATCGCGCCACCTTTGCGCGTACTCTTTAAAGCTCTCCCCCTTCTTCTGAGACAGCCCTGCCAATTGGACCCGATTGGGCGCCAAGTCGCTGTTATACTTGTAGTGAGCTACAAATGCCTCTGCCAATTGCTTCCATGTCTTGATATTGGTTGGCTCCAACCCCATATACCACTCTAGGGAAGGGCCTGACAAGCTATCTTGAAAGAAATGCATTAGCATTCTTTCATCAGTTGAGTATGCAAACATTTTTCTGTAATAAGCCCTCACATGCACTTTCGGACACGTGTCCCCTTTATACTTATCAAACGCAGGAGCTTTGAATTTGATTGGCACCCTCAAGCCAGGTACCAGACCCATTGTTGCCATGTCCAAACCCACAGCACTTTGGTTCAGGACCCCCTTCATCTGCTCTTCCAGCATTCTGATCTTCTGGGAGTCCTCCATCGGCCCTTCGAAACCTCCGCCGGAGAAAGCGTCCTCCTGCTGATCTTCTTGCCACATACCGTTCCCAGCTCCATACTCGTCATATCCATTATTACGTCCAGCCCTGATCTGATTCATCCCCGTACCTCGTCCTCTGTTGTCGTACCCTTGAACATCTCCAGCAGGCCCAAAAGTCATAAACCCAGCGCCGTTTCCATTCCCGAAACCTCCGTAGCCCTGGTTGGCCATACCATAACCATCTTGCCCAAAGCCTTGAGCATTGAAACCATATTTCCCCGTGTTATCGAATCCCTGATCGTTGAATCCGAATCCAGCATTAACAAAGCCATTGCCTCCCCCATTATCTCCCAAGTTGACGTCACCAAGCCCAACGTTATGGACAGCAGTCTCGTTTCCAACTCCGACGTTACCGTTCACAGCAGCGGTAGCGTTGTTGACATTAGCAGCAGGTATATTGACTACAGGTGGAGCCACTGGCGTGGGAGTGCCATCTCCACGAGCAGTATCGACTCACACAGACTGATGATCCTCGTTACCGTGACCAGCATTTCGGGCCAACAGAGGTTGCACCATGGCTTGCAAATTCTCCTGACCTTTTGCAATAGCTTCCATGGTCTGCATAAAGAGAGCTAGCTTCTCGCGCACATCCTGCATCTCGTTCTGCATTTGATCCATGATTCTTCGACAGTTGGTGCGAGTGGAATAGCGGTGCGGGTGCTGATCTGCAATCCTGAAAGTACCTGGTACAGAGCAGGAAATAAGACACCATCCAAAGATTACCTGTAATGCAATATGAATATGAATGCAATGCAACGTGTGTCTATGCATTAGGGAAATTCATTCCCCAATTCTAGTGTGAAGGTGCCGGTGCAGTGGCAGTGCTGACAATATAAAGATCGGAGCTGAATCACAGAAAGCCTCATATATTGCAGAGAAATTAATAAGCCCGGAATACAATGTCACTGAGGGTACAATCAAGAAGGCATGACCTCAACCAACAATCCTGGTGATGGTCAGCACTTACGCAAATAAAGCATACGAATTACTACATGAAATGATCAAATCCTCCCATAAGTTTGGTACTCTTCTAGCAACTTCTTGGTCTCCGGATGACTGGGTCGAGCAAACAGCCCTTCAACAAGTTGGTTCCTTTTCTTAAGAACACGGCGTACGTCTTCAGCAGTTTCTTCCCATGTCCCTTCTCCGAAGCAATCTTCTAACTTCCGCTTCTGAGACATGGCTTCGTTCCTGCCTTCAATAGCCTTGTTCAACGCCTTCTGGAGACTATACCTGGACATCACTTCTTCTTCGCACTTATCGATGCTGGCCTTCAACTGCTCTTCGAGGTCGGAAATTTGCTGCTTCAACTTATCTTCCCTCTTCTTATTGTTGGTGAGCGTGGCATTCCAAGTCTTATTGCAAGAAGAGATCTCTCGGTGAGCGATGTCAAGCGCTTTCTTCTTGGATTCAAGCATGTCATGGGAGCTTCTGAACTCTTGCCCCAGTCGCTCACGCTTCTTCCTCTCCTCAGTCAACTCAGCCCCTAGTCTGTTCATTAGCTCAATCTGCTGTTGGAAGGCATACACGACCTTGTTTTTCTCACTGCGTATCTGGGCTAGCTCCTGCTCTAACCCTTCGTTAATCTTCATCAAGGCTTCTTTTTCTTTCACAACTTGCTCGTAGGCTTCCCGAGAAACAGTAGTTGGCTCTGCTACCGGAATAGGATCAAGAACTGGTGCATCTGGAAATGGCATCCTCAACTGACTAGCTCTCTCCCGGATCCAAACCCCGTAAGGTTCATAGGCCTGACAGTCATTCTTCCCTAACAACGGCTTCCCTCTTCGGTTAATACGCGTCCAGGCATGTTGCAACTTGGCCAATAACTCCCCCTTCAAATCTCCGGTGAAGTACAAGGATTCCTGTACTTCTTCCTCCTTTGGCGGGTTCTTCAGCGCGTATCCGAACTGACGGACCAACAGGGATGGGTTGTAATTGATACACCCTTTCCTTCCAATCAACGGGACATTAGGGTACCCCGAACAACTGAAGATAAGTTCAGATCCCAGTAGGTCTCTATCAAACCATCCAATGTCTTCGGAAGATAGCCTCATTAGGCGTTCTGACCAGCTAGCAGTGGTTGCACTTTCCACAAAGGACCCCTTCATTGGAAGATGACTTTTGAACCACATATTCAATAAAGGAGCACAGCAGTAAACAACTTTTCCCCTTCGGTTTTCGTTCTTGTAGTGCAATGAGTGGTAGAAGTCTCCGATCAACGTAGGCACTGGATTGCCGGCAGCGAATAGATGGAAAGCGTCCAGGTCTACGAAGTTGGGTAAGTTAGGGAACAACACAATCCCATAAATACAGAGAGCCAAAATAGCATTGAAAACCACCCAACATCCGCTCTTGGCATACTCCTGAGCTTTGCCAACCAAGAAATCAAGAGAGAAACCTGATACCCCAAGCCAAGAAGTCAATAACAGTTCTGCAGCGTCCATGTGCAAGGCTTTGGCTAAGTCCTCCAACTTGGGCTCAGCAGCAGAGTGAATAAAGGGAACCTTGTTCTGCACAGGTAACTCAGTAAACTCCACATACTCCTCAATGGTAGGCCCTAGAATGGAGTCAGCAAACGTAAAACATCTCAATGCGGGGTCATAGAACTGCATCAAGGTGTACAGCCCGTTCATCTCATCAGTAGTGGGCTTGCAGACTAATCTCAGTAATCTCCCGTGACTCATTCTGAAGCTTCTCCTAACCTCCTCATCAGCAAGAGATATCAGACCGAGCAAAGAAGTAATATCAGGTGAAGGCAGCTTATACGCAACTGTTTTCCTCAAATCGGCCATGATCAATACTCAGAAGTCTGGACACTAGAATCGGAGGATATGCAAATGCACCTGCAGCACAGACACACGTTAATGGGATGCAATGATAATGGGTATGCAAACAATGCAATGCAAGTAACATGCAACAAGGACCAACTGCCGTAGCTGAATAGCCTGAACCATATCAAGAAGTCTCGGGTAGACTCTATAGAAGTCTTCAAACCCTGGTCTCAGATAGACCTAAAACAAAGCTCCAACAATGGTCTCTGACAGACCTCAAACCATAACTCCAACTGGTCTCTGGCAGACCTCAAGACTCTCAACTGGTCTCTGACAGACCTCAGAACACATCTCCAAATGGTCTCTGACAGACCTCCTAACTCTCCATAAATACCCAGGATCTCTGATCAAGAAATAACCGATAGTCTGAAGGTCTAGTTACCTGCATAACCCCAAACCCTCTCACAGGTGGATGTCCTAGTAACTGACAAAGGTATGGCATCCTATGCGGTCGTCGGCGTCACAGACTTTCAGGGTTGATGATACGATTCCCAGAAGGAGTGGCATCATCAAATCCTGAAGAGGCCTCACTTAGCCAACTTCCAAATGATCGGTTCCCGGAGTCGACAATTCAGCTGACCAACAACCCCTTCGACCCAAAGGGTAGAAAAAGAAGCCAACCAGAAGAACCTCGTCCGAGTGTAGATTTCATGAGACACTAATGCAAGCAAAGTCGGCACGCGCCCACTACTTTCTACTCTAATTCTAGGTGCACTCAAGCCCAGGTCCGGCTTCTCACTCAATATCAGAACACCCGTCACACCCCAATACAGCAATAATAAACAATATATATATATATATATATATAATGCTGAAAATAAAGGCCAGAAATATAAATCCATACAAAATCCTCGACGGGAAAACAAGCGTTAGGATTGACTCTCTTAAGGGACATTGGATCCCAAATGCATAAGAACCATCGCAGTCCTTAGCAGCCAGGGGACGTTGGATCCCCAGCAGAGTCGCCAGCTGTCGCTACTGCAAAAATCGGCGCCGGCTGAACAGAAGAGTCGCCACCGTGCGTTATTTATCCCAACGGAGGGAAAGGAAACGCTCGAGGTAAACCTACCGCAAAACGGGGAAAGGTATGGTCGTCGCAACCAAAACCTGGATTCGGGAGTCGGTTACGCAAGGGGAAGGTATTAGCACCCCTCACGTCCGTCGTACTCGACGGGATCCACGCTTGTTTTCGGGTATGGATTGTTATTCTATCTAAACTATAGGTCAAGGGTTAAAAAGAAAATAAAATGAAAATAAAAATGACTCGGCAAAGCATCGCACTTTATGCCTACGTATTCTCGTCTGGAACGAGAAATCAGAGTCAACGTAGTTCGCCTACCTACGGGAAAGGAGGGGAAGGTTGCTCGCTAGGATATTGCATCCTATGCCTACGTACTTTCATACAGCATGAAAGATCAGAGCAAACGTAGTTCGGGCCACGTACGACACAAGTCTGTTTTGATTGTTTTTGTTCCTTCTGAAAAAGGGTTTTTCCTTATTACTGGTCCAAGCGGACAAAAATGACGTTTTGATGAGTTCACATTCTTTTACGGAAGAAGTGTCTTTTATTGTGTTTGAAATATTCATTGTGTTTTTTTTGTTTGTTTTGAGAAAGAAGAGACAGAACTCTATCCTATGGTTTAAAGGGGAATCAAACTAACCTAATGTTATCATGCATGGGTTAAGACCTAATGTCTATCATGCTCCTCTCTTGCACAGAGAGAAACAGAGATCCTACGGGATAAGCGGAAACAGAAACAATATCAGACACATACAGTAAAATAGTAAAATGCATGTATGCAACAATACAAGCGAGGCAAGGGAGTCCCACTCAACCTCGAACCTGGAAAAAATAGGCAAAAGTGAACAGGATTCACTTTCGACCCAGCAGGGTAAACAGCAAACAATACAGCCAGGAAAACCAATCAATACATCATAAATGAATTACTGCAAAAATAAACAGCTACAGCAGCTCTGCATCAACATCTGACTTCAAGTAATCTCCAAACAGCTACAAGCTTCAGCAAGCATCAATCTCCATCTCCACAGTCTTCAGCAAGGTCTTGATCACCAGTCCTCAGTCTACAATGGCTTTTCTTCAAGTCTCAGGCTCCAGGATGAACATCAGTCAACCAGATGAAGTGAATGAATGTTAGACAGTCAATTACCTACCAAGGGTGGTTCATCAACTATTAACATTAAACAGAAAGTTTCTCTCAAAAGTTCTATCTTTCAAATACATTCACTGATCCTTCCAAAGGAAGGAGGTGGATATTTGAAAGAGACTTTGAATCATAGAGAAAGGATGGATGCAGACAAGGCATTCCATGTTTGAGAAACAAGCTTTCTAACCTAGGGCTCTGCCTAGCTCCTAAACCCTAATCTCCTCAACAGCTGCTAGCAGGAATCTCCTCTTCGGCTCTGGAAGTTGGTCTTCAAGCTCTGGATCTCCAATGGCTTCATCATCACAAGTCTTCAGCTTCCCCAATCCCCAAGCAATCCCAATACCCAAACAAGCAAGCAAAAATCCCCAGAGGGCACACCACACCAGTCAATCAGATATAACAGTATATACTAATAGCAGTAGGGGAATCCTAGTGATTTCTAAGGGGAACTATCCTATACCCATAATCCCTATAGTCCATACCCCAAAATACTCAATCTAAATCCTAAGGGAAATGAATTAATTCTCCTAAGTTGTCACTTAAAACCCTAATTTGTTCATGTTGTTTTCACCCAAGCTAATCACCTAAAACTAACTCCTAAAAATGGGAACTAAATTGTATCTACAAGTTTAATATCTAAACTAAACAACCTAAAAAGAATGGACAAAAAATATTAAAGCAACTAATAGAACAAAAATTAACAAATTCATGTATGAAATGAAACTATTTAAAATGCTATTTATTTGGAAAATATGGGAAAAATATCAAATAAAAGATAAAATGCAATTTTTATTTTTTATAATTTTCTAGACTCTTTAAAGAAAATTATGCAAAAAGAATTATTGAAAAACAATGTTTTTTCCATTTTATATGATTTTTGAAAATGCATGAGAAATAAAAGGAAATTAAAAAATGAAATATAAAGAAAATAAGGGAGAGGGGTGAGAAAAGCAGTTCGCTGCAGTTATTATTCATGCGGGCTTGAAAAGTGGGGGTGTGGATATAAAAACTGAGTCCAAGGCCCAACGTTTCAATTAATGAAACGCGGCGTTTTGATGTGAGTCTCTCCCTCCGTTTTCAGTTTGAATATGGACCATAGGATTAGATGATTAAGTCAATAATTCTGGAAGATCCAATGGCACACAGTCATCGTCTTCCTCCATCAACCCTAGGGTTTCAGAAAATGATTTCCATGCAAGCATTTTCGAGCTCATCCTTCTCCCTCCACAAGCCATGAAACCTCAAGGTATAAAAAGCAAAAACAGTCCAATTTCTTCCCTCTACAAATCTGTACTGTTAGTTTGCCCTAAAACTCATTCAATCAACCAATTCGATAGGTAGCACAACTATGATCCACCATGAACACCTGTCATCAACCATACCAAACCTTGCCAATCTTTATCCTAAACTCAACTACAACTCAAGCTGATCTCAGCATGCTAATCCAACAAGATTTTCGTGCCCTATCTTAGTAGTTACAAACTCTAACAGATTTGGTGCCTCATACTCAACCTTCATGAAACTTGCCCAAATTCATCAGAA
This sequence comes from Lathyrus sativus, assembly GCA_963859935.3. Classification (NCBI taxonomy): domain Eukaryota; kingdom Viridiplantae; phylum Streptophyta; class Magnoliopsida; order Fabales; family Fabaceae; genus Lathyrus; species Lathyrus sativus. Next base: position 64,063,748 of record OZ012741.1, read on the forward strand.
ACAGTCCTCTGCCTATGCTTAACCATTCTACACTACCAAATCCCTAAGATTCTAACTCAACTAAGCAATTCGAACAGAAAACAAACCTGGTGCAAAATGATGAAACAGCTATGCTACTCCTTGAATTTGATGCTTGCAGTGATTGAAACTTGCTTAGTAACCTTGATGATGAATTCTGTATGCAATATCCTTTGTGCAAACTCCTTGAATTTTGCTCTTGAAACCTTCTTGCAAATTGGATGATGGAGATGAATGGTACAATTCTTGATCAATTCAGCCAATTCTTGATGTGAATTATGATGCTTGGATGATGATGATGAAGATTCAAACAGAAAATATGAAGATTGATGGAGATTTGGGAAAGTTTGTGAAGCTTATGCAAAATGGAGAAAGTGTGTATAACTTGGGGTTTTGAACAAATGGAATTACCAACCATGGCATGAACTATCCCTTATCAATATATAGGTGAGGTTAGAACCTCCTAGAAACTTGGAGAAGTTTCCCTTGCATTCTTTCCCTTGAATTTGGTTTATGTACCTTCCATTACAAGTAACCATGAATAACTCACAAAATATGAACTATGCTCAAAATTCTACTTTAGCCAATGTCTTTAAAATGATCTTTCCATTCAAAATGACCTATAATTTTACTTCATTTGGCCAAGATATGAAAAATCTCATTTTTAAGTCCATTTTTATTCATTAAATCCAATAATTTTGAAACCTTGTGCTATGAATATTTCCAACCTTTCATGGTCACTTTTATAGACTCAAAATGTCATTTGGAACAAGTTTGATGTTGTAAAGTTTTCCATTTGAAACTTCCTTGTATGAGTTTTGGGCATAGGTTAAAATGACCTGTAATTCTCAAATAACCAAAATACCCTTTGCTTGCCAAGACCATACGTAGAGTTCCACACATCATATGAAGGCATAATATACCATTCTAGAAAGCTAAGACAATGAGGAACAATTATTATGTTGACCAGAAATTCATTTGAAATCTCCTTGAGGGGTAAAGATTGCTTGGAAGTCAGGTCACTTTCATAGACAAAATTTCAGATACCTCAGATGACCTGTAACTTGCAAGGACCATAACTTGAGTTCTATAAATCTCCTTGATGTCTTCCACCACTCAAATTAAAGGTCTTGAGATCCTCTACAAGTTCCATGTTGGCCAAGGATCCATTTGAAGCTTTCATTTTGACTTATATTGCTTGGAAATTTGTCCTAAACTAGGGAATTTTACACGGAAACCCTAATTTAGAAACTCCTCTTCTCCTTGACTTCTCTTGATTTCTTCTTAGCATAACAACATATCCTTCTTTACATGTCAAATTATGAACCCCACATCTCTCCAATAGCCCTTAATGCCTTTCAATCAGTCAATTGACCTAGAGTTGACCCAGGGTTGACCCAGATGAAACCCTAGTTGACTGTCTTCATCCACAACTCTTGTGACTACTCCAATGACTTGTCTCCTTCTCCAAATGACTTTCTAAGTCTCCCATGATGTCTAGATACTCTCCATGCTCAACTCACAGCTCACACCTTCCTTGTTGATCCTCAGATTCCCTCAGATAGGAGATAGATGCACTGCTTGATCCATTGACCTCTTTAGCTTTCCAATTCTTTCTGATGACTTGAATGAGATTGAATTTGAATAATGACCTCTTGATAGGCTCATAGAGATGAGAATAATGCTTGGTCCCTGGTTGGATGCCTTGCTATGCTATGCTATGCAGATGATTAGACTATGTACATGACTCTATATGCAAATGCTAATGATATTGAAACATAAACCAAGTGAATAAGGTTGAGCAAATTTTAGGGTGCAACACAGCTGTCCGAATTTGGGGGCCCAATGTCTGCCGCATGTCTGGATATAAGGTGTGCCACGCGTGTATCTCATCTTCTGACACCTCACAATCCACTACCCTCTCCCTCCCACACGTGGCTTCTTTTCTCTTTCTCCCTCAGCCACGCGTCTCACCCACACTCCCTCTCTGCATGCACACACACGTGTCCCACTCATTCTCTCGCATCGCTGCATGATTGCCACGCGTACCACCGGGCCATCCCTCCCACCGACCATGCAACCACCCACGGGAGAACCGCAACTGCTCACCAGACCACCGCAACAGTCACCGGACTTCATAAACACTCACTGGAAAACTGCATTTCGTCCAGAAACCACCGCAGATCTTCATCAACTCTCACCGTGTGTTCATCAACATCCATACGAAATTCATAAAGATTCATCCAGTTCATCGTTTTTTCCAGAAACACCAAGAACATTCATCAGCAATTCGTTGATCTTCATCCAGTTCATCATATTTTCCAGATTCACCTAGAACTTCATCAATCTTCAAGAGTCTTCGCCCAGAAATTCATCAGGATTACTCCAAACTTCAGTTCTTGTTAAGATCTTCGCAGACCTTTGAATCTTCAACGGAGATCTTCAACGACGTTCATCAAATCGCCAGATCCTCATCGTCCAGCTTCAAGATTCGTAGATCTTCACGCGTCTTCAGCTTCTTCAAGCATCAACAATTCTCCAGAACTTCAAGATCTTCGTCCGTTCGTCACAAGAGCTTCATCGTCGTGTGGATCTTCGAGCATCAACGAGAAATCTCCAGAATTGGATTCGTCAAGCTCTTCGTAAGCCTCGCCATCTTCATCAGTTGCTTCCAGAACTCATCCTCTTCATCGCGTCTCCAGGTTCTTGCTTTAACCTGTTAATTTGTTGTTGTTTAATTGTAGAATTAGGTTAGTTGAGTGTTAGTTTTGTGAAACGAGATCAGGTTAGAGAGGTTTGTGAACTGAGAGTTTGAACGGTATGGTTTGTGATGGGTATTGATGAACAAGGTTGGTGAAGAGATTGTGAGACAGAGAGAGGTTTGGGAGGGTGAAACGGCGCTAGGGTTAGGGATGAACAGTAGGTAGAGAGTTTTACTGAATTAGGGTTTTGTGTGCTGATGAGGGTGAGGTTGGACTCGGGCCTTAGGCTCATTGTTCCTTTGCTAAGCATCTCCTTCGTTTTCCCCACTGCACCTCCCTCTCCATTGGATTTTGTTTTGGGCCTAGATGAGATTTGCTAATTACACCCCTGCTAGAGGCCCAAATCAGGTTAACAGGCGAATTAATTGCTATTCGCCACACACTTTTATCAATTTCCATCCAATTTTCCTATTGTTTTCTGAATTGGGTTGGGCTTAGAACACGCTTGATAAGCGCACCCCCCTGAGCCCAACATCATTTTTGAACTGCAGATTATTGCTATTCGCCACGCCAGTTTTGTTTTTTTTAGCTGATTTTCTTATATTTTCATGTTTTACATAGGATTAGAAATAAATTCATAACAATTTGAAAAACAATCATTTTAAGATGGGATTTTTTTCCCTAGCTCCCTTAGGACCTCTAGAAAATTGTGAAATAATAAAAATATTAATTTCTTGCATTTTATATTTTTTGGTATATTTTACAATATTATTGCTTTTATTTTGCATTTGTTTGATACTTCCTTTTTCTGAATTTAGTATGAGAGATTGGTGCATGATTTTTGATTGATTCTTATGAGGTTGGTTAGATTAGGGAAGCATGTACCCTTAGGAATTTTGTCATGTTTTTGTGGCTAAAACTTAGATTAATTTGAGAGGTAGATAGGAGAGGTATCAGAATTAAGGTTTTAACACAACTAGTTGTAGTTTAGGGCATAGTTTGGGGTTTTAAAATTGATTTAGGCCTTGGGGTTTATATGGGGTATTGGGTATAGGGTTAGGTTCCCTTAGAAATTAATCTAGGATTTTATAATGAGTATTACTATTTTACTTGATTTTTGCAAGTTGAGTGGTGATTGTGTGTTTTCCATCTTGGGTATTTTGCTTGTTTGTTTGGTTTGGGTTATTTCAATTAGGCTTGGGGCTTGATTTTTGCTTGTTGGAGCTTATGAAGACATTGAAGATGATTGGAGACCAAGGAGGGAGCTTGGAGCATGAAGATTCTTCCCCTTGAAGGTGGCTTAGGAGATAGGAAATGTAGGAAGAGCTTTAGATTAGATTGATTTCTTCTTGCAAACATAGAAAGCATCTGGTGCTTCTATTCCTCCCTATGACATAAAGTCCTTTCAGGGTATTCACATCCTTCCTTTGGAGGGATAAGTGACATACTTTAGAAGTAGAACTTTGAGGGAACCTCTCCCCTACAGTGCTAAGTGCTTATAAGCTTCCTTTGGTTATCAATAAGCTGTTTAGCATTTTAACTTAATCTGATAATTGATTCTCTTCTGGAGTGAGTGCATTGAAGATGGGAACCTATGAAGAATGGAGTTCATTGAATATTGGTGAAGATAAAGCCTGTACCTGTCAAAGAGAGTTATCTGTTGAAGTTAGGGTCCTGCTGCTGTTTGAAGCTGTTTATTTGTTGGGGTTCAGTGCTTGCCAGAGTTTGGAGATTTTTGAAGACAGGAGCATATCTAAAGCTTGGGGATCATTGAAGAGTGAAGATGGGATCTTGCTTGAAGTTGCTGCTGTCAACCTTCTTGCTGTAATCAACTGTAGCTGTCAGAGCTGTTGCTGTTTGAGCTGCTTACTGTAGGAGCTGGTGTTGCTGTCAGAGCTGGTGGTGGGTTTTATTTCTTTTCCTGTATTGTTTGTTGGCTTGTTCAGCTTGCCCAAGGTTTGAAGTGAATACTGTTTCACTTTGCCTATTGTTTTCCCAGGTTCGAGGTTGAGTGGGACTCCCTTGCCTCGCTTGTACTGCTGCATCTCATGCATGTTTACTGTTTACTGTGTATATCTGTTTATTTTGCCGTTTATTCCCTAGGATCTCTGATTTCCTCTGTGCAGGAGGGAATTATGACAGACATTAGGTGTTAACCCATGCATGATAACATTAGGTTAGTTTTATTCCCTTTTAAACCCTAGGTTTTTTAGAGCTTCTTTCTCTTCTTATCTCAAACAACTCAAAAACACAGTAATAAGGTTAATCGATGTCGTACGTTACGAGCCTTAAGCCATTTGAGAAAGGGTTGCTGGAGAGCTTCTTTCCAGTAGTCTGACTGCTTAGTGTGGCACCCTTTGGGTGACATGCGACGTAGTCACTCTCAAATCATAGTCTCTAGTACGTCAGAGATTGCACACAAACTAAAAAACACTTCTTTCGTAAAAGATTCAAAACAAACATCAAAGTGTCATTTTTGTCCGCTTGGACTCTTAATCAAGAAAAACCCTTTCATAAGGTAATAAAAAACCAGTCAGACAAGCTTGTGTCTTCCGTAGCCCGAACTACGTTTGCTCTGATCTTTCATGTTGTATGAAAGTACGTGGGTATAGGATGCCGTATCCTAGCGAGCAACCTTCCCCTCCTTTCCAGTGGGTAGGCGAACTACGTTGACTCTGATTTCTCGTTCCAGACGGGAATACGTAGGCATAAAGTGCGATACTTTGCCGAGTCATTTTACTTTCTTTTAACCCCAGACTTTTAGAGTAGATAGAATAACAATCCGTACTAGAAAACAAGCGTGGATCCCGTCGAGTACGGCGGACGTGAGGGGTGCTAATACCTTCCCCTTGCGTAATCGACTCCCGAATCCAGGAATTTGGTTGCGACGACCATTCCTTTCCCGTTTTGCGTTAGGTTTACTCTGAGCGTTTCCTTTCCCTCCGTTGGGATAAATAACGCACGGTGGTGACTCTTCTGTCATAGCCGACGCCGATTTTCACAGTAGCGACACTTTCCTTCGGATAAATCAAAGACTGGTTGTGAACTAAAGATGTGATTCAAATTAATCAATAATTTGATATCCTATTCTCACCATAATAGAAAATGGCGACTTCACTGGGGATTGAGTCATATCTTTTTGAGGGTTATCCCTATCTTGTTTATTTTTGCTATTTGCTTTATCATCTGTCTGTGTATATTTGTTGTACCTTGCTTGGGGTATCATTATTGTGAGATAAGTCCTACACCCGGACTTGAGCGCCATTTTTATAGGAAGGCGATATATTCGACGAGGCTTATAGGGAGTGATTCCCGACCAAGCTGACTTGAGAATCACCACTCATGTGAGGCCCTCTTGAAAATTAGTACTGTTGAATAAGTATTCGTGAAAACACTTCTTATTTTCAATCTAGGAGCCTGTGATATTGGGGACCGTAGCTACCTTAACACCACTTTGGCCTTATCTAGGACGTAGTGCAATGACTATGAGGGAGTATTCCCAAAATAGTTGATACACGATACTACACTCAAAAGAGGTTCTCTTGAGAATATATTAACCACCGAGTCAGTCGGGAAATTGATAATATCCGAAAGATGGACTAATGACTTTGGGCATCTCTTTAGAACCCTTGTTCTGCATGTACAATTAACCCATAGTACATACCTTTTGGGATGGGTAGACCTTGGCTCCGTTCATTGTCCCTCTAACATAGGACCTTGGTGTGCTTTTGTGTGTTTGTGCATTGCATCCATAAAGCATCATATCATTCCTAGTTTCAAGGAATTCAACAGTCCTTTGCAAATTCAAAAAGTCTTACATTTTAAAGTCTAAAAACTTTTTTGGGTTTCCTAAAAGAAGCGTTTGCAATCGACCGTTGAAGTTCTTGAAACCATTGCATGGCATTAGCATCATATTTTGCATTGCATTTTCCCTCTGGTTTCTCATTCTCGGTTCTCTCGCCTTCTAGTTTTGTCACCCTGAGTCCTCTGCATCAGTACAACACCAGAGCTCGAGCTTAGAAAAAAGATGGCGGAAAAAAATCAAGAGTTTGACCGTGTTAGCAATGAACTCGAAGATCTTCGGGGAAGTGTGGGGCGAATTATGAAGATGCTACATGTCATTAATGCAAAGATGGATACTAAGCCCACTGTTTTTCTGAGATTACCAATGTTGTTGTGGGTCCTCCACCAGCTGTTAATGTTGCGAATGTACCTCCTTATGGTCTTCAACCTGGTTTGGGGCCTCCTACTATTGCTCAACCAATTCAACAAGTTATTCCTGCAAAGTTCAAAAGTCTGAGCTTCGAACTTTATGAAGGAGCTACACGCCCGAGGAATCGCTTGATCAGGTATCACCGTAAAATGGCTGCTCATCAACTTTGGCAACATCAGCAGAATTATGTTCAACCTCAAGGTTATCCAGTTCAATATGCCTAACAACCCTATCTAACTGTTGTTACACCTACCTTCAATCAGCAAGTTCCTACTTATCAGCCTGTGCAACCGGCTCCTGTCTATCAGCCTCCGATATATAAACACCCTCCTGGTTATCAGCATGCACAAAATCCTATCGGCTATCAACGAGTGCCCAACGCTCCTACTTATCAACAGTCTAAGAATCAGGCACCTCGTCAGAATGGGCCGAATAAGAAACCGTACAAGCCGTGTCCTCCGATTCCGATGACTTTTACCGAGTTGTACCCTCTATTAGTGCAACAAGGTCTGATTACCACTAGAGCTTTGGGTCCACCTCCAAATCCTCTACCTGCCAATTACAACGCCGCCGCTCATTGTTTATTTCATGAGAGTGCGCCTGGCCATGATTGAGAAAGTTGTTATGCTCTCAAGTACATTGTCAGAGATTTGATGGAAAAGAAGATTTTGTCTTTCGATGATCCTCAGCCGAATATTAGGACTCCTCTCAGGGTTTTCTATTTGCCCAGATCAAATTCTGCAAAGCCGGTGTTCAGCATATCTAAGCCAGTTACTTCTATAGTGAATCAGCCAAAGCCGGTAATTATTCAGAAACCTAGTCCGGTTCATTTTAGTGATCCTCAAGATGATGTGACCATGATTGACAAAGAATTTGGGCAAGTTATTCCGAGGAAGAATTGAAAACGGATAATGAAGAGGTGACAAACATAGTTGGGGCAAGCAAGATGACTCACAGTGGTCGTATTCACACTCCCCATCTCAATGAGGCTCTGCCAGAAGAAACCACTACTACTGTTCCAGCCTTGAGTACCCAGACTTCATGAACTCCTTCAGAAGGACTTGTCAGACAGTTCATTTTGTTTTCTCATATGTATTTTATTTCTTTGATTATAAAAGCATAATTAGCATGTACGAATTTGTTTGTTTTGAATAATTAATGCAATTAATATGTTTATCTTGAAGAAATCCATTTGTATTCACTCATAAAATTATTTTTCATAATTTATAATGCCAACTTTACTCGATCTCTTGGCTTTGATAGAGAATTAGGGTGAGGATGATGAATCAAAATGTCAGATCTCTTGTCGTACGCTTTTGAATGAAACCCTGCTGATGATGTAAGGCATTGTTTCAATTCCCAAACACTGGAGATATAAGGATGATAATCCCTCTGTAACCCCTTTGAGCCTTGAAGTAGGAGTTTTCTTTTCCAAACAAGAACCCTCAATTTAAACCTGTGGCAGGGTAATTTTTCAGTTAAACTGACCGAACGTTCAGACTCTCAAAAGGGAGGAATAAACAGTCGAGAATCCATTTTATCCTTAACATATTAGGAGGCTAGAAGTCAAAAAAACACAACAACTATCCCTTGACTACCTAAAGAGCAAGGCAGTCACAATCCTTTCAAAAAAGGTCAAAATTCAAAAGAGTCACACGACTTGTTCATAGAAAATAGTGAATGAAAAAGAAAGATCCCGCTAAGTCAAAACCTATGAAGGAGACTTAGCCAAAACTGGGGCATCCCGCTGGACTCCAAAATCAAAATCCAAAAGACGCTGTCCAGGAAAAATTTAGGGAATAAAAATGCTAAAGCAAAAAAACAAGGGATTACAACAAAGAATCCCCATTAAAGAACAAAGTCGTGTGATCAAACACAAAAGAAAATAGGTGAGTGACTGCCATGTCCAAAGCCTTAATGAGTTCTTGACCATGTCAAATCCGCTTGAGATATGAGTGCTCGTATCCAGTTAACTGAATATAGGATTGGAGAACATCACGAAGAATGGATGGGTACAAATAATCTTTGAGCCTTTATCCTTTGTTTCTTAAACCGTGAACCAAGCCACGATACAACCTTTGAAAGACCTAATTGAAGTAGGGTTCACTTTGAAAGTATGCTCGATGAGAATGTTTCCTGACTCCTATGAGCTATGCTCAACTTGATGTTGGCTTTATAAATTAAATTCATATCCTAGCTAGTGACTCGATCACAAGTTATTGTGATATCTTTTTTCAAAACAAAAAGAAAAAAACTTCAAGACAAATGTATATGTTGCATTAACAGTTCAGGATTATCATTTCATGCGTGCTGATTCTTCCTGGTATCTTAGAATTTTACATATGAACATCAATAGGGAAACTTGAAGATTTCACTGAACAAGGGCATATGGTGTTAGAACACAGATTGGTTCTTAATAATAACTCTTTGTTTTGATGATAACTGTTAGGAAATTTTATATTTAAGAATTATATACTCTAAAATTTGCTTGTAAGTTTTACTGCAGATTGAAATGAAATTAACTCTCTAGAAGAAAATCTGAATTGTATACAAGAAGTTATCCTGACTCTGAAGCGCCAGAGGCACTCATTAGAAGATTCTGATTGTTGTTTACAGAAGATCCTGAGTGTAGTCTCCAGAAGGATCTGAAGCAAGTAGTTCCAGAAGATTCTGAAGCTAGTCAGAAGCATCTGAAGCAAAGAAGAATATTGTTTGAAGAGTTTCTCAAAGCATAGTTTCTACAGAAGTTTCTGAAAGTACTAACGCTACCAAGTACTGAAGTTCTGTGTCAAATATGCTCTGATGATCAACACGCTGAAAGCACACATGCTGCAGAAGACTCTGATACAGCAAAGTTATGAACATCATTAGAAGACTCTGACTCATTCAGATTCTGAAGAACTTGCTGAAAACTGAAGAAGAAATATTCAAAGATTATATCCGTTGGAGTAAATCAAACGTCTCTTTCCTCATTTGTGCTAGACACAATAACACAGACAAAAAGGATTTTTCTGTGCTATCTACTTCTAGGAAAGGTCACTTGATGTGAAGACAAAAAGGCTCAGACCTTTTTAGGACTCTCTTTTCAACGCTCAGCTTCCTTGGATCAGCTGCCTATAAAAGGAAGACTCCACCAAATTCTTCAGAAACACAATTTGCTGAAAAGAAATCATATTATTCAAAGCTCTCATTCTTTCATATTCTTCTTAGAATTTCTTGTACTTAAACTTAAGAGAAAAATCACTGTTGTGATAAAAGCTTTATAGAAGCATTAATACTCTTGTATTTGATTTACATTGATTGTAAAGGTTTTCCTTAAGAGGATTCAGTTGGAATCAGTAGCTCTTGAGAAGACTAAGAACAGTTGTTCTTAGGTGTTACTATTGTAATCTGTTTGATTAAATAGTGGATTAAGTCCTTGTTGAGAAAGGCAAATCACTCTAGGAAGGGTGGACTGGAGTAGTTGTTTTAAACGAACCAGGATAAAAATAATTGTGTGATTATTTTTTTTTAAGTCTTAATCTTTCATACTTATTCAACCCCCCTTCTAAGTATTATCTCACCTTCAGTTCGCATCAGAGCTCCGGTTCTGTGTGTGCTACCACTTGTCGCTTGCGCGAAAATAAGGTGCCGGCATGACAGAAGAGTCGCCACCTTTCGTTATTTATCCCTCAGAGCGGGAAAGGAAACGATCAGAAAAACCTGACGAATAAGGGTAAGACAAGGTCATCGCAACCATTGTCTGGGTTCGGGAGTCGGTTACGCAAGGGGAAGGTATTAGCACCCCTCACGTCCGTCGTACTCGACGGGATCCTCGCTTGTTTGTTTACTTGGACGGGTTGGTGATAATCTATCTACCTATCAAGGTTGGCTGAAAGAGAAAAGAAAAATGACTCGGCAAAGCGTCGCACTTTATGCCTACGTATTCTCATCAGAGAATGAGAAATCAGAGTCAACGTAGTTCGGCTAACTACGGGTGAAGGTGGGGAAGGTTGCTCGCTAGGATATCGCATCCTATGCCTACGTACTTCCACACTGTATGGAAGATCAGAGCGAACGTAGTTCGGGAAACTACGGGTTATCTCCTAACAGAAGTGTTTTTTTATTGTGTTTGCGATCTCAATCGCACTAGAGACTATGACCTGAGAGTGAATGCGTCGCATGTCACCCAAAGGGTACCATACTAAACATCCAGATTGTGAGAAAAGAAACTCTCCCACAATCCTTTATCAGATAGCTTAAGGCTCGTAGCGTACGAAAGAAATCATTCATGATTACTGTATCTTAAACTGTTTCGAGATGAGAAGAGAACAGGCCCAACTAGGAGGGAGACTATCAAGTCCTACTGTTATCATGCCATGGATTCATCCTATGGTTGAGGTTTGAACAGGGAACTCCTAGATGTCGTCATGCATAGGTTTCAACCTAAAATTCTATCATCAAATCCTTATCAAAGGAAATGAGAGTCCTAAGGGATCATGTCAATGATACACCAAGACAGACAAAAGCATCAGCTTTAACAGTAAAATGCATGCAATGCAAGTGAGGGAGGAAATGTGTGTGGGGCTTCAGCCTCCACAAGCTCGTCTCGACCTCAAGCCAGTCATGAAATAACAGTAATCATACTGAAAATAAACAACCTGCTATCAAGCACTAAAAACAGTAAATTGCAGTCATACAGGTAAAAGAAGTGAAATCATGCTATCAAGCAATAATAAACACATGGGCAAGGGAGCTGGGCTCTACCGAATACCCGCAAGCAAAGCCAAGCAGTAACAATACAATCAAATGTACTCATGCTCTTAGACTGAACTTATTCTAGATGAATTTGGTCTAATGCAGCAGACAAATCAGACAAAACACACAATACATCAAAGAAAACAGAAGAAAGCCTCAGCTCCTCCAGCAGCAACCCAGTCTTCAGACTTCAGAGATCACTTGCTTCCCAGGTATCAACCCTACAACATGAGTATCAACTCATCTTCTCCCCTGAGCTTCAGCTTCTTGATCAGCTCCACCTTCAGGCTTCACCATCTTCAGGGATCTCCAGGCATCAATTTGATCTTCACAAAGTCTTCAGACTTCAACAATCTTCAAGAAATCATCCTCTACAAAGCTTCAGCTGCTATTTTCAAGGGCTCAAATGCTCCAGCAAACAAGATTCAGTCAACAAGATGAGGTGAGGATGTTACAGTACTCACTGACTTCCAAAGGATGCCATTGAGGACTTAACATCAAAGGGAAAGGCTCTCTCAAAGTTCTACCTCAGAGGGTAAGGTCACTAATCCCTCCAAAGGAGAGAGGTGAATACCCTTAAGGGACTTTATGTCACAGAGAAGAGAGGAGGTGAACAAAACACTCCTTGTTTATTGAACAAAGTATCCTATCTAGGGCTCTGCCTATGCACCTATAAACCTATAAACAAAACAACAAAAGCTATCTAAACTCCTCTGCAAGGTCTTCAAAGCTTCCATGATGATCCATAAAGTCTTCAACTCAATCTTCAAAGCTCACACACTCAAAAGGGAAGAAAAGAAAACAATACAATACAAACTTATGCCTTCAAGCAACACACATACTATCCATACATTCAAAAATCAATGAAAAAATACTAAAACACCATACAATATTCTAGCAAAATTCTAGGGGATTCTATACATACTTACCCTTAACCCATATATTCCCCATACCCTAATTTGGTCTATAAAACCCAAAACAAAATTATCCAAGTCTACCTATACAACCTAAAACCCTAATTAGAGCACCTAAATGTCTAACAATCAAACTACATCAAATTTTAATCTACAAATCAAGACATAAATCCTACATGAAACTAGGGTTCAACATCTAACTATGACAAAAAGAATGGCTCAAAAACCCTAAGGGAAAGTCCTAAAACAAATTGTACAAAATCAAGGGTTAACCAAAATCAATTAAATGTACTATTTACAAGAAAATATGCTAAAAAATATTAAACCAAAAATAAAATGGAATTTTATTTTTTATTAATTTTCTAGACCAAATCATGATTATGTGAAAAAAAGAAGAAATGAAAAATATTGATTTTTATATTTTTTATGAATTTTATGAAATGCAAAGAATTAAAAGAAATAAAAATAAAAGAATTTAAGAAATAAAGGGGAGGGGGTATCAAAAGTAACACGCCCCAGTTATTTCTGAACATTGGGCCAAGTCTGGGGGTGGGAATAGAAACAACTTGCTGAGCCCAGTTCCCTTATTCAATTAAAACGGTGCGTTTGGCTAAATGATACGCTGCGTTTTGTGTTTCAATCTTCCCTCCGTTTCTGAAATCAAATATGGACCGTGCGATGGATGGAATTGGTCAAGGATCTGAGGCGATCCAACGGTGGACCTTCATCGTCCCCAACTGAACCCTAGGGTTTGCAGAAACCCTAACCCCATGCAAGGATCTTCAACCTGATCGTTCTCACTGATTTCTCCATGAATTCATGAGCTTCCAAAAGCAAAGTTGCACTATCAATCACCCTGAACACGATACTATCCATAGTTTTCCCTGAAACCTCTTGAATCATCCTAATAGAAAGCTTCATCATCAAGGTTCCATTTCTTTCCTCTGCTATCAAACTTGATGGAACTTCAAACTAATGATCCAGAATTACTCTACACGTTTCCCTAACCATTCTACACCATCTCATATCCATTGATGCACACAAAATTGCTTGTTATTCATTCTGCAAGAAATTGTACCCTGCCTCGAAACCTCATGATCCTTCCCCTAATTCTCAGAATAAAGTCCTCTATCCTAGCTTAACCAGTCTAAACCTATAACTATGGTAGAATGCACATAAATTAGGTGATTCGAGCAAGATTACCAACCTGTCAAACTTTAATGGTGGCTATGGTTTCCCTACAATTCAAGGTCTGCAAGCTTCCTTGATTACCCTCCAATGGCATATATGGATTCTGTATGCAACAAGATGGCTGAACAAGGCTTGAATCTTGTGTTTGATATCAAAATGCACTTCTTGCAATTTCCTCAAAACAGCTTCAAGCTTCCATGGATCTTCTTCTACCTCAGCATGCAATCAATCACAATGATCAGAAGACTATGTTTGTGGAGGAGAAATGAATGGAGATTGAAGAGAATGAAGGTTTGATGTGAATTTGGAAATGGAAGAATCTTGCTTTTTCACACTCTAATCTCACTACTCGCCAATAATGATCACCAACCCTGGCCATATGGGGATTCACCCTTCTTATAACAATCAAGAGAATGATCTAGATCCCTCTAGAAACTTGTGGAAAATGCTAGAAAGTTTGAGAACTTCTCATGGAATGATACATTGGAGATCCATTATCTCATGCCTTAGCCTTGCCAAATGGACTTTAAAATCTCAATACAAGAGAAATTGAGAAAGAATGAGTGAAAAATAAGCTAAACTTTGCTCTTTGTGAGGTTTTGTTTAGGTGCCTTATTATGCAAGAATGAGAATTACAAAGTAACCCCCATTTCTAAGCTTCAAATCAAAATTCTACTTGAACCATTGTTTTTAAAATATTGTTTGGAGTCAAAATGACATATTGGATGACCTATTTTAGATTTGTGGATCTCCCAAACCAAATTTAAATTTCAACTTTTTCAACTTATAAGCCATTTTTAGGTCATTTTCACCCAATCTTGTAAATCCTTGCTACAAGCTCTTTCAATAACTCATGACCACTTTTCTAGACTTAAAATCCCATTTTGAACAACTTTCATGTTTTGAGTTTTTCCATTTGAGGCTTGGAAATAGGAGATATGGCCTTTGCTTAAAATGACCTATAACTGACAAATGACCAAAATACCCCTGTCTTGTTCGAACCATAAGTTGAGTTCTACAAATCCTATCAAGGACTTATACCACTAAAATTAAAGCTAAGAAGATGCCCTTCAACATTCATGTTGACCAATAAATCATAGGAATCATCCTACTAGGGCAAAAGTTGTCTGCAAGTTGGGTGACTTTCAAGGACCCAGATTCACACACCTCTGCTGACCTGTAATTTGTCAAAACCATAACTTGAGCTCTGCAACTCCTATCAAGGAATTCCACCACTCAAATTAAAGCTAAGAACAAGCTCTACAACATTCATGTTGTGGGGAAGATGAGATATCCATCACATCTTGAGCTAAAACTGCCTGGAAGATAGGGATCAAATTAGGGTTTTTTCACTGACAATCCTTGGAAACCCTAACTCAAAACTCCTCAAACTCCTCATTCATGATGAGTTGGTTTAGGAATCATCTTTATAACATCTCCATACATCATTCCATGATCTCATGGTCCTTGGATTAGGTCTCAACCTTCTCCAAATCTTCAGTTGACTTAGGGTTGACCCAGTCAAAACCCTAATTTCACCACTCATGGCTGAATCTTCTGAATTCTTGCACAATGACCTCTCTGGGCTTCATGATGGCTTTCAATACCTCTCATAGGCTTTCTCAAAACATCAATCTCATTCTCAAAGTCTCAGAATCATCTGAGAAGCACCCACAACTCCCAAGCTATGAGGCACACAACCTTGGTTTCAACCAATTCCTCTGAGGATCTCCTGAACTTTCTGATGAAGATATCAACTTTCAAACACTCGATGAATAAATAATTGTTGGTCAAATTTTGGGGTGCAACAACTGCCCCTATTCAAACGGCTTGAACCTGACTGGGTGAGAAGCGAACGGCTCTCAACCAATCAAGGTGCGAGACGGTTGAATATCGGTAAACCCGAAAATTTGCCAACGGCTCAACTTGTCGAACACTGGGATAATAGCTGCCCGACAACTATCTGGAGAAATACTGATCTGACATCGCCATCAGTCATCCACATTAACTTCTTCTGATATTGCCTTCAGACACCCAACCTCGCCGCTGGAGACCTGAATCTGACATCGCCGTCGGAAACAAACATCGCTCTGAGAGACACTCGACATCGCCGTCGTACAAACATCATCTCTGATGGGAATTTAAAGAGTCTGACCTCGCCGTCAAATCCGAACGTTCAACCTCGCCGTCGAACAAACATCCAACCTCGCCGTCGGATAACCGATGATCTGACCTCGCCGTCAAATCCGAACGTTCAACCTCGCCGTTGAACAAACATCCAACCTCGCCGTCGGATAAAACGATGATCTGACCTCGCCGTCAAATCCGAACGTTCAACCTCGCCGTCGAACAAACATCCAACCTCGCCGTCGGATAAATATGATCTGACCTCGCCGTCAAATCCGAACGTTCAACCTCGCCGTCGAACAAACATCCAACCTCGCTGTCGGATAAACATGATCTGACCTCGCCGTCAAATCCGAACGTTCAACCTCGCCGTCGAACAAACATCCAACCTCGCCGTCGGATAAACATGATCTGACCTCACCGTCAAATCCGAACGTTCAACCTCGCCGTCGAACAAACATCCAACCTCGCCGTCGGATAAACATGATCTTGAACAACCCTGACCTGGGGTTCACCCCTGGTAAATGGAACAAAAGGTACACTTGCGTATTTGAAACCACTCCGCTGGGAATGAGAGACTTAACCGAGCACCCTCTGATCTGGGGTTCACCCTCAGGACCATAACGAACATCGGAATACTGTTGCACACTGCCCACCGTAGAACTTCAACATTAAAGATATATGAAACCCTGGCCCCTGGCCATTTCCAGCTTCAGCTAGAAAAATATTCAAGTATTTCTGAATACGAATGAAACCCTGGCCCCTGGCCACTCCAGATCCGCTGAAGGATCTTCAAGTTCTTCTGAAGATAGATGAAACCTTGGCCCCAGGCCACTCCAGATCCGCTGGAGGATCTTCAAGTTCTTCTGAAGATAGATGAAACCCTGCCCGTCGGCGATTCCAGCTTCAGCTAGAAAAAAAAATCTTCAAGTACTTCTGAAGATAAACATCCTTGGCCTTCAAGGATGTAAACTTTGCCCGTCGGCAACTCTGCAGGAGGTATCTTCGACTTCAGTCTGAAGAAATGGTATCCAGAGCCATTCATGACTCTACGGGGATTCAAACACTTTGCCTTCAGGCAAAACTCCACTTCAGCTGGAGAAACATCTTCGACTTCAGTCAGAAGAACCACTATTCACTTGATCGCAATCAATCATCACCTCAGGACAACTGACTTGGTCTTCAGACCAACACGGATCATCTTGAATACAAAATTTGGAACCTTGTCTTCAGCCACCCGTTGATTCATCAATACGAAAATCTGAACTCACAGGAACCTTTTGATACCGCCTTCAGGCATCTACGAAGTCAATCTTCAGATTAGCCATCACTGTTGGAGCAGACATATCACGCTGCTAAGGACTTCAAGAATCATCTTGAACAAACAACTCCGTCGGGCACCTTCAAGAATCATCCTGAACCGATAACCATTATGGAGACTTCATTCTGCTGGGTGTTCCAGGAATCTTCCTGGGAAACTCTTGCTGGGTACGCTACTGGGGGACTCAAGAATCATCCTGAGCAAACCACTCGGGAAGCTGTACTGAGGTCTTAAGAATCATCTTAAGCAAACGGCTCTGCTGAGGAATTCGAGAATCATCTCGAACTGAAGACTTCGCTGGGGATCTCAAAAATCATCTTGAGCGAGCGACCATGAGGATTACACCGGGGTCTTAAGAATCATCTTAGGAAAGCGACCTCGCTGGAGAGAATGTCAGGAATCATCCTGAGCAACTGGTCTCTTGGTGGAACACCTGCAAGACAAGAATGATAATAACCTAGATCATGTTTATGATGCGTATGCTTCGGTGCCATGCCCCACACGGTGGGAATGATATGCACTTATGCTAAATGTTGTGCAATCATGCACAATGCTATGCGACGTTAAATGCTATGCAGTGTTAAATGCTATGTAGTCATGCACAATGATGCAATCCCGTCAGCAAAATAAATGCCGAGAGGGAAATTCTTCTGCCGAGGAGAAAGTACTGCTCAGATAGAGGAATCATCCTGCTGAGGAGAACGTGAACATGCCAATGTCAATCAGGCTCTGTCTGGGGAACTGATCTTCCGCGGACTGCTGCATGGAAAACAACTTCAGCTGATTTCTGCAGGGGACGAAGCTCTTCGAGGAACCAGACTTGCTGATATCAATCGCGAGAATAGACTGTGTGGCCGTCTCGGCTACTCTTCTAGGGATAACCACCCTGTGGGGAAACAACCTCAGCTGCTCACCACTCCACTGGAGAAACAACTGAGCATGGTCTGATCGACTTCCAAGGACTCGGCCCTCTTGGACCTCTGCAAACTCGGCTGAGGAAGGAGAAGTCATTCTGCTTCGCTGGAGAGTACGACCCTGGTGATGAATCTCAATTTTGCTAGGGAAGGAAGAACCATCTGACTTCAGGGGAGAGTACAACTCTGCAGGGGAATGCAACATCAGCTGTTCCAACACTCTACTGGGGAAGAGGGAATCCCCAAACTTTAGGAGAGAATACGGCTCTTGGTGGGGAATCTCAATTCCGCTAGAGACTTCACTGGGGAAACACGAGCTGCGGTACCCGAATACTTCTATGAAACCTGCACTTGTGACCCGGTGCTGGGGAAGAAGACGTCATTCTTCGGTGCTTGACTCAGCTGATGAGGTGACATTCCTTCAGGATGCGTCCACTTGGGGAAGAGAATCGTCTCTGCCGGGGGAGACATATCAATGCTTACCATCTTGCGTTCAGATTCTGCGGAGGAGAGACTACTGAACTCTGCTGGAGAAGGAGGACTCGCCCCGCTTCGGGGATGCGCACTGCACATTGCCTACTCCTGCAACAACACAAACAAACATACAAGATACCCTCCTCAAAGGGGCCTATCCAGGTTATTATCTCGTGACAATATTCAGTTAATTAATTGTTTCAACAATCAATGGGCCTAGGCCCGTAAGTTTATGTATGCGCATTTTATCAAAAACATCGGCGTTTTCTTTCGCAAACAAAACAGATAAATGCTAAACAGACAAGCAGAATTGCTGAATAATGTGCATTTTATTGATGGTGACCCCTGAATGGGCAAAAACGTTTTACAACAGAGGCAAGCTCCTGGAATGAGGAAGCTGCGCAAAAAGAAAACATAAATATACATTAGTATATACAAATGTAGGCAACGAGGTGTAGACGTACACCATGAGTTGATCCCTCTAAGACCCACTCGACCTCGATACTTCTCCGACGTTTCAGCTTCGGAAGAGATTGATTCAGATAAACGGCCCTCAGGTCTTCCAAACCACAAAACAATGAAAGTCCACATGCGGAACGCAGTCATTTGCTTATTCAAATCCCTAACTTTTGCGTGAACCGCCCTTTGCGGGTTTTCAGTCCACCGGGATACCCTTTTTTGCCGAAGCCGCCCAGTGTAGGTTTTCGACTTCGCGGGTGTACATTTTTCAATATATCCCTAATTTTGCCCGAACCTTTTATTCTGTTTTTGGTTCGCCGGGATGCCCCTTTTTTGCCTGGACTCTTTCTTTTTTGTCCAGCGGGTCTCTTTCAAGCAAAGTATTTTTTAACTGCGTCCGCATTCACCGGGGATGCAAAATCTTCACCATCCATCGTGGATAACAACAAAGCTCCTCCTGAGAAGACTTTGCTGACGACATACGGCCCTTCGTAATTCGGAGTCCATTTGCCCCGGTGATCGGAGTGTGGCGGAAGAATCTTCTTCAGGACGAGATCACCCGTCTGAAAGCTTCTAGGACGCACCTTCTTGTCATAAGCTTTCTTCATTCGGCTTTGGTACAGACGACCATATGCAATCGATGCTAACCTCTTCTCGTCCATCAGGCTGAGCTGGTTCAAGCGATTCGTAATCCATTCTGCCTCCTCGAGTTTTACATCAACCAAAACTCGCAAAGAAGGAATCTCCACTTCTAATGGTAGGACAGCTTCCATACCGTACACCAAGGAGAAAGGAGTGGCCCCGGTCGACGTACGCACCGTCGTACGATAACCGTGCAAGGCGAACGGCAGCATCTCGTGCCAATCTTTGTACGTCACAACCATCTTCTGAACAATCTTCTTGATGTTCTTGTTGGCGGCTTCAACGACGCCATTCATCTTCGGCCGGTAAGGAGATGAGTTGTGGTGTTCAATCTTGAAGCTCTGGCACATCTCCCTCATCATCTTGTTATTCAAATTCGAACCATTATCAGTAATGATTCGCTCAGGAATTCCATATCGACAGATGATGTCCCTCTTTATGAATTTAGCTACCACCTGCTTGGTCACATTAGCGTACGAGGCTGCCTCCACCCATTTGGTGAAGTAGTCGATAGCTACCAAAATAAAACGATGACCATTAGACGCAGTGGGCTCGATCTTGCCTATCATGTCGATGCCCCACATGGAGAATGGCCAAGGGGAGGACATGACATTCAATGGGCACGGCGGCACATGAACTTTATCAGCATAAATCTGGCATTTGTGACATTTCTTCGCGAATCTGAAGCAATCCGACTCCATCATCAGCCAGTAATATCCTGCTCTCAGGATCTTTCTCGTCATGGCATGCCCGCCGGCGTGCGTACCAAATGTGCCCTCATGGACTTCTTCCATGAGCATACTCGCCTCTTTCTCATCTACACATCTGAGCAGCACGAGATCGTGGTTTCTCTTATATAATACTCCATCAGGATTGAGATAAAAGTTTCCAGACAGCCTCCTTAGAGTCTTCTTATCCTGGGTTGACGCACCCGTAGGATACTCCTTAGTCATAAGGAAGGTCTGGATGTCGTGGAACCATGGCTTGCCGTCGGTGGCGTCCTCGATTGCAAACACAAATGTCGGTCTATCAAGACGCGAAAGCACAATTCTTGGAGCCTCATTCCAATAATTGACTTTATACATTGAAGCCAGCGTGGCTAAAGCATCAGCCATTTGATTTTCAGCCCTGGGTACATGATGAAGTTCCACTCGATCGAAGAACGGAAGCAGCCTCCTGGCATAATTCATGTACGGCACCAAATTCGCTTGACGAGTTTCCCACTCCCCTTTAATCTGATTGATTACAAGCGCTGAGTCGCCATATATGTCTAGATTCTTGATTCTCAAATCAATTGCCTCTTCTAGACCCATGATACATGCTTCATACTCTGCTTCATTGTTGGTAACTGGAAACGTCAGTCTCGCAGTAAACGGGATGTGGGATCCGTGAGGAGTCGTGATGATAGCCCCGATACCACTTCCATAGGAATTAACCGCTCCGTCGAATATCAACTTCCACTGAGACTTCCTATCTGGCCCCTCATCGGGCAATGGCTCATCGCAGTCCTTCGCTTTGAGAAACATAATATCCTCGTCAGGGAATTCGAACTTCATCGGCTGGTAGTCTTCGATTGGCTGTTCGGCAAGGTAATCAGACAATACGCTTCCCTTAATGGCTTTCTGAGAGACGTACTGAATATCATATTCGGTTAACACCATTTGCCATCTGGCAATCCTGCCCGAAAGAGCCTGCTTCTCGAAGACGTACTTGATCGGATCCATCTTCGAAATTAGCATAGTGGTGTGATTGAGCATGTACTGTCGTAGACGTTTGGCGGCCCAAGCTAATGCACAACACGTCTTCTCCAGCATCGAGTATCGAGATTCACACTCAGTGAACTTTTTACTCAAATAATAAATGGCATGCTCCTTTCTGCCCGACTCGTCGTGCTGACCGAGAACACACCCCATACTATTCTCCAGAACCGTTAGGTACATGATTAATGGCCGTCCAGCCACTGGGGGTATCAAGATTGGAGGTTCTTGAAGATACTGCTTTATTTTGTCGAATGCCTTCTGGCAATCCTCATTCCAGATAATCGCCTGATCTTTCTTTAAAAGCTTGAACATCGGTTCACAAGTGGCCGTGAGCTGAGAGATAAACCTTGCAATGTAGTTTATTCGGCCCAAGAAACCACGAACTTCTTTCTCTGTTTTTGGCGCTGGCATTTCTTGTATTGCTTTTATTTTTGCAGGATCAACTTCAATACCTCGTTCACTAACGATAAACCCCAATAACTTTCCGGACCGCACCCCGAAAGTGCACTTGTTAGGATTCAGCCTCAGCCTGAACTTCCTAAGCCTCTCAAACAGCTTCAATAAGTTGACCAGATGCTCTTCCTCCGTTTGGGACTTTGCGATCATGTCATCAACATAGACCTCGATCTCATGATGAATCATATCATGAAACAAAGTTACCATTGCTCGCTGGTAAGTGGCCCCTGCGTTCTTCAGACCGAAGGGCATTACCTTGTAGCAAAATGTTCCCCAGGGGGTGATGAACGTCGTTTTCTCTATGTCCTCCGGTGCCATCTTAATCTGATTGTAACCGGAGAAGCCATCCATGAACGAAAACACGGAAAACTGGGCTGTATTGTCGACCAACACATCGATATGAGGCAACGGGAAATCATCTTTAGGGCTCGCCCTGTTCAAATCCCGATAATCGACGCACATGCGTACCTTACCGTCCTTCTTCGGTACAGGCACTATGTTGGCGACCCACGGAGGGTAAGTGGTAACGGCTAGAAATCCTGCGTCCAACTGCTTCTGGACTTCTTCTTTGATTTTTACAGCCATGTCTGGTCTCGTCCTCCTGAGCTTCTGCTTGACTGGAGGGCAATCTTCTCGCAACGACAAGCGATGAACCACGATATCAGTGTCGAGTCCGGGCATATCCTCATATGACCAAGCAAAGACGTCACTATACTCTCGAAGCATCTCGACCAGTCTATGCTTGACATCATTCCGCAGCGCAGCCCCCACTCTGACATTTCTGACGAGCTCCTCAGAACCCAGATTTACAATCTCAATATCCTCCTCGTGAGGCAGAATAACCTTCTCCTCTTGTCTCAACAAGCGGGCCAACTCTTCCGGAAGGTCCTCGTCTTCATCAATCTCATCCTCGGCTTGATAGATCGGGTAATCAAAGTCGTAGTGAGTCGTAGAGGGTCCAGAGTCGATGTCATCTGTTATGTGGATCCTGCAATAACAAGGGTTAAGTTTAAAGCGTGAATATGCAGGTTAGCACCAACCTCGTTGCCATTTTACTGTTTTTCGAAATAAACATAAAACAGGAATAACAGAGAACACAATATTTGAGTACGAAGAAAACGCCTTTTATTTATTAACAAAATGCATACACATAATCCAACAAGGCCCTGACAGTAAAACCACTATGCCCCGGGCAGGACATAGGGTTGTACAAAGATTGTAAAAAGCAAATCATTACTCTTCACTTGTCAGCTCGATAATCTCCTTGATGGTTCATTTGTGGAGGCGCTCGCCCGACTTGCTCGGTTAAATCCAGGCGTCAAGATCACAATCACTATCCCCGCTGTCCTCCGACGCAGCGTTGATGCTCTCGAAAATTACTCCCCCCTTGGTGAATAGGATCGGCCCTTTCCCACGAGACGAGCTGCCAAAAGAAGATGAAGCTTCAGCTTCAGGAGAATACCCCAATCCAAACTTATCCTGCTTGATTGGTATATCCAAGACATGCCCCCAGCCTGGGGTGGAGCCGGCTTCGACAACGGCCCGAGCTTCCTTAAACGAGGAGAGATTCATCTCCTGCTTCTCTGCGACGACAGGAGCTACCTCTTTCACCCTGACGGTTTCAAATGCTTGGCAAAGCGTTTCATGGATCTCGCCATCCATTTCAACATATTTAAAGGACGACAGGTGGCTCACCATGATGTCCTCTTCACCACAGACGGTTACTATGCTGCCCCCAACAGCATATTTAAGCTTCTGATGCAGCGTGGACGTCACGACACCCGCAGAATGGATCCATGGCCGACCTAAGAGGCAACTATAGGCGGGCATGATATCCATGATATAGAAAACCGTATTGAACGTCTCTGGACCAACTTGAATTGGCAGGGTCAACTCTCCGAAGACGTGGCGCTTGGTTCCGTCAAAGGCTTTCACTACCAGATCACTGGGCGTGCACAGCAATCCACGGGTATCCAACTTCATCAGTGCCTTCTTCGGAAGCACATTAAGCGACGAACCCGTATCCACCAGGACATGCGACATGACGGTACCTCTGCACTCTATCGAGACGTGCAAGGCGTTGTTGTGATCTCTTCCTTTAGAAGTTAGCTCTAGATCTGTAAATCCCAGCCCATTACCAGCATTAACATGGGCTACCACCTCCTCGAGTTGATTTACTGATATCTCCTACGGCACGTATGCAGCATTCAATACCTTCAATAACGTGTTGCGGTGTGCCTCAGAACACAGCAACAAGTTAAGAATCGAGATCTTCGACGGAGTCTGATGAAGGTGATCTACAATTTTGTAGTCACTTTTCTTGATTAATCGCATGAACTCTTCAGCATCTTTAACCAGCAAGTCCTTCTCCGCCCCTGCAGGGACCTCTTCGACAGCTTTACCTTTACCCTTATCCACAGCGTCAGCTCGGACCACTTTCTCTGCTTCAACCTCTGCTGGCGCAAATACTCTACCGCTTCGAGTGATACCACTGACCCCGGTAAGATTCTGCACAGTTGATCCGAATGGTTCTAGCTCTATCTTCTGACCATTACAATACACTTCGGCGCCATAATGCCATGGAACGGCATTAGTGCTTTCGAATGGGATCGGTCCGGCCCTGGTGATAGTAATAGTAGGCGGTCGGGGTGCAGAAATAGTAATAGGGTGACGAGGAATAGTAATGGTGGCAACTTCATCTGCCTGCTTTAACACGACCTCCCCTGATGCACTTTCAACGCTCCGGCTGAATTGCAAAATACCCTCGGATATCAGACCTTGGATACCCTCGACCAGCTGCTTACACCCATCAGGAAGTGTAGCACAAGCCATACATAACTCTCCGCATCCAGGGAAGAAGCCCTTCTTCAGCAACTTAGCCTTGACAAAACTAAGTGGCGTTTTCAAATCTTTGACATCAGTCAGCAAGTCCGCATTCTTTTCAGTGATAACAGCATTCACTCCGCCCCCCTTATGATGAGGCATGGGGTTTTTGGTAACGTTGGGCACGCTGTCAGAAAAGTTGATAACCTTGGCGTCCACCAAGTCCTGGACTTTGTGCTTAAAAGCTTTACAATTCTCAATCGTATGGCCAGGTGCCCCAGTATGGAACTCACAAGTAGCATTGGCATCATACCCCGGTGGTGGTGCCCCTGTTAAGGGAGCCAACGTCCTCTTTTGAACTAATTGGAGCTGAAGCAACGTTTGCAAAAGTTGTGCATACGACATAGGTGGAGTTTCAAAATGACGGTTTGCCATAGGAGCCCGATTCTGATATTTCTTGTACCCCTGCTGATTCTGCTGCTGAGGCTGCTGCTGCAGTGGGGCAGCTGGGATATTTATGCTAGCAATCTGAGGCTGAGGGCCCTTGCCCTTTCTCCGAGCATTAGTGACAGCACTGGCATCTCCCTCTCGACGCTTGCCAGCGTAAGGTTTCTTGCTACCTCCTCCAGCTGAGGATGATTCTCCCTGAATTTTTCCGATTTTTATACCGTTCTCAACATGCTCGCCCATAGTGATGAGAGCCGAGAATGTTCCAGACATGCCACTGACCAGCTTTTCATAATAGATTCCAGGAAGGGTAGCCACGAACATTTGCACTAGCTCACGCTCAACCATCGGCGGTTGAACCCGAGCAGCCAATTCACGCCACCGCTGGGCGTACTCTTTAAAGCTTTCATTGTTCCGCTGTGAAAGATTCTGAAGCTGGACTCGGTTGGGAGCCAAGTCGCTGTTGTATTGATAGTGGAGGACAAACGCTTCTGCGAGGTCTTTCCAGGTGCGCACAGTAGCGGGCTCCAAACCCATATACCATTCGAGCGATGGACCAGAAAGACTATCCTGAAAGAAGTGCATCAGCAGCTTCTCATCGTCAGAATAAGCGGACATCTTTCTATAAAAGATCGGAGGTGGACCCGGGGGCAAGTAGTACCCTTATACTTCTCAAAGGTAGGCACCTTGAACTTGTGAGGTACTTTAAAGTCAGCAATCAACCCGAGCTTGGACATGTCAACGCCCAATGTGTTCTGATTTTCTATGTCTCTCATCTTGTCTTCCAGCGCCTTGAACCTGAGTCGAGCTTCAGCATTCAACTCTGCTTCTACACCTCTCTGAGAGAATACGTCATCCTGATGGTCCTCCAGCCACGGTTGAGGCACCAACAAATTTCCCACACCAGCATTGTCGTTGACTGGCCCTATGTTAACATTGGCTCCCAAACTACCATTGCCGACGCCTGCCGCATTGAGTCTGAGATTAGTCATCAGATTGCCGTTAGCGCTGCCGTTGCCCCCGGCAGCAGGAACGACGTTTTGTGGAGCGTCCACTGGAGGAGGAGTAGGCACGGCCCCTCCATGCAGTATGCCATTACTGTCAACCCTGGAGATCAGAGGTTGAACCAGAGTACGAAGCTGGTCTTGACCATTCGCGACCACCTGCATTAGCTCCATAAAACGGTCCATCCGCTCACGGAGCTCTTGAACATCTGACTGCACCTGGTCCATTATCCTTGTCTGATTAGCGCGAGTTGAGTAGCGGTGGATGAGTCTTTGATCAATCCTGGAGACCGGAGACAACTCGGAACCTGAAAAACCTGTCAACAATAAAGGTTAGGAAAAGCAATAAGATATACACCATGCAAATATGCTTCATGCAGATGCATGCGTGTGTCTGTGCGCGTGGGAGATTTTCCCCGATCCTAGTGCCTTAGTGCCAGTGCTGATAATAATAAGAGGAAGAAGAAATCCGAGCCCAATCATGGAAACATCAGTCTCATATATATATGGAAAGGCCTGTCAAGGCAGTACACCGTATCAGCGAGTACAAACAGATCAACAGCATGACCTCAGCCAACAAGTCTGGTGATGGTCAGCATATATCAAAGATCAAAACAAACAGGGATATAACTAATCAAGTACGGCCACGGGCGCGATACTCTGCTAATAACTCCTTCGTGTCCGGATGATCTGGCGAAGTGAGCAATCTCTCGACGAGTAGTTCTCTCTACCTGATGGTATGCTGAAGCCCCTGAACTGAACTCTCCCAAGCTCCTTCGCCAAAGCAATCCTCCAGCTTCCGCTTCTTAGACTCAAACATCAGCTTGTGCTCCTTCAGGTTAGCAATAGCTTTGTTGAGACGGGCTTCAGCGGAGTACCTGCGGGCGGTCTCTTCATCAAACCTCCGCTCACTATCCTTCACTTCGGCTTCTAGCTTAGAAATCTGCAGCATCAGCTTGTCTTCTCGCTCCTTCCTGGTGGCCATGGAAGTCTTCCAATGCTGGTCGAACTTAGATATTCTCCGATATGCCTCCTCCAAATGCTGCTTCTTCGTAGCTAGTACATCATTAGCAGCCCTGAAGTCTTGACCCAGGCGTTCCCGATCAGCAATCTGCTTTGCCAAGTCTGCACTCAGCTGGCTCACCGACTCTGTTTGCCTTTTGAGAGCATGCACGACTTCGTTCTTCTCTCTTCGAAGCTGAGCTAACTCCTTCTCTAATTCTGCATTTGCCCTCTTCAGCTCATCACGCTCGGCTAATACCTGGCTGTGCTGGTGAATGGACACAGTGGTAGGCTCTTCAAATGGTGGAGGACTCTCTGGTCTGACATGAGGGAATGGCATCCCTATAGCGCTGGCTCTGGCTCTGATCCAATCTGAATAAGGAGGGTAGGCTTGGCTGTTGCTCTTCCCCAATAAAGGCTTTCCTCTCGTGCTGATATTGTTCCACGCGTACTGAAGCTTGGACAACAAATCCCCCTCTAGGATACCCGTGAGGTACAGAGATTCCCGTACCTCTTCCTCCTTCGGTGGAGTCCTCAAAGCGTATGCGAACTGACGAACTAGCAATGATGGATTGTAGTTGATGCAACCCTTCCTACCTATCAGAGGTACGTTAGGAAACCCACTACAACTGAAGATCATCTCGGTGCCTAACCTGTCTCTGTCAACGAACCAATCAATATCTTCTGCCGACAAGCTCATCAGACGCTCAGGCCACTCAGCTGTGGCTGCAAACAAGACAGAAGAACCCTTCTGGGGAAAATGACTATCAAACCACCTGTACAACAACGGTACGCAGCATGAGACATTCTTCCCTCTCTGGTTCTCATTCTTGTAATGCACTGAATGGTAGACGTCTCCGATCAGAGTGGGGACTGGATTCCCTGAGGCGAATATATGGAACGCGTCAAAGTCCACGAAATCAGGCATGCTGGGAAATAGGATAATGCCATATATGCATAAAGCAAGGATGGCGTTGAATGCGTCCCAACATTTGTCCGTAGCACACTGCTGAGCCTTAGCTATCAGAAACTGCAGAGAGAACCCTGGGACCTTGTTCCAGCTCGTCACCACTAACTCAGAAGCGCTCAAATGGAGTGAGGAAGCTAGACCAGCCAGATCAGGTTCAACATCCATGTGGACAAAAGGCATCTGCCTTTTGATAGGCACACCCAGCATATCAGCATACTCTTCCAACGTCGGCGCGAGAACGAAATCACGAAAAGTGAAACACCTCAAAGGAGGGTCATAAAACTGCAGAAGAGCATGCAACCCATTCAACTCGGATGTAGACGGCTTGCAAACCAGGCTAAACAACCTACCATAAGACTTCCTGAACCTATCCTTCACAGAATCCCCTGCCAGGGCTATCAAACCAGTCAGCTTCGACACATCGGGGGTCGGGAACTTGTATGCAACAGTCTTCCTGAGAGAGGCCATAATAACAGCAGAAGGCAGGAAATCCTGGATCGGGGAAACGGTACCTGCAACACAGACACACGTTAATGGAATGCAGATGAATGCGCAAACTAATGCAAAATGCAGGCATGCAATAATATATCCAGGTAGCTGCTATGGAGATTCGGTATCAACAGTCGCTGATGAGAAGGAAACCCCGGTGTAAAGCCACTAATCTGATCTGCTGAGCATAACAATCTGATAGGACCGAGATCAAAATTCTGCTCTGGCAAGAATAAGTGCCTGATAATGAGGACCCCGGATGCAAGATCAAGGAACATCTGCTGATGAAGTCTTCAGACCCCAAATCAAGATATGCCCTATCAGGAACAAATACACAGCTGCTGATGAGATCCTCAGATCCCACTCAAAATCTGCCCTATACAGAACAAACCACTGATGATAATACACTGATCAAAGCCTGCTCTATCAAGAACAGACAAACACCCGATGATAAGATCCTCCGACCAAACTCTTGCTCTATCAAGAACACATCTGTAACTGAGAACCCAACATAACTGATTCGCTGTCAAGAAAACCAGGTAGTCTGAAGGTCTAAGTTTCCTGTAATAAACCCAGTCCCACTCACAGACATGGACCTAGACTGACTCAAGGTACGGCATCCTATGCGTTCATCAGCGTCACAGACTTTCAAAACTGATGATACGATTCCCAGAAGGAGTGGCATCATCAAGTCCTGAAGAGGCCTCACTTAGCTAAATCACAAATGATCGGTCCCCAGAGTCGACAGTCCACCAAACCAGCAACCGTCTCAACCCAAAGGGTTGAAAGTGAAGCCAACCGGATGAACCTCGTCTGAGCGTGGATTTCATGAGACACTAGTGCCTGCAAAGCAAGCACGCGCCCACTAATTTCCACTCTAAGTCTATGGTGCACTCAAACCTGGGTCTGGCTTCTCACTCAATCAGAACTCCCATCCCACAACAGCACAAATAATCATATTATACTGAAACATAAAAGGCGGGAAATAAAGTGCGAGAAATAAAAAAATGCGATAAATAAACGCAACCCAACAAGCAAACACACAAACGATAGGATTGACTCGCACATGGAACCATTGGATTCCCCAGCAGAGTCGCCAGCTGTCGCTTGCGCGAAAATAAGGTGCCGGCATGACAGAAGAGTCGCCACCTTTCGTTATTTATCCCTCAGAGCGGGAAAGGAAACGATCAGAAAAACCTGACGAATAAGGGTAAGACAAGGTCATCGCAACCATTGTCTGGGTTCGGGAGTCGGTTACGCAAGGGGAAGGTATTAGCACCCCTCACGTCCGTCGTACTCGACGGGATCCTCGCTTGTTTGTTTACTTGGACGGGTTGGTGATAATCTATCTACCTATCAAGGCTGGCTGAAAGAGAAAAGAAAAATGACTCGGCAAAGCGTCGCACTTTATGCCTACGTATTCTCATCAGAGAATGAGAAATCAGAGTCAACGTAGTTCGGCTAACTACGGGTGAAGGTGGGGAAGGTTGCTCGCTAGGATATCGCATCCTATGCCTACGTACTTCCACACTGTATGGAAGATCAGAGCGAACGTAGTTCGGGAAACTACGGGTTATCTCCTAACAGAAGTGTTTTTTTATTGTGTTTGCGATCTCAATCGCACTAGAGACTATGACCTGAGAGTGAATGCGTCGCATGTCACCCAAAGGGTACCATACTAAACATCCAGATTGTGAGAAAAGAAACTCTCCCACAATCCTTTATCAGATAGCTTAAGGCTCGTAGCGTACGAAAGAAATCATTCATGATTACTGTATCTTAAACTGTTTCGAGATGAGAAGAGAACAGGCCCAACTAGGAGGGAGACTATCAAGTCCTACTGTTATCATGCCATGGATTCATCCTATGGTTGAGGTTTGAACAGGGAACTCCTAGATGTCGTCATGCATAGGTTTCAACCTAAAAGTCTATCATCAAATCCTTATCAAAGGAAATGAGAGTCCTAAGGGATCATGTCAATGATACACCAAGACAGACAAAAGCATCAGCTTTAACAGTAAAATGCATGCAATGCAAGTGAGGGAGGAAATGTGTGTGGGGCTTCAGCCTCCACAAGCTCGTCTCGACCTCAAGCCATTCATGAAATAACAGTAATCATACTGAAAATAAACAACCTGCTATCAAGCACTAAAAACAGTAAATTGCAGTCATACAGGTAAAAGAAGTGAAATCATGCTATCAAGCAATAATAAACACATGGGCAAGGGAGCTGGGCTCTACCGAATACCCGCAAGCAAAGCCAAGCAGTAACAATACAATCAAATGTACTCATGCTCTTAGACTGAACTTATTCTAGATGAATTTGGTCTAATGCAGCAGACAAATCAGACAAAACACACAATACATCAAAGAAAACAGAAGAAAGCCTCAGCTCCTCCAGCAGCAACCCAGTCTTCAGACTTCAGAGATCACTTGCTTCCCAAGTATCAACCCTACAACATGAGTATCAACTCATCTTCTCACCTGAGCTTCAGCTTCTTGATCAGCTCCACCTTCAGGCTTCACCATCTTCAGGGATCTTCAGGCATCAATTTGATCTTCACAAAGTCTTCAGACTTCAACAATCTTCAAGAAATCATCCTCTACAAAGCTTCAGCTGCTATCTTAAAGGGCTCAAATGCTCCAGCAAACAAGATTCAGTCAACAAGATGAGGTGAGGATGTTACAGTACTCACTGACTTCCAAAGGATGCCATTGAGGACTTAACATCAAAGGGAAAGGCTCTCTCAAAGTTCTACCTCAGAGGGTAAGGTCACTAATCCCTCCAAAGGAGAGAGGTGAATACCCTTAAGGGACTTTATGTCACAGAGAAGAGAGGAGGTGAACAAAACACTCCTTGTTTATTGAACAAAGTATCCTATCTAGGGCTCTGCCTATGCACCTATAAACCTATAAACAAAACAACAAAAGCTATCTAAACTCCTCTGCAAGGTCTTCAAAGCTTCCATGATGATCCATAAAGTCTTCAACTCAATCTTCAAAGCTCACACACTCAAAAGGGAAGAAAAGAAAACAATACAATACAAACTTATGCCTTCAAGCAACACACATACTATCCACACATTCAAAAATCAATGAAAAAATACTAAAACACCATACAATATTCTAGAAAAATTCTAGGGGATTCTATACATACTTACCCTTAACCCATATATTCCCCATACCCTAATTTGGTCTATAAACCCCAAAACAAAATTATCCAAATCTACCTATACAACCTAAAACCCTAATTAGAGCACCTAAATGTCTAACAATCAAACTACATCAAATTTTAATCTACAAATCAAGATATAAATCCTACATGAAACTAGGGTTCAACATCTAACTATGCCAAAAAGAATGGCTCAAAAACCCTAAGGGAAAGTCCTAAAACAAATTGTACAAAATCAAGGGTTAACCAAAATCAATTAAATGTACTATTTACAAGAAAATATGCTAAAAAATATTAAACCAAAAATAAAATGGAATTTTATTTTTTATTAATTTTCTAGACCAAATCATGATTATGTGAAAAAAAGAAGAAATGAAAAATATTGATTTTTATATTTTTTATGAATTTTATAAAATGCAAAGAATTAAAAGAAATAAAAATAAAAGAATTTAAGAAATAAAGGGGAGGGGGTATCAAAAGTAACACGCCCCAGTTATTTCTGAACATTGGGCCAAGTCTGGGGGTGGGAATAGAAACAACTTGCTGAGCCCAGTTCCCTTATTCAATTAAAACGGTGCGTTTGGCTAAATGATACGCTGCGTTTTGTGTTTCAATCTTCCCTCCGTTTCTGAAATCAAATATGGACCGTGTGATGGATGGAATTGGTCAAGGATCTGAGGCGATCCAACGGTGGACCTTCATCGTCCCCAACTGAACCCTAGGGTTTGCAGAAACCCTAACCCCATGCAAGGATCTTCAACCTGATCGTTCTCACTGATTTCTCCATGAATTCATGAGCTTCCAAAAGCAAAGTTGCACTATCAATCACCCTGAACACGATACTATCCATAGTTTTCCCTGAAACCTCTTGAATCATCCTAACAGAAAGCTTCATCATCAAGGTTCCATTTCTTTCCTCTGCTATCAAACTTGATGGAACTTCAAACTAATGATCCAGAATTACTCTACACGTTTCCCTAACCATTCTACACCATCTCATATCCATTGATGCACACAAAATTGCTTGTTATTCATTCTGCAAGAAATTGTACCCTGCCTCGAAACCTCATGATCCTTCCCCTAATTCTCAGAATAAAGTCCTCTATCCTAGCTTAACCAGTCTAAACCTATAACTATGGTAGAATGCACATAAATTAGGTGATTCGAGCAAGATTACCAACCTGTCAAACTTTAATGGTGGCTATGGTTTCCCTACAATTCAAGGTCTGCAAGCTTCCTTGATTACCCTCCAATGGCAGATATGGATTCTGTATGCAACAAGATGGCTGAACAAGGCTTGAATCTTGTGTTTGATATCAAAATGCACTTCTTGCAATTTCCTCAAAACAGCTTCAAGCTTCCATGGATCTTCTTCTACCTCAGCATGCAACCAATCACAATGATCAGAAGACTATGTTTGTGGAGGAGAAATGAATGGAGATTGAAGAGAATGAAGGTTTGATGTGAATTTGCAAATGGAAGAATCTTGCTTTTTCACACTCTAATCTCACTACTCACCAATAATGATCACCAACCCTGGCCATATGGGGATTCACCCTTCTTATAACAATCAAGAGAATGATCTAGATCCCTCTAGAAACTTGTGGAAAATGCTAGAAAGTTTGAGAACTTCTCATGGAATGATACATTGGAGATCCATTATCTCATGCCTTAGCCTTGCCAAATGGACTTTAAAATCTCATTACAAGAGAAATTGAGAAAGAATGAGTGAAAAACAAGCTAAACTTTGCTCTTTGTGAGGTTTTGTTTAGGTGCCTTATTATGCAAGAATGAGAATTACAAAGTAACCCCCATTTCTAAGCTTCAAATCAAAATTCTACTTGAACCATTGTTTTTAAAATATTGTTTGGATTCAAAATGACATATTGGATGACCTATTTTGGATTTGTGGATCTCCCAAACCAAATTTAAATTTCAACTTTTTCAACTTATAAGCCATTTTTAGGTCATTTTCACCCAATCTTGTAAATCCTTGCTACAAGCTCTTTCAATAACTCATGACAACTTTTCTAGACTTAAAATCCCATTTTGAACAACTTTCATGTTTTGAGTTTTTCCATTTGAGGCTTGGAAATAGGAGATATGGCCTTTGCTTAAAATGACCTATAACTGACAAATGACCAAAATACCCCTGTCTTGTTCGAACCATACGTTGAGTTCTACAAATCCTATCAAGGACTTCTACCACTCAAATTAAAGCTAAGAAGATTCCCTTCAACATTCATGTTGACCAAGAAATCATAGGAATCATCCTACTAGGGCAAAAGTTGTCTGCAAGTTGGGTGACTTTCAAGGACCCAGATTCACACACCTCTGCTGACCTGTAATTTGTCAAAACCATAACTTGAGCTCTGCAACTCCTATCAAGGACTTCCACCACTCAAATTAAAGCTAAGAACAAGCTCTACAACATTCATGTTGTGGGGAAGATGAGATATCCATCACATCTTGAGCTAAAACTGCCTGGAAGATAGGGATCAAATTAGGGTTTTTTCACTGACAATCCTTGGAAACCCTAACTCAAAACTCCTCAAACTCCTCATTCATGATGAGTTGGTCTAGGAATCATCTTTATAACATCTCCATACATCATTCCATGATCTCATGGTCCTTGGATTAGGTCTCAACCTTCTCCAAATCTTCAGTTGACTTAGGGTTGACCCAGTCAAAACCCTAATTTCACCACTCATGGCTGAATCTTCTGAATTCTTGCACAATGACCTCTCTGGGCTTCATGATGGCTTTCAAGACCTATCATAGGCTTTCTCAAAACATCAAGCTCATTCTCAAAGTCTCAGAATCATCTGAGAAGCACCCACAACTCCCAAGCTATGAGGCACACAACCTTGGTTTCAACCAGTTCCTCTGAGGATCTCCTGAACTTTCTGATGAAGATATCAACTTTCAAACACTCGATGAATAAATAATTGTTGGTCAAATTTTGGGGTGCAACAGCTGCCCCTATTCAAACGGCTTGAACCTGACTGGGTGAGAAGCGAACGGCTCTCAACCAATCAAGGTGCGAGACGGTTGAATATCGGTAAACCCGAAAATTTACCAACGGATCAACTTGTCGAACACTGGGATAATAGCTGCCCGACAACTATCTGGAGAAATACTGATCTGACATCGCCATCAGTCATCCACATTAACTTCTTCTGATATTGCCTTCAGACACCCAACCTCGCCGCTGGAGACCTGAATCTGACATCGCCGTCGGAAACAAACATCGCTCTGAGAGACACTCGACATCGCCGTCGTACAAACATCATCTCTGATGGGAATTTAAAGAGTCTGACCTCGCCGTCAAATCCGAACGTTCAACCTCGCCGTCGAACAAACATCCAACCTCGCCGTCGGATAACCGATGATCTGACCTCGCCGTCAAATCCGAACGTTCAACCTCGCCGTCGAACAAACATCCAACCTCGCCGTCGGATAAACATGATCTGACCTCGCCGTCAAATCCGAACGTTCAACCTCACCGTCGAACAAACATCCAACCTCGCCGTCGGATAAACCGATGATCTGACCTCGCCGTCAAATCCGAACGTTCAACCTCGCCGTCGAACAAACATCCAACCTCGCCGTGGGATAAACCGATGATCTGACCTCGCCGTCAAATCCGAACGTTCAACCTCGCCATCGAACAAACATCCAACCTCGCCGTCGGATAAATCGATGATCTGACCTCGCCGTCAAATCCGAACGTTCAACCTCGCCGTCGAACAAACATCCAACCTCGCCGTCAGATAAACATGATCTGACCTCGCCGTCAAATCCGAACGTTCAACCTCGCCGTCGAACAAACATCCAACCTCGCTGTCGGATAAACATGATCTGACCTCGCCGTCAAATCCGAACGTTCAACCTCGCCGTCGAACAAACATCCAACCTCGCCGTCGGATAAACATGATCTGACCTCACCGTCAAATCCGGACGTTCAACCTCGCCGTCGAACAAACATCCAACCTCGCCGTCGGATAAACATGATCTTGAACAACCCTGACCTGGGGTTCACCCCTGGTAAATGGAATAAAAGGTACACTTGCGTATTTGAAACCACTCCGCTGGGAATGAGAGACTTAACCGAGCACCCTCTGATCTGGGGTTCACCCTCAGGACCATAACGAACATCGGAATACTACTGCACACTGCCCACCGTAGAACTTCAACATTAAAGATATATGAAACCCTGGCCCCTGGCCATTTCCAGCTTCAGCTAGAAAAATATTCAAGTATTTCTGAATACGAATGAAACCCTGGCCCCTGGCCACTCCAGATCCGCTGGAGGATCTTCAAGTTCTTCTGAAGATAGATGAAACCCTGGCCCCAGGCCACTCCAGATCCGCTGGAGGATCTTCAAGTTCTTCTGAAGATAGATGAAACCCTGCCCGTCGGCGATTCCAGCTTCAGCTAGAAAGAAAAAAAAATCTTCAAGTACTTCTGAAGATAAACATCCTTGGCCTTCAAGGATGTAAACTTTGCCCGTCGGCAACTCTGCAGGAGGTATCTTCGACTTCAGTCTGAAGAAATGGTATCCAGAGCCATTCATGACTCTACGGGGATTCAAACACTTTGCCTTCAGGAAAAACTCCACTTCAGCTGGAGAAACATCTTCGACTTCAGTCAGAAGAACCACTATTCACTTGATCGCAATCAATCATCACCTCAGGACAACTGACTTGGTCTTCAGACCAACACGGATCATCTTGAATACAAAATTTGGAACCTTGTCTTCAGCCACCCGTTGATTCATCAATACGGAAATCTGAACTCACAGGAACCTTTTGATACCGCCTTCAGGCATCTACGAAGTCAATCTTCAGATTAGCCATCACTGTTGGAGCAGACATATCACGCTGCTAAGGACTTCAAGAATCATCTGGAACAAACAACTCCGTCGGGCACCTTCAAGAATCATCCTGAACCGATAACCATTATGGAGACTTCATTCTGCTGGGTGTTCCAGGAATCTTCCTGGGAAACTCTTGTTGGGTACGCTACTGGGGGACTCAAGAATCATCCTGATCAAACCACTCGGGAAGCTGTACTGAGGTCTTAAGAATCATCTTAAGCAAACGGCTCTGCTGAGGAATTCGAGAATCATCTCGAACTGAAGACTTCGCTGGGGATCTCAAAAATCATCTTGAGCGAGCGACCATGAGGATTACACCGGGGTCTTAAGAATCATCTTAGGAAAGCGACCTCGCTGGAGAGAATGTCAGGAATCATCCTGAGCAACTGGTCTCTTGGTGGAACACCTGCAAGACAAGAATGATAATAACCTAGATCATGTTTATGATGCGTATGCTTCGGTGCCATGCCCCACACGGTGGGAATGATATGCACTTATGCTAAATTCTGTGCAATCATGCACAATGCTATGCGACGTTAAATGCTATGCAGTGTTAAATGCTATGCAGTCATGCACAATGATGCAATCCCGTCAGCAAAATAAATGCCGAGAGGGAAATTCTTCTGCCGAGGAGAAAGAACTGCTCAGATAGAGGAATCATCCTGCTGAGGAGAACGTGAACATGCCAATGTCAATCAGGCTCTGTCTGGGGAACTGATCTTCCGCGGACTGCTGCATGGAAAACAACTTTAGCTGATTTCTGCAGGGGACGAAGCTCTTCGAGGAACCAGACTTGCTGATATCAATCGCGAGAATAGACTGCGTGGCCGTCTCGGCTACTCTTCTGGGGATAACCACCCTGTGGGGAAACAACCTCAGTTGCTCACCACTCCACTGGAGAAACAACTGAGCATGGTCTGATCGACTTCCAAGGACTCGGCCCTCTTGGACCTCTGCAAACTCGGCTGAGGAAGGAGAAGTCATTCTGCTTCACTGGAGAGTACGACCCTGGTGATGAATCTCAATTTCGCTAGGGAAGGAAGAACCATCTGACTTCAGGGGAGAGTACAACTATGCAGGGGAATGCAACATCAGCTGTTCCAACACTCTACTGGGGAAGAGGGAATCCCCCAACTTTAGGAGAGAATACGGCTCTTGGTGGGGAATCTCAATTCCGCTAGAGACTTCACTGGGGAAACACGAGCTGCGGTACCCGAATACTTCTATGAAACCTGCACTTGTGACCCGGTGCTGGGGAAGAAGACGTCATTCTTCGGTGCTTGACTCAGCTGATGAGGTGACATTCCTTCAGGATGCGTCCACTTGGGGAAGAGAATCGTCTCTGCCGGGG
Organism: Lathyrus sativus; assembly: GCA_963859935.3. Classification (NCBI taxonomy): domain Eukaryota; kingdom Viridiplantae; phylum Streptophyta; class Magnoliopsida; order Fabales; family Fabaceae; genus Lathyrus; species Lathyrus sativus. Next base: position 64,101,813 of record OZ012741.1, read on the forward strand.
GAGACATATCAATGCTTACCATCTTGCGTTCAGATTCTGCGGAGGAGAGACTACTGAACTCTGCTGGAGAAGGAGGACTCGCCCCGCTTCGGGGATGCGCACTGCACATTGCCTACTCCTGCAACAACACAAACAAACAGACAAGATACCCTCCTCAAATGGGCCTATCCAGGTTATTATCTCGTGACAATATTCAGTTAATTAATTGTTTCAACAATCAATGGGCCTAGGCCCGTAAGTTTATGTATGCGCATTTTATCAAAAACATCGGCGTTTTCTTTCGCAAACAAAACAGATAAATGCTAAACAGACAAGCAGAATTGCTGAATAATGTGCATTTTATTGATGGTGACCCCTGAATGGGCAAAAACGTTTTACAACAGAGGCAAGCTCCTGGAATGAGGAAGCTGCGCAAAAAGAAAACATAAATATACATTAGTATATACAAATGTAGGCAACGAGGTGTAGACGTACACCATGAGTTGATCCCTCTAAGACCCACTCGACCTCGATACTTCTCCGACGTTTCAGCTTCGGAAGAGATTGATTCAGATAAACGGCCCTCAGGTCTTCCAAACCACAAAACAATGAAAGTCCACACGCGGAACGCAGTCATTTGCTTATTCAAATCCCTAACTTTTGCGTGAACCGCCCTTTGCGGGTTTTCAGTCCACCGGGATACCCTTTTTTGCCGAAGCCGCCCAGTGTAGGTTTTCGACTTCGCGGGTGTACATTTTTCAATATATCCCTAATTTTGCCCGAACCTTTTATTCTGTTTTTGGTTCGCCGGGATGCCCCTTTTTTGCCTGGACTCTTTCTTTTTTGTCCAGCGGGTCTCTTTTAAGCAAAGTATTTTTTAACTGCGTCCGCGTTCACCGGGGATGCAAAATCTTCACCATCCATCGTGGATAACAACAAAGCTCCTCCTGAGAAGACTTTGCTGACGACATACGGCCCTTCGTAATTCGGAGTCCATTTGCCCCGGTGATCGGAGTGTGGCGGAAGAATCTTCTTCAGGACGAGATCACCCGTCTGAAAGCTTCTAGGACACACCTTCTTGTCATAAGCTTTCTTCATTCGGCTTTGGTACAGACGACCATATGCAATCGATGCTAACCTCTTCTCATCCATCAGGCTGAGCTGGTTCAAGCGATTCGTAATCCATTCTGCCTCCTCGAGTTTTACATCAACCAAAACTCGCAAAGAAGGAATCTCCACTTCTAATGGTAGAACAGCTTCCATACCGTACACCAAGGAGAAAGGAGTGGCCCCGGTCGACGTACGCACCGTCGTACGATAACCGCGCAAGGCGAATGGCAGCATCTCGTGCCAATCTTTGTACGTCACAACCATCTTCTGAACAATCTTCTTGATGTTCTTGTTGGCGGCTTCAACGGCGCCATTCATCTTCGGCCGGTAAGGAGATGAGTTGTGGTGTTCAATCTTGAAGCTCTGACACAGCTCCCTCATCATCTTGTTATTCAAATTCGAACCATTATCAGTAATGATTCGCTCAGGAATTCCATATCGACAGATGATGTCCCTCTTTATGAATTTAGCTACCACCTGCTTGGTCACATTAGCGTACGAGGCTGCCTCCACCCATTTGGTGAAGTAGTCGATAGCTACCAGAATAAAACGATGACCATTAGACGCAGTGGGCTCGATCTTGCCTATCATGTCGATGCCCCACATGGAGAATGGCCAAGGGGAGGACATGACATTCAATGGGCACGGCGGCACATGAACTTTATCAGCATAAATTTGGCATTTGTGACATTTCTTCGCGAATCTGAAGCAATCCGACTCCATCGTCAGCCAGTAATATCCTGCTCTCAGGATCTTTCTCGTCATGGCATGCCCGCCGGCGTGCATACCAAATGTGCCCTCATGGACTTCTTCCATGAGCATACTCGCCTCTTTCTCATCTACACATCTGAGCAGCACGAGATCATGGTTTCTCTTATATAATACTCCATCAGGATTGAGATAAAAGTTTCCAGACAGCCTCCTTAGAGTCTTTTTATCCTGGGTTGACGCACCCGCAGGATACTCCTTAGTCATAAGGAAGGTCTGGATGTCGTGGAACCATGGCTTGCCGTCGGTGGCGTCCTCGATTGCAAACACAAATGCCGGTCTATCAAGACGCGAAAGCACAATTCTTGGAGCCTCATTCCAATAATTGACTTTATACATTGAAGCCAGCGTGGCTAAAGCATCAGCCATTTGATTTTCAGCCCTGGGTACATGATGAAGTTCCACTCGATCGAAGAACGGAAGCAGCCTCCTGGCATAATTCATGTACGGCACCAAATTCGCTTGACGAGTTTCCCACTCCCCTTTAATCTGATTGATTACAAGCGCTGAGTCGCCATATATGTCTAGATTCTTGATTCTCAAATCAATTGCCTCTTCTAGACCCATGATACATGCTTCATACTCTGCTTCATTGTTGGTAACTGGAAACATCAGTCTCGCAGTAAACGGGATGTGGGATCCGTGAGGAGTCGTGATGATAGCCCCGATACCACTTCCATAGGAATTAACGGCTCCGTCGAATATCAACTTCCACTGAGACTTCCTATCTGGCCCCTCATCGGGCAATGGCTCATCGCAGTCCTTCGCTTTGAGAAACATAATATCCTCGTCAGGGAATTCGAACTTCATCGGCTGGTAGTCTTCGATTGGCTGTTCGGCAAGGTAATCAGACAATACGCTTCCCTTAATGGCTTTCTGAGAGACGTACTGAATATCATATTCGGTTAACACCATTTGCCATCTGGCAATCCTGCCCGAAAGAGCCTGCTTCTCGAAGACGTACTTGATCGGATCCATCTTCGAAATTAGCATAGTGGTGTGATTGAGCATGTACTGTCATAGACGTTTGGCGGCCCAAGCTAATGCACAACACGTCTTCTCCAGCATCGAGTATCGAGATTCACACTCAGTGAACTTTTTACTCAAATAATAAATGGCATGCTCCTTTCTGCCCGACTCGTCGTGCTGACCGAGAACACACCCCATACTATTCTCCAGAACCGTCAGGTACATGATTAATGGCCGTCCAGCCACTGGGGGTATCAAGATTGGAGGTTCTTGAAGATACTGCTTTATTTTGTCGAATGCCTTCTGGCAATCCTCGTTCCAGATAATCGCCTGATCTTTCTTTAAAAGCTTGAACATCGGTTCACAAGTGGCCGTGAGCTGAGAGATAAACCTTGCAATGTAGTTTATTCGGCCCAAGAAACCACGAACTTCTTTCTCTGTTTTTGGCGCTGGCATTTCTTGTATTGCTTTTATTTTTGCAGGATCAACTTCAATACCTCGTTCACTAACGATAAACCCCAATAACTTTCCGGACCGCACCCCGAAAGTGCACTTGTTAGGATTCAGCCTCAGCCTGAACTTCCTAAGCCTCTCAAACAGCTTCAATAAGTTGACCAGATGCTCTTCCTCCGTTTGGGACTTTGCGATCATGTCATCAACATAGACCTCGATCTCATGATGAATGATATCATGAAACAAAGTTACCATTGCTCGCTGGTAAGTGGCCCCTGCGTTCTTCAGACCGAAGGGCATTACCTTGTAGCAAAATGTTCCCCAGGGGGTGATGAACGTCGTTTTCTCCATGTCCTCCGGTGCCATCTTAATCTGATTGTAACCGGAGAAGCCATCCATGAACGAAAACACGGAAAACTGGGCTGTATCGTAGACCAACACATCGATATGAGGCAACGGGAAATCATCTTTAGGGCTCGCCCTGTTCAAATCCCGATAATCGACGCACATGCGTACCTTACCGTCCTTCTTCGGTACAGGCACTATGTTGGCGACCCACGGAGGGTAAGTGGTAACGGCTAGAAATCCTGCGTCCAACTGCTTCTGGACTTCTTCTTTGATTTTTACAGCCATGTCTGGTCTCGTCCTCCTGAGCTTCTGCTTGACTAGAGGGCAATCTTCTCGCAACGGCCAGCGATGAACCACGATATCAGTGTCGAGTCCGGGCATATCCTCATATGACCAAGCAAAGACGTCACTATACTCTCGAAGCATCTCGACCAGTCTATGCTTGACATCATTCCGCAGCGCAGCCCCCACTCTGACATTTCTGACGAGCTCCTCAGAACCCAGATTTACAATCTCAATATCCTCCTCATGAGGCAGAATAACCTTCTCCTCTTGTCTCAACAAGCGGGCCAACTCTTCCGGAAGGTCCTCGTCTTCATCAATCTCATCCTCGGCTTGATAGATCGGGCAATCAAAGTCGTAGTGAGCCGTAGAGGGTCCAGAGTCGATGTCATCTGTTATGTGGATCCTGCAATAACAAGGGTTAAGTTTAAAGCGAGAATATGCAGGTTAGCACCAACCTCGTTGCCATTTTACTGTTTTTCGAAATAAACATAAAACAGGAATAACAGAGAACACAATATTTGAGTACGAAGAAAACGCCTTTTATTTATTAACAAAATGCATACACATAATCCAACAAGGCCCTGACAGTAAAACCACTATGCCCCGGGCAGGACATAGGGTTGTACAAAGATTGTAAAAAGCAAATCATTACTCTTCACTTGTCAGCTCGATAATCTCCTTGATGGTCCAATTGTGGAGGCGCTCGCCCGGCTTGCTCGGTTGAATCCAGGCGTCAAGATCACAATCACTATCCCCGCTGTCCTCCGACGCAGCGTTGATGCTCTCGAAAATTACTCCCCCCTTGGTGAATAGGATCGGCCCTTTCCCACGAGACGAGCTGCCAGAAGAAGATGAAGCTTCAGCTTCAGGAGAATACCCCAATCCAAACGTATCCTGCTTGATTGGTATATCCAAGACATGCCCCCAGCCTGGGGTGGAGCCGGCTTCGACAACGGCCCGAGCTTCCTTAAACGAGGAGAGATTCATCTCCTGCTTCTCTGCGACGACAGGAGCTACCTCTTTCACCCTGACGGTTTCAAATGCTTGGCAAAGCGTTTCATGGATCTCGCCATCCATTTCAACATATTTAAAGGACGACAGGTGGCTCATCATGATGTCCTCTTCACCACAGACGGTTACTATGCTGCCCCCAACAGCATATTTAAGCTTCTGATGCAGCGTGGACGTCACGGCACCCGCAGAATGGATCCATGGCCGACCTAAGAGGCAACTATAGGCGGGCATGATATCCATGATATAGAAAACCGTATTGAACGTCTCTGGACCAACTTGAATTGGCAGGGTCAACTCTCCGAAGACGTGGCGCTTGGTTCCGTCAAAGGCTTTCACTACCAGACCACTGGGCGTGCACAGCAATCCACGGGTATCCAACTTCATCAGTGCCTTCTTCGGAAGCACATTAAGCGACGAACCCGTATCCACCAGGACATGCGACATGACGGTACCTCTGCACTCTATCGAGACGTGCAAGGCGTTGTTGTGATCTCTTCCTTTAGAAGTTAGCTCTAGATCTGTAAATCCCAGCCCATTACCAGCATTAACATGGGCTACCACCTCCTCGAGTTGATTTACTGATATCTCCTGCGGCACGTATGCAGCATTCAATACCTTCAATAACGCGTTGCGGTGTGCCTCAGAACACAGCAACAAGTTAAGAATCGAGATCTTCGACGGAGTCTGATGAAGGTGATCTACAATTTTGTAGTCACTTTTCTTGATTAATCGCATGAACTCTTCAGCATCTTTAACCAGCAAGTCCTTCTCCGCCCCTGCAGGGACCTCTTCGACAGCTTTACCTTTACCCTTATCCACAGCGTCAGCTCGGACCACTTTCTCTGCTTCAACCTCTGCTGGCGCAAATACTCTACCGCTTCGAGTGATACCACTGACCCCGGTAAGATTCTGCACAGTTGATCCGAATGGTTCTAGCTCTATCTTCTGACCATTACAATACACTTCGGCGCCATAATGCCATGGAACGACATTAGTGCTTTCGAATGGGATCGGTCCGGCCCTGGTGATAGTAATAGTAGGCGGTCGGGGTGCAGAAATAGTAATAGGGTGACGAGGAATAGTAATGGTGGCAACTTCATCTGCCTGCTTTAACACGACCTCCCCTGATGCACTTTCAACGCTCCGGCTGAATTGCAAAATACCCTCGGATATCAGACCTTGGATACCCTTGGATACCCTCGACCAGCTGCTCACACCCATCAGGAAGTGTAGCACAAGCCATACATAACTCTCCGCATCCAGGGAAGAAGCCCTTCTTCAGCAACTTAGCCTTGACAAAACTAAGTGGCGTTTTCAAATCTTTGACATCAGTCAGCAAGTCCGCATTCTTTTCAGTGATAACAGCATTCACTCCGCCCCCCTTATGATGAGGCATGGGGTTTTTGGTAACGTTGGGCACGCTGTCAGAAAAGTTGATAACCTTGGCGTCCACCAAGTCCTGGACTTTGTGCTTAAAAGCTTTACAATTCTCAATCGTATGGCCAGGTGCCCCAGTATGGAACTCACAAGTAGCATTGGCATCATACCCCGGTGGTGGTGCCCCTGTTAAGGGAGCCAACGTCCTCTTTTGAACTAATTGGAGCTGAAGCAACGTTTGCAAAAGTTGTGCATACGACATAGGTGGAGTTTCAAAATGACGGTTTGCCATAGGAGCCCGATTCTGATATTTCTTGTACCCCTGCTGATTCTGCTGCTGAGGCTGCTGCTGCAGTGGGGCAGCTGGGATATTTATGCTAGCAATCTGAGGCTGAGGGCCCTTGCCCTTTCTCTGAGCATTAGTGACAGCACTGGCATCTCCCTCTCGACGCTTGCCAGCGTAAGGTTTCTTGCTACCTCCTCCAGCTGAGGATGATTCTCCCTGAATTTTTCCGATTTTTATACCGTTCTCAACATGCTCGCCCATAGTGATGAGAGCCGAGAATGTTCCAGACATGCCACTGACCAGCTTTTCATAATAGATTCCAGGAAGGGTAGCCACGAACATTTGCACTAGCTCACGCTCAACCATCGGCGGTTGAACCCGAGCAGCCAATTCACGCCACCGCTGGGCGTACTCTTTAAAGCTTTCATTGTTCCGCTGTGAAAGATTCTGAAGCTGGACTCGGTTGGGAGCCAAGTCGCTGTTGTATTGATAGTGGAGGACGAACGCTTCTGCGAGGTCTTTCCAGGTGCGCACAGTAGCGGGCTCCAAACCCATATACCATTCGAGCGATGGACCAGAAAGACTATCCTGAAAGAAGTGCATCAGCAGCTTCTCATCGTCAGAATAAGCGGACATCTTTCTATAATAAGATCGGAGGTGGACCCGGGGGCAAGTAGTACCCTTATACTTCTCAAAGGTAGGCACCTTGAACTTGTGAGGTACTTTAAAGTCAGCAATCAACCCGAGCTTGGACATGTCAACGCCCAATGTGTTCTGATTTTCTATGTCTCTCATCTTGTCTTCCAGCGCCTTGAACCTGAGTCGAGCTTCAGCATTCAACTCTGCTTCTACACCTCTCTGAGAGAATACGTCATCCTGATGGTCCTCCAGCCACGGTTGAGGCACCAACAAATTTCCCACACCAGCATTGCCGTTGACTGGCCCTATGTTAACATTGGCTCCCAAACTACCATTGCCGACGCCTGCCGCATTGAGTCCGAGATTAGTCATCAGATTGCCGTTAGCGCTGCCGTTGCCCCCGGCAGCAGGAACAACGTTTTGTGGAGCGTCCACTGGAGGAGGAGTAGGCACGGCCCCTCCATGCAGTATGCCATTACTGTCAACCCTGGAGATCAGAGGTTGAACCAGAGTACGAAGCTGGTCTTGACCATTCGCGACCACCTGCATTAGCTCCATAAAACGGTCCATCCGCTCACGGAGCTCTTGAACATCTGACTGCACCTGGTCCATTATCCTTGTCTGATTAGCGCGAGTTGAGTAGCGGTGGATGAGTCTTTGATCAATCCTGGAGACCGGAGACAACTCGGAACCTGAAAAACCTGTCAACAATAAAGGTTAGGAAAAGCAATAAGATATACACCATGCAAATATGCTTCATGCAGATGCATGCGTGTGTCTGTGCGCGTGGGAGATTTTCCCCGATCCTAGTGCCTTAGTGCCAGTGCTGATAATAATAAGAGGAAGAAGAAATCCGAGCCCAATCATGGAAACATCAGTCTCATATATATATATGGAAAGGCCTGTCAAGGCAGTACACCGTATCAGCGAGTACAAACAGATCAACAGCATGACCTCAGCCAACAAGTCTGGTGATGGTCAGCATATATCAAAGATCAAAACAAACAGGGATATAACTAATCAAGTACGGCCACGGGCGCGATACTCTGCTAATAACTCCTTCGTGTCCGGATGATCTGGCGAAGTGAGCAATCTCTCGACGAGTAGTTCTCTCTGCCTGATGGTATGCTGAAGCCCCTGAACTGAACTCTCCCAAGCTCCTTCGCCAAAGCAATCCTCCAGCTTCCGCTTCTTAGACTCAAACATCAGCTTGTGCTCCTTCAGGTTAGCAATAACTTTGTTGAGACGGGCTTCAGCGGAGTACCTGCGGGCGGTCTCTTCATCAAACCTCCGCTTACTATCCTTCACTTCGACTTCTAGCTTAGAAATCTGCAGCATCAGCTTGTCTTCTCGCTCCTTCCTGGTGGCCATGGAAGTCTTCCAATGCTGGTCGAACTTAGATATTCTCCGATATGCCTCCTCCAAATGCTGCTTCTTCGTAGCTAGTACATCATTAGCAGCCCTGAAGTCTTGACCCAGGCGTTCCCGATCAGCAATCTGCTTTGCCAAGTCTGCACTCAGCTGGCTCACCGACTCTGTTTGCCTTTTGAGAGCATGCACGGCTTCGTTCTTCTCTCTTCGAAGCTGAGCTAACTCCTTCTCTAATTCTGCATTTGCCCTCTTCAGCTCATCACGCTCGGCTAATACCTGGCTGTGCTGGTGAATGGACACAGTGGTAGGCTCTTCAAATGGTGGAGGACTCTCTGGTCTGACATGAGGGAATGGCATCCCTATAGCGCTGGCTCTGGCTCTGATCCAATCTGAATAAGGAGGGTAGGCTTGGCTGTTGCTCTTCCCCAATAAAGGCTTTCCTCTCGTGCTGATATTGTTCCACGCGTACTGAAGCTTGGACAACAAATCCCCCTCTAGGATACCCGTGAGGTACAGAGATTCCCGTACCTCTTCCTCCTTCGGTGGAGTCCTCAAAGCGTATGCGAACTGACGAACTAGCAATGATGGATTGTAGTTGATGCAACCCTTCCTACCTATCAGAGGTACGTTAGGAAACCCACTACAACTGAAGATCATCTCGGTGCCTAACCTGTCTCTGTCAACGAACCAATCAATATCTTCTGCCGACAAGCTCATCAGACGCTCAGGCCACTCAGCTGTGGCTGCAAACAAGACAGAAGAACCCTTCTGGGGCAAATGACTATCAAACCACCTGTACAACAACGGTACGCAGCATGAGACATTCTTCCCTCTCCGGTTCTCATTCTTGTAATGCACTGAATGGTAGACGTCTCCGATCAGAGTGGGGATTGGATTCCCTGAGGCGAATATATGGAACGCGTCAAAGTCCACGAAATCAGGCATGCTGGGAAATAGGATAATGCCATATATGCATAAAGCAAGGATGGCGTTGAATGCGTCCCAACATTTGTCCGTAGCACACTGCTGAGCCTTAGCTATCAGAAACTGCAGAGAGAACCCTGGGACCTTGTTCCAGCTCGTCACCACTAACTCAGAAGCGCTCAAATGGAGTGAGGAAGCTAGACCAGCCAGATCAGGTTCAGCATCCATGTGGACAAAAGGCATCTGCCTTTTGATAGGCACACCCAGCATATCAGCATACTCTTCCAACGTCGGCGCGAGAACGAAATCACGAAAAGTGAAACACCTCAAAGGAGGGTCATAAAACTGCAGAAGAGCATGCAACCCATTCAACTTGGATGTAGACGGCTTGCAAACCAGGCTAAACAACCTGCCATAAGACTTCCTGAACCTATCCTTCACAGAATCCCCTGCCAGGGCTATCAAACCAGTCAGCTTCGACACATCGGGGGTCGGGAACTTGTATGCAACAGTCTTCCTGAGAGAGGCTATAATAACAGCAGAAGGCGGGAAATCCTGGATCGGGGAAACGGTACCTGCAACACAGACACACGTTAATGGAATGCAGATGAATGCGCAAACTAATGCAAAATGCAGGCATGCAATAATATATCCAGGTAGCTGCTATGGAGATTCGGTATCAACAGTCGCTGATGAGAAGGAAACCCCGGTGTAAAGCCACTAATCTGATCTGCTGAGCATAACCATCTGATAGGACCGAGATCAAAATTCTGCTCTGGCAAGAATAAGTGCCTGATAATGAGGACCCCGGATGCAAGATCAAGGAACATCTGCTGATGAAGTCTTTAGACCCCAAATCAAGATCTGCCCTATCAGGAACAAATACACAGCTGCTGATGAGATCCTCAGATCCCACTCAAAATCTGCCCTATACAGAACAAACCACTGATGATAATACACTGATCAAAGCCTGCTCTATCAAGAACAGACAAACACCCGATGATAAGATCCTCCGACCAAACTCTTGCTCTATCAAGAACACATCTGTAACTGAGAACCCAACATAACTGATTCGCTGTCAAGAAAACCAGGTAGTCTGAAGGTCTAAGTTTCCTGTAATAAACCCAGTCCCGCTCACAGGCATGGACCTAGACTGACTCAAGGTACGGCATCCTATGCATTCATCAGCGTCACAGACTTTCAAAACTGATGATACGATTCCCAGAAGGAGTGGCATCATCAAGTCCTGAAGAGGCCTCACTTAGCTGAATCACAAATGATCGGTCCCCAGAGTCGACAGTCCACCAAACCAGCAACCGTCTCAACCCAAAGGGTTGAAAGTGAAGCCAACCGGATGAACCTCGTCTGAGCGTGGATTTCATGAGACACTAGTGCCTGCAAAGCAAGCACGCGCCCACTAATTTCCACTCTAAGTCTATGGTGCACTCAAGCCTGGGTCTGGCTTCTCACTCAATCAGAACTCCCATCCCACAACAGCACAAATAATCATATTATACTGAAACATAAAAGGCGGGAAATAAAGTGCGAGAAATAAAAAAATGCGATAAATAAACGTAACCCAACAAGCAAACACACAAACGATAGGATTGACTCGCACAGGGAACCGTTGGATTCCCCAGCAGAGTCGCCAGCTGTCGCTTGCGCGAAAATAAGGTGCCGGCATGACAGAAGAGTCGCCACCTTTCGTTATTTATCCCTCAGAGCGGGAAAGGAAACGATCAGAAAAACCTGACGAATAAGGGTAAGACAAGGTCATCGCAACCATTGTCTGGGTTCGGGAGTCGGTTACGCAAGGGAAAGGTATTAGCACCCCTCACGTCCGTCGTACTCGACGGGATCCTCGCTTGTTTGTTTTCTTGGACGGGTTGGTGATAATCTATCTACCTATCAAGGTTGGCTGAAAGAGAAAAGAAAAATGACTCAGCAAAGCGTCGCACTTTATGCCTACGTATTCTCATCAGAGAATGAGAAATCAGAGTCAACGTAGTTCGGCTAACTACGGGTGAAGGTGGGGAAGGTTGCTCGCTAGGATATCGCATCCTATGCCTACGTACTTCCACACTGTATGGAAGATCAGAGCGAACGTAGTTCGGGAAACTACGGGTTATCTCCTAACAGAAGTGTTTTTTTATTGTGTTTGCGATCTCAATCGCACTAGAGACTATGACCTGAGAGTGGATCCCGTCGAGTACGACGGACGTGAGGGGTGCTAATACCTTCCCCTTGCGTAACCGACTCCCGAATCCAGGTTTTGGTTGCGACGACCATACCTTTCCCGTGTTGTGCGAGGTTTACTCTGAGCGTTTCCTTTCCCTCTCGTGGGATAAATAACGCACAGTGGCGACTCTTCTGTTCAGCCGGCGACTCTGCTGGGGATCCAACGTCCCCTGGCTGCTAAGGACTGCGATAGTTCTTATGCATTTGGGATCCAACGTCCCTTAAGAGAGTCAATCCTAACGCTTGTTTTCCCGTCGAGGATTTTGTATGGATTTATATTTCTGACCTTTATTTTCAGCTTTGTATATATGAATTATTATTGTTGTATCTTGGGGTGTGACGGGTGTTCTGATATTGAGTGAGAAGCCGGACCTGGGCTTGAGTGCACCTAGAATTAGAGTAGAGATTAGTTGGCGCCCGCTTGCTTTGCTTGCTTTGGTGTCCCGCGAAATCTACACTCAGACGAGGTTCTTCTGGTTGGCCTCCTGCCCCTTCCTTTGGTTGGCGTGGGTTGCTGGTTGGTTGAATTGTCGACTCTGGGGACCGATCATTTGGAAGTTGGCTAAGTGAGGCCTCTTCAGGATTTGACGATGCCACTCCTTCTGGGAATCGTATCATCAACCCTGAAAGTCTGTGACGCCGACGACCGCATAGGATGCCATACCTTTGTCAGTTACTATGAACATCCACCTGTGAGAGGGTTTGGGGATATGCAGGTAACTAGACCTTCAGATACCGGTTATTTCTTGATCAGAGATCCTGGGTATTTATGAGTTATGAGGTCTGTCAGAGACCATTTTGGAGATGTGTTATGAGGTCTGTCAAAGACCAGTTGGATAGTTCTGAGGTCTGTCAGAGACCATTTTGGAGATGTGTTATGAGGTCTGTCAAAGACCAGTTGAGGAGTTCTGAGGTCTGTCAGAGACCTATTGGAGATATGATTTGAGGTCTATCAGAGACCAGCCAGGGTTATGCTGTGGGTCTGTCAGAGACCATCTTTGGGTCTCTGTGTTAGGTCTATCTGAGACCAGGGTTTGAGGACTTCTAGAGAATCTATCTGAGACTTCTTGATATGGTTCAGGCTATTCAGCTACGGCAGTTGGTCCCCGTTGCATGTTACTCGCATTGCATTTGCATACTCATCATCATTTCATCCCACTAACGTGTGTCTGTGCTGCAGGTGCACTTGCATGTCCCGAGTTCTAGTGTCCGGATTTCTGAGTGGTTGATCATGGCCAGCTTAAGAAGGACAGTTGCTTACAAATTGCCTACTCCTGATGTTGTTCCCCTGCTTGGGTTGATCTCTCTGGCTGATGAGGATGTTCGTAGGAGCTTCCGAATGAGCTATGGAAGACTATTGAGATTGGTGCGCAAACCCACGGAGATAGAGCTAGACGGGCTGTACGCTTTGATGCAATTCTATGATCCCGCGTTGAGATGTTTTACGTTTGATGATTTCATTATGGGGCCTACCATTGAGGAGTATATGGAGTTTACTGAGTTACCCGTGCAGAACCAGGTTCCATTCATTCATTCTGGCATTAAGCCCAAGCCGGAAGACTTCGCCAAGGCTTTGCATGTGGATGCTTCTGAACTGTTGACTACTGTTTCCCGCGGAGTTCCCGGCTTCTCACTCCAATTCTTGATCGGCAAAGCTCAGGAGTACGCTAAGAGCGGATGTTGGATTGCCTTCAATGTTGTGCTGGCTCTGTGCATTTACGGCATAATATTGTTTCCCAATGTACCGGACTTTGTGGACTTCGATGCCTTCTACTTGTTTGCCGCTGGTAATCCTGTACCGACCTTGCTCGGAGATTTCTACCACTCACTGCATTATAAGAATGAGAAGGGAAGAGGAAAGAATGTTCATTTCTGTGTACCATTGCTGAATATGTGGTTTAAAAGCCACCTTCCCGTGAGGGGATCTTTTGTGAAGAGTGCAACCATAGCTATCTGGTCAGAACGCCTGATGAGGTTATCTTCCGAAGACGTTGAATGGTTTGATAGAGATCTGCTGGGATCTGAGCTTATCTTCAGTTGTTCTGGGTACCCTAATGTTCCGTTGATGGGAAGGAAAGGGTGTATCAACTACAACCCTTCTCTGTTCGTCCGTCAGTTCGGATATGCGCTGAAGAGCCCACCAAAGGAGGAGGAAGTACAGGAATCTCTGTACTTCACTGGAGATGTGAAGGGGGAGTTATTGGCTAAGTTGCAACATGCCTGGACGCGCATTAACCGAAGAGGGAAGCCGTTGTTAGGAAAGAATGATTGTTAGGCCTATGCACCTTATAGAGTTTGGATTCAGGAGAGAGCCAGTCAGTTGAGGATGCCATTTCCAGATGCACCAGTTCTTGTTCCCATCCCGGTAGCAGAGCCAACTACTGTTTCTAGGGAGGCCTATGAGCAAGTTGTGAAAGAAAAAGAAGCCTTGATGAAAATCAACGAAGGGTTAGAGCAGGAGCTAGCCCAAGTACGCAGTGAGAAAAACAAGGTCGTGTATGCTTTCCAATAGCAAATTGAGCTAATGAACAGACTAGGAGCTGAGTTGACTGACGAGAGGAAGAAGCACGAACGTCTGGGGCAAGAGTTCAGAAGCTCCCATGACATGCTTGAATCCAAGAAGAAAGCGCTTGACATCGCTCACCGAGAGATCTCTTCTTGCAATAAGACTTGGAATGCCACGCTCACCAACAATAAGAAGAGGGAGGATAAGTTGAAGCAGCAAATCTCCGACCTCGAAGAGCAGTTGAAGTCCAGCATCAAGAAGTGTGAGGAAGAGGTGATGACCCGGTACAGTCTCCAGAACGCACTGAACAAGGCCATCAAAGGCAGAGATGAAGCTGTGTCTCAGAAGCGTAAGCTAGAAGATCGCTTCGGAGAGGGGGCCTGGGAAGAAACCGCTGAAGACGTACGCCGTGTTCTTAAGAAAAGGAACCAACTTGTCGAAGGGCTGCTCGCTCGACCCAGTCATCCGGAGACCAAGAAGTTGCTAGAAGAATACCAGACCTATGGGAGGATTTGATCACTTCATGTAGTAACTTGTATGCTTTATTTGCACAGTGCTGACCATCACCAGGATTGTTGGTTGAGGTCATGCCTTCTCTTTGTACTCTCAGTGATATTATATTCTTGGCTTATTGGTTTCTCCGTAATATATGAGGCTTTCTGTGATTCGGCTCCGATCTTTATATTGTCAGCACTGCCACTGCACCGGCACCTTCACACTAGAATCGGGGAATGAATTTCCCTAATGCACAGACACACATTGCATTGCATTCATACTCATATTGCATTACAGGTAATCATTGGACGTTATCTTATTTCCTGCTCTGTACCAGGTACTTTTCAGGATTGCAGATCAGCACCCGCACCGCTATTCTACCCGCACCAACTGTCGAAGAATCATGGATCAAATGCAGAACGAGATGCAAGATGTGCGCGAGAAGCTCGCTCTCTTTATGCAGACCATGGAAGCTATTGCAAAAGGTCAGGAAAATTTGCAAGCCATGGTCCAACCTCTATTGGCTCGGAATGCTGGTCATGGTAATGAGGATCATCAGTCTGTACGGGTCGATACTGTTCATGGAGATGGTACTCCCACGCCAGTGGCTCCACCTATAGTCAATATACCAGCTCCTAATGTCAACAACGCTACCGCTGCTGTGAATGGTAACGTCGGAGTTGGGAATGAGACTGCTGTCCATAACGTTGGGCTTGGGGACGTCAACTTGGGTGATAATACGGGAGGCAATGGCTTTGGCAATGCTGGATTCGGGTTCAACGATCAGGGATTCGATAACACTGGGAAATATGGTTTCAATGCTCAAGGCTTTGGGCAGGATGGTTATGGTGTGGCCAATCAGGGCTATGGAGGTTTTGGAAATGGAAACGGCGCTGGGTTTATGGCTTTTGGGCCTGCTGGAGGTGTCCAGGGATACGGCAACAGAGGCCGAGGTCCGGTGATGAATCAAATTAGAGCTGGCCGTAATAATAGATATGATGGGTATGGAGCTGGGAATGGCATGTGGCAAGAAGATCAGCAGGAGGACGCCTTCTCCGGCGGAGGTTTCGAAGGGCCGATGGATGACTCCCAGAAGATCAGAATGCTGGAAGAGCAGATGAGGGGGGTCCTGAACCAAAGTGTTGTGGGCTTGGACATGGCAACAATGGGTCTGGTGCCGGGTTTGAGGGTGCCAATCAAATTCAAAGCTCCGGCGTTTGATAAGTATAAAGGGGACACATGCCCGAAAGTGCATGTGCGAGCTTATTACAGAAAGATGTCTGCATACTCAACTGATGAAAGAATGCTAATGCATTTCTTTCAAGATAGTTTGTCAGGCCCTTCCCTAGAGTGGTATATGGGGTTGGAGCCAACCGATATCAAGACATGGAAGCAATTGGCAGAGGCATTTGTAGCTCACTATAAGTATAACAGCGACTTGGCACCCAATCGGGTCCAATTGGTCGGGCTGTCACAGAAGAAGGGGGAGAGTTTTAAAGAGTACGCGCAAAGGTGGGGCGATATGGCTGCCAGGGTCCGTCCTCCTGTAGAAGACAAGGAAATGAATGACATGTTCGTCGACACATTCACAGGCTTGTTTCATGACATGCTGTTTCACACATCTCTGGCCAGTTTTTCAGACCTAATTCTGATGGGAGAAAAGATTGAGCGTAACATTAAGCAAGGAAAATTCCAGGTTGAGGAATCAGCTGCATCTGGCAGCAATAAGAAGGCTTTTGGTGGGCGCCATCAGGGCGAGGCAAGCGCGGTGTTTGGAGGCCGAGGCTGAGGCCGAGGCAGGGGACGAAACCAATACCATCAGCCGCAGCAGGTGGCGAGTGTTACTATCCCGTATCAGCAACAACCACTTCAACAACAACAACCGTCTCAGCAGCAGCCAATGCAGCAGCAGCAGCCTCAGCAGGGGGCACAGCAGGCTCAGCGAAGATTCCAGGGTGGTAAACCAAGAAGAGTGTTTGAGAAGCCTCCCACGACCTACGCAGATTTGTTGCAGACGTTGTTGGGTCTAAATTTGGTAGAGAAGAGAACTCTGGCACCGATAACGGGAGCTCCCCCGTTTGGTTATGATGCAAGCAGGCACTGTGAGTTTCATTCTGGGGCTCCGGGCCACGATATAGAGGGTTGCCATGCTTTTAAGCACGTTGTGCAGGATCTTTTGGACAATAAAACTATCAATTTCGGAACGGCAGGTCCGAATATAGTGCAGAAGCCCATGCCTAATCATGGGGCAAACACCATTCTGACTGAGGAAGGGTTGAATCTGATTATGAATGTTGAAGATTTAAAGACGCCGCTGAGCGAGATAAAAAGCCGACTGTTGCAAGGGGGTGTTTATCCAGGATGTGACGAGTATTGTGTAGAATGCTGGACCCTAGCCGGGGAATGTGATGATTTGAAGAAAGGCATCCAGGCCTTAATTGGTGAAGGCATATTGCAGTTTGACCATGCAGCAATTGAAGAGCCCGCAGGGACAATAGCAGATGATCAGAGTGATGTGGCCACGGTAACGATTCCTCGAAAGACAATCACTATTGCAGCACCAGCTCAGCGACCACCGATCACCATAACTAAGGCCGGGCCGATCCCGTACGAGAACACGAAAGCAGTCCCATGGTCCTATGGGTTGGAGGTGTATTGTGACGGGATAAAGATTGATGTTAATAAGCAGCCAGCCGAGACTGTGGATAATGTTGTTGGTTCGGGGGGTATGACAAGGAGTGGAAGGATCTTTATATCTCCTGAAGTGGAGGCCGAAAGACTAGCAAAGGGGAAAGGGAAGATGGTTGAGAATGTCCCAGTGCAAGCAAGCGAAAAAGAAGCAGCATCGAAAGATGTAGAAGAGTTCATGCGCTTGATACGAAAAAGTGATTATAAGATTGTGGAGCATCTGCAGCAGACGCCGTCCAAAATATCCATCTTGTCATTGCTCTTATGTTCGGAAGCTCACAGAAATGCTTTGCTGAAAGTCCTGGATACTTCTTTTGTACCTCAAGACGTCTCCGTGAATCAGCTGGAAGGAGTGTTGGCACATGTAAACGCCGGCCACAGCTTGGGCTTTACTGACTTCGATTTGACCCCGAAAGGGAGAGATCATAATATGGCGCTGCACGTATCTGTCGAGTGTAGAGGATCAGTAATGTCGCATGTATTGGTCGACACCGGATCATCTTTGAATGTGCTACCCAAGAAGGCGATGATGAAACTGGATGTTAGAGGAATCTTGTGCACGCCCAGCGACTTGGTAGTCAGAGCGTTTGACGGCACGCGGAGAACAGTCTTTGGATCGATCACATTGCCTCTACAGGTGGGGCCGGAGGTGTTTGCAACTGAGTTTTATATCATGGATATACAGCCTGCGTACAGCTGCTTGCTTGGAAGACCCTGGATTCATGGGGCTGGGGCAGTCACGTCCACCCTGCATCAGAAGCTAAAATATATGGTCGGAGACAGTGTAGTCACCGTATGCGGAGAAGAAGACATCCTGGTCAGCCATCTGTCGTCATTTAAATATGTGGAAGTCGACGGAGAGATCCACGAAACACCCTGCCAGGCATTTGAAGGGTTGCGCATCAAGGACAAAGGTCCCGGGCCGAGCAAAGTGCCAGAGATAGCCGTCTCATCGTATAAAGAAGCTCAAGCTCTAGTAGAAGCAGGAGAAGCAAAGGGCTGGGGCAAAGTGCTGAACATTCCTGTGAAGATGGACCGGTTCGGGCTGGGATACCAACCGTCGTCATCAACTCCTTCCGTGGGGGCACCCCGTTTCAGAGGGCCAATCGCCATCTCTGCCAGTGGAGTATGTCATGAAACCATCAACGCTGCTTCGGAGTCTGACGAAGGAGACAGCGACTGTGATATGGATGCCTGGATTCAGCCAAGCACGCCGGGGCAGGGACTGTGCAACTGGTCTATTCAGGAGCTTGTTCCTGTGACTCTTAAACAGTAATGCTTTGCTTTATTAATTGTTGAATAATCTGATGTCTTGCCCGGGGCATCAGGATTTGCTTAGGGCTGTGTTGTTATGAACATTGCGTGTTAATCATTAAATAAATGGCGTTTGTCATGTGCAAATACTGTAATCTCTGTCTTTCTTGTTTTATATTTTTCAATAAGATGGCAACGTGGCTATTCGCTTTATACGCATTTTGAAGCACTTAACCATTCCTTTTGCAGGATAAAATTTTCAGATGACATCCTTGAACCACCTATGACTCGTCCCGACTTTGAGCACCCGGTATTTCAGGCCGAAGAAGAGGTTGTCGAAGATAGCGACGTCCTTGAAGAACTGTCTTGGTTGGTGAAGCAAGAGGAAAGAGCCATTCTGCCTCATGACGAGGTCATCGAAATTATCAATTTGGGGTCGGAAGGGGTTGAGAAGAACATTCGTATCGGTGCCGCATTGCAGAGAGATATCAAGCGAAGACTGGTTGAAATGCTCCGAGAGTATAGTGATGTATTCGCTTGGTCGTATGAAGATATGCCAGGGCTCGATACAGACATGGTTGTGCACCGTCTGCCACTGAAAGAAGAATGCCCGCCAGTCAAACAAAAGCTTCGCAGAACTCGACCAGATATGGCAGTGAAGATCAAAGAGGAAGTTCAGAAACAGTGGGACGCTGGTTTCCTGGCTGTGACAAAGTATCCCTCATGGGTTGCTAACATCGTACCAGTGCCAAAGAAAGATGGCAAGGTTCGAATGTGCGTGGATTATAGAGATTTGAATAAAGCAAGCCCAAAAGACGATTTTCCACTTCCTCACATTGACGTGTTAGTTGATAATACTGCTCAATACTCCGTATTCTCCTTCATGGATGGCTTTTCAGGCTATAACCAGATTAAAATGGCGCCAGAGGATATGGAGAAGACCACTTTCATAACACCTTGGGGAACATTTTGCTATAAAGTGATGCCCTTTGGTTTGAAAAATGATGGGGCAACATATCAGCGTGCGATGACGACTCTTTTCCATGATATGATGCATAAAGAGATCAAAGTTTATGTTGACGATATGATTGCCAAATCCCAGACGGAGGAAGAGCATCTGGTGAATCTGCTGAAGTTATTTAAAAGGCTTAGGAAGTTCAGGCTGAGACTGAACCCTAACAAATGCACCTTCGGGGTGAGATCGGGTAAGCTGTTGGGGTTTATCGTAAGCGAAAGAGGAATAGAGGTCGATCCTGCTAAAATAAAAGCAATTCAAGAAATGCCGACGCCTAAAACAGAGAAAGAGGTGCGCGGGTTTTTAGGGTGGTTGAACTACATCGTCCGGTTCATATCTCACCTAACGGCCACGTGTGAACCATTATTCAAGCTGTTGAAGAAAGATCAAGCTGTAACGTGGAACGAAAATTGTCAAAAGGCGTTCGATAAAATAAAGAAGTATTTGCAGGAACCTCCTATTCTGATACCCCCAGTGGCAGGGAGACCCTTGATCATGTATTTAACGGTTCTTGAGGGAAGCATGGGTTGTGTTCTCGGTCAACACGACGAGACAGGGAGAAAAGAGCATGCGATCTATTACTTGAGTAAGAAATTTACAGATTGTGAATCTCGATACTCAATGCTGGAGAAAACTTGCTGCGCGCTAGCCTGGGCCGCCAAGCGTTTGAGGCAATACATGCTGAATCATACAACCATGCTCATCTCGAAGATGGATCCTATCAAATATGTATTTGAAAAGCAGGCGTTGTTAGGAAGAATTGCCCGTTGGCAGATGGTCTTGACTGAATATGACATCCAATATGTCTCGCAAAAGGCTATAAAGGGGAGTGTGTTGTCTGAGTATCTGGCGGAGCAGCCTATTGAAGAGTACCAATCAATGAGGTTTGATTTTCCTGACGAGGATATCATGTACCTAAAGATGAAAGATTGTGAAGAGCCGTTGCCAGACGAAGGACCAGAGTTGGGTTCCAAATGGAAGATGATATTTGACGGAGCTGTGAATGCTTACGGTAGCGGAATAGGGGCAATCATTACTACGCCGCACGGGTCGCACATCCCGTTTACTGCTCGATTGACCTTTGCCGTTACCAATAATGAGGCCGAATACGAAGCTTGTATAATGGGGCTTGAAGAAGCCATTGATTTGCGAATCAAACATCTGGACGTATACGAAGACTCAGCTCTGGTGGTGAATCAGATAAAAGGGGAATGGGAGACACGTCAGCCCAATTTGATACATTACGTGAATTATGCAAGGAGATTGCTACCTTTCTTCGACAAGGTTGAATTGCATCACGTACCGCGGGCAGAGAATCAAATGGATGACGCCCTGGCCACTTTGTCTTCCATGTACAAGGTCAACTTTTGGAACGAGGCTCCCCGAATCGTTATCTCTCGGCTTGACAGACCAGCTTATGTATTTGCTATTGATGAAGCATCTGATGACAAACCATGGTATTTCGATATCCTTAATTTCCTGAAGAATAAAGAGTATCCGGCTGGGGCATCCAGTCAAGATCAGAAGACTCTCAGGAGATTAGCAGGCAATTTCTATTTGAACCCGGATGGCGTCTTATACAGAAGAAACTACGACTTGGTGCTGTTGCGTTGTGTAGACAAAAGAGAGGCAAAGCTGCTCATGGAGGAAATACACGAGGGTACCTTTGGTACACATGCTGGTGGGCATGCTATGACAAGAAAGCTGCTGAGGGCAGGTTACTTTTGGCTGACGATGGAAACTGATTGTTTCAAGTTTGCGAGAAAGTGCCACAAGTGCCAAATCTATGCTGACAAGATCCATGTGCCTCCAAGTCCTCTGAATGTGATGTCATCACCATGGCCGTTCTCGATGTGGGGAATCGATATGATCGGAAAGATCGAGCCGACAGCTTCTAACGGGCATCGGTTCATTCTAGTAGCAATCGATTACTTCACCAAGTGGGTGGAAGCGGTGTCTTACGCAAATGTAACGAAGCAAGTGGTGGCCAGATTCATCAAGAGGGATATCATTTGCCAATATGGGATTCCCGAGCGGATAATCACGGACAACGGTTCGAACCTGAACAACAAAATGATGAAGGAGCTCTGTCAGAATTTCAAGATCGAACATCACAACTCCTCCCCGTACCGACCCAAGATAAATGGCGCTGTCGAGGCGGCCAATAAGAATATCAAGAAGATCGTTCAGAAAATGGTGGTGACCTATAAGGATTGGCATGAGATGCTACCCTTCGCATTGCACGGTTATCGTACGACGGTGCGCACATCAACCGGGGCAACCCCGTTCTCGTTGGTATACGGAATGGAAGCAGTGTTACCATTAGAAGTTGAGATCCCTTCTCTGAGGGTATTACGAGATGTCCAGCTGGACGAGGCAGAATGGGTGAAAGACAGGTTGAACCAATTGAGTTTGATGGACGAGAAGAGGCTAGCTTCTCTAGCATATGGTCGTTTGTACCAGAGCCGAATGAAGAAAGCATATGATAAGAAGATACATCCGCGAAGCTTTCAGACGGGCGACCTTGTGCTGAAAAGGATTCTCCCGCCGCAAGCAGATCACAGGGGCAAGTGGACCCCCAACTACGAAGGGCCATACGTTGTCAGGAAAGTCTTCTCAGGAGGAGCGTTGTTGTTGTCCACCATGGACGGTGAAGACTTTACGTCACCTGTGAATTCAGACGCAGTTAAAAAATACTTTGCTTAAAAATGACCCGCTGGACAGAAAAAAAGAGAGTCCAGGCAAAAATGGGGCATCCTGGCGAACCAAAAACAGAATAAAAGGTTCGGGCAAAAGTTAGGGATAAAATTGAAAAAATGTACACCCGCAAAGTTGAAAACCTACACTGGGCGGCTTCGGCAAAAAGGGGTATCCCGGTGAACTGAAAACCCGTAAAGGGCGGTTCACGCAAAAGTTAGGGATTTAAAAAGCAAACGACTGCGGTCTGAATTTGATATTGCAATGAGCATCAGGGCGGGATAATACCTAAAGGATTGATTATCTGATACAACCTCTTCAGAAGTGTGAATACCGGGAAAGCATTAGAGTCGGATGAGTCATAGGAGGATCAGTTCGTGGTGTTCGTCTGTATCCCGTTGCCGACATGTGTACAAAATTTAATTTGTCAAAATATTTATGCTTCTTGTGCATACTTGTGTATCTGCTTTGCGTAGCTTCCTCATTTCAGGAGTTACATCCCGTGTATAAAACTCCGCCCATTCAGGGGCCCAATCAATGAAATATGTTAGTCAGTACTTGTTGCTGGTTCTTTACTGTTTTGTGCATAATAAAACGCCTAAGTTTATTGAAACTAGCATGTGTATAACGTCACTGGCCCCTGCCAACAATTGCTAAAGCTTTGAATTAACTGAAAATAACGTCACCAACCTGAATCAATTTGGTTGTATAGGCTTGTCTTGTCCTGTTTGTGTTGTTGCAGGATTCACAACCGTACGAGGAAGAGGATCAAAAGGTTGCAATAACGAAAGACTCGACCCTCACGCAGGTCGTGCATGTTCTCACTGAAGAAGGATCGAATTCCCCAGCTAGCCATAACTTATCCAAGAGGACATGCTCCAGCAAAGCCATTTATTCTCAGCAGAATTGGCGATTCCAAGATCGAAAGCTGTATTCAGACAGTGCATCTCAAGCAGAGTGGGTTTAGCCGCAGAAGATTGATATTTGTTAGCTGTACTCAGGCAGTTTACTTTTCCCGCAGGGTCATTTACTCTTCCCAGCGGATTCAATTAATTTTTCCCAAGAGAATCATCCCATCCCCAGCGGAATTCTCTTCTCAGCAAGTATTCCTTCCAGTGGAACTCGAAGATTAAGACCCTCCCCAGCAGAGTTGGTGTGGATCATGGCATTTATTTTTGCCGGAACACCGTGTGATACCCGTTCACTTTCCCGCAGAAGTTCAATCATACCAGGCGCATCTGTTGTTCCCCAGCAGAGTTATATTCCTTAGCAGGGTGGTCCTTCAACAAGGTGCTGGGTTAAGTTCCCAATTTCCCAGCTGAATCGACTTCATCTGCCCAGCATTTATTTTGCTGGAATGATTCTGTAGCACCTGGCTATCCCCAGTGGAGTCGGCATCATCTTCAGCATTTATTTTGCTGAAGCAGTTCCTGTACCCAGCAGTTCGAGTCTGCATTCGCATCAGCATATAGTGTCATACTTGCATTCACCAAATAAAAACGTAGCATTTCCATGTCGAATGGAGCATTGCATCATTGTCGGACGCATGCATTTTGAAACATAAACTAGGTTGACTAATCGTTTGTCCCAAGCATTGTTTCTCTTGCAGGAAGAGAGAGCCCTTGCTCAGGTGAATCAATAAACATTCAGGATCTCGACGTGAGACATCCGACGAAGTGTCAGTTGTGGCGCTACTCCCCACAGAGTCAGCAGGATAAGTTTCCCCTTATCCCCAAGCAGAGCTATGGGATATCAAAGGATTCATGAATCAGAATTTCAGAGGCTACCGCCAGTTGTCAGAACAGGTGTCCGTTAGTTTGGTTTCTAAATATCCCCAGTAGAGTCAGCTTCGAAGTTGCTGTAACGTCAGCAATGAGAAGTTTGCGGACTAATGGAAGGATGAGTCCTAACGTGGACAATTTTTATTGACGGGATTTCTTTGTGCTAGAGACGATTGTTGGAATGAGGAGTCCTAACGTGGACATTTCCTCAGGTCGACGATGTGTGTTAGTCCTAACGTGGACACGTTCGAGTTCTCGGTAGTGATTGGGTGTGGAGTCCTGACGTGGGCGAAGGTTGATTGTTCTTCATGTTGGTGTCCTGACGTGGACAATTTATTTCCAAAAGATAGCTTTATTGGTGACGGTGAAATGTGCGTCCTGACGCGGACAAATTTATCCTTCTTCGTGTTGTTGGCAAAGCATGAGCCCTAACGTGGACAAGTCTCATTTCCCCAGCAAGTCGAAGACGCGCGAGTCCTGACGTGGGCAAGTTTATTTCTTCAGCAGGTTGAGATATGGGTCCTGACGTGGACAAAGTCTTATTGCCTCAGCGGAGTCCTGACGTGGACAAATCAAGACGAAACGTGAGTCCTGAAGCTTCAGTCCCTTATGTGGAAAAGCAAGTTCAGTCCTGACGGTGACAGACGTAGAAAAGACGAGTTTATTCCTTACGTGGAAAAGATTATTCCTGACGCGGAAAAGTATGGTCCCGGCGCGGTCAGATCCAGAAGAAAGTTATTCCTTACGTGGAACAATGGAGTCCTTACATGGACAAATCAAGAAGAGAGTTATTCCTAACGTGGAAAGGTGGGTCCTAACGTGGACGATGTAGTCCTAACGTGGACAAGTTTGATTCCTTACGTGGAACGAAGATGCATTCCTTATGTGGCAAAGTTTAGTCCTGACGTGGACAGATTCAGATCAAGGTTAATTCCTAACGTGGACAGACGGAGATTCCTGATATGGAAAGAACGGTTATCACTTACGTGAAATGGTTACTCCTAACGTGGACGGTGGTATTCCTAACGTGGAAGAGTTTATTCCTAACGTGGACGATTTATCTCTGACGAGAAGGCAGACGAGCCGTCCCCAGCAAAGTTGTTGAAGTTTTTTCCGAGTTGACAGCAGATAGAGTCCTGACGTGGACAAGCAAAGGACGAAGTTTTCGATGATTCAATCTTTTTCAGGACGATGAGAAGAATCCCCAGCACGGTCGCACGAGATCAGTGGGTTGTCATAACAGTCAGATTCAGTTGATGAATGTCGTTCCCCAAGCAGGAGCATAGTTTATTTCTGCGGTTGGCAAATTTCTGGTTTCACTAGTATTCAACCTTCTCGTACCCCGAATGTCTGAAGGCTCCGGGCTCTTCACCCAATCGGGTCCAAGTCGCTTGAATAGGGGCAGCTGTTGCACCCTAAAATTTGCTCAACCTTATTCACTTGGTTTATGTTTCAATATCATTAGCATTTGCATATAGAGTCATGAACATAGGTTAACCATCTGCATAGCATAAGCATAGCAAGTCATTCAACAGGGGACCAATCATTATTCTCATCTCTAGAGGCCTATCCAGAGGTTATTATCCTAATTCAATCTCATTCAAGTCATCAGAAAAGAATTTGAAAGCAGGGAGTTCAGTGGATCAAGCATTGAGTATATCTCCTAACTGAGGATGTCTGAGGATCAACAAGGGACTTATGAGTTGTTAATGGAGAGCATGGGGAGTATCTAGACATCTTGGAGGACTTAGAAGGTCATTTGAAGAAGGAGACAAGTCATTGGTGAGGTCACAAGTATTGCAGTTGAAGGCAGTCAATTAGGGTTTCATCTGGGTCAACCCTGGGTCAACTCTAGGTCAATTGACTGATTGAAAGGCATTAAGGGCTATTGGAGAGATGTGGGGTTCATCATTTGGCATGGATAATAAGGATATGTTGTTATGCTAAGAAGAAATCAAGGGAAATCAAGGAGAAGAGGAGGTCCTAAATTAGGGTTTCTATGTAAAATCCCCTAGTTTAGGTCAAATTTCCAAGCAAGATAAGTCAAAATGCAAGCTTCAAATGGATTCTTGGCCAACATGTAACTTGTAGAGGATCTCAATACCTTTAATTTGAGTGGTGGAAGACATCCAGGAGATTTATAGAACTCAAGTTATGGTCCTTGCAAGTTACAGGTCATCTGGGGTATCTGAAATTTTGTCTGTGAAAGTGACTTGACTTCCAAGCTATTTTTACCCCTCAAGGAGATTTCAAATGAATTTCTGGTCAACATAAGAGTTGTTCCTTATTGTCTTAGATTTCTAGAATGGTATAGTATTCCTTCATATGATTTGGGGAACTCTACTTATGGTCTTGGCAAGCAAAGGGTATTTTGGTCATTTGTGAATTACAGGTCATTTTAACCTATGCCCAAAACTCATACAAGGAAGCTTCAAATGGAAAACTTTACAACATCAAACTTGTTACAAATGACATTTTGAGTCTAGAAAAGTTACCATGAGAGATTGGAAAGATTCATAGCACAAGGTTTCAAAATTGTTGGATTTAATGAATAAAAATGGCCTTAAAAATGAGATTTTTCATATCTTGGCCAAATGAAGCAAAATTATAGGTCATTTTGAATGGAAAGGTCATTTTAAAGACATTGGCTAAAGTGGAATTTTGATCTTAGTTCATAATTTGTGAGTTATCCATGGTTTCTTGCAATAAAAGAAACATAAACCAAATTCAATGGAAAAAATGCAAGGGAAACTTCTCCAAGTTTCTAGGAGGTTCTAACCTCATGTATATATTGATAAGGGATAGTTCATGCCATGGTTGGTGATTCCATTTGTTCAAAAACCTCAAGTTTTCACACTTTCTCATTTTTGCATAAGCTTCACAAACTCTCCATAATCTCCATCAATTCTCACTATTCTTAATTGGATCATCATCTAGATCATTCATAGGTCAGAATTGTATCAAAGAAGTGGTTGAATTGGTCAAGGATTGTACCATTCATCTTCTTCATCCAACTTGCAAGAAGATTTCAAGTCCAAGATTCAGGAGGTTTACACACGGATTATTGCATACAGAACTCTTAATTCAAGACACTGAGCAAGTTTCAATCACTGCAATCACCTAATTCCAAGGGTTGCATACCTGTTTTCACCAATTGCACCAGGTTTGTATCCTCTTCGTATGGCATGATTTAGTTAGAATCTTAGGGTTTTGATAGGGTAGAATGGTTAAGATAGGATAGAGGATTGATTGGGATGATTTTGGAGAAGTTTCATGGAGTTTGAGCATGAGGTACCAATTCTGTTGAGGCTTATAACTCTGAGATTAAAGCATGATAATCATAGGGTAATAGCTTGGAATAATCAGTGTGAGATATAGAGCATGTTAGGATAGAATTGAGCAAGAATTGGAGCAATGAATATCAGGTGTTCATGGTGGACCATGACTGTCATCTTCATCGAATTGATTAATTGCTTGAGTTTTAGGAAGATTTATGGTTATGGCTGTGTAGAGGGATTGTTGTAGACCAATTTTGCTTTTTGTATCGTGTGAATCCATGGAGGTATGAGGGAGAACAGAGTGGTGCAAGATCGTGCATGATTAGGGTTTTCTGAAACCCTAGGGCTGCTCAAGGTTGAAGATGATGGCTGGACCACACGATCTCATTTTGACCTTTGACTTGAAGACTCATCCAACGGCCACGATTAAAGCTGAAAACGGAGGGAGATTTTAAATATTGAAACGCACCGTTTCATTTAATAGAGGGAAATGGGCTCAGATGCTATTGACACCCCCCACGCGTGTGAAGCCCAATCATTTGAACTGTCTGGCCCTGCTATTCTCACCCCTTATTTATTTCTTTTTTTAATTCTTTTTAATTTCTTTCATTTTTTCATGCATCTTATAAAAATCATATAAAATTGAAAAATCATTATTTTTTGATGGTTCTTTTTGCATATTTTTCTTTAAAGAGTTTAGAAAATTATAAAAAATAAAAATTGCATTTTATTTTTTATTTGATATTTTTCCCATATTTTCCAAATAAATAGCATTTTAATGAGTTTCATTTCATACATAAATTTGTTAATTTTTGTTCTATTAATTGCTTTAATATTTGTTGTCCATTCTTTTTAGGTTGTTTAGTTTAGATATTCAACTTGTAAATGCAATTTAATTCATATTTTTAGGAGTTAGTTTTAGTTGATTAGTTTAGGTGCAAACAACATGAACAAATTAGGGTTTTTAAGTGACAACTTAGGAGAAGTAGTTCATTTCCCTTAGGATTTAGGGATTAAATAGTTTAGCTATGGGACTATAGGGGCTATGGGTAGTTATCAGATCCCCTTAGAAAAGTCAGGATTCCCCTACTGCTATTAATATACTGTCTGTATTTGATTGACTGGTGTGGTGTGCCCTCTGGGGATTATTGCTTGCTTGTTTGGGTGTTGGGATTTGTCTGGGGATTGGAGAAGCTGAAGATTGAAGATGATGAAGCCATTGGAGATCCAGACTGAAGTCCAATTTCCAGAGTTGAAGAGGAGTTTCTTGCTAAGCAGCTGTTGTGGAGATTAGGGTTTAGGAGCTAGGCAAAGCTCTAGATTAGAAAGCTTGTTTCTCAAACATGGATTGCCTTGTCTGCATCCATTCTTCTCTGTGATACAGAGTCTCTCTAAGACACTCACCCCCTTCCTTTGGAAGGCTTGGTGCTAGTGTCTAAGAGATAGAACTCTTGAGAGAGAATATCATATGTGTTAGAAGCAGTCTGTTCACCACCCTTGGTAGTCGACTGATTGCTTAACACCTAATTCACTCTTGTGATTGATCCCTCCTCCTGGAGGTTTGAACTTGAAGAAAAGCCATTGTAGATAGAAGATTGATGGTCAAAGCCCTTGCTTGAAGGTCCTGAAGATGGAGATTAATGCTTGTTGAAGCCTGTAGCTGATTGGAGATTATTTGAAGCCAGATGTTGATTCAGAGCTGCTGAAGCTGTTTGTTTTATTGCTGTATTTCATTTCTGCTGTACTGTTTGGTTTTCCTGGTTGTATTGTTTGCTGTTTAACCTGTTGGGTTGAAAGTGAAGGCTGTTCACTTTCGCCTATTGTTTTCTAGGTTCGAGGTTGAGTGGGACTCCCTTGCCTCGCTTGTACTGTTGCATCCATGCATTTTACCGCTTTATTATATCTGTTATTGTTTCTGTTTCTGCCTATCCCGTAGGATCTCTGTTTCTCTCTGTGCAAGAGAGGAGCATGATAGACACTAGGTCTTAACCCATGCATGATAACATTAGGTTAGTTTGATTCCCTTCGCAACCGTAGGTTAGAGTTCTGTCTCTTCTTTCTCAAAACAAACAGAAAAACACATAAACATTTCAAACACAATAAAAGATACTTCTTCCGTAAAAGAAGGTGAACTCATCAAAACGTCATTTTTGTCCGCTTGGACCAGTAATTAGAAAAAACCTTTTTCAGAAGGAATAAAATCAACCAAGACAAGCCTGTGTCGTACGTGGCCCGAACTACGTTTGCTCTGATCTTTCATGCTGTATGAAAGTACGTAGGCATAGGATGCGATATCCTAGCGAGCAACCTTCCCCTCCTTTCCCGTAGGTAGGCGAACTACGTTGACTCTGATTTCTCGTTCCAGGCGGGAATACGTAGGCATAAAGTGCGATACTTTGCCGAGTCATTTTTATTTTTCATTTTCTTTTCTTTTTTTTTACCCCTGACCTATAGAGTAGATAGAATAACAATCCATACCCGAAAACAAGCGTGGATCCCGTCGAGTACGACGGACGTGAGGGGTGCTAATACCTTCCCCTTGCGTAACCGACTCCCGAATCCAGGTTTTGGTTGCGACGACCATACCTTTCCCGTGTTGTGCGAGGTTTACTCTGAGCGTTTCC
This sequence comes from Lathyrus sativus, assembly GCA_963859935.3. Taxonomy (NCBI): domain Eukaryota; kingdom Viridiplantae; phylum Streptophyta; class Magnoliopsida; order Fabales; family Fabaceae; genus Lathyrus; species Lathyrus sativus. The sequence continues at coordinate 64,131,912 of OZ012741.1, forward strand.
TTTCCCTCCCGTGGAGTGAGGAAGCTAGACCAGCCAGATCAGGTTCAGCATCCATGTGGACAAAAGGCATATGCCTTTTGATAGGCACACCCAGCATATCAGCATACTCTTCCAACGTCGGCGCGAGAACTAAATCACGAAAAGTGAAACACCTCAAAGGAGGGTCATAAAACTGCAGAAGAGCATGCAACCCATTCAACTCGGATGTAGACGGCTTGCAAACCAGGCTAAACAACCTGCCATAAGACTTCCTGAACCTATCCTTCACAGAATCCCCTGCCAGGGCTATCAAACCAGTCAGCTTCGACACATCGGGGGTCGGGAACTTGTATGCAACAGTCTTCCTGAGAGAGGCCATAATAACAGCAGAAGGCGGGAAATCCTGGATCGGGGAAACGGTACCTGCAACACAGACACACGTTAATGGAATGCAGATGAATGCGCAAACTAATGCAAAATGCAGGCATGCAATAATATATCCAGGTAGCTGCTATGGAGATTCGGTATCAACAGTCGCTGATGAGAAGGAAACCCCGGTGTAAAGCCACTAATCTGATCTGCTGAGCATAACCATCTGATAGGACCGAGATCAAAATTCTGCTCTGGCAAGAATAAGTGCCTGATAATGAGGACCCCGGATGCAAGATCAAGGAACATCTGCTGATGAAGTCTTCAGACCCCAAATCAAGATCTGCCCTATCAGGAACAAATACACAGCTGCTGATGAGATCCTCAGATCCCACTCAAAATATGCCCTATACAGAACAAACCACTGATGATAATACACTGATCAAAGCCTGCTCTATCAAGAACAGACAAACACCCGATGATAAGATCCTCCGACCAAACTCTTGCTCTATCAAGAACACATCTGTAACTGAGAACCCAACATAACTGATTCGCTGTCAAGAAAACCAGGTAGTCTGAAGGTCTAAGTTTCCTGTAATAAACCCAGTCCCGCTCACAGGCATGGACCTAGACTGACTCAAGGTACGGCATCCTATGCGTTCATCAGCGTCACAGACTTTCAAAACTGATGATACGATTCCCAGAAGGAGTGGCATCATCAAGTCCTGAAGAGGCCTCACTTAGCTGAATCACAAATGATCGGTCCCCAGAGTCGACAGTCCACCAAACCAGCAACCGTCTCAACCCAAAGGGTTGAAAGTGAAGCCAACCGGATGAACCTCGTCTGAGCGTGGATTTCATGAGACACTAGTGCCTGCAAAGCAAGCACGCGCCCACTAATTTCCACTCTAAGTCTATGGTGCACTCAAGCCTGGGTCTGGCTTCTCACTCAATCAGAACTCCCATCCCACAACAGCACAAATAATCATATTATACTGAAACATAAAAGGCGGGAAATAAAGTGCGAGAAATAAAAAAATGCGATAAATAAACGCAACCCAACAAGCAAACACACAAACGATAGGATTGACTCGCACAGGGAACCGTTGGATTCCCCAGCAGAGTCGCCAGCTGTCGCTTGCGCGAAAATAAGGTGTCGGCATGACAGAAGAGTCGCCACCTTTCGTTATTTATCCCTCAGAGCGGGAAAGGAAACGATCAGAAAAACCTGACGAATAAGGGTAAGACAAGGTCATCGCAACCATTGTCTGGGTTCGGGAGTCGGTTACGCAAGGGGAAGGTATTAGCACCCCTCACGTTCGTCGTACTCGACGGGATCCTCGCTTGTTTGTTTACTTGGACGGGTTGGTGATAATCTATCTACCTATCAAGGCTGGCTGAAAGAGAAAAGAAAAATGCCTCGGCAAAGCGTCGCACTTTATGCCTACGTATTCTCATCAGAGAATGAGAAATCAGAGTCAACGTAGTTCGGCTAACTACGGGTGAAGGTGGGGAAGGTTGCTCGCTAGGATATCGCATCCTATGCCTACGTACTTCCACACTGTATGGAAGATCAGAGCGAACGTAGTTCGGGAAACTACGGGTTATCTCCGAACAGAAGTGTTTTTTTATTGTGTTTGCGATCTCAATCGCACTAGAGACTATGACCTGAGAGTGAATGCGTCGCATGTCACCTAAAGGGTACCATACTAAACATCCAGATTGTGAGAAAAGAAACTCTCCCACAATCCTTTATCAGATAGCTTAAGGCTCGTAGCGTACGAAAGAAATCATTCATGATTACTGTATCTTAAACTGTTTCGAGATGAGAAGAGAACAGGCCCAACTAGGAGGGAGACTATCAAGTCCTACTGTTATCATGCCATGGATTCATCCTATGGTTGAGGTTTGAACAGGGAACTCCTAGATGTCGTCATGCATAGGTTTCAACCTAAAAGTCTATCATCAAATCCTTATCAAAGGAAATGAGAGTCCTAAGGGATCATGTCAATGATACACCAAGACAGACAAAAGCATCAGCTTTAACAGTAAAATGCATGCAATGCAAGTGAGGGAGGAAATGTGTGTGGGGCTTCAGCCTCCACAAGCTCGTCTCGACCTCAAGCCATTCATGAAATAACAGTAATCATACTGAAAATAAACAACCTGCTATCAAGCACTAAAAACAGTAAATTGCAGTCATACAGGTAAAAGAAGTGAAATCATGCTATCAAGCAATAATAAACACATGGGCAAGGGAGCTGGGCTCTACCGAATACCCGCAAGCAAAGCCAAGCAGTAACAATACAATCAAATGTACTCATGCTCTTAGACTGAACTTATTCTAGATGAATTTGGTCTAATGCAGCAGACAAATCAGACAAAACACACAATACATCAAAGAAAACAGAAGAAAGCCTCAGCTCCTCCAGCAGCAACCCAGTCTTCAGACTTCAGAGATCACTTGCTTCCCAGGTATCAACCCTACAACATGAGTATCAACTCATCTTCTCACCTGAGCTTCAGCTTCTTGATCAGCTCCACCTTCAGGCTTCACCATCTTCAGGGATCTTCAGGCATCAATTTGATCTTCACAAAGTCTTCAGACTTCAACAATCTTCAAGAAATCATCCTCTACAAAGCTTCAGCTGCTATCTTCAAGGGCTCAAATGCTCCAGCAAACAAGATTCAGTCAACAAGATGAGGTGAGGATGTTACAGTACTCACTGACTTCCAAAGGATGCCATTGAGGACTTAACATCAAAGGGAAAGGCTCTCTCAAAGTTCTACCTCAGAGGGTAAGGTCACTAATCCCTCCAAAGGAGAGAGGTGAATACCCTTAAGGGACTTTATGTCACAGAGAAGAGAGGAGGTGAACAAAACACTCCTTGTTTATTGAACAAAGTATCCTATCTAGGGCTCTGCCTATGCACCTATAAACCTATAAACAAAACAACAAAAGCTATCTAAACTCCTCTGCAAGGTCTTCAAAGCTTCCATGATGATCCATAAAGTCTTCAACTCAATCTTCAAAGCTCACACACTCAAAAGGGAAGAAAAGAAAACAATACAATACAAACTTATGCCTTCAAGCAACACACATACTATCCATACATTCAAAAATCAATGAAAAAATACTAAAACACCATACAATATTCTAGAAACATTCTAGGGGATTCTATACATACTTACCCTTAACCCATATATTCCCCATACCCTAATTTGGTCTATAAACCCCAAAACAAAATTATCCAAGTCTACCTATACAACCTAAAACCCTAATTAGAGCACCTAAATGTCTAACAATCAAACTACATCAAATTTTAATCTACAAATCAAGAGATAAATCCTACATGAAACTAGGGTTCAACATCTAACTATGCCAAAAAGAATGGCTCAAAAACCCTAAGGGAAAGTCCTAAAACAAATTGTACAAAATCAAGGGTTAACCAAAATCAATTAAATGTACTATTTACAAGAAAATATGCTAAAAAATATTAAACCAAAAATAAAATGGAATTTTATTTTTTATTAATTTTCTAGACCAAATCATGATTATGTGAAAAAAAGAAGAAATGAAAAATATTGATTTTTATATTTTTTATGAATTTTATAAAATGCAAAGAATTAAAAGAAATAAAAATAAAAGAATTTAAGAAATAAAGGGGAGGGGGTATCAAAAGTAACACGCCCCAGTTATTTCTGAACATTGGGCCAAGTCTGGGGGTGGGAATAGAAACAACTTGCTGAGCCCAGTTCCCTTATTCAATTAAAACGGTGCGTTTGGCTAAATGATACGCTGCGTTTTGTGTTTCAATCTTCCCTCCGTTTCTGAAATCAAATATGGATCGTGCGATGGATGGAATTGGTCAAGGATCTGAGGCGATCCAACGGTGGACCTTCATCGTCCCCAACTGAACCCTATGGTTTGCAGAAACCCTAACCCCATGCAAGGATCTTCAACCTGATCGTTCTCACTGATTTCTCCATGAATTCATGAGCTTCCAAAAGCAAAGTTGCACTATCAATCACCCTGAACACGATACTATCCATAGTTTTCCCTGAAACCTCTTGAATCATCCTAATAGAAAGCTTCATCATCAAGGTTCCATTTCTTTCCTCTGCTATCAAACTTGATGGAACTTCAAACTAATGATCCAGAATTACTCTACACGTTTCCCTAACCATTCTACACCATCTCATATCCATTGATGCACACAAAATTGCTTGTTATTCATTCTGCAAAAAATTGTACCCTGCCTCGAAACCTCATGATCCTTCCCCTAATTCTCAGAATAAAGTCCTCTATCCTAGCTTAACCAGTCTAAACCTATAACTATGGTAGAATGCACATAAATTAGGTGATTCGAGCAAGATTACCAACCTGTCAAACTTTAATGGTGGCTATGGTTTCCCTACAATTCAAGGTCTGCAAGCTTCCTTGATTACCCTCCAATGGCAGATATGGATTCTGTATGCAACAAGATGGCTGAACAAGGCTTGAATCTTGTGTTTGATATCAAAATGCACTTCTTGCAATTTCCTCAAAACAGCTTCAAGCTTCCATGGATCTTCTTCTACCTCAGCATGCAATCAATCACAATGATCAGAAGACTATGTTTGTGGAGGAGAAATGAATGGAGATTGAAGAGAATGAAGGTTTGATGTGAATTTGCAAATGGAAGAATCTTGCTTTTTCACACTCTAATCTCACTACTCACCAATAATGATCACCAACCCTGGCCATATGGGGATTCACCCTTCTTATAACAATCAAGAGAATGATCTAGATCCCTCTAGAAACTTGTGGAAAATGCTAGAAAGTTTGAGAACTTCTCATGGAATGATACATTGGAGATCCATTATCTCATGCCTTAGCCTTGCCAAATGGACTTTAAAATCTCATTACAAGAGAAATTGAGAAAGAATGAGTGAAAAACAAGCTAAACTTTGCTCTTTGTGAGGTTTTGTTTAGGTGCCTTATTATGCAAGAATGAGAATTACAAAGTAACCCCCATTTCTAAGCTTCAAATCAAAATTATACTTGAACCATTGTTTTTAAAATATTGTTTGGAGTCAAAATGACATATTGGATGACCTATTTTGGATTTGTGGATCTCCCAAACCAAATTTAAATTTCAACTTTTTCAACTTATAAGCCATTTTTAGGTCATTTTCACCCAATCTTGTAAATCCTTGCTACAAGCTCTTTCAATAACTCATGACCACTTTTCTAGACTTAAAATCCCATTTTGAACAACGTTCATGTTTTGAGTTTTTCCATTTGAGGCTTGGAAATAGGAGATATGGCCTTTGCTTAAAATGACCTATAATTGACAAATGACCAAAATACCCCTGTCTTGTTCGAACCATAAGTTGAGTTCTACAAATCCTATCAAGTACTTATACCACTAAAATTAAAGCTAAGAAGATTCCCTTAAACATTCATGTTGACCAAGAAATCATAGGAATCATCCTACTAGGGCAAACGTTGTCTGCAAGTTGGGTGACTTTCAAGGACCCAGATTCACACACCTCTGCTGACCTGTAATTTGTCAAAACCATAACTTGAGCTCTGCAACTCCTATCAAGGACTTCCACCACTCAAATTAAAGCTAAGAACAAGCTCTACAACATTCATGTTGTGGGGAAGATGAGATATCCATCACATATTGAGCTAAAACTGCCTGGAAGATAGGGATCAAATTAGGGTTTTTTCACTGACAATCCTTGGAAACCCTAACTCAAAACTCCTCAAACTCCTCATTCATGATGAGTTGGTCTAGGAATCATCTTTATAACATCTCCATACATCATTCCATGATCTCATGGTCCTTGGATTAGGTCTCAACCTTCTCCAAATCTTCAGTTGACTTAGGGTTGACCCAGTCAAAACCCTAATTTCACCACTCATGGCTGAATCTTCTGAATTCTTGCACAATGACCTCTCTGGGCTTAATGATGGCTTTCAAGACCTCTCATAGGCTTTCTCAAAACATCAAGCTCATTCTCAAAGTCTCAGAATCATCTGAGAAGCACCCACAACTCCCAAGCTATGAGGCACACTACCTTGGTTTCAACCAATTCCTCTGAGGATCTCCTGAACTTTCTGATGAAGATATCAACTTTCAAACACTCGATGAATAAATAATTGTTGGTCAAATTTTGGGGTGCAACACCACTTAACAGTGTCAGTAAAGATCCAGAGAGAAATACTTTGATATATATTTATTTGTTACAATGGCTGATAATTCAATGTCCAATATTAACAATAAATATGAAGAAAGGGATAGGATCAGCACCAAACCCCCTATGTTTGATGGGGAGAAATTTGACTACTGGAAAGACAGAATTGAGAGTTTTTTCCTAGGATATGATGCTGATCTATGGGATCTAGTCATAGATGGATATGTCCACCCCACAGATGGGAATGGCAAGAAGATTGACAGAAAATCTATGACAGATGCTCAGAAGAAAGATTTTAGAAATCATCACAAAGCCAGGACTATATTATTGAATGCAATTTCACATACTGAGTATGAAAAAATTACAAACAGGGAAACTGCTTTTGATATGTTTGAATCCCTAAAAATGACTCATGAGGGAAATTCTCAAGTTAAGGAGACAAAAGCTCTGGCTCTGATCCAGAAGTATGAGGCCTTCAAAATGGAAGACTCTGAATTTGTTGAAGCCATGTTCTCCAGATTTCAGATACTCACAGTTGGGCTGAAAGTTCTGGACAAGGGATACTCTACATCAGATCATGTAAAGAAAATCATCAAAAGTCTACCTACCAGATGGAGACCAATGGTGACTGCCTTGAAGATGGCTAAAGATCTGAACAAGATCTCTCTAGAAGAACTCATCAGCTCACTGAGGAGCCATGAGATTGAGATTGAGGAAGATGAACCTCAGAAGAAAGAAAAAGGTAAATCTGTTGCATTAAAATCTAACAAAACTGCTAAAGCTTTGCAGGTCATTCAAGAAAGCTCTGAAGAATCTTCTTCTGAAGAAGAAGATGAGTTATCCATGCTGTCCAGAAGGATTAACAGACTCTGGAAGCACAAGGGAAAGAAGTTCAACAACTTCAGAAGATCTGATAATAGAAAGGAATCTTCTGGGCACAGAAGATCTGGAAAGAAAGAAGTTGTATGCTATGAGTGCAAAGAACCCGGGCACTACAAGAATGATTGCCCCAAACTTCAGAAAGAAAAACCCAAGAAGAAGTTTAACAAAAAGAAGAAGGTTCTGATGGCAACATGGGATGACTCAGATGAATCTGAATCATCTTCTGAATCAGAAGAAGAATGTGCCAATGTTGCACTGATGGCCAGCATAGAGGATCAAGAGGAAGGTACCTCAGGATATAAATCAGATTCTGAATCTGATGATGACGCAGAAGAGGTAATGGCTAAACTTACCAAAGAAGAACTTATAAAAGTTTTAACAGAAGTTCTTAAAAGTTATAACAATATCAAACTCAAATACAAGAAGCTGAAAAGCAATCTTGAATCTGAGATTGATCTTCTGAAGACAGAACTTGTTGAGCAAAAAGAAATTAATCTGAAAATCAAAAATGACTTTGAAATAACTCAACAAGAATCTGAATCTGAGACTAAGTCATGTGAAAACATTTTAGAAAAATATGACTCTAGCTTTCAGAGATTTCTTACCAAGAGCATAGACAGAAGCAAGATGGCTTCCATGATCTATGGTGTTAGTGGAAACAACATAAGAGGTATTGGATATGAATCTTCATCTAGAAGCAATCTAAAACCTGTTGACAAACTTTTCATCAAGAAGACACCTCTGTATTCTCAATTTAAATTTGGTCACTTAAATGACATTAAACACACAAGCTCTGAGAAGAATACTTATGTGTTTAAACCCAAGGCAAGTCAGAATAAACATTATGTTGAAAAACAGAAGTTTAGACAAACCTACAAACCAACAAACCCCAAAGGACCCAAGAAGATCTGGGTACCTAAAAACAAAATAATTCCTGTTGCAGATGTTCTTAGCAGCAAGGTCAGGACACCAATCATGGTACCTGGACTCTGGATGCTCACGACACATGACAGGAGAAAAGTCTATGTTCCAAAGCCTGGAACTTAGATCTGGAGGTGACGTGAAGTTTGGAGGGAACCAGAAGGGCAAGATCATTGGATCTGGCACTATTGGAAATGGTAAACTTCCCTCTATTACTAATGTTTTACTTGTTGAAGGGTTAAAGCATAACTTATTGTCCATAAGTCAATTAAGTGACAATGGTTATGATATTACCTTTAATCAAAAATGTTGTAAAGCTATTAGTCAAAAGGATGGCTCTATCCTATTTAGTGGTAAGAGGAAAAACAACATTTATAAAATAAATCTTTCAAAACTTAAAGTTCAAAATGTTAAATGCCTCTTGTCTGTTAATGAAGAGCAATGGGTTTGGCACAGAAGATTGGGCCATATTAATATGAGACGTATATCTCAGATTAATAAACTTAATCTTGTCAGAGGACTCCCTAATCTAAAGTTCACTTCAGATGCTCTTTGTGAAGCATGCCAGAAAGGGAAGTTTTCAAAAACATCTTTCAAATCAAAAAATGTTGTTTCTACTTCTAAACCACTAGAATTACTTCATATTGATCTGTTTGGACCAGTGAAAACTGCATCCATCAGAGGCAAGAAGTATGGATTAGTCATTGTTGATGACTTTAGTAGATGGACATGGGTAAAGTTCTTAAAACACAAGGATGAGTCACATTCTGTGTTCTTTGAATTCTGCAAGCAAGTCCAGAATGAAAAGAATTTCAAAATTATAAAAGTCAGAAGTGATCATGGTGGTGAATTTGAAAATAAATATTTTGAAAAATATTTTTCTGAAAATGGCATTGCTCATGATTTTTCCTGTCCTAGAACTCCACAACAGAATGGGGTTGTAGAGAGGAAAAACAGGACTTTGCAAGAAATGGCAAGAACCATGATCAATAAGACAAATCTGGCAAAACATTTTTGGGCAGAAGCAATCAATACAGCCTATTACATTCAGAACAGAGTGTCTGTTAGACCTCTTCTGAAGAAGACTCCTTATGAACTGTGGAAGAACAAAAAAGCCCAACATTTCATATTTTCATCCCTTTGGATGTATTTGCTATATGTTAAACACTAAGGAAAATCTGAGCAAGTTTGATTCCAAAGCACAGAAGTGTTTCATGCTTGGATATTCTGAACGCTCTAAAGGCTACAGAGTATACAACACTGAGACACAGATTGTGGAAGAATCCATTTATGTCAGATTTGATGATAAGCTTGGCTCTGAAAAGTCAAAGCAGGTTGATAACTCTGCAGATAGGGAAGTAGTCTTTATTGACTCTGAAGTTCCTGAAGCAGACAAAATTCAAGTGAAGGAACCAGAAGCAACTCCAGATGCTACTCCTTTAACTTCTCAGATGAATAATCTAAACATTTCTGAAGAGTCAACTATTAGAGGATCATCATCCAGAATTAAAGCTTCTCATCCAGAGGATGTCATTATTGGAAAGAAGGATGATCCCATCAGAACAAGATCCTTTCTAAGATCATCTGAAGCATCACTATTTGGACTAGTGTCAGAAATTGAACCATCTTCTGTAGAAGAAGCTCTGCAAGATAATGATTGGATTATTGCCATGCAAGAAGAGCTAAATCAATTCAGCAGAAATGATGTATGGGATCTAGTTCAAAGACCTCAAGGATTCAATATAATTGGTACAAAATGGGTCTTCAGAAATAAGCTAAATGAGAAAGGAGAAGTTGAGAGGAATAAGGCAAGGCTGGTTGCTCAAGGGTACAGTCAGCAAGAAGGTATTGATTACACTGAGACATATGCTCCAGTGGCAAGGTTAGAATCTATACGCCTTCTTATTTCCTTTGCTGCACAAAATAACATCACTCTGTATCAGATGGATGTTAAAAGTGCCTTTCTTAATGGTATTATAGAAGAAGAAGTTTATGTCCACCAACCTCCTGGTTTTGAAAATGAAAAATTTCCAGATCATGTTTTCAAATTAAATAAATCTCTATATGGTTTAAAACAAGCTCCCAGAGCTTGGTATGAGAGATTGAGCAATTTTCTTCTGGAGAAGAACTTCATCAGAGGCAAAGTGGATACAACACTCTTTTGTAAAACAATTAAGAAAGATCTTCTAATTTGCCAAATTTATGTAGATGATATTATTTTTGGATCAACAAATATTATGCTTGGAAAGGAGTTTGCTACATGTATGCAGGAAGAATTTGAAATGAGCATGATGGGAGAACTCAGATTCTTTCTAGGAATCCAAGTTAATCAAACTCCAGAGTGCACCTACATACATCAGACAAAGTATGTTAAAGAACTTCTGAAGAAATTCAACATGTCTGACAGGAAGCTGGCAAAGACTCCAATGCATCCTACTAGCTCACTTGGCAAGGAAGAGGTAAGTAAGAAAGTAGACCAGAAGCTCTACAGAGGTATGATTGGCTCTCTTCTTTATCTTACTGCTTCTAGACCTGACATATTGTTCAGTGTTTGCCTGTGTGCTAGATTCCAATCAGATTCTAGAGAATCACACTTGACAGCTGTCAAGAGGATTCTAAGGTATCTGAAAGGTACTTCTAATGTGGGTTTGTGTTACAGAAAATCTGATGATTTCAAATTAGTTGGATTCTGTGATGCTGACTACGCTGGAGACAGAGTGAAAAGAAAAAGTACTTCTGGAAGTTGTCAATTTCTAGGAAGAAATCTAATCTCCTGGTACAGCAAGAAGCAACCCACAATTGCACTTTCAACCACAGAGGCTGAATACATTGCTGCTGCTGGATGTAGCACGTAGATGCTCTGGATGAAGAGTCAACTAGAAGATTATCAAATTTTTGAAAGTAACATTTCTATCTTTTGTGATAATACTTCTGCTATATGTTTGTCCAAGAATCCCATTTTACATTCTAAGGCAAAACATATAGAAATTAAGCATCATTTCATCAGAGACTATGTTCAGAAGGGAATCATAAATTTAGCCTTTGTTGATACAGATCATCAATGGGCAGATATTTTTACAAAACCCCTTGTTGAAGATAGATTCAATTTTATTCTGAAAAATATTGGTATGGATTTTTGTCCAGAATGATATTTACCAGAAGCAAATTTTTACAGATGCAAAAATGCTTAATGCTCTGAAGTATTTCTTTTGATTACTTATTTTATTCTGATCAATATTTCTTTTGTGAAACTCTGAACTAACAATCTTTAGAAGATCTGAACGTTGGCTAATGTTTCATTTCTTAAGAGAATTCAGAACAGCATGCAAGTAAACACGTGTCACACCAACTCTGAAGAGGTGGCGTGTACATAACTGAAGAGACGTTTGAGGTGAAGTTTGAATAGTGAGAATCTTGGTTTTCCCCCCAAATTGTCAGAAGCAATTAATGTTTTGAAATGATTTTTATTCTCTTCATTTAATGCTTGTTCAAACGTGCATATTTCTGACTGTTGATGTGCCTAAGTATCTTAGTATATATACTTGTCTTGTATTCACTTTCACACTTTTCACATTCTCAGAAATTACATGCGTTTTCATCTCCTCTTTTCTCTGCATAAAAACCCTATACCTAAGCGTTTGAAAAAGCATTCTTCAATGGCAACTTCATCATCAACAACTGCTCAATTCCAATCTACTATGGCTGCTGTAACTTCAGAAAACTTGGGTGTTGCTCCATATTCTCCTCCCAAAAGAACACTTCTAACGCCAGTTGATAAGTTGGAAGTTCTATGTGAATCTATGGTAGAGTTTGATTCTCTGGCAGAAAATGGGTTTGAGTTTCGTTCCATCATTGGAGCTCAAGGATGGGTTAAGTACTTTGATAGGCTCTTTGGACCAGTTTACCCTCTCCTTGTGAAAGAATTCTGGATCCATGCATCAGTTTATCCCAAGTTCATCTTATCTTCTGTGCTGGGAAAAGAAATTATTATCACAGAAGATCTGATAAGAAAATTGATAGGATATGAAGAAACAGATGGTGTTTCCCACTTGCCAGTTGGGCGTGTGGACATGGATGAGGTTTATGAAGAAGTAATGACTGTTGGTCAAGCTTCTAACAAATTCAAAGATCTGAAGCCTGATTACAAGATCTGGGCCAAGATCTTCATGGGATGCATCCACCACAGGAAGTCAACCAATTCTCCAGACTATGTCAATAATGAACAGCTCTTTTTCATGTATTGCCTTAGTCAGAGCACCAAGGTAGATCTTCCATACATTTTGTTTATGCATCTGTGGAACCATATCAATGCATCTAGAGAATATGTGAAAGAGAAAGGACAGAAGATCAGAACTTGGATCCCCTTTGGAAGATTGATCTCAGATCTTCTTACTGAGAATGGTTTGGTAACTGCTTTGTACGCTGCTGGAGTTACAGAGGAATTAGAATTTATAATGGGAAAGCCTCTGAATGCTAAAAGTCTTCTGAGACTCAAAATTGTTGATGAACTCACAACAGTTCCCAAGAAGCTGAATATGTCAGAATTGAATAAGAGGGTTCCAGTAGATGACTTTCCTTTATTCTTTGCTGAAGAGCCCAGACATATAGTGGCTATGTATATTGATGAATGCAAGAAGGAAGGAAAACCTGTTCCTGCTAATGTGATTCAGCTAGCTAGACAACCACTACCAGATGTAGGAGAAGAAGAAGCACAACTCCAGAGGAAAAGGACTCAGCCTGTAGATGAATCTACACCTGTTCAGAAGAAGGTCAAGATTGCTGAGAAGCCCAAGAAGCTCTTGAAGAGAAAAGATTCTGAAGAAGCTGCTTCTGTACCTGCCAAGAGGATCAAAGTAAAAGGTATTAAATCTTCTGTATCTTCTGCAAAACTTGTTATTAATGATTCTAATGTTAAGTCTGTTCCAAAACCACCTTCTACACAAACCACTTCTGTTACTGCTCCCAGTTCTGTTTCTCCACAAAAACAAACACCTGTTCCAACTCAAACAACAACACAAACACCAACACCAACAGTTTCTGTACCAAAACCATCTCAACCCTAAATTTATATCAAACACTTTGTTCCACGACCTCAACCATCAGAACATCAACCATCAGAACAACAACCATCAGAACAACAAACATCCGTTCAACAACAAACCTCTGAACATCCAGAGAACCAACCAAAAGAAATTCAACCAAAAAAAGCCTCTGACAATCCACCATCAAATAATCCACCTTCTGAACCCATTGCACCTGTTACTTCTAAACCTACAAAAGTAACTTCTGCTCCTGTTTCATCAGAACCACCATCCAAACAATCTCAAATTCCTTCAGAACCTACCAATACTTCTGAACCTCACATCCCTGAGACAGAAGTTCTTGATGTCACACCTTTAAAAACAGTGTTTCAAGTATCTTCTACATCTTGTACACCAACAACATCCTCTAACTCCTCAGAATCAGAAATCCACCCAGATTTTCTAATCTCTCCATCTGACAAATACTCTGAGATAAACCAACCTGAACCTACCATATCTTCTAAAACTCCCGTTCCAGATCCTATTCCTCCACCTGCACCATCATCTGAGATATTAATCCCCAATTCCAATCCAACATCTTCTATATCTTGTGCCCAAGTTTCTTCTCTTTTTCATAATATATCTTATGGCTTCAAACTGAAAGATTTTTATGACAGAGTTGAACCTTCTGAACCCCTTAACCCTCTGAAACCAAAATCCACAATGACCCTTCCATCTGTGATTCTTGATTACTTAAAATCTATGACAGATGTAGAACCTTTAGCAACCATATCACACTCTGCAAAATCTGATAAAGCTGTTGTTTCAGCTCTGCAAATTGCATCTGATAACACTGTTGCATCTGTTGAACCACCAAAATCTGCTTTCAAACCCTACTCAAATGCACCTTTTGATGTAGTTACCCCTCACAGAAGACCAAAACCTCATTTGCTTAATGCTTTAGTAAGATCTAAAGAAAAAGCTCCTGAGATACCCTTCATTCCATATTATCCTCCTCCTCTGATTTCCATCCAAAAATCACTTTTTCCACCAACTCCCCAACCTAAACCTATAACTCTGGAAACCTTGCTACGACCACAGCCCAGACTTAATATTGATCATTTATTTCAAACTTTTTTGCAAAAAATACAGATGTATTTAGGTATTGTTCAGAAGAAATGCTCAGAAACAATGGATGCCAAAGAATCTGATATCATCTGGAACGGATTCATAAACAGATTCAACACTATAGCTTCAAATCTGAAGAACGTCTGTTCTGATGATGCAAAGCTCAGAGCTGAAAGGACTCTATTCTGGACTGTCAACAAAACTGAACCTCTGCTTCGTTTAGTTGCTTCTCCACCATCAACAGAATCTACTGATAATGCATTGGCTATGACTCTGGTAGACCCCTCTTCAGGATCTACAGAACCCATGGAAATTGACTCTGTTCAGGCTACAGAACCTCCTCATAATTCTTCATCTGAGATAAAGAAAGAACATCCAGATTTTGAAGATAAGATTGCTGCTCTGGAAGCTGGACAGTCAGAGATAAAATCCTGGATGGCTAAGCAGGATAAGAAGTCTGAGGATATGACAGAATGGATGTCAAAGCAAGATGAAAAGAATGAAACTATGACTAAGTGGATGTCCAAGCAAGAGCAATCCTCCTCTGAGATTACAGATCTATTGAAGATGCTTTTGTCCAAACACTCTTAGATTTTTTTATTCTAATGTTTTTGCATCTGTTGTTTGCATATGTACTTTATTGCTATATCTTCTGATATTTGCCTATGTACTCTTGATCTGATCTTTTGAATGAATCAAAGTTTTCTCCATTGAATTATCCTATTTTCTGTTTCCTTTTATATGTCTCTTTAAAAGTTTTTACTTTTTGCTTATGACAAAAAAGGGGGAGAAAATATAGATCTGAACTGTTTAATATAACTTCACCAGAATGAATCTTCAGACATATCTATTCTATCTAACATTTAATTTGACTATTTCAGAACATTTGATAAGTACACTATATAAAAGAAACTCTGAGTCTCTCAGATCATTTGTCTATTATCAAACTCTGAATCTTATATCTGCAAGACATTCTGACCTTCAAAATGTTATAAGAACAAACAAGATCTAACTCTGAAGATTACTCAAGAAAAAAAAGGGAAGTTCCTATTCCTTTTTATATTTAACTCAGGGAGAGATTCATCATCTCAGGGGGAGTTATAATTCTTTATGTTCAATTAAATAAAATTTCTGATACTTTTTGTCATCATCAAAAAGGGGGAGATTGTTAGAACACAGATTGGTTCTTAATAATAACTCTTTGTTTTGATGATAACTGTTAGGAAATTTTATATTTAAGAATTATATACTCTAAAATTTGCTTGTAAGTTTTACTGCAGATTGAAATGAAATTAACTCTCTAGAAGAAAATCTGAATTGTATACAAGAAGTTATCCTGACTCTGAAGCGCCAGATGCACTCATTAGAAGATTCTGATTGCTGTTTACAGAAGATCCTGAGCGTAGTCTCCAGAAGGATCTGAAGCAAGTAGTTCCAGAAGATTCTGAAGCTAGTCAGAAGCATCTGAAGCAAAGAAGAATATTGTTTGAAGAGTTTCTCAAAGCATAGTTTCTACAGAAGTTTCTGAAAGTACTAACGCTGCCAAGTATTGAAGTTCTGTGTCAAATATGCTCTGATGATCAACACGCTGAAAGCACACATGCTGCAGAAGACTCTGATACAGCAAAGTTCTGAACATCATTAGAAGACTCTGACTCATTCAGATTCTGAAGAACTTGCTGAAAACTGAAGAAGAAATATTCAAAGATTATATCCGTTGGAGTAAATCAAACGTCTCTTTCCTCATTTGTGCTAGACACAATAACACAGACAAAAAGGATTTTTCTGTGCTATCTACTTCTAGGAAAGGTTACTTGATGTGAAGACAAAAAGGCTCAGACCTTTTTAGGACTCTCTTTTCAATGCTCAGCTTCCTTGGATCAGCTGCCTATAAAAGGAAGACTCCACCAAATTCTTCAGAAACACAATTTGCTGAAAAGAAATCATATTATTCAAAGCTCTCATTCTTTCATATTCTTCTTAGAATTTCTTGTACTTAAACTTAAGAGAAAAATCACTGTTGTGATAAAAGCTTTATAGAAGCATTAATACTCTTGTATTTGATTTACATTGATTGTAAAGGTTTTCCTTAAGAGGATTCAGTTGGAATCAGTAGCTCTTGAGAAGACTAAGAACAGTTGTTCTTAGGTGTTACTATTGTAATCTGTTTGATTAAATAGTGGATTAAGTCCTTGTTGAGAAAGGCAAATCACTCTAGGAAGGGTGGACTGGAGTAGTTGTTTTAAACGAACCAGGATAAAAATAATTGTGTGATTATTTTTTTTTTAAGTCTTAATCTTTCATACTTATTCAACTCCCCTTCTAAGTATTATCTCACCTTCATATGGTTTCCAAATCACTTACCGATGCAAGCTTGACTTTCTCCGTCATAACATTGTCGATCTGGGCCAGTTACGTCGAGACTCGGCAAACCTCTCAAAGAGTTTGAAAACAGTGGGGCAATTGGACTCCATGTTCTCTGTAAAATCCTCTTGAAAGGACCCTTTCTTATCAAGCATGTACTCTGGGCATTATGTTTTTCAAAACGGAGACTGTTACGCTCTTCATACCCTGATGAATTTTACCTCAGGCGGTCATCATTCCCCAGTAAGCCTCACGTTGCAGAAGCACTTTTAAACCATTGCCTCAGCATAAGCCCCCGACGAGACTATAAGCTGACAACACTTTGGATCAAGCCGGTAATCTCCAGTGACATTCAAGACTGCAGAGATCTCCCCATTATCTTCCAAGTGATACACTTATTATGTGAGGACCCACTCCCCGTGGAATCATCTTTTCCTCACCGAGATCGCCATACTTTCCTCAGGAAATTTTCCCCAGGAGATTGCCACATTCTCCCCAAGAAGTCAAGATACTCTCCCCAGGAAGTTGATGTACCTTTTCCTAGGAAGTTGCTACACTTTTCTCCATGAAGGTGCCTAGCTCCACTCTTTCCCAATGCAGCGGATATTTATTTTATCCCCGAAAGTCTCTAATTCTAAGACGACTTTCCCAGTGAGCATGTCTTCTTTGATCAGAACTCAGATTCATGATGGCAATCCCTCCAGTAAAGTCATGATACCTTATCTCCGAGTGGAATTTTTTTCCCCGGAGAATTTGGAAATTTGAAGCAAGATTTAGTTCCGCCATTAACTTTTCATATCCCTTGATAGATGTACTGTTGCAGAGGTCGCTGGGTATCCCCGTCGAGATGTTTATTTCATCTCTTGTCTCCTCCTCTCGTCTGTTTTTTCAGCATGCGCATCAACATAGGCATAAGCATACTCATTACATTTTCATACGCATTTGACATATGCATTAGCATCCGCATGTCGCTATCTTTGTGGTCTTTTGTCGTTACTTTGGTTGTGGTTACCACCAAGTAACTGGGTTTGCCCGTTCTCTCCCAGTAGATCGTCAACCTTAGGCATAAAATATCTACTATTTTTAGTCACCCCACAGAGTTCAACCCTTGTGGACGATGGTTATTTAAGTTATCTTTCCGCTTTAGGATAAGATAATTGTCGCATCGCTGCGAAGAGGGGCCGGCAAGGACAGAAGAGTCACCACCATTCGTTATTTATCCCAAAGAGAGGGAAAGGAAACGATCAGAAAAAACCTACAAAAAGGGAAAAGACAGGTCATCGCAACCAAATCTTGGGTTCGAGAGTCGGTTACGCAAGGGGAAGGTATGAACACCCCTCACGTCCGTCGTACCCGACGGGATCCATGCTTGTTATCTATCTAAAGGGTGTTAATCTATCTAAGCTACAGGCCAAAGGGACAAAAGAAAAGAAAAGAGACTCGATAGAGCATCGCCGCTCTATGCCTACGTACTCCCTCGTGTAATGGGAAAGTCAGAGTCAACGTAGTTCAGAAAACTACGAGTGAAGGTGGGGAAAGGTTGCTCACCAAGACAATCGCTGTCTTGTGCCTACGTATCCTCGTCTGGTACGAGAAATCAAAGCAAACATAGTTCGGGCTGACACGACCACAGGTTGGTTCAAGTGTTTTACCCGAGTAGGGTTAAACCTTAGTTCAAGCAGTTAGGTGTATTGTTGCTCGACCATTGGAGACTTAGGCGTTACCTGTTTGCGGTAGAACCAAGAGTTAACAACACTCTCTTTGAAAATGGTTTTCAATTAATCCCGAAGGATAAAAATGTTTGATGTTTGTTTTTAAGTCTTTTATGAAGAAGTGAATTGAATTGTGTTTGTAATTCATGTTGCACTAAAGACTATGACTTAGGAGCGAATGCGTCGCATATCGTCCAAAGGACATACGTTAAACACTCTAGACATTTGAGAGGAGGCCCCCCAAACATCATTTCCCAAGTACTTAAGGCTCGTAGCCTACAACACTTATTATCCTTTATTAGATGTTTTGAAGGAGTTTTGAGATGAGAAGAGAGGACACAAGACTAAGGGGAAACTAACTCAACCCTAATGTTATCATGCAATGTACTCCTATGATTGAGATTAAAAAGGGAAATTCTACCCTAATGTTATCATGCTTGGATTGAACACTTAATGTCTCTCCTACTCCCAAAGGGGCTAGGAATCCTAAGGGATCATGGCAAAGAAAACCAAGTAAACATAAGATAAATCAATCACAAGTGAAAAGGAAGAAAGGGATGCAAACATGAAATACAACACAAAGAAAAGAGGGAGGAAAAAAAGTGTGGGGCAACAACCACCACAAGCACATCTCAACCTCTTAAATGCAAGCAAAGAGATACAAAACCAAAAGGAAATGCAAGCAAAAAGATGAACACTCATCACTTTGAACAACAACTACAAAAGTATGCATTCAAGTGGAAATCGAACACGCGTGTCGATGAAATCATGATTAAACAATCAAGAACAGCAACACAATATCCAAAACATATCACTCAAATGCATCATACTGATCCATGAAATGATACCCAAAACAAGCTCAAAAACAACAAACGTGACATTCTGGTTCAGTGTTAATCGGTTAACACGTATATGGTTAACCGATTAACCAGTTAAAAATGTTTGAAAATTTGAAAATTCGCACTGGTTAATCAATTAACCAGTTTGCACTGCAACTGGTTAACCGATTAACACTGTACCAGAGGCAGAAAACAGCAGCTCAAAAGCACTTTTCAGCAATTAATCACTTCTCCAATAATCCAGATGATTATATAATCAATTATGCATGAATTTAAACCAGAAAACAGTGGTCCAATCAACATGTAAACACATTAAAACAATAAGATCTCATATCACATGGATTAAAAATAAACAAAATCAATCAAAAATGAAGATCAACATGATGATTATGCAAATAAGCTCAAAGACAGAATCAGATCTAGAATTCCAACCTACAAAGCGGAGATTTGCTTTGGTAAATGTTGATTCAACTTCAATTGAGCATATCCGAGCTAGAAATCTGGAATTCCTTCAAGATCCAAGTGAGTTCGTGTAGTAGAAATGAAGATCCACCAAAATTAGGCAAGAATTATCCAAATAAGCTCCTCTAGATCGACTTTAAAATTCAGATCCAAATTCACACGAAAATTAAATGGAGAAATGGAGACGATATGGATGAAGGATGAAGGTTTTAGCTCTAGAATTCAATGATTCCAATGGAGAATCAAAGAGTTCAAGGTGAGAAGAGCTTTAATGGAGGTTTTGGAGATGGAGAAGTTCCAATCAAAGAATTCCATTTGGTTAATCGGTTAACACCTTAAAAATTTGAATTTTGGCGCCTTCTGGAGAAAAATATGCACATTTGCCCGTTTTCATCCGTTCTAAGCCCTGTTCAGCCTCTGAAACTTGCTCTTGAATACTACAACCATGAGAATGCTTGAGATAGCCTGAATGCTGCCTCTTGATCTGAAAATATTCTGCAAAATAAAATAAAATCGACCGCTTGATCGCCAGACAAAATAAATGTTAGAGCTTCTGATGCTCGCTGTTTGGTCTCTCGCACCAAAGAAAACCCTGAGCCACACGAAAAACTTGATCCCCCGGCTCAAGAACAAATGCTATGACATGCAAAAATGAAAAAATGCAAAGAAACATAAGCCAAGTACAAGAAATGGTTGGTCAAAGTTTGGGGTACAACAATAATCCCCATTTGATTTCATTTCCTCAATGGGGTCTTGCTTGACAGTTTCTTTCTATCTCGATTCTAGATTGAACCTCGACCCTGTTGTTGCACCCCTAAATTTGCCCAACCTTTTTCTTGGCTTGGCTTTTGTTTCATTACATTATGTTGCATTTCTACATTGCATAGCATTCGTCCTTGAGACAGGGGATCGAGGTTTTCCTATGGCTCAGAATTCACTCGCATTGCAAGCAATCAAAGTAGTGAGTATCAGGCGACATTTGTTTTGCCCAGCGATCGAGCGACCGATTTTATTTTGTTTTGCAGGTTATTTTCAGCCAAGAAAGTGGCGTTTAGGCTATCGTGAGTGTAATACCCCAAATTTTACCCTTATATTTAGTCAGTCATTTCGCATAGCATCTCATATGTACATTTGCTAACCACTAACAAGTTATGAAGGGGTTTTGTTTTGCAGATTTGGTTCCAGGGGTATTTTGGTCATTTTACGCAAATTATACCAATTCCTTGAAGACGGGCTGTTATTAAAATTGTAAGGCATTTATCTATCACCAGTTCTGATAATATTGAGATTTTGGTATTTGGTCAGTGGAGTAGTGTTACGGTTGATGTTGAAAATGTTGTGATTACGGTGCCCATAAGTGTTTGGTTATGAAATGGTCGGTTAACATTTTAATCAGATGATGAGATCAGGATTACAATTGAGATGAGTGCACCAATAAGAACACCACTTGGGAATATTTATGTTTTAGGCCTGTGTTAATGAATTAAATACTTGTGGATTTATTCACATGTGTTTATGTTTTTTTAACTAAGAATAAAATATAAATAAATTCAAACTTTGAGGATTTCATTTCATAAATAATGTCATCATACAAGAATGTGATTTTGCTTTATATTTTACAAAGTGCTGTTGCAAGAAAGTACATTAATTCTCAATCCTAAGGGATTACACTAAAGCATCTATCCTAAATCCTAAGTCCTAAAAATTCCTAAGTGTCCTTCATGGTGTCCCTTGAGCTTCTCCGCAAAATCTCTGATTCACCTGCACATCAAAACAGAACAAACAGAATAGGAAAAATGTTAGAAGTTTTTTGACACTCTCAGAACAATGTCATCATCGAGTGCCGGGAGTGGCACAACCGAAGCTGCATCCTACCCCCGTTACCGATCCGCGCCATTGGCGTCAGATCAAGTGGCTACTGTTTCTTATCAATGCGGGACAACCGAGAAAGATGAAGAGGTAAAAGAAGTTCGGGCCGATAAATGATTAACCGATAAATGATCTCTATCTCAAAGCCAAAACAAAATGCCATTCATCAAGTAAATATTGTGGTAGCAACTATCAAGCAAATCTGTAAGGCCAATTGGAGGTTGGAAGTGCACGAAGTTAGCAAGAAAAATATCCAACACAGAGGCTCAGTTGAGGACAACATCATAGCCTCTTATCGCACAACAAACAACACAAGTAATCCAGCCCTGAAAATCATAGAAGGAGATGTTAGGACACAAAGAAACTAAGATTCATGCCTTGGAATGAGAACACCCCAAAACTGAATTCATACGCCACAAGTAAAAGGAAATCATGCTCAATTCACAAGCTGTAGCAGTAAAAGGAAATCATGTTCAACTCACAAGCTGTAAGACCAGTTCAATCCAGAAAAATAAGTCACCAGCAGCAAACTCAATTCATGCTAGGTAAACCAAATCAAAAGAGCAAGATAAATTCACACAATCACATTCACCTAATCAGCTCAGGGCAAGCCTCAACCAAGGGTGCAAGTCACAATGAAAAGCCAACAGGCAAAGTCTAAAGCACAGTAATGAATACCCTAACTAATGACAGAAAACCAACTCAGAAACAATTTCATAATCATACCGAAGACTGAGATTCAGTTTGTTGCATCAGTCATAATGATTCCAGTCGAATGTGTGGGTCACGATGGGAAAGCTAAAGTGTAAAGCTCAAAGCTCAGTGAAAGTCATAGCCCATTTTGTAGCCATTGTTAATTCACCAACAAGAAGAAGGAGAAAGTAAGTAAGTAAACAGATGCACAAAAATTAAAAGGACCAAAGTTCATAGCAGCCTTAAAGGATCCAAATCACCATCGGTCACAATCAAACTGGAAAATTTAAATGCAAGACGGAGGGCTCAGTTTATAGACATCACAACCCAGTGGTATACACCGTCATAATCGCAGCTCAGCCCACAAAAAATGAAACCAGTTCGGTCAAAACCACATCTACAAGAGAATCCAAAGGCATCAAAAGGTGTATCCAAACCAATTGGCTCAGACCCTAAGCTCATCATCGCCAATAACCTTCCCTCGGCCACCTTGACTCAATCGAAGCATCAGCATCAGTTCACTGGAAAGAAGAAGAGGAAAAGAATCCTTAATCTGCGATAGAACCAGAAACCTGCATCAGAATAGCCAATTGGAAACCAGTTAACAACAATCCACATCTGAACAAATTCCAAATCCAAATACGGGTTATCAAAGTAAACTGCAAATACCCAGACAAAGTTTGGTTACGATTCCCAAAAGGGGAAGAAATCCCAATCAAAATCCAATCATCACAAAATACGAATAAAATCAAATCTTATCAGTAAAATATAACGCAAATCCAACAACATCCAAGGCCCAAAAAGAGAAGATATAAAGGGACGATCTCACCTCAGAGAAAACGCTAACAGAGGATCGCGAAAAACCCTAGACAAGAAGCGGCGAAGCAAACCTCGTTGAAACCCTAGAGAATAACGGTGGAGAAATACGAGGAAACGGTGCACAACAATCGCACACAAAGCACCTGTGACCACCGAGATCACCTTCACCGACGGTGGGTAATCAGCGGCGATCACCTCCCGGCCTCAGAGGACTCATCATCGACCAATATCACCATTGATCATCCATAAAAACACAAAGCCTGTTAGACTCAGACACAAGGAGATTCTCGGTGTCATCATCGTCGTCACCCCGCCGTTGAAACCAGAAACGTAAGCCCTCACTTGGTTAACATGTTGTTTTGCTCTGTTTTTCAGGAAAAAGCGGAAATAGAAGCCATAAATGGAGAAGAAGAATGAGCGAAATCGCGACGAGAATGCGAGCGAGAGAGAATCGAGAGAGAAGAAGAAGAATGCAAGCGGCGCCGCAGAAAGGCGTTTAGGGTTATGAAACCCTAAAAAAAAAAGAAAACCTTTTGATTACAATCACTTCCACCGGGTTGGGTCCGGGAGTGGTGACCGGCCCAACCCTTTTATTTTTTTAACTTTTTTTCATTTTTTTATATAATTAATTAATTAAATCATTAAACCTTTTTTAAAAAAACTAATATTTAGGTTTTATATAAAAATAATAATTTAAAAACATTTTCAAAAATATTAAAATTAAAACAATTTTTTTTAATAATTAGAATAAATTTTTTTAAACTAGAACTAAGACCCTTTTTTAAAAACCAAGAGAGAATATATTTTTTACAATTAAAATCCTCCTTTTATTTATTTATTTATTATCAAGTTAAAAAAAAAGCTAAGCTTAGATTCATGTTTTAAATTAAAGCTCTCATAAAATAAAAAACCCACAAAAAATGTCCCATAACTTCATGTTTCTGCTTTCATAATTTTGTTTATTAACCTAGTTCGTTCACTGTGCAGCTTACCATGTTATTTCCTTATGTTTGCGTCCTTAAATTTGAATTGTATCACATTATTGTAATTGTTCCTCCATTGTAACCTCGCGAACCTAATAATCGCGCTTACGTTTCTGCATTTAAAATTCTGCTGATGTATGATTTCAATTATCTCACACGTTCATCAATTATTCTGTCACATTGCACACATCCGAAGGTTAGGTCTAGCTTTTGGCCGCCGCGTCAATAGTCCTCAACTTCAAAACCTTACAACCTCACAAACCCTAATTTTCACAAATGCCTCGCCGCAGGCAAGATTACAATTTTACCCCTAGCTTTAGGTCAAAGAGCCGCCGCGCTCATTTTAGGGTTTCCCGCCGTGGAATCCCTAATTTAACCCTAATTACAACTTAACATTTCAACGTAGAGATTTGGAGTTTCTACACTCCACGTAAGCGTGTCCTTAAGACATGTTTATTCCCCTTGAGACCTTGACCACAGTCAAGAAGTCTCTAACCTCCCTTTTGAGGGGAACTACGATTACTCTGATTCCACTCCCGTAAGGATACGTAGGCACAAGATGCGATGTCTTGCCGAGTAAACTTAGAATTAACCCCTTAGGTCTTCTTTCTCACTTTTAATCCTTTGTACATATATCTTAAGCAAATAAATAAAGCAAATAGTAAACATTTGAACAAAAGGTTCCTGTAGAGTACTACAGAAGTTTAGGGTGCTAGTACCTTCCCTAAATTTAACCAACCCCCGAACCCTAGATCTTTCCCCGCATTGTGTTTACGATGCAAAAATAGGTTTTCCCTCTTTTGACCTTTTCCTTCGGATAAATCAAAGAGCGGTTGTGAATTGAATTGCGATTCAAACTCATTAATAGTTTGTGATCCTATTTCCACCGCAACAGAAAAATGGCGACTTCACTGGGGAGTCCTAAACTTTTGAGGGTTATCCCTAATTTGTTCATATTTATTACTATTTGTTTTACTATTCATTTGCATGTATATATTTGTGCTTTGATTGTGGGACAGCTCCTTGTGTTGTGAGATAAGTCCTACGCCCGGACTAGTGACATTATTATAGGATGGGGATATATTCGATGAGGCTTATAGGGAGTTGAATCCCGACCAAGCTGATTCGAGAATCTCCGCTCAGTTGAGACCCTTTCGAAAATGGTTCGGTTGAACGAGTAATCGCGAAAACTTTTTCCATGGTCGATTGGAGTCCGTGATATTGAGGACCGTAGTACCTTAACACCACCTTGGCCTTATTTAGGACGTAGTGCGGGAGCTATGTGGGAGTAATCTTACAATGGCTGCTACGCGATACTGCACTCGAAAGAGGTTCTCTTGAGAATATTATTAACCCCTGAGTCAATCGGAAGGTTGATAATATCCGAAAGATGGGCTGATGACTTTGGGCACTTTGTAGAACCTTGTTCGGCAGGTACAACTAACCTATAGTACACTCCTTTTGGGATGGGTAGACCTTGACTCCGCTCACGTTCCTTTAACCTAGGACTTTGTGTGCTTTCATGCATTGCATCCATAAAGCATCTCATTGCATTGTATTTCATGGAGTTCAAATATCATTTATGGATATCGCGTGATACCATAAATAAAAAAAATAAAATGAAAAATAAGAAAAAGATTTCCTGGGTACCCCACGACATTCATAAATGTTTGAATTCCATGAAATCTTCATTTACATTCACATTTTTGCATCATTTACTTTCTTGCACTGCATGTGTCTCCCGATTTCTCATACTCGGTTCTCTCACCTTCCAGTTTCGTCACCCTGAGTTCTCGGCACCAATACAACACTAGAGCTCAAACTCGGAAGAGAATGGAGGATCAGGCAAAAGAGATTGATCGCCTTAGCAATGAACTTGAAGACCTTCGAGGGGGTATGGGGCGTATGATGGAATTGTTACATGTCATGAATGCTAAGATGAATACCCAGCCCACTGTTGTTTCTGAGATTACTGGCGTTACTATGGACCCTCCACCAAGTGTGACCGTAGCAAGGGACCCACCTTATGGTCTTGCTCTAGGTTTTGTGCCTCCTCAAGCCACTGTTCCGATTAATCAACCTGTTCAGCAGGCCATGCCCTTGTTTTCTGAAGTTTCTAGGGGGGCTCCTATCTTTGCACCATCTGTTGTACACACTCGTGCGCAACCGTATTTCAATGAGACAGTTTTTGATAATCTTGATGAGAATGTTGAGGGTTATGAGAAACATGATAAGCTTCGTGAGGAAGTGAACACCATCGTCCAGAGATTGAAAAAGGTAGAGGGTGATCAAATTTTTGGGACTGCTGCAAGGGATGTTTGTTTGGTCTCGGGTTTGGTTATTCCCCCGAAGTTCAAAACTCCGAACTTCGATCGCTATGAAGGTGCCACCTGTCCTAAGAGTCATCTGATCATGTATTATCGCAAAATGGCTGCCCATGTTGAGAATGACAAACTGATGATTCATTGCTTCCAAGATAGTTTGAAGGGTGCTTCCTCCAAGTGGTATTTAACTTTAGACCAGTCTCGCGTTAAGAGCTTTCAAGATTTATCTGACGCTTTCATCAAACACTACAAGTACAATATGGATCTGGCTCCTGACAGAAGACAGCTGCTGAGTATGTCACAAAAGAATTCTGAGTCATTCAAAGAATATGCCCAAAGGTGGAGAGAGACTGCTTCGCAGGTAGAACCTCCTTTGACCGAGAAAGAGTTAGCTGATTGGTTTGTCGACACGGTCCGTCCAGAATTTTACGAGAGAATGGTGGGCAGTGTGACTTCAAATTTCTCCGACATCGTTGCTGTGGGTGTCAAGATTGAATTGGGTATGAAAAGTGGTAAAATGACAAATAATCATGGTGCTTCTAAGGATCAGCCGAAGAAACCTCCGTATAGCTCCCAGAAAAAGAAGGAGGGTGAGACTAATGCTATATCCTCTGGTAGACCAAGAGAACGCTTTTATCGGCATCCGCAAGGTTATGCTCAACCTCAAGGGTACCCAGTCCAATATGCTCAACAACCCTATGTGGCAGCTATTACACCTTCTTTCAATCAGCAGGTTCCCATGTATCAACCTATGCAACAACCTCCTGTTTATCCGCCTCCTACCAACTACCTACAGGCACCCAACGCTCCTGCTCCTCAACAGCCAAAGAGTCCGGCTCCTCGCCAGAATATGCCGAACAGAAGAACGTATAAACCTTGTCCGCCGATTCCAATGACTTTTACCGAGTTGTATCCCTCTTTGGTCAAGCAGGGGCTCATCACCACTCGGGCTTTGGGTCCGCCTCCTAATCCATTACCCGCTAATTACAACGCCGCCGCTCATTGTTTATTTCATGAGGGTGCGCCTGGTCATGATCTGGAGAATTGTTATGCTCTCAAAAATATTGTCAGGGATCTATTGGAAAAGAAGATTTTGTCATTTGAAGATCCTCAACCAAATGTTAAGAAGAACCCTTTTCCTAACCATGAGAGTGTCAATGCCGTTAGTGTTGATTCGGGGGAAGGTCATGCCCTTGACGTTGAACAGATTAAGACTCCTCTCAAGATGTTCCATTCGAAACTGTTTGAAGCTGGTTTGGTAGATACTTCCCACGTT
Organism: Lathyrus sativus; assembly: GCA_963859935.3. Classification (NCBI taxonomy): domain Eukaryota; kingdom Viridiplantae; phylum Streptophyta; class Magnoliopsida; order Fabales; family Fabaceae; genus Lathyrus; species Lathyrus sativus. Next base: position 64,159,739 of record OZ012741.1, read on the forward strand.
GCATGCGTAAGTTGTGAAGCCAGTACTAAGGGTTGCGTGTTGGTTCAGAATGATGTTCAGAGGTTGATTAATGAGGGTGTTTTACAAGTGACAAGCCAAGCCAAGAAGGATGTAGTCGCTGTGGTTGAGCCTGTCTTCCATCGGCCTGAATCAAAGGGTAAGGTACCAGTGTTTAATCTATCAGGGGCAGGCTCCGCCAATCTCGTGTTCGATATACCGAGGTCGTATATCCCTGAAGAGAATCAGCCTAAGCCTATAGTTATTCGAAGACCGAGTCCGTTTCCTTTCAGTGATCCTAAAGCTGTGCCTTGGAAATATGACGTGACGATGATTGACAAGGAGTCCGGGAAGGTTATTCCAAATGAAGAGGTTAAGGGCACGGTGACCAATATCGCAAAGATAAGCAGGATGACTCACAGTGGCCGTGTGTATACTCCCCATTCCAATGAGGTCCCACCTAAGGAAACGACTAGTACCCCGGTGCCTGCCAAAGACAAAGGTAAAGGAGCCGTCACGAATGATGAAGATGCCGAATTTTTGAGGATCATCAAGAAAAGTGACTATAAAGTTATCGATCAACTTCATCAGACTCCTTCCAAGATCTCGATTTTATCTCTGTTAATGAGTTCACCCGCTCATAGGATGGCCTTGCAGAAGGTTTTGACTCAAGCACATGTGGATCAAGATATTAGCACCAGTCGGTTTGATAGTGTGATTGCCAATTTAACCGCTTGTAACACCCTCAGTTTCAGCAATGAAGAGTTACCGAAGGAGGGTCCGAACCATAATCGTGCTTTACATATATCGGTAAAATGTCAGGAGGACAATTTAGCAAGAGTGCTAGTGGACACCGGGTCTTCTCTGAATGTTTTGCCCAAGAGGGTTCTTGATAGGCTGGCTTGTAAAGAGACTGCGCTGAAACCTACGCCTTTGGTTGTCAAGGCTTTCGATGGCTCTCGTCGATCGGTAATGGGGGAGGTTGAGCTACCTATCCTGATCGGTCCGCAAGTTTTTAATATCACGTTTCAAGTCATGGACATTAATCCCAATTACAGTTGTTTACTTGGAAGGCCGTGGATCCATGCCGCTGGGGCAGTGACCTCAACGTTACATCAAAAGATGAAATTCGTGATCGATGGAAAGTTGGTTATTATACACGGTGAGGAGGATCTGATGGTCAGTAACCTGTCCTCTTTCCGTTACATCGAGGCCGATGAGAATGCTTTAGACATTTCCTTTCAAGCACTTGAGATCGCCAATGCTGTTCTACTGGAAGTCGAAGAGACAGTGGGTCAGGGTAATCCATCTTTTGCATCTCTGAAGAGTAACAAAGCAACAATCGACAGGGGCATTCCTGAAGGTTGGGGAGAGGTAATCGATGTCAAGACCAAGACTGATCGCTCTGGGTTGGGTTACAAACCAACTCAGAATGGAGCTACCACAACTGTCGAAGGGCGTCCGAAGGTTATCCAAGAGGTATTTGTCAGCGGAGGTTTCCAAATCAATGCCATCAACGACTGTGAGGAAAATGAAGAGCTGAGCAACCTGGTGTTTAAGGGTGATGCAGTCATGAACAACTGGGAGGCCGTAGAGATCCCTGTTATTTTTCCCTTGTCAAAGTAATTATTTTAAGTTTCATTTACATTTTCAAATAAAAATCCGTAGCTCTGCCCAAGGCTATAGGGTCGTTTTTATTGGGCCACCTTTCATTTCTAAAAAGATATTAATAAAAGCATTTTGTTCAATTCCACTTTGGTTCATTTGCGTTTTTCGTTTTCACCTTTAAGAATGAAATTGGCAACCTTTTTCCCAAAAAAAATAAAAAATAAAAACAGCATCTCATTCTTACATATCTTCGAGCATTTTAATTAAGTAAGCCTTCCATCATGCAGAGATATCGTAAACCTTGTTGGATCCAATGACTTTACTGACGCTCCTGACTGGGATGCACCCATCAATCAGGCTGAGGACGAGGATGAAGAAGATTTTGAAGTATCCGCGGAACTGACGAGATTGATTGAGTACGAGTACACAGAGCTTCAACCGCATAAAGAGCAGGTGGACCTAATTAATCTCGATACGGATGAGAGCAAGAAAGAGGTCAAGATTGGTGCAATGCTTGGGACGGAGATTAGGCCGAGGTTGATTGAGTTGTTAAAAGAGTATATTGATGTGTTTGCGTGGTCGTATCAAGATATGCCGGGCCTGAACACAGATATTGTTGTTCACAAGTTGCCACTCAAGCCAGATTGTCCACCTATCAAGCAGAAACTCCGAAGAACGAGACCTGACATGGCTTTGAAGATTCAAGATGAGGTTAAAAAGCAGCTGGATGCAGGTTTCTTGGCAGTCGCAAAATATCCTGATTGGGTTGCCAACATCGTGCCAGTGCCTAAAAAGGACGGTAAAGTTAGGATGTGTGTAGACTACAGGGATCTGAACAAAGCGAGTCCGAAAGACGACTTCCCACTGCCACATATTGACACACTGGTAGACAATACGGCCAGTTTTGCGTTGTTCTCATTTATGGACGGTTTCTCTGGCTATAATCAGATCAAGATGGATCCCGGTGATCGAGAGAAGACTACTTTCATTACTCCTTGGGGAACCTTCTGCTACAAAGTCATGCCTTTCGGTTTGAAGAATGCAGGGGCAACTTACCAACGCGCTATGACCACTCTTTTTCACGATATGATGCACAAAGAGATTGAGGTGTATGTGGACGATATGATAGCCAAATCTCAGAGTGAAGAGGAGCATCTAGACCATTTGGTGAAATTGTTTGAACGACTCAGGAAATATCAGTTGAAATTGAACCCTGCTAAATGTACCTTCGGTGTCAGATCTGGAAAATTGCTTGGTTTCATCGTTAGCCAGCGAGGGATTGAGGTGGATCCTGACAAAGTCCGAGCCATTCAAGATATGCCGGCTCCGCAAACCGAGACGCAAGTTAGGGGTTTTCTGGGACGTCTGAATTACATTTCCAAGTTTATCTTTAATATGACCGCTACTTGTGAGCCGATATTCAAGTTACTTTGCAAGGGGCAAACGGTTGAGTGGAACCCTGATTGTCAGAAAGCGTTTGAGAAGATTAAGGGTTATTTGCAAGATCCCCCTATTCTGATCCCTCCCGTACCTGGAAGACCGTTGTTTATGTACCTTACGGTTCTCGAGAAGTCTATGGGTTGTGTGCTTGGGCAACATGATGAGACCGGGAAAAAGGAACATGCGATTTATTACCTGAGCAAGAAGTTTACCGATTGCGAAAACAGATACTCACCATTAGAGAAAACTTGTTGTGCATTGGCATGGGCCGCTAAGCGCCTTCGGCAATATATGGTCTGTCATACCACGTTATTGATTTCTAAAATGGATCCGATCAAGTATATTTTTGAAAAACCTGCTCAAACCGGGAGGCTAGCCCGTTGGCACATGTTGTTATCCGAATATGACATCCAGTATGTACCCCAGAAGGCGATTAAGGGTAGTATCTTATCCGATTACCTTGCAGACCAGCCAGTTGAAGATTATGAACCTCTTAAGCTCGATTTTCCTGATGAGGATATTTTGTTGATTAAAAGAGATTGTGAAGAGCCAGATCCGAGCGAAGGTCCAGAACCAGGTCTTTGGTGGAAGATGATGTTTGATGGCTCCTCGAATTTCAATGGGCATGGTATAGGCGCCGTTTTGATGAACCCAAAAGGCGGATTCACTCCATTTATAGCAAGATTGGACTTTGAGTGCACTAACAACGTCGCAGAATATGAAGCATGTATCCTCGGCCTCGAAGCGGCGATTCACCTCCGAATCAAACTTCTTAAAGTAAGTGGTGACTCAGCCTTGGTTATTTACCAGGTACAAGGCAAATGGGAAACGAAGAATGAGAAGCTGATCCCTTATAAGGACTACATTATTGAGCTGATCAAGCATTTCGACGAGATAGAGTTCGAGCATGTTCCTAGATCCGAGAATCACGTGGCTGATGCTTTAGCCATGTTAGCATCTATGTGGAAAGTTAAATTCGTTAATGAAGCACCTCTTATCCATATTGAGCGCAAGGTTGAGCCCGCTTATTGTCAGATGGTCGAAGAAGTTGAGGTGGATGAAAAGCCTTGGTTTCATGATATCAAGAACTATCTCGTCAAGCAGGAATATCCCGATGGGGCTACTGGTCTGGACAAAAAGACATTGAGAAGATTGGCGTCCAAATTCTTTATCAGTAATGGTGTGTTGTACAAGAGAAATCACGACATGGTTCTGCTCAGATGTGTCGATAAACGGGAAGCGGACATGTTACTACAGGAAATTCATGAGGGGACCTTCGGAACCCATGCCAATGGTTATGCTATGTCCAAGAAGATGTTAAGGGCTGGGTATTACTGGTTAACCATGGAAGCCGACTGCATCCAATACGCTAGAAAATGCCATAAGTGCCAAATTTATGCTGATAAAATGCATGTACCTCCGTCACCGTTGAATGTTTTGTCTTCACCATGGCCGTTCTCTATGTGGGGCATTGACATGATTGGGGCAATCGAGCCGAAAGCTTCTAATGGACATCGTTTCATCCTTGTTGCCATTGATTATTTCACCAAGTGGGTAGAGGCTGCCTCCTACACCAATGTGACCAAGCAAGTGGTTGCCCGATTCATCAGGAAAGAGATCATCTGCCGTTATGGAGTCCCAAGCCGGATAATAACTGACAATGGCACCAATCTGAATAATAAGACTATGAAAGAGCTGTGTGATAATTTCAAGATCACTTATCATAATTCTTCTCCGTACCGTCCTAAGATGAATGGAGCTGTTGAAGCTGCAAATAAGAATATCAAGAAGATCCTGCAAAAGATGGTTGTGACTTACAAAGATTGGCATGAGATGTTACCGTTTTCTTTGCATGGATACAGAACCTCGGTGAGAACTTCGACAGGGGCAACACCTTTCTCACTGGTATATGGAATGGACGCCGTGCTCCCCATCGAAGTAGAGATACCTTCGCTAAGAGTGTTAATGGAGGCTGAACTTGAGGAAGCTGAGTGGGTTCAAGACAGATTGGATCAGTTGAATCTCATTGACGAGAAGCGTTTGACAGCCATGTGCCATGGGCAATTATATCAGAAACGGATGAAAAGAGCGTTTGATAAGAAGATTCGTATCCGCGAGTTCCGTCAAGGAGAGCTCGTACTCAAAAAGATCTTACCAGTACATAAAGATATGCGTGGAAAGTGGATGCCCAATTATGAAGGCCCATTCGTTGTAAAGACTGTCTTCTCCGGAGGGTCTCTAATACTTACGACAATGGACGGTGAAGAACTAGCACATCCCGTGAATTCTGATGCAGTCCGAAAATATTATGCCTAAAAAACCCGCTAAGTCGAAAACCTGCAAAAGGCGACTTAGGCAAAAGTAAGGGTTGAAAAAAAAAAGAAATAATAATAAAAAGCTCGCTAAGTTGAAAACCCGAAAGGGCGGCTTAGGCAAAAAAGAGCGTCCCGGTGGATTGAAAACCCGAAAGGGCGGTCCAGGCAAAAGTTAGGGACAAAGGCATTTCATTGCATCAGAAGACACTGATTATCTCGAGCACACTCTCCGCATAAGAGCCATGTTTCAGTTCTTTCATCCTTGCCCAAAGCAGGATTCTGGATTAGTCTTAGTTATTAGTGGCAGTAGGTGTCATTGGATTCGATGTAACTTTTTCCCATGTTGCCAATTTCAAAACATAATCATCTGTGGAGCTATGCCTTCAGCGAGCTACCGCCCTTTAAATAAAAGAAACCATCTCGTTACTTACATTCTTTGGTGCATTGCTCTTTGTTTTCTATTTGTTATGCAAAATGCGTTTATTCCTAAAATTTGAAAATGAAAGGTGCATTGTAGATTTTTCAAAACTGTTTTTCAAAAACAAAACAAATTTGAAATGTAATAAATTACTTTGACTAGTGGAAATTCCGAAAGGATCTCTTCATTCCCCGGAAATATCATTATTGCAGAAACACTTTCAAACCATTGCTCTAACACAGTCCCCAGAGAGACTATAAGCTGACAACTTTTTCTTGGGTAACTCAAAAGTGTCCCTCAGGTTTTCTTCTCCCCATGCGAAGACATAATACTGGGCACCTAAGCAATTACTTTCTCCCCAGAGAATTCAGAACTTTAAAACCATATGTGGTTCTACCATTGATCTTTCTTACCCATGATTGACGTATTGGTTGCAGAGAACGCAGGGTGTCTCCATCGAGATGTTTATTTCATCTCTCGTCCCGTCTCTAGTCTGTTTCGTCAGCATACGCAAGGGCATAAGCATCACATGCTTATTTCATTACCTATTTCATTACATATTCATTACGTATTCATTACATACTCATTACATACTCATTACATACTCATTTCATAACATCTTGCATACATAGACATTAACATACATTCATATTAACATATTCATTAACATATGCATTAGCATTCGCAGGTTCATTGTGTTTCACCATCGTTTGATTGTTACCGCCGAGTAACTGGGTTCGTCCATTCTCTCCAAATAGATTGTCAGCCCTAAGCATAAAATACTTACTTGTTTCCAGTTTCCCCACGGAGCTCGATCCTCGTGGATGACGGTTACTTCAGCTATCTTTCCTCGCCAGGATAAGATATCTACCCTTCGAGTTCATTCCCTCGATGGAGTCTTGATTACCAGTTTTCTTTCTAGCTCAATCCTAGATTGAATCTCAGTCTTGTCGGTCGTCAATCCCAACCGGACGTGCATTTATTTTGCACCATCTAAAGATTTTCACCATACCATGACAGATGTTCGACTGTCCTCGCCCGAGAAGTTTATCACTGTACCCGGACGTGCATTTATTTTGCACTACCTTTCAAGAAAATCAACTACAATCCTTTACAGATACACGCCAGTTCACGCCGGAAAATATATCAGTACAACACTTTACAATCCTACATGTTACAGCCCTTTGCACTTTACATCTTACAGCATCAACATACGACATTTCTCACCTAAGAAGTCGATCCTATCCTCGTTATGACTCGCAGCAAATGGCCATCTCCATGGAGCAGTTGGGCTTCCATTTACCTGCCGTCTTGAGGTATGAACCAAATCGTATTCAGGAGAGCACGATCTTGAGTTACGGGAAGGTTTGAGCGAAATCATATTCAGGAGAGCACGATTCTGAGTTATGAGGAAGTTCTATTGGCCGTTTTTCAGGAGAGCACGATTCTGAAGAATGAAGAAATTTCAGGAGCCGAATCATATTCAGGAGAGCACGATTCTGAGTTATGAGGAAGTTCGATTACCCACTATCATATTCAGGAGAGCACGATTCTGAAGTATGGAAAAATTCATTTACAACCGAATCATATTCAGGAGAGCACGATTCTGAGTTATGAGGAAGTTCAATTAGCCATGTTCATATTCAGGAGAGCACGATTCTGAAATATGAGTATATTCAGTCATCCAGTTTCATATTCAGGAGAGCACGATTCTGAAATATGAGTATATTCAGTCATCCAGTTTCATATTCAGGAGAGCACGATTCTGAAGTATGAGTATATTCAGTCATCCAATTTCATATTCAGGAGAGCACGATTCTGAAGTATGAGGAAGTTCAGTTTACCCTTTTCATGTTCAAGAGAGCACGATCTTGAAGCAGTTTATTTATCCTTCAGTAAGAGAAAAATCAGAATCGTATTCCAGGCGCCGACCTTAAATGCGAGAAGATTTATTTATCAGATAAGCAGCAACCTTTTTTTTTGAATGTTTATCCGTTTTTGCACATAAGTCCCTTCCAACGATAAGTGACAGTTCTCCCTCGAGAAGCTTATCAGGGCATTTCCCATTAAAGTCCATTTATTTTGGCATACAGTCGGTCTTTACCCTGTATATTTGATACGGATTTCCGAAAAGTCCGTTTGATCCTGTCACGAGAGATAGTTTACAGAAGCTTGGATGTTATTCTTTGCTCAATGCTCCAGCATTCTGTAAGCGATCTTGCAATCGTACGCGATCCAGTTTTTTTATCCTTTAGATTCCCCAGTGGAGGCCGTCTCATAGGTACCATCTCCATTTGAGGATCTCGTCCCTTTTCTAAAAATGACAATTGGACATTCGCACCAGTTGACTATCTTTTTTAGATTTCCCCAGTGCTGTACTGTGTCTCAGCGCGTCATTTTCCCCAGTGAGTTCTTCTCGTGGCGTCTGTCCCGGTGTCGTCATGTTCGTCAGCATTTTCGCATTCATACGCATCATACCATATTCATGGCATTATCTGCATTAAGCTGTTCCCGTTTTGTCCATAGCATGGCATATCGTCGCATATAAGGGCAAAATTTTCGGTTATCTATATTTAAATCTCTCCACCACGATTCCTCGAGTCTCTGTCACTCAAATCGTCTGGTGTAGCCATTTAAATAGGGGCAACTGTAATACCCCAAATTTTACCCTTATATTTAGTCAGTCATTTCGCATAGCATCTCATATGTACATTTGCTAACCACTAACAAGTTATGAAGGGGTTTTGTTTTGCAGATTTGGTTCCAGGGGTATTTTGGTCATTTTACGCAAATTATACCAATTCCTTGAAGACGGGCTGTTATTAAAATTGTAAGGCATTTATCTATCACCAGTTCTGATAATATTGAGATTTTGGTATTTGGTCAGTGGAGTAGTGTTACGGTTGATGTTGAAAATGTTGTGATTACGGTGCCCATAAGTGTTTGGTTATGAAATGGTCGGTTAACATTTTAATCAGATGATGAGATCGGGATTACAATTGAGATGAGTGCACCAATAAGAACACCACTTGGGAATATTTATGTTTTAGGCCTGTGTTAATGAATTAAATACTTGTGGATTTATTCACATGTGTTTATGTTTTTTTAACTAAGAATAAAATATAAATAAATTCAAACTTTGAGGATTTCATTTCATAAATAATGTCATCATACAAGAATGTGATTTTGCTTTATATTTTACAAAGTGTTGTTGCAAGAAAGTACATTAATTCTCAATCCTAAGGGATTACACTAAAGCATCTATCCTAAATCCTAAGTCCTAAAAATTCCTAAGTGTCCTTCATGGTGTCCCTTGAGCTTCTCCGCAAAATCTCCGATTCACCTGCACATCAAAACAGAACAAACAGAATAGGAAAAATGTTAGAAGTTTTTTGACACTCTCAGAACAATGTCATCATCGAGTGCCGGGAGTGGCACAACCGAAGCTGCATCCTACCCCCGTTACCGATCCGCGCCATTGGCGTCAGATCAAGTGGCTACTGTTTCTTATCAATGCGGGACAACCGAGAAAGATGAAGAGGTAAAAGAAGTTCGGGCCGATAAATGATTAACCGATAAATGATCTCTATCTCAAAGCCAAAACAAAATGCCATTCATCAAGTAAATATTGTGGTAGCAACTATCAAGCAAATCTGTAAGTCCAATTGGAGGTTGGAAGTGCACGAAGTTAGCAAGAAAAATATCCAACACAGAGGCTCAGTTGAGGACAACATCATAGCCTCTTATCGCACAACAAACAACACAAGTAATCCAGCCCTGAAAATCATAGAAGGAGATGTTAGGACACAAAGAAACTAAGATTCATGCCTTGGAATGAGAACACCCCAAAACTGAATTCATACGCCACAAGTAAAAGGAAATCATGCTCAATTCACAAGCTGTAGCAGTAAAAGGAAATCATGTTCAACTCACAAGCTGTAAGACCAGTTCAATCCAGAAAAATAAGTCACCAGCAGCAAACTCAATTCATGCTAGGTAAACCAAATCAAAAGAGCAAGATAAATTCACACAATCACATTCACCTAATCAGCTCAGGGCAAGCCTCAACCAAGGGTGCAAGTCACAATGAAAAGCCAACAGGCAAAGTCTAAAGCACAGTAATGAATACCCTAACTAATGACAGAAAACCAACTCAGAAACAATTTCATAATCATACCGAAGACTGAGATTCAGTTTGCTGCATCAGTCATAATGATTCCAGTCGAATGTGTGGGTCACGATGGGAAAGCTAAAGTGTAAAGCTCAAAGCTCAGTGAAAGTCATAGCCCATTTTGCAGCCATTGTTAATTCACCAACAAGAAGAAGGAGAAAGTAAGTAAGTAAACAGATGCACAAAAATTAAAAGGACCAAAGTTCATAGCAGCCTTAAAGGATCCAAATCACCATCGGTCACAATCAAACTGGAAAATCTAAATGCAAGACGGAGGGCTCAGTTTATAGACATCACAACCCAGTGGTATACACCGTCATAATCGCAGCTCAGCCCACAAAAAATGAAACCAGTTCGGTCAAAACCACATCTACAAGAGAATCCAAAGGCATCAAAAGGTGTATCCAAACCAATTGGCTCAGACCCTAAGCTCATCATCGCCAATAACCTTCCCTCGGCCACCTTGACTCAATCGAAGCATCAGCATCAGTTCACTGGAAAGAAGAAGAGGAAAAGAATCCTTAATCTGCGATAGAACCAGAAACCTGCATCAGAAGAGCCAATTGGAAACCAGTTAACAACAATCCACATCTGAACAAATTCCAAATCCAAATACAGGTTATCAAAGTAAACTGCAAATACCCAGACAAAGTTCGGTTACGATTCCCAAAAGGGGAAGAAATCCCAATCAAAATCCAATCATCACAAAATACGAATAAAATCAAATCTTATCAGTAAAATATAACGCAAATCCAACAACATCCAAGGCCCAAAAAGAGAAGATATAAAGGGACGATCTCACCTCAGAGAAAACGCTAACAGAGGATCGCGAAAAACCCTAGACAAGAAGCGGCGAAGCAAACCTCGTTGAAACCCTAGAGAATAACGGTGGAGAAATACGAGGAAACGGTGCACAACAATCGCACACAAAGCACCTGTGACCACCGAGATCACCTTCACCGACGGTGGGTAATCAGCGGCGATCACCTCCCGGCCTCAGAGGACTCATCATCGACCAATATCACCATTGATCATCCATAAAAACACAAAGCCTGTTAGACTCAGACACAAGGAGATTCTCGGTGTCATCATCGTCGTCACCCCGCCGTTGAAACCAGAAACGTAAGCCCTCACTTGGTTAACATGTTGTTTTGCTCTGTTTTTCAGGAAAAAGCGGAAATAGAAGCCATAAATGGAGAAGAAGAATGAGCGAAATCGCGACGAGAATACGAGCGAGAGAGAATCGAGAGAGAAGAAGAAGAATGCAAGCGGCGCCGCAGAAAGGCGTTTAGGGTTATGAAACCCTAAAAAAAAAGAAAACCTTTTGATTACAATCACTTCCACCGGGTTGGGTCCGGGAGTGGTGACCGGCCCAACCCTTTTATTTTTTTAACTTTTTTTCTTTTTTTTATATAATTAATTAATTAAATCATTAAACCTTTTTTAAAAAAACTAATATTTAGGTTTTATATAAAAATAATAATTTAAAAACATTTTCAAAAATATTAAAATTAAAACAATTTTTTTTAATAATTAGAATAAATTTTTTTAAACTAGAACTAAGACCCTTTTTTAAAAACCAAGAGAGAATATATTTTTTAAAATTAAAATCCTCCTTTTATTTATTTATTTATTATCAAGTTAAAAAAAAAAGCTAAGCTTAGATTCATGTTTTAAATTAAAGCTCTCATAAAATAAAAAACCCACAAAAAATGTCCCATAACTTCATGTTTCTGCTTTCATAATTTTGTTTATTAACCTAGTTCGTTCACTGTGCAGCTTACCATGTTATTTCCTTATGTTTGCGTCCTTAAATTTGAATTGTATCACATTATTGTAATTGTTCCTCCATTGTAACCTCGCGAACCTAATAATCGCGCTTACGTTTCTGCATTTAAAATTCTGCTGATGTATGATTTCAATTATCTCACACGTTCATCAATTATTCTGTCACATTGCACACATCCGAAGGTTAGGTCTAGCTTTTGGCCGCCGCGTCAATAGTCCTCAACTTCAAAACCTTACAACCTCACAAACCCTAATTTTCACAAATGCCTCGCCGCAGGCAAGATTACAATTTTACCCCTAGCTTTAGGTCAAAGAGCCGCCGCGCTCATTTTAGGGTTTCCCGCCGTGGAATCCCTAATTTAATCCTAATTACAACTTAACATTTCAACGTAGAGATTTGGAGTTTCTACACTCCACGTAAGCGTGTCCTTAAGACATGTTTATTCCCCTTGAGACCTTGACCACAGTCAAGAAGTCTCTAACCTCCCTTTTGAGGGGAACTACGATTACTCTGATTCCACTCCCGTAAGGATACGTAGGCACAAGATGCGATGTCTTGCCGAGTAAACTTAGAATTAACCCCTTAGGTCTTCTTTCTCACTTTTAATCCTTTGTACATATATCTTAAGCAAATAAATAAAGCAAATAGTAAACATTTGAACAAAAGGTTCCTGTAGAGTACTACAGAAGTTTAGGGTGCTAGTACCTTCCCTAAATTTAACCAACCCCCGAACCCTAGATCTTTCCCCGCATTGTGTTTACGATGCAAAAATAGGTTTTCCCTCTTTTGACCTTTTCCTTCGGATAAATCAAAGAGCGGTTGTGAATTGAATTGCGATTCAAACTCATTAATAGTTTGTGATCCTATTTCCACCGCAACAGTGAGCAGTCTCATGTTTACAGCGTTCAAGAATACATTCCAGAAGCTTAACAGAGTTCAAAACAGTAAGAAACGGGCAAACGGGCAGGTTTCCCTCCAAAAGGCGCCAAATTCAAAATTTTGAGTGTGTTAATCGGTTAATGCATATGGTTAACCGATTAACCAATGAAAAATCAGTCCAGATTCAAAAATTTAAAGGGGTTAATCGATTAACCTATATGGTTAACCGATTAACCAATGCAATTTTTGCCTCTGTACGTGATTTTTTTATTGCAGAGCCATTTGAGGTCCAATTTTGGTCATTTTAAAATTCATTTTTACACTTGGGAAGGATCTAGAACCATTTTAAATTTGGATTAATTTTCAAATTAATTCAATTCCCTCCAAAATCCCACTCCTAATTTCATTCCAAATTTTCCAATCCACTTTCCAAACCTTGCTTTGGATCCAAGCCAAAAGGATACTTAAGTGATTCACTCCAAACCAAGGCACTCTAACTCTCATAATACCCATTTCAAATTCAGAGTCACTCTCAATTCTCTCAACTCTTTCAATTTCATCATTTCCAAAACCTTCACCAAAGCTCTTCCTCCGTTGAATTAATTGATTCTTCATTGGAATCCATTAATTCTTAAGCTTAAACCTTCATCTATCATCTCCATTGGATCAGTTTCTTCATTCAATTTTTGTGCAAATTCAGATATGAAGTTTGAAGTGAAGTTAGAAGTGATTATTTGAAGCAATTTGGCTCAATATTGAAGGATCTCCATCTCTACTACAAGGATTAGCTTGGATCTTGAAGTATTCTGGGTTTCTTGCTTCGATCTACTCATTTCCAGCAAATCAATATTAACCGAGGCAAATCTCCGCTTTGTAGGTTGGAAATTCTTGATCTGATTCTGTTTTTAGCTTAATTGCATGTTCATAATGATGATTTTCATTTTTGATTGATTTGCTGCATTTTGATTCATATGATCTGTGTTGATGTTGTTTGGATCTGTATACATGCTGTTGGAATCATGATTTGCTGGTTAAATTTTGTGATTAAGTGATAATGTGATCATTGGTATGTTTGAAGAAGTGATAAGCTGTTGAAAAGTGATTCTGCTTTGCTGTTTTCTGCTATCAGCACAGTGTTAATTGGTTAACGCATATGGTTAACCGATTAACCATCACAAATTTTTAGATTTTTCAAAGTTTTCACAGCGTTAATCTGTTAACGCATATGGTTAACCGATTCACCAGTTCAAATTTTCAAAATTTTTAAACGTTAATAGTGTGTTAATTGATTAACCCTGGGGGTTAACTAATTAACACTGTGCTGGCAGGCCTGTTTTTCTACTTTGTTTGATTGTTCGCATACCGTTTCAGTTCGAGTCTTCATAAATTGATATGACGCATTAGGAATGAAATGTTTTTGGTGTTTTCCACTGTTTGTGTTTGATTGATCATGATTTGGTTGATACTTGTGTTCATTTTCCACTTGGATGCATACTTATGGATGTGGTTCAAAGTGATGACTCTTTGCATGTTCGTTTGTTTCCATCTTTTTGCTTTCCTTTCCATGTTTGCATCATTCTTGCATCGCTGTTGAGGTCGAGACGAGCTTGTGGCGGCTGCTGCTGTAACGCCCCGATTCTGATTTCCCAATTTTGTTGAGTCTTTTATTTTATTTGAGTCATTATCATTTATTTGTGGAATTGGTGTGTTAATATGTTATGTTTGCATATTGTGTTATTTTATCGTTTTGAGAGTTTTCGGGGAAATTAGGTTGGAGGGTATTTTAGATATTTCTTAATTAATGATAAGTTAGAAATTTTGTGAGAAAATGAATTAGTGGATATTTTGTGAGAAAAGTAATAGAAAGAATTAGAGATAGAATGATGTAAGAGAGAAAGTGGAGAAAAAAAGGAAAAGAAAAGAGAAAGAAAGAAGAAAGGGAGAGAAAGAAAGAGGAAGAAGAGAAAAGAGAAGAAAAAGAGGAAAAGTTTGTAGATCTTCGAAACAACTTCTAGGAATCAATTTAATCGGGTAAGGGTGTGAAATCTTATTATCTTATCAATGTGTATGATTATGTATGTGTTTGGTTCGAAATTGGTAGAATCGATAGAAACCGATGTTTTCACGGTTAGAATTTGGAATAAATTGCATAGTTTAGTCAAGGATTGTTAGGCCGAGACTATTGAAACTTGTTTGTTTGGAATCGGGTGATTTTGTGACTTTTTGACATTTTTGGAGAAGAGAGGGTTTGAGTATCGCAGTATTCGCTAGGCGAGTAAGCTAGCGAAGCGTTCGCTAGGCGAGGCACCATCGAGTAAGTAGAGAACACTTCTAGTAGCATAATGACAGTCTTCGCTAGCATGTTTGCTAGGCGAGCCAGTAGCGAGTGTTCGCTATGACTTCGCTAAGCGAGCAGTATAGCGAGCGTGACAAAATAGCATTTTATTTTTGTTTCAATCCAATATCGATTCTTCAATGTGTAGCTTGTATATTGTTATATGTTATGTTGTGGGTAGCCGTATGGCGTGAATCCAAGATTGTGGAATGGATTGTGAAATGTGGCCTTTTGGAAAATGAATGCATTGTTTAAATTGAATGTGAATGCATGATAATTGTGATAGAATTCATTACCGTTTGGCGTAATTGAATGTGAATGTATATGGATTGTATGTGATAGAATGAGATGAATGCATGAATATATATTGTGAATATGTATGCATTTCAAGAATGTCTGGAGTCATTTTGCATGTGAAGCATAATGATGTGCATTCTTGTGTTGTGAGATTCTAATGAGAATCTGTTGTAACATCGTGTGCCTATGTGAGGTGTGAGTGATGATTACAAATGATTGTGTGTCCAGGTGGGGTGTGAGTAATCGGATTGTGTGCCTATGTGAGGTGTGAGAAATCCATAAACATTGTGTGCCCATGTGGGGTGTGAGCAATGGGTGAACATCATGTGCCCATGTGGGGTGTGAGGGATGGTTCCAATAAGTTCCTGAGTGAGCTTGTGATGATTGAGTCGGTACCGCATTGCATTTGCATAGAGTCGTGAGTCGGTCTCTATGATTTGCATTTATCATCTTTATAATGGTGTATTGGTGAATGAACATAAATGTGTATGTTTATGTGGAATGATGAGAATTGTGAAAGTATGCATGATGAATATGCTTGGTTATATATATATATATATATATATATATATATATATATATATATATATATATATATATATATATATATATATGTTTGATGTTATTCAATGTTTAGATTTTCCGCTTTTGTTCTAAATATTGAGATGTGGGTGTAAGGACTAAGTTCCTCTGTTGCAAAGTTACCCCACTGTTGCATATCTTTTGTTGAGCAGGTATTAAATGTTTTAATTTCATGCGTAATGTGACGTGCCTCTTTTATACCATGTTTATAATTATAATCTGATGAAAATATGTGGCTAATTGATTATGTGATTATTTGGGGGTATAGAAAGGGGTGTTACATTAAGTGGTATCAGAGCTAGTGTTGAGTCAGTTGTGTCTGTCTTGTTGTTGTGTTGGTTGAACGGTTGTTTAACCTTGTTGTTATTTTTGGGAATGGTCAGAATATGGCTGGTCGTAACGACAATGTGATGGCTGCTACTTCGGAAGCAATGGCCAGGGCAGTGCAAGGTGCACCGAACGTGAATGCTAATGACGAGTTCAGGAAGAATCAACCACCGGTCTTCAAAGGAAGATTTGATCCTGATGGTGCTCAAATTTGGTTGAAAGAGATTGAAAGGATCTTCAGAGTTATGGGCTGTGTGGAGGAGAATAAGGTGAGACTTGGGTCTCACATGTTGAAGGAAGAAGCTGACGATTGGTGGGTTGGTATGCGTCAAGTTCTTGAGGTGGATGATGAAGAGATAACTTGGGATTTATTTCGTACTGAGTTCTTAAGAAAGTATTACCCTGAAAGTGTGAAAGGGAAGAAGGAGATGGAGTTCCTTGAACTGAAACAAGGTAGTATGTCTGTGGTGGACTATATTGCTAAGTTTGTGGAGTTGGTTCAATTCCATCCTCACTATGCTGCAGTTACTGCTGAGTTCTCAAAATGTATTAAATATGAGAATGGTTTGTGTCCCAAGATTAAGCAAGTTGTGGGATATCAAAGGATTAAGGTTTACGGATTTGACGAAATATTGTAGAATCTTCGAGGGAGATAGCAAGGCTCGTTCTACACATTACAAAAGTTTGAATGAGAGGAAGGGAAAGCAACAAGCTAGAAGTGGACCTTATGTGACCCCTATTGATAAGGGAAAACATAGGAGAAACTTTGATAAGAGATCTGGAGGAGGAGGTTCCGGTTCGTTTAAGTGTTACAAGTGTGGTGAAATGGGTCATAAATCATTTGAGTGTGGTAAGACCGTGGTGAAATGTTCTAACTATGGAGGCCTTGGGCATGCTACTACATATTGTTGGAGGAATGCAGTGAAGTGCTATAATTGTGGAGAAGTGGGTCACATTAGTACTAAGTGTACTAAGCCGAAACAAGCTCAAGCGGGCGGAAATGTGTTTGCATTAGCTGGGTCAGACACTACCAGTGCAGATCGTTTGATTAAAGGTACATGCTTTATTAATAGTATGCCTTTAGTTGCTATTATTGATACTGGAGCGACTCATTCTTTTATTTCTCATGAGTGCGTTAAGCGTTTGAATTTGTTCGTGACTTCTTGGGGTGGTGATATGGCTATTGAGACTCCCTCTTCAGGGTCGGTAACTACATCTTTGGTGTGTGTAAGTTGTCCTTTGACCATGTATGGTAAAGACTTCATTATGGATTTAGTGTGTTTACCGTTGGAGGGTTTGGACGTAATCTTGGGTATGAACTGGTTGCAATTCAACAGAGTTCATATAAATTGCTATCATAAGTTAGTAAGGTTTCCTTCTTTAGAAGATGATGAAGATGAGAGTTTCCTATCCACTAAAGAGTTGAAGAGACTTTTAGCAGACGAAGCTCAATTGTTTGGTTTGTTTGCATCATTGTCGGTGGAGAGTAAAGTTGAGCTCGATGTGTTCCCAGTGGTGTGTGATTTTCCATAAGTGTTTCCGGAGGATATTACGGACGTACCTCCAGAAAGAGAAGTTGAGTTTTCTATTGATCTAGTTCCGGGTACTAGATCAATTTCGATGGCACCGTATCGTATGTCGGCATCGGAGTTGGTAGAATTAAAGAAGCAATTGAATGACTTGTTGGACAAGAGATTTGTAAGGCCAAGTGTTTCTCCTTGGGGTGCTCTGGTATTGTTGGTAAAGAAGAAGGATGGAAGTATGCGGTTATGCATTGATTATCGACAATTGAACAAGGTGACAATTAAGAACAAGTATCCGCTACCAAGGATCGATGATTTGATGGACCAATTGGTTGGCGCGTGTTTTTAGCAAGATCAATTTGAGATCAGGATATCACCAGATTCGTGTGAAAGAAGAGGATATTCAAAAGACATTCTTTAGGACACGGTATGGCCATTACAAATATTCTGTGATGCCATTCAGGGTTCCTAATGCGCCGAGTGTGTTTATGGAATACATGAATCGTATTTTTCATGAACAGTTAGATCGTTTTGTGGTTGTGTTCATCGATGATATTTTGATTTACTCTAAGTCTCAAGGGGAGCATGAAGAGAATTTGAGGATTGTGTTACAAATTTTGAAAGAGAAGCAATTGTATGCTAAGTTGTCGAAATGTGAAATTTGGTTGTTGGAAGTAAGTTTTCTTGGGCATGTTATTTCCGGTAGTGGTATTAGTGTTGATCCATCCAAGATTGATACGGTGATGCAATGGGAGACTCCTAGATCGGTTACAGAGATTCGAAGCTTTTTGGGCTTGACGGGTTATTATCGGAGGTTTATTGAGCGATTTTCGAAGTTGGCACTTCCGTTAATGCAATTGACTTGTAAAGGAAAGGCTTTTATTTGGGATATTGATTGTGAAAAGAGTTTCATTGAGCTAAAAAGAAGGTTGATGACGGCGCCAATCTTGATTTTGCCGAATCCGACATAACCATTTGTGATTTATTGTGATGGTTCTTTGACAGGTTTAGGTGGGGTTTTGATGCAAGATGGAAAAGTTGTGGCTTATGCTTCAAGACAATTGAGAGTGCATGAAAAGAATTATCCTACGCATGACCTGGAGTTAGCGACCGTGGTGTTTGTTTTGAAAATTTGGAGGCACTATCTTTATGGTGCAAGATTCGAAGTTTTTAGTGATTACAAGAGTTTGAAATATTTATTTGATCAAAGAGAATTGAACATGAGACAAAGAAGGTGGTTAGAGCTTTTGAAGGATTATGATTTTGGTTTGAATTACCATCCGGGTAAGGCGAACGTGGTGGACGATGCCTTAAGTCGAAAGTTGTTACATATGTCCGTATTGATGATGAGAGAATGGGAACTTTTAGAGAATTTTAGAGACTTGAGTTTAGTTTGTGAAATGACGCCGAAAAGTGTGAGACTTGGTATGCTACATGTTACGAATGATTTTCTTACAACCGTGTGTGAAAAGCAAAAGTTGGATTTGAAGTTCGTTGATTTAATGATGAATGAGAATGAGGATTTCAAGGTTGATAATTTTAGAGTTTTGAGATTCTGTGGTCGTATTTGTATTCCCGATGATGCGGAGTTGAAAAGGATGATATTGGAAGAAGGACACCGAAGTAACTTAAGTATTCATCCGGGAGCGAATAAAATGTATCAAGATTTGAAGAAAATATTTTGGTGGTCCGGATTAAAGAGGGATGTAGCTCAATTTTTGTATGCATGCTTAACTTGTCAAAAGTCTAAGGTGGAACATCAAAAGCCTAGTGGATTGATGCAACCATTGGACATTCCGGAGTGGAAATGGGATAGTATATCGACAGATTTTGTTACAGGATTGCCAAATACGCAAAGAGGTCATAATGCTATTTGGGTAATCATGGATAGACTTACTAAATCTGCTCACTTCATTCCAATTGATATTAGTTATCCTTTGGATAAGTTAGCCGAGATTTATGTTTGTGTGTGTCATACCCCAAATTTGTCCTACTTCGGTATTTAATGAATGTCTTACTGCTTCACGACTTCTGGCCATGACTCTCTAAGACTTTGTTTATAAAGACCTTGTGTAATTGAATTCTTATGGGAAGAGCGTGCCTCCAGCCCCTTATACCCAAACTCAAGCGTGTCCTTGTTCTCACGATCATACATACATGATATGGTCAATGGCATAAAGTACATGATTGGATTTATCTCGCCACACAATTGTTGGGTTTCAAGAAATTTAAACCTTAATTTAACTTGATTACGAACTTCTCTAAAGGTTGTTTAAGCCTCACTATAAGTTGTTTGCACTTAATTTAAGTTGTTCAAAGATACTTCACATTATGCTTCTAGACACGGTCGATTTGGCCTCAAGTTTTGTTCAAATTGATTACAAGCGTCAAGCTATGTTTGGATACTAAATTAGTTTGTGACAAACTTAGATTTAGCTTGCAAGTCATAATTAGAATTTAGATGCAATTAGTCAAGAAAATCATCAATTGGAGGTGGCATTAGATTAGTACATTCAACATTATTACTAGTCAATGTGGATTTAAAGTTACAAATAAGTGCGAGTTTGCCACAAGACGGGTGTCAAAATGGCCTTGTTTTATTGCTTAGATCGTAAGAAACCAATAATACTACAAGCTTTCAAGATATGCCCAATTTTTGTTGAATTTGAGTCAACATCTCTCCAAGCCATACGTAGGGGTATTCCTAATCATCATCATATATGCAACATGTTTCATTCTTTTTAAGAGTTCGTCCATTTGTGCTCAATCCATAAGGAATAATTTAAGTGACAAATTCAAAGGAGCACATTAGGATTCCAAATGCAAAAGTCTGATGTTAATTAAGGAAAACATACAGATATTAAAATTAAGGTTAAAATATTAAGGCCCATTGTGAGAAGGGTTATCAGGTCATCAAGATACAAAAACAATAATAAATCATGCACACAGGCCAAAGTGCTACAAACTAGCCAATGTTTAGCTAATACCAAGTGAAAGTTGGTTACTGAAGTTTACAGGGAAGAAGTTTCACGTATTCTCTCATGGTTCAAAATCTACAACTTAAATGCTTACACAACACCCGCCTAAGCCTCATAAATAATGGGTCAAAAACTACATATACAAGAGACTCGCGAGCTCAAATGAATTCCGAACAAAACAACTTATGTCGGCGATAGCTAGCTCGTAACTTGGGAGCTGCATACGTATTATGTTCGTTGCAGGCTTTCCATGAACAGAAGAGAAGATATTGCCATTGTCTTTCCCTCAATACCATCAGGCTTCCTTGGGTGCTCCAAATCTCAGTCCAACAGAGTTTAAAATGGAGGTTCTGATACCTAATGAAGTCACTAGTGCATCTGCAAAATGGGTGAAAATAAGTTAAGGTCACAGTGTTTGTTTAAGTGGTTATTAAGTTTACTAAATAAGTGAAGTTGTCCACTACGGGAGATTAGTTTGTTACCTGTAGCTCAGAATGAAAAAGAACTACTCCAAATATCTGAGATCTTTGCCAAGCTTTAACGGCAATGACGCGATAATGGATAACCAATGGAGATTCCAAGGAAACTACCAGTTGTCATCATGCCAAAACCTTCATAGAGCTGCACCAACCTATTAAAACATCTCATCTACAACTTCCGTTGGATTCATCTTGTTAATCGGAAACAGTCATGTCCTTCAACCAGCGGCGTCTACCTTCCAAAAATAACATTACAAAGATTAGTTTGAAACCATTGGCAAAAATTCAGCAGAGTTACAAGTATATGATGCTAGAGATAATTGATAAAAACGAATTCATGTATGGAAAATCAATCCCAAGATCAGCACATGCCAAAACGTCAAAGAAAAGGGGCTTAAATAATAAATAACATTCAACTCTTGAGCATGAATACAACACTACAACATCTATATCAGATCCTAGTTGGCATAAGTCCCAATGGATGGTTCCATCACTGCCTTTGAAGTAGCCAGGCTTGCAGAGTGGAAGCCATTCTTCATTTCCAGGAGAACTGCATAATAGTTCAAATACGGTACCCTAAGACTTGTTGGCATATCTCCTAGCAGAATCACATTGTTCAACACACAATGCGGAACCATCCATAAACAATTTCCCCCTCTCCATGTCTGGGGTATCCAGGAACATAGAACCAAGCACCTTTGCTTTGCATAACAGACCGTCACCTGCCTAGGGTTTTACAGTGCAACCCAATAATCACTTTCAACAATCGCGAGAAGCATATTATGCCTTACCTCAGAATTAGTCATATATGGCAACCATTGATTGACAGGGAGCATTTTTCAGACAACACTGCATACAGTGGATCTTATGCAAACATGAATTACAACAGCCTTCCACAAAATAGAAATGAATTCATGAATATATTGCATCCATCCACTGTCAGTAATGCACCTAGTTATGGAAATCTCAATTCTTCCTTTTATCATCCTAGAAGCTTTCAACCTAATGCATCTCTTGGTAATATGAAACCTTCGAGTAACTCGAACGAGATTTTAACTTCTCAATATTATGGCGGATATAACTTGAGCTCTGTTCAACCGCATGATAGCTTTTCTCAACGGGATTATGAGACGAGGTTAAGATCTTCATATGTATCGGAGAAAACCCAATGTACCTCTATGAACCATCCCATAATTCTTTGAAGATTCTCCCCACATCACCATCACATCAGGGTCCTGCATAATTTTAACGTAAGACATCAAAATTAGCAAAAAGTCAAGAATCATGTTCAAGTAACCATAAATCCACATCAGCAAAATTCAGGACAATAAAAAGCAGCATTTTTACACAATAAAAAATCAAGGTAAAAGCAGATATTTTTTAGCTCACTACATACAAAGAAGAAGTCACTATTATTCAAATCCCATAGAATCAGAATCATGGTATTAGCGCATAACGAACTTGTACTACAAAAATGCACCTCATCGTCCTACACAAAACCTCACACGAATCAAACAATTTTTCATCAACAAATTTTGATTTTCACATGTACCAAGCCAAACCCTAAAATCCCTATAAATACAACTCCATTCATTGGTAAAAACACACAGAAAAACCCTAGCGAAGCTCTGTGGAATTCAATCCACAAAATACCTAAAATCACTCTAAAGTTCTTCCTAAAAGTTGATAGAGCTTCACATTGAAGCTCTAGCCAACTCGAGCTCAGCCACCCGCATACAAGACGCGATCAACATACGAAAAGACCAGAAACAGATGAAATAGAAGGGATAGAACACAACAACGGAAAGGACCAGAAGTTGTTTACCTTGCCGGAATCAACGGACCATTTCCTTTAGGTAAAATCTTGACTCTTTTTCTTTAATTTCTTGTTAGTATCTTGTATGTCATGGATGATTGAACGTTAATCTGCCATGTATTGCTTGTTCTGGTTAAATAGAGGGTTTAATTTGGGTTTAAAACTATCGGGATTTGATTTGGGGGGTAGAAAAAGAGTGGCTAGGGTTTTGTTTCTCTGACAGAAGAAGAAAGGAATAGATTTGGGGGAGAGGAAAGATAGCTAGCAAATTGAAGAATAATATGTTTAAAGCTTTGATTTTTTTTAGCAGTTATAGTGAGGAAGGAGAGAGATAGGCGTGCATATTAACCGGTCAATCAGTAAAATCAAGTTTTTTTTACTTTCAACATTGGTTAGTGTAGGGGATTAATCACCGTCATTATGGCCAATCGTGTATCTTCCCCAGGGTCACGCGTGTCCCCATATTCCTTTTCCCAAATTGGTTGTTTCATGAATAACCTTTACGCTTCCCCGTTTCTTTGGATTTAGTGGGCCGCAAAGTAAATTGGGTCCCAATGACCCGAGTTGAGCATGTGGGGGACAAATACCATTTGGGCTTGGTTTTGGTTGCTGATCCATTAACTTAGATTATATTAGGTTTTAATTGAGACATGAAAATTTATTTATTTTTGGTAATATTATAATGGCATGTAGTTTAATTAAGACTTAATGAAATTTGATAAGGGTTTATTTTAGAAACTAGTTGTTAGTAATATGATTAGTAATATTAGTAATATTATTAATAATATTATTAGATTTTTATATTTGATATTTGTTTTACAATATGACTTTACTTAATTTTTTTTTTTTGAATTTTATCAATTTGTTTCTTATTTTTCTTTTATTAAGTTCAAAACATTTTATTAGAATAAATAAAAAAAAATTTTTGAATTTATATGGAAGTAGTGGGTCCTTGGAGTCTAGCACTCCTTGGATCCTTAAGCGACCGCTCTCGAGGTGTACGCCTTGAGTTGTGGTCGTTTCGTCTTTCATCTTTAAAAAAAACTTTTAATCAATTTGGATATTTTTCTCAAACTAAAATATTAAACCTTTAGAAAATTATACTTTACTAGTTAAGTTAATACTTTTTTTCTAAAAAATTAAACTTTTCTCAAAACAATTGATTATGATTAGCTTTTCTTAAAACCTTTTTTATAATTGATTAATTAATTTTATATATGAAAATTAAAATTATTTAACTAAGTTAAATTATTTTCTTAAAGCAAATTTTTTCCTTCTGATCTTACATTCCTAGAATACCTAGCGCGTCCAATCCGAGTATGCTAACCTATTCAAACCATTTTCTTAGTTAAATTACGAAAGTATCGAGTTCTTGGAGTCGCGCATTCCTTGAATTCGAGAGTGACAACTATTGAGGTGTACGCCTTGGTTAGCGTGTCATTCAAACTTTCGTTTCTAAAACACTTCCTCTAATTATTTGGACAAGTACATTCACTATCCAAAAAACATATTTCATAATTAATGGAATGAAAAAGTTGTCGTTGGGATCTAGCATTCCAATGATATCCCGAATAATTGGTTACGAGGCCGACGTCTCGCTTATCGAATAGTCGTCATTCCTCTTAAATATACATCCCGTCTAACTTCGTTTGTCGCCCTCGTGCGATTGAATCTAAATCTCCTTCAATTCAAACTCTTTCGCGTCTAAACTGTCCATCAAACACAACTTTCGAAATTGAATGAAAACGATATCGTTGAGATCTAGCATTCCAATGATAACCCAATTAATTGATTGCGAGACCGATGTCTTGTTTATCTACTAGTTGTCATTCTCCATCAAATTACCTAACCAAACTCCTCTTTCTCGCCCCCGTGCGATTGGAACATTTCAAACACTAAATTCTTCTCCCTTGTGCGATTTCCAACTCAAACATACCTGTTCCAAAGAATATTGTTTAGTTCATTCTTCCATGCATATGAACTCGTGCTTTAGCCTCCCCTAGAAAGCAGATAAGCCAATGTTTAGCAGTTAGAATGCGACATAAACTCTCGTTCAACTCAATCCCTTTGTCAAGAACATTGTTTAGTCCTTTCTTCTGCGCATATGAACTCGTGCTTCAGCCTACCCTAGCAAGCAATCAAGCCAATGTTTAGCAGTTAGAATGCAACCTAAACACTCGTTTATCACCAAACCTTTTATCGTAGTTAGTCGAACTACGACTGCTCTGATTCTTCATTCTCTTTTGAATGTAAGATACGTAGGCATAGGATTGCGATGATCCTAGCGAGCACTTTTCCACTTTTCCTTCTTTCCTACCTTTAGGTTCCCATACCTTTTACCAAAGAACATTGTTTAATTCTTCTTCCACATATAACAAACTAGTGCTTCAGCCTCCCCTAGCGAGCAGACAAGCCAATGTTTAGCAGTTAGAATGCGACATAAACTCTCATTCGACTCATATACACCTTTGACCGAGAAAATTGTTTAGTCCATTCTTCCGCGCATAACAAACTCGTGCTTCAGCCTCCTCTAGTGAGCAGACAAGCCAAGGTTTAGCAGTTAGAATGTGACCTAAACACTCGTTCACATACCAAACCTCTTTACCCTAGTTGTCCGAACTACGGACATTCTGATTCTTCATTATCTTCTGAATGTAAGATACGTAGGCACAAGATCGCGATGATCTTGGCGAGCACAATCTCCCCTTTTTCCCGTAGTCCCACGAACTACGATGCTCTGACTTTCCCATTGCACAAGGGAGTACGTAGGCACAAGGGCCTCAATCCTTGGCGAGCACCCTATCTTTAAACCACCCATTTCCCCCTATAGGATAAATCTTAGAAGAAAACAAACAAGCATATCTAACTTTACTCTCGAATCGAATCAAGAGGTTCTCGTTGAGTACAACGGACATGAGGGGTGCTAATACCATCCCCTCATGTAATCGACTCCTGAACCTAGAATATGGTTGCGATGACCATGTTCTTGTCTCTTTAAAGGTTTTATCGATATTTTCCTATTCCTGTCTTGGAATGAATAAAGTTCGGTGGCGACTCTATTCGAACGTATTTTTCGCGTCCATCGCGAGGATCGTATTTTTCGAGGTACGACAGATGGCGACTCTGCTGGGGATCGAACCTAGAATCCTTGTATGCCTAGCATGAAAGCTCCTCTAGAATAGACCTTTTCGTAGATCCTATCGTAACGCAGCTAGCCTGTTGCACGATTTGATTCTTGAAGGGTCCGTGACTCTGGGAATCGCTCTTAGAACCAATTCATATATTGGTAGTCGCGTAGTGTTAGTCTCCGAGGACTTGCTCCCGTGGGCCTAGCATGAAGACTCCGCTCAAGAGAGACTCTTTAGTACCACCGTCATAATGCAGCTCGCCTGTTGCATGACGATGGTATTATTGGTGTCTATGACCTTGAGAACCCCATCCGTTAACATAGAAACTATCCTGTGAGTGAGCCATTTTGGGTAAAGAATCTAGAACTATCTTGGTACCTATTAGGAGGGTTGGAGAAACTTGTGATAACCCGGATCCTGCACTGTTGCATTCATAAACATTTGCATATGCATCATAACTTACACTAGTTTTTATTTTTAGGGAAGCATTTATATTGACAGGTTGACACACATTCACAATGGCCACGAGTTCGGAAAAGAGAAAGACTATTCAGCTTAAAGCACTCAAACCTGATGTTAGTGTACTCATGAATTGTTTGAAGCAAATGCCTTTGATCTTTAAGAAGACTCAGATAGGAAGGTTTAGTTAGGTGATTGATCTGTTGATGGTTGAAGTACAGATTCCTGCTATCACAGCCATGGTACAGTTTTATGATCCGCAAATGAGAAGCTTCTTGTTCCAAGATTTCTACTTAACACCTGCTATTGAAGAGTTTGAGGGATTTCTAGGTTTCCCGATCAAGGGTAGGGCACCCTATACTATGATAGGTCAGACTCCATAAGTGGAAGAATTGGACGATAATCTCAAAATCTCGATTTCAACAGCCAAAGCCGGTTGGAAGAAAAGAGAAGATTTCTTTGGCTTTAGAAGCATTATACTAGAGAAAGAAGCAATAAAGATGTTAAAGAACAAACAATGGGATGTTTTGGTAAATGTATTGGCTCTTATCATATATGGGCTAGTATTATTTCCACTTTCGAAGATTTCATTGATTCTGCAGCTGTCAGCGTGTTTTGGGCCGTTTGGATGAAAGAGCAAAGCCCGGTGCACCCTCTCTTGGCTGATGTTTTCTACACTTTGCACCATCGCCATGAAAAGAAGGGTTTAGTGTTGACATTTTGTCTCCCTATTCTCTACAAATGGCTTAGTTCTCACGTATTTAAGTGTTATGCTACCATCCCTATTTTGAACAGTGGGGAATGAGCTCAATTTCTAGTATCTATTTCTGAAAGGAACATCACCTGGTACCCTAACAAATTGGAAGTAAGTGAAATCATCATGAGTTGTGGTAGTTTTTGCAACATACCGTTGATCGGATCAAAAGGTTGTATAAACTATAACCCCATACTAGCTATACGACAATTTGAGTATCCAATGTTAGGGAGACCTGAAGACAAAGAGCTAGGAGAATTGATCCTTCATGAAAGGGGCGTCGAGGATCCCGCACTTCTCCGCCAGATTGTATGATCTTGGTAGAAAGTTCATACTAAAGGATCTGAGTTGAGAAGAAAGGATGGTATGGCCAGGATGCCTTTTCAGCGGTGGGTTATGGAAAGGGTCAAAATAGTTAAGCTCCCATTTTCTATTGAAGTGCCTCCTAGACCCACCACACTACAACCTGTGCCCATATCAGTTGAAGAAGTGGAAGAGTTGAGACTCAAAATATCCCAACTAGGGAAAGAAAATGAAGATTTGCAAGTCAGACTTCAAGATGTGACTAATGAAAAGAATCACATGAGGCATGAGATTGCAAGAAAGGATAGTCAACTTGAAAAGATGGGAAGCAAAATTGACGAAGAGAAGGGTAAGAGGAAGAGGACCAAAGTGTGTACCAACCAGGCTGACAGTTGTTTAGTTTCCCTCAAAGAGCAATTGGGGTACGCTCATGGAAAGTGGAGAGAGAATGAACAATGGTACATTCTAGCCACTAAGAAGAACAAGGAGCTCAGAGAGACATTAGGAGCTGAAATCAAGACACTTGGTGCTGCGCTACGCCTTTCAAGAGCTGGCGAGGAAAGAGAATGTCAACTCAAGGAAGAAGCCCTAAATTCATCTTGGGTTAAACCAGAGGATTGGCATAAAGTATGTGCTGAAATAGATGGGCTCAAAAGGTTCATCAAGTATCAGGAAAACCAGATAGGAGTTGTTATGGAAGACAAAGCTATTTGGTCCGCTGCGAGAGACCAGCTAGCTCATGATGTTGCAGCATATGAGCAATCCATTCACATCATGAGGAACAACCGAGACATATACCACAACAAGCTAAATGGGTTGGTAGAGTTCTGCAATTGGTTGGCCAAAGATCTGGTATGGAAGCATAGAGATGCGATGGAAGCCATTGATGACTCCACTACTCCGGCTATTTGTGAGTTCATATATGTGTCCAAGGAAATGTTGGCAAGGTTCAAAGAAGAGCTCAAGGAGCGTGAAGCCAGAAGAAACGAAGCTTGAAGTTTTATTTGTTTTCTTTTCCTATTGTTTGTTTGAATTACAAACTTATTTTCCTTGATGGCTTGTACTCTTGTTATGTTGAAACAATTTGGATGAATGAGGAGTAGTTCTTTTGAATTATTTGTTCTCGTGTTGTTTAAATGATTGATAAATAACCACCATTATAAATGCTTCCCTAAAAAGTAAAAACGCAATCATAAGCATAAGCATAAACGTTTTTGCACATTCACCTAGCATTGCAACTCATTGGACTTTTCCTTTCTACCTCCAGCTAAAACTGAAAACTGACTACTCGACATCGCTACAAGACCAGACACAACTTTCAAATGACGCTGGAGCAAATTGAAGAGACTCAGAACAACGTGAGGGGTGACATTGACGCCCTCAAGGCGAAGATGGATCAACTTTTGGAAACAATGATGATGTTAGCCCGCAAAGAGAGCAATGCTGAGATTTTGGCTGATGCTAGGAAGGCGGATGATAATATAGGAACTTCTGAGGTTACAAAGACTCCCCCTCCTATCCACGTGGACCTTGTTGAGCATTCTACATCTGCACATCATGGGTACAAAGTAGGGATGGATGAACATTATGATGCTCTCTACCAACCTCCTCCTCTTCCTCAACCTAATGTGGGGATTACAACCGACCTTTCTGCAGATAGGCTACGAACTGCTGAAGAGAAACTCAGGTCATTGGAGGTCAAAAAGACTCCAGGTCTGGATGCTGTTGACATGTGCCTAGTTCCTGGATTGGTGATACCAAAGAAATTCAAAGTCCTAGACTTTGAGAAGTACAAGGGAGTCAGCTGCCCAAAAACCCATCTAAGAGCGTACTGTCACAAGATAGCCGCTCACATTGACAACGACTTTCTCTTAATACATTACTTCCAAGATAGCCTTAGTGGGGCATCATTGGAATGGTATATGCAGTTAGAGAAAGGACAAATCAGTACGTGGAGAGATCTGGCAGACGCGTTTTCACAACACTATCAGTATAATACTGATTTGGCACCGAATCACACCCAGCTGCAAGATATGACTCAACGTAATAATGAGTCGTTTAAAGAATATGCCCAAAGATGGAGGGAATTGGCTGCCCGTGTTCAACCACCATTGCTGACCAAGGAGTTAACTGACATGTTTATGGGAACACTACAACCTCAGTACTTGGATCACATGCTTGGGTCCAGTTTCCCCAATTTTGCTGAAGTGGTATCAGTGGGTGAAAGAATAAAAAGCACATTGAAAAAGAACAAGGCTGCAGTCCCAACAAATGGATGAAGAAAGCCTTTTGTGAAGAAAAGGGAAGATGAAACTAATGTCGTGATGAGGGGGCGAGGAGGTAGAGCTCCAGTGGACATCCAATATCAACAAGTAGCTGCAGTAGCCCAAGCTCCTTACCAGCAGCCAGCCCAACAGCAGAATCAGCAACAGAATTATCAGAGAGTTCCTCCACCGCAATATCAGAATGCTCCGGCTCAAAGACCGCAAAGGACGAGACAGCCAAGAAGACAATTTGATCCGCTTCCCATGTCATATGGACAGATTTTTGCTCAGCTAAATCAGAGTGGACACTTAACGTTGTGAGATTTACGTCCGGCAATCTTTCTGTATCCTCCTGGGTACGATGCCAATTCTCATTGTGAGTTCCATAAGGGAGCCCCCGGACACTCCATAGACAACTACTATGCGTTTCAGAATAGAGTGCAAGATTTGATAGAGTCCAAAGACCTCACCTTTACACCCAGAGGTGCCAATGTTAAAAACAATCCGTTACCCGCACATGGAAGTTCTTCTGTCAATGTTGTGGAGGAGAGCAATGGTTCGAGACTAATTACAAATGTTGAAGATGTCCGTACTCCGATGGCTGTTATTGGAGAACAATTGAAGAAAAGTGGGATGATTCCCCAGGAAGAAGTAGAGAATTTAACTGATGAGTTAGTGAAGAAACATTTGCAAAGGTTCTTAGAGCATGGGATAATACAGATAGAGTGTAGAGACTCGAATGTGTCTGTTATTGAGATTCAGTATGATGAAATGGAATCTTATCCGCCAAGGCAAGTTCGCCCAGCACTAGTAGTTTTACAATATGATCCTTCAGAAGCCTTTCAACAGAGACCTGCCCGACCAGCACCCGTAATCATACAATACGATGAAGATGATATCAACAAACAAAGAGCAACACGGCCAGCGCCGGTAGTGATGGAGTATCCTGTCGATGGATTTGAGTCTAAAGTTTTTAAATAAAGGCCAGAGAAGATAGTAATCGAGTACGACGCTGCCAAATGCGATGCAGTGGTCGGGCCTAGTGGAATGACCCGTAGTGGTCGTTTATTTTCTGCCAGACCAGTGGAAGTGCCCGTTAAAGACAAAGGGAAAACTGTCGACACAACAATTGAATTTCCATGTGTAGAGCCACTTGTTGAGGTATCATCACCAAAGGCAGCGGTTACGCCAAAGGAAGATGAGGAATTTTTAAATATCATCAGAAAAAGTGACTATAAAGTGATTGATCAACTGAATCAGACTCCTGCCAGAATTTCCATGCTCTCGTTGTTGCTCAGTTCAGAGGCATACAGGTTATCTTTAATGAAGGTGTTGAGCGCCGCACATATCGCCAAAGACATCACCGTAGCCCAATTCAATGATGTTGTAGCTAGTGTAACGACCGGAAACTTTCTTGGGTTCAACGATGATAACCTGACTGCAGAGAAAAGGAGTCACAATAAAGCTCTCCATATTTCTATCAAGTGCCAAGACACGCTGATATCCCGAGTCTTGGTGGATACAGGTTCTTCTCTAAATGTGCTTCCCAAGGTCACCTTGGAGAGAATGCCGGTAAAAGGAGTTAGCATACGGCCGAGTGCTCTGGTAGTCAAAGCTTTTGA
This sequence comes from Lathyrus sativus, assembly GCA_963859935.3. Lineage (NCBI taxonomy): Eukaryota > Viridiplantae > Streptophyta > Magnoliopsida > Fabales > Fabaceae > Lathyrus > Lathyrus sativus. Next base: position 64,191,223 of record OZ012741.1, read on the forward strand.
TGGTTCTAGGCGTGCTGTGATTGGTGATGTGGACTTGCCAATAAAAATCGGACCAATTGTCTTCACCATTACGTTCCAAGTAATGGATATCTATCCAGGGTACAGTTGTTTATTGGGCAGACCTTGGATTCACTATGCAGGTGCTGTTACGTCCACCCTCCACCAAAAGCTAAAGTTTGTTAACAATGACAAAGTGGTTTTGATTGGGGGAGAGGAGGACATTTTGGTAAGTCACCTAACGTCCTTCAGATACATTGAAGTCGAAGGGGAAATGGTGGAAACACCTTTCCAAACGTTTGAAGTGGTGAATACATTGGTGGTACAGCGGATTTCGGATAATCAGAGCTCAAGATCAGCAATGGCTTCTTATGAAGAGGCTAAGATGGTGGAAGTCGCTGAAAAGTTCGACAAATTTGGGCTAGGATACCATCCTTCGTCCAGCACAGCGACAGTTGCATATGGCCAAAAGCAGATTCCTCCTGTAGCAAAAGTTTTCAAGAGCGCTGGGCATATCTTTGATCATACCTCTGCCGTAGTAATTGAAGATGAGGCTGGTGACAAAGAAGTCTCTACAAGTTGGGTCCGACAGGCTGAACCTGGTGAAGAATTGAAGAACTGGAAGACCATCGAAATACCATAATTCTTCCCTCTTCAAAAGTAAAGTTTTAATTGATTTTCAAAACCCTACGCTCTGCCCAAGGCGTAGTGGAGCTTTGTATCGGGCCTCCTGATGTTTCGAAACATGATTAACATGAATAAATTTTAATTTGCATTCAATTTTTGCTCATTTTCTTTTCTACTTTTTTTCATAATAAATGGCATTTCTTTTACGCACTCACTTTCCTAAATAAGCTGCATAAATCATAAACATGCAGAGACACCACCGAAGTCCTTGATGTCAACATTGCTACAAGCCTCTATGATTTTGATAGCCCAATATATCAAGCGGAAGAGGAAGACGAGGAAGATGGTGAGCTCCCCAACGAACTGGCAAGGCTGCTGCAGCAGGAAGAGAAAGCCATTCAGCCACATAAAGAGGACATCGAAGTTATTAACCTAAGTTCTGAAGAAGATAAGAAGGAGATAAGGGTCGGGGCGTCTCTCCAGGATGCTGTCAAGGTAAAGTTGATAGAACTTCTCCGAGAGTATGTTGATGTATTCGCATGGTCGTATCAGGACATGCCTGGTCTAGATACACACATTGTTGTCCACAAGTTGCCACTCAAGGAAGAATGCCATGCCGTCAAGCAGAAGTTGAGGAGAACTCGTCCTGATATGGCTCTGAAAATCCGTGATGAAGTCCGAAAACAATTCGATGCAGGTTTGTTAGCAGCGGCCAAGTATCCACAGTGGGTTGCCAATGTCGTTCCGGTACCGAAAAAAGACGGAAAGGTCTGCATGTGTGTGGATTACCGTGACTTAAACAGAGCTAGTCCTAAAGATGATTTCCCATTACCTCACATTGATGTTTTGGTAGATAATACGGCCCAGTTCTCTGTTTTTTCTTCATGGATGGATTCTCTGGTTACAATCAAATTAAGATGGATCCAGATGACATGGAGAAGACCACGTTCATTACCCCATGGGGCACATTCTGTTATAAAGTAATGCCATTTGGGCTAAAGAATGTTGGGGCAACATACCAACATGCGATGGTAACACTCTTTCATGATATGATTCATAAAGAGATCGAAGTGTACGTTGACGAAATGATTTCCAAGTCCCAGACTGAAGAGGAGCATTTGGTTAATTTGGAAAAGTTGTTCGCTTGACTCAGGAAGTTCAGATTAAGGCTTAATCCCAACAAATGTACGTTCGGGGTACGGTCTGGAAAGTTGTTGGGCTTTGTTGTAAGCCAGAAAGGGATTGAGGTAGATCCTGATAAAGTAAGAGCAATTCAGAGCATGCCTGCACCGAAGACCGAAAAGGAAGTTCGTGGCTTTCTGGGGAGGTTGAATTATATCGCAAGATTTATTTCACATCTCACAGCCACTTGCAAGCCAATTTTTAAACTACTCAGGAAAGATCATCCGGTTGTGTGGAATAATGAGTGCTAAGGGGCATTTGATGAAATCAAAGAATATTTGCAAGAACCACCAATTCTGATACCACCAGTCCCTGGAAGGCCACTCATTATGTACTTGACCGTTCTCGAAGAATCCATGGGTTGTGTATTAGGACAAAAAGATGATACGTCCAAGAAAGAACATGTCATATACTATCTCAGCAAAAAGTTCAACGATTGTGAGACCAAGTACTCTTTGCTTGAAAAAACTTGTTGTGCACTTGCGTGGGCTGCAAGACGCCTCAGACAATATATGTTGACACACACCATATACTTAATCTCTAAGATGGATCCAATCAAATACATCTTTGAGAAACCTGCTCTTACCGGTAGGATAGCCCGGTGGAAAATGTTGTTGTCTGAATATGATATCTAGTATGTCACTCAGAAGGCTATCAAGGGTAGTGTGTTAGCAGACCATTTGGCCCACCAACCCGTGGAAGATTATCAACCGTTGAGAATCGACTTTCCAGATGAGGATATTATGATGGCAAGAGACTACGAAGAGCCAGGGCCAGATGAAGGGCCAGAACCAGGGGAGCGATGGACTCTCATGTTTGACGGTGCTTCTAACTTTTATGGGCATGGAATTGGGGCAGTGATTACATCTCCCAAGAACTTTCACTTGCCGTTTACAGCCAAACTTTGTTTCCCGTGCACTAACAATATGGCTGAGTACGAGGCATGTATACTAGGGCTAGAAGAAGCCATTAACTTAAGAATCAAAACCCTTGATGTGTTTGGGGATTCTGCCCTAGTAATTTACCAGATAAGAGGTGATTGGGACACAAAGCATGAAAATTTAATCCCATATCGGGATTATGTGGCCAAATTTCTTCCTTGATTCGATGATATCACCTTTGCTCACATACCTAGAGAAGAAAATCAAATGGTTGACGCTTTGGCAACTCTGGCATCTATGTACAAGTTGATATGGCCTAATCATAGACCTTCTATTGATTTGCGACACTTTGAAGAGCCTGCGCAATACTTGGTTGTTAATGAAGAATCAGACGAGAAGCCGTGGTTTTATGACATAAAGCGATATTTGGAAAAGCAGGAATATCCTGAAGGAGCCCTGGGTATTGACAAAAGAACTTTGTGAAGATTGGCATCTAACTTCTTCCTCAACGGAAATGTATTGTACAAGCGCAACCATGACACTGTCTTGCTCAGATGTGTAGAGAAGTGCGAAGCTGAACAAATTCTAAAGGACATTCATGAGGGTTGTTTTGGAACTCATGCAAATGGACATACAATGGCAAAGAAAATATTGAGAGCGGGCTATTATTGGCTCACCATGGAGGGCGACTGTTACCATCATGCTCGAACTTGTCATAAGTGCCAGGTCTATTCTAACAAGATTTATGTACCTCCTACACTGTTGAATGTCTTGACTTTACCGTGGCCCTTTTCAGTGTGGGGAATAGACATGATTGGGATGATTGAACCGAAAGCTTCAAACGGACATCGTTTTATACTTGTGGCCATATACTATTTCACCAAATGGGTTGAAGCTGCTTCTTATGCCCATGTTACCAAGCAAGTAGTCACTCGCTTCTTGAAGCACAATATCATATGCATATATGGAGTGCCTAACCGCATCATAACGGATAATGGGTCGAATCTCAACAACAAAATGATGGACGAGCTATGCGCCAATTTCAAGATAGAACACCTTAACTCAACACCATACAGACCCAAAATGAATGGAGCCGTGGAAGCAGCCAACAAAAATATCAAGAAAATCATCCAGAAAATGGTGGTCACTTACAAAGATTGGCTGAGATGTTACCTTTTGTGTTACACGTCTATCGTACTTCAGTACAAACTTCAACAGGGGCAACTCCATATTCGTTGGTTTATGGCATGGAAGAAGTTCTCCCAATAGAGGTTGAAATTCCTTCGCTGAGGGTGTTGATGGAAGCTCAACTTAATGAAGCCGAGTGGGTGAAGATGAGGTTTGAGGAGCTCAATCTTATTGAAGAAAAATGCTTGGCAGCCATATGTCACGGTCAGCTTTATCAGAGAAGAATGAAGAGAGCCTTTGACAAAAGAGTGCATCCTAGGACGTTCGTACAAGAGGACCTAGTGCTCAAAAGGATCATGACTATGCACAATGAATCTAGGGGCAAGTGGATGCCAAATTATGAAGGCCCATACGTTGTAACAGAAGCATTCTCTGGTGGTGCTTTAAAGCTTGCAACTATGGATGGGGAGGAGTTACCCTACCCAGTGAATGCAGATTTGGTCAAATGATACTTTGCTTAAAAAAGTGGAATAATAAGAGCTGCTAAGTCGAAAACCTGAAAGGGCGACTTAGGCAAAAATGGCTATCCCGGTGGACCGAAAACCTGAAAGGGAGGTTCAGGCAAAAGTTAGGGATAAAAATAAAAAATAGGCCTGCTGAGTTGAAAACCCGAAAGGGCGGCTTAGGCAAAAAAGGGTGTCCCGATGGATTGAAAACCCGAAAGGGCGATCCAGGCAAAAATTAGGGGCAAAATTCCAAGGCAAAGTATCTGTTATGCATGATCACTTGACTCTGGTACATCATCAAGAGAAGGAATCAATCCAGCCATCTTCCTATGAAGCAAGGTGTTGAAGACTTCCAAAGTTATAAGGATTATAGCAGTGTCGAAGCTCAATGGAACTTCAATAATTTTTATTGCCATTATGTTTTTCTTGCACCGTAATTACCTCATTAAGGGATTGCATCTTTGTGTATATTTACCCATTCAAGGGTCAAATTAATATAAAGAGAAATTTCTCATTAAAATGTGCTCACTTTTTTTACTTTATCTGATTTGTTTGCAAAAATTAATTTTTTGTTAGTTTGTGTGTGAAACGTCAGCTAAAAAATAAAAAATAACTTTTGATAAAACTTGTTTTGATGTTCGAAGATATTGGGGAAAATAGATAGTCTCCAAAGAGAAACTTCACCAGGTGGAAACATCGAGTCAATCATAAGCTGCCCAGACTCTTCATCGTTAAAAACTATGTTTTCATCAAGGCTCTGTAATGTGGTTCCCACAACATTGAATCCAAAGTTTAGCTAGGGGAAATCATTTCCCCCTAGTCGTCATGGAGCTCCTGAATCTGGGATGTTGAGTAGTCTAATCCCCTCAATAAAAGTCCAATCTCGCTTGGCACATCCTCAAAAGCCCAATCCTTTAATGGCAACTATAAAAAGCCACTTTACTTGGCACCTTCAATTTACCCTAAAAAGTCCAGTCTTCATTGGCAACCACTAAAAGTCCACCCCTGTTGGCATCCTCAATAACCAAAGTCCAATCCATTTGGAAACTACCAAATCCCATCCCTGGTGGTATCCCCGGCAGGATTTTATCCCCAGCATACCTGATCATTATCATAAACACGACATATAGCATCATATCATAACCATATCAAGCATTAGCATATCATTTGCATTCACATCTTGCACTCCTTAGCAGTTGCAGTGTTAGCTGCATGTTTGGCATCATAACACATTGCATCGCATAACAACATAGCAGGATCTAGGATCATTTCGGAAGCATCTTGGTTGGTCCTCCAATGAAGTTGGCAGTATGGCTCTGAAAAGAGTTAATATCCCACGAGTTCAAAGAATTCTACTCCCCAACAAGTCATTCTTCAACCATGCAGTTGATAATGATAGTCCCCAGCGACTGCTGCTCTTATGGCTCTCCAAGCAGAGATTATCTTAAAAAGGTTTCTTGAAGGCTTCCCCTGCAGAGTTTGGACAACAATGTTCCTCTAATAGGAATTTTTCTCAACTATTCCCCAACATTTATCACTCGAGATACTGCTTTGGTATTATCGAAGAATCTTATTGGATAAGATGCTGCTTCGACCACCCAAAGAATCTCAAGTTTTAGAGATACTGCTTTGGTATCATCAAAGAACCTTATTGGATAAGAGACTGCTTCGACCACCCGAAGAATCTCAAGTTTTTAGAGATACTGCTTTGGTATCATCGAAGAATCTTATTGGATAAGATGCTGCTTCGACCACCCGAAGAATCTCAAGTTTTCAGAGATACTGCTTTGGTATCATCGAAGAATCTTATTGGGGAAGATGCTGCTTCGACCACCCGAAGAATCTCAAGTTTTCAGAGATACTGCTTTGGTATCATCGAAGAACCTTATTAGATAAGGGACTGCTTCGACCACCCGAAGAATCTCATGTGTTTAGAGATACTGCTTTGGTATCATCAAAGAGCCTTAATGGATAAGGTACTGCTTCGACCACCAGAAGAATCTCAAGTTGTGTTCAGAGATACTGCTTTGGTATCATCGAAGAGCCTTAATGGATAAGGTACTGCTTCGACCACTTGAAGAATCTCACGTGTTTAGAGATACTGCTTTGGTATCGAGAAGAACCTTATTGGATAAGGGACTGCTTCGACCACCCAAAGAGGATCGTTTATACCACTTTGGTATCGCGAAGAACCTTAACGAATGAGGGACTGCTTCGACCATCCAAAGAGGCCCGGTTATACTACTCTGGTATTGCGAATGACCTTATTGGATAAGGGACTGCTTTGACCACCCAGAGGATATCAGGTTATCTTATTCATCCTATTAACCCATTCATGGTACTTTTCACTTCTCCACCGGAAAAAATTTGGGATCTTCTTGTATCTAATTGACTTCCACCTTAAAATGAACGCCATGCAGCAGTTCATTCGCTCAGGTCTAAGGCAATTAGATAGGGGCATCTGTCATAGCCCAAATTTGTCCTACTTCGGTATTTAATGAATGTCTTACTGCTTCACGACTTCTGGCCATGACTCTCTAAGACTTTGTTTATAAAGACCTTGTGTAACTGAATTCTTGTGGGAAGAGCGCGCCTCCAGCCCCTTATATCCAAACTCATGTGTGTCCTCGTTCTCACGATCAGACATACATGATATGGTCAATGGCATAAAGTACATGATTGGATCTATCTCACCACACAATTGTTGGTTTCAAGAAATTTAAACCTTATTTTAACTTGATTAAGAAGTTCTCTAAAGGTTTTTTAAGCCTCACTATAAGTTGCTTGCACTTAATTCAAGTTGTTCAAAGATACTTCACATGATGCTTCTAGACACAGTCGATTTGGCCTCAAGTTTTGTTCAAATTGATTGTAAGCATCAAGCTATGTTTGGATACTAAATCAGTTTGTGACAAACTTAGATTTAGCTTGCAAGTCATAATTAGAATTTAGATGCAATTAGTCAAGAAAATCATCAATTGGAGGTGGCATTAGATTGGTAAATTCAACATTATTACTAGTCAATGTGGATTTAAAGTTACAAATAAGTGCGAGTTTGCCACAAGACGGGTGTCAAAATGGCCTTGTTTTATTGCTTAGATCGTAAGAAACCAATAATACTACAAGCTTTCAAGATATGCCCAATTTTTGTTGAATTTGAGTAAACATCTCTCCAAGCCATACGTAGGGGTATTCCTAATCATCATCATATATGCAACATGTTTCATTCTTTTTAAGAGTTCGTCCATTTGTGCTCAAGCCATAAGGAATAATTTAAGTCACAAATTCAAAGGAGCACATTAGGATTCCAAATGCAAAAGTCTGATGTTAATTAAGGAAAACATACAGATATTAAAATTAAGGTTAAAATATTAAGGCCCATTGTGAGAAGGGTTATCAGGTTATCAAGATACCAAAACCATAATAAATCATGCACACAGGCCAAAGTGCTACAAACTAGCCAATGTTTAGCTAATACCAAGTGAAAGTTGGTTACTGAAGTTTACAGGGAAGAAGTTTCACGTATTCTCTCATGGTTCAAAATCTACAACTTAAATGCTTACAAAACACCCGCCTAAGCCTCATAAGTAATGGGTCAAAAAATACATATACAAGAGACTCGCAAGCTCAAATTAATTCCAAACAAAGCAACTTATGTCGGTGATAGCTAGCTCGTAACTTGGGAGCTGCATACGTATTATGTTCGTTGCAGGCTTTCCATGAACAGAAGAGAAGATATTGCCATTTTCTTTCCCTCAATACCATCAGGCTTCCTTGGGTGCTCCGAATCTCAGTCCAACAGAGTTCAAAATGGAGGTTCTGATACCTAATGAAGTCACTAGTGCATCTGCAAAACGGGTGAACATAAGTTAAGGTCACAATGTTTGTTTAAGTGGTTATTAAGGTTACTAAATAAGTGAAGTTGTCCACTGCGGGAGATTAGTTTGTTACCTGCAGCTCAGAATGAAAAAGAACTGCTCCAAATATCTGAGATCTTTGCAAAGCTTTAACGGCAACGACGCGATAATGGATAACCAATGGAGATTCCAAGGAAACTACCAGCTGCCATCATGCCAAAACCTTCATAGAGCTGCACCAACCTATTAAAACATCTCATCTGCAACTTCCGTTGGATTCATCTTGTTAACCGGAAACAGTCATGTCCTTCAACCAGCGGCGTCTACCTTCCAAAAATAACATTACAAAGATTAGTTTGAAACCATTGGCAAAAATTCAGCAGAGTTACAAGTATATAATGCTAGAGATAATTGATAAAAACGAATTCATGTATGGAAAATTAATCCCAAGATCAGCACATGCCAAAACGTCAAAGAAAAGGGGCTTAAATAATAAATAACATTCAACTCTTGGGCATGAATACAACACTACAACATCTATATCAGATCCTAGTTGGCATAAGTCCCAATGGATGGTTCCATCACTGCCTTTGAAGTAGCCAGGCTTGCAGAGTGGAAGCCATTCTTCATTTCCAGGAGAACTGCATAATAGTTCAAATACGGTACCCTAAGACTTGTTGGCATATCTCCTAGCAGAATCACATTGTTCAACACACAATGCGGAACCATCCATAAACAATTTCCCCCTCTCCATGTCTGGGGTATCCAGGAACATAGAACCAAGCACCTTTGCTTTGCATAACAGACTGTCACCTGCCCAAGGTTTTACAGTGCAACCCAATAATCACTTCCAACAATTGCGAGAAGCATATTATGCCTTACCTCAGAATCAGTCATATATGGCAACCATTGATTCACAGAGAGCATTTTTCAAACAACACTGCATACAGTGGATCTTATGCAAACATGAATTACAACAGCCTTCCATATAATAGAAATGAATTCATGAATATATTGCATCCATCAACTGTCAGTAATGCACCTAGTTATGGAAATCTCAATTCTTCCTTTTATCATCCTGAAAGCTTTCAACCTAATGCATCTCTTGGTAATATGAAACCTTCGAGTAACTCGAACGAGATTTTAACTTCTCAATATTATGGCGGACATAACTTGAGCTCTGTTCAACCGCATGATAGCTTTTCTCAACGGGATTATGAGACGAGGTTAAGATCTTCATATGTACCGGAGAAAACCCAATGTACCTCTATGAACCATCCCATAATTCTTTGAAGATTCTCCCCACATCACCATCACATCAAGGTCCTGCATAATTTTAATGTAAGACATCAAAATTAGCTAAAAGTCAAGAATCATGTTCAAGTAACCATAAATCCACATCAGCAAAATTGAGGACGGTAAAAAGCAGCATTTTTACACAATAAAAAGTCAAGGTAAAAGAAGATATTTTTTAGCTCACTACAAACAAAGAAGAAGTCACTATCATTCAAATCACATAGAATCAGAATCGTGGTATTAGCGCATAACGGACTTGTACTACAAAAATGCACCTCATCGTCCTACACAAAACCTCACACGAATCAAACAATTTTTCATCAGCAAATTTTGATTTTCAAACGTACCAAGCTAAACCCTAAAATCCCCTATAAATACAACTCCATTCATTGGCAAAAACACACAGAAAAACCCTAGCGAAGCTCTGTGAAATTCAATCCACAAAATACCTAAAATCACTATAAAGTTCTTCCTAAAAGTTGATAGAGCTTCACATTGAAGCTCTAGCCAACTCGAGCTCAGCCACCCACATACAATACGCGATCAACATACGAAAAGACCAGAAACAGATGAAATAGAAGGGATAGAACTCAATAATGGAAAGGACCAAAAGTTGTTTACCTTGCCGGAATCGACAGACCATTTCCTTTAGGTAAAATCTTGACTCTTTTTCTTTGATTTATTGTTAGTATCTTGTATGCCATGGATGATTGAACTTTAATTTGCCATGTATTGCTTGATCTGGTTAAATAGAGGGTTTAATTTGGGTTTAAAACTATCGAGATTTGATTTGGGGGGTAGAAGATGAGAGGTTAGGGTTTTGTTTCTCTGACGGAAGAAGAAAGGAATAGATTTGGGGGAGAGGAAAGGTAGCTAGCAAATTGAAGAATAATATGTTAAAGCTTTGATTTTTTTTAGCAGTAATAGTGAGGAAGGAGAGAGATAGGTGTGCATATTAATCGGTTAATCAGCAAAATCAAGTTTTTTTTACTTTCAACATTGGTCAGTGTAGGGGATTAGTCACCGTCATTATGGCCAATCGTGTATCTTCCCCAGGGTCACGCGTGTCCCCATATTCCTTTTCCCAAATTGGTTGTTTCATGAATAACCTTTACGCTTCCTCGTTTCTTTGGATTTAGTGGGTCGCGGAGTGAATTGGGTCCCTATGACCCGAGTTAAGCATGTGGGGGACAAATACCATTTGGGCTTGGTTTTGGTTGTTGATCCATTAACTTAGATTATATTAGGTTTTAATTGAGACAAGAAAAAAAAATTGTTGGTAATATTATAATGGCATGTAGTTTAATTAAGACTTAATGAAATTTGATAAGGGTTTATTTTAGAAACTAGTTGTTAGTAATATGATTAGTAATATTATTAATAATATTATTAGATTTTTATATTTGATATTTGTTTTACAATATGACTTTACTTAATTTTTTTTTAGAAGTTTATCAATTTGTTTCTTATTTTTCTTTTATTAAGTTCAAAATATTTTATTAGAATAAATAAAAATCTTTTTTTTGAATTTATATGGAAGTAGTGGGTCTTTGGAGTCTAGCACTCCTTGGATCCTTAAGCGACCGCTCTCGAGGTGTACGCCTTGAGTTGTGGTCGTTTCGTCTTTCATCTTTAAAAAAAACTTTTAATCAATTTGCATATTTTTCTCAAACTAAAATATTAAACCTTTAGAAAATTATACTTTACTAGTTTAGTTAATACTTTTTTTCTAAAAAATTAAACTTTTCTCAAAACAATTGATTATGATTAGCTTTTCTTAAAACCTTTTTTATAATTGATTAATTAATTTTATATATGAAAATTAAAATTATTTAACTAAGTTAAATTATTTTCTTAAAGAAAATTATTTCCTTCCGATCTTACATTCCTAGAATACCTAGCGCGTCCAATCCGAGTACCCTAACCTATTCAAACCATTTTCTTAGTTAAATTACAAAAGTATCGAGTTCTTGGAGTCGCGCATTCCTTAAATTCGAGAGTGACAACTATTAAGGTGTACGCCTTGGTTAGCGTGTCATTCAAACTTTCGTTTCTAAAAAACTTCCTCTAATTATTTGGACAAGTACATTCACTATCCAACAAACATATTTCATAATTAATGGAATGAAAAAGGTGTCGTTGGGATCTAGCATTCCAACGATATCCCGACTAATTGGTTACGAGGCCGACGTCTCGCTTATCGAATAGTCGTCATTCCTCCTAAATATACATCCCGTCTAACTTCATTTCTCGCCCTCGTGCGATCGAATCTAAATCTTCTTCAATTCAAACTCTTTCGCGTCTAAACTGTCCATCAAACACAACTTTCAAAATTCAATGAAAACGGTATCGTTGGGATCTAGCATTCCAATGATATCCCGATTAATTGATTGCGAGACCGACATCTTGTTTATCTACTAGTCGTCATTCTCCATCAAATTACCTAACCAAACTCCTCTTTCTCGTCCCCGTGCGATTGAAACATTTCAAACACTAAATTCTTCTCCCTCGTGCAATTTCCAACTCAAACATACCTGTTCCAAAGAACATTGTTTAGTTCATTCTTCCGCGCATATGAACTCGTGCTTCAGCCTCCCATAGCGAGCAGACAAGCCAATGTTTAGCAGTTAGAATGCGACATAAACTCTCGTTCAACTCAATCCCTTTGCCAAGAACATTGTTTAGTCCTTTCTTCCGCGCATATGAACTCGTGCTTTAGCCTCCCCTAGCGATCAATCAAGCCAATGTTTAATAGTTAGAATGCGATCTAAACACTCGTTTATCACCAAACCTTTTATCGTAGTTAGCCAAACTACGACTGCTCTGATTCTTCATTCTCTTTTGAATGTAAGATACGTAGGCATAGGATTGTGATGATCCTAGCGAGCACTTTTCCACTTTTCCTTCTTTCCCACCTTTAGGTTCCCATACCTTTTACCAAAGAACATTGTTTAGTCCTTCTTCCGCGCATAACAAACTAGTGCTTCAGCCTCCCCTAGCGAGCAGACAAGCCAATGTTTAGCAGTTAGAATGTGACATAAACTCTCTTTCGACTTGTAACACCCCCTTTCTATACCCCCAAATAATACAATTAATTATTTAGGCACAAATTCAAAATTTCATCAGAGTAAGTTTATAAAACGGTATAAAAGGGACATACCACATTATCCGAAAATCACACATATAAAACACCTGCTCATATATAATGATATGCAACAACGGGGTAACACCCACGAGAAAATATCTAGAACAAAGGCGGAACATCCAAATATTTCATAATTCTCTAACACATGTATTCATATATACAAATCATCAACCAACATGGTTACATAACTTTCATCAGCAGATACATATACACATGCATCACAAAAGAAACAAAACAACTCCTAGCTACCCGGTGCTACATATCAGAGCCGACCAACTAAAGGATGAAGCCACGCCTCACAAAAGATCTCCAGTAATCTAATCTGCAATGCCTCATAGAGCATTATAAAACAGCAGAAGGGTGAGAAACAATATCATAACAAATAATGCATAAAGGCATATATACATATATATATATATATATATATATATATATATATATATATATATATATATATATATATATATATATATATATATATATATATATATATATATATATATATATATATATATATATATATATATATATATATATATATATATATATATATATATATATATATATATATATATATATATATATATATATATATATATATATATATATATATATATATATATATATATATATATATATATATATATATATATATATATATATATATATATATATATATATATATATATATATATATATATATATATATATATATCATATCCACAATCATGCACCTTACGCTTTCTCACCATGACTCACATCGTACATCGCAATGTATCCACTAAAGTCTATTTACAAATAGAACATCAAGCATAAACAATATGCACCATTAAGGTTTATATCCATTCAGGAACATTCATACATGTTACACACATATACATATGTACATATATTCATTCATACATATATATACATATATATATCTTCAAGCATTTCATTATGTCATTCACACCTTTCACATTATTCTAATAAACATACACAACATGCTTATTTCGCCATACATCATGCACAGATGTCAACACGCAAATCATAGAGGCCAACTCGCTACTCTACGCGAATGCGACACATTATCGACTTAATCGTCCGTCAGATTCTCCTAAGAATCAATTCACTCCCACCCCTCATGGGTATTCTATAACTCATTAGATCTTCCTAGAAATCACATCACTCATCAGACTCTCCTAGGAATCACACCATTCATCAGATTCTCCAAGGAATCACACCATTCATCAGATTCTCCAAGGAATCACACCGTTCATCAGATTCTCCAATGAATCACACCGTTCATCAGATTCTCCAAGGAATCACACCGTTCATCAGATTCTCCAAGGAATCACACCGTTCATCAGATTCTCCAAGGAATCACACCGTTCATCAGATTCTCCGAGGAATCACACCGTTCATCAGACTCTCCTAAGAGTCACACCACTCATCAGACTCTCCTAAGAGTCAACAGCACAAGAATGTACTTCATACACTTCTTAAAATGCAACCACGTTTGCGAACATGCTCATGCATTCTTCACATTCATTGCATATATTCATTATGCATCCACTATATATACATATCACAATACATACATACAGTCATCATATAATCTCATCATGCATTTCTATTACATTCAAGTAATTCACCAAAATACCAAACGGCCACATTCCACACTTCACAATTCATAAACTAGGATTCACGCCATACGGCTACCCACAACACACATAACAACATATAATTAATCATCTCGAACAAGGAATGATCACAATCAAACCACACAACCAATCCACGAATGGAAAACACAAGAAAGAAAAATATGCTGCTGTGTTCGCTAACCTTCGCCTGGCGAAGCCTCTGGCGAACCTTCGCTACTTCGTTCGCCTGGTGAACTTGCCAGCGAAGACCACTGGGATTTATTCTGGAATTACTCGCTAGCACTCGCTAGCATACTCGCCTGGAAAACCTTCGCCACTCTCATTCGCCTGGCGAACTTGCCAGCGAAGACAGGGTGGATGCTACTGACTTGGTTCGCTGCTGCTCGTTGGGCTTCGCCTGGCGAAGCTTCGCTGCCATTCGCCTGGCGAGCCTGCGAAGACAGAACCTCCATGGTTGTTCCAAAGCCCAAACTCCATACAACCAACCGATTAAATCCAAACCAGTCTCAGTGGCACAACCCTACCATCACCCGACTAAACTACATCGTCTAATCCGAGTTCTAACCGATTAAAACCTCTTTCTACTCATCAAACCAACTTCTAACCTAAGTGGAAAAAGAGTAGAAACTCTACAAAATCCAAACACATACACATACAATTATATACATTAAAGAGATGATGGAGTTTCACACCCTTACCGATCGATTGCAAGCTTTGGTGATGATCCCTTGATGATTCTAGGTTTTCCTCTCTACTTTCTCTTCTCTTTCTCTTCTCCTCTTTTCTTTCTCTTGTTTTCCTTTTCTTTCCTTTCTATTTCCTCTTTTATATCTTTCTCATTATTTTTCCAAAACATCAACTAATTCCATATCTCATAAAATATCTCACTTAACATTAAATAGGAAATGTCCAAAATACCCTCCAAACTATTTTCTCCGAAAACTCCCAAAATCGGTTAAAATAGAATAATATGCAAACTTAACATATTTCCACAAAATTTCCACATTCAAATAATATTCGCCCAATTAAACCAAAAAGGACTCAACGAAAAAGGAATAGTCGAAATCGGGGCGTTACAACTCTCCCCCACTTAGGAATTTTCGTCCTCGAAAATATCACCTGGTTCAAACCATACCGGACACGACTTTCACGCCCTCTCTCCATTTTCCAAGTTACACATGATCTCTTACACGCATACTTCCATACCACAATCATAGTCATACCGCATGACTCAAATAAGATCGTCAATCCACGTCAATCTCCATTGGAGGTTACAGGCACACCGCATACCCTCCACCAGGAACAACATCACGGTTGTTCTACCCCGACGATCTCTTCACTAGGAACGACACATAGTCATTCTACCCTAGCGAACACAACCCTAACACTTATACCTCATCAGGAATGACATACTAGTCATTCTACCCCAATGAGCTTGAATCTCGGATACAAACTTTCATCCAACATCATCATCTTAAAGTCTTCATTCTCATTCACCATCAAATCAACGGAATTCAATCCAACTCCTCTCTTCGGCAGTACATCCTCAACACCTTCCGGAAATACTTTTGGGAAGTCACGCACCACTGGAAACACGTCCAGTTCAACCTTACCCTCTGCTGACACTGATGCAGCCAAATTAAACACTCGAGTCCCGTCCACTAGAAGTTTCTCCAACTCTTAC
Source organism: Lathyrus sativus (assembly GCA_963859935.3). Taxonomy (NCBI): domain Eukaryota; kingdom Viridiplantae; phylum Streptophyta; class Magnoliopsida; order Fabales; family Fabaceae; genus Lathyrus; species Lathyrus sativus. The sequence continues at coordinate 64,207,169 of OZ012741.1, forward strand.
ATGGGCAAGAAACTCTCATCCTCTCCAACAGGGGATAACAATCTACTCTAGTTCCATAACAAAGTCCTTACCATACATAGTCAAGAGACAACTTAATCATACCAAAGACGTAGTTACCGACCGTGAAGCGGGCGTCTCAATAACCATATTACCATCACAAGTAAATATACAAAAATCTCAAACACTTAACGTACTCAAAGAATATTGTCAATAAAGCACGTACCTTAAATCAACGATTCGCTTTGGTAGTGTCTGACTTCGCCAACGCAAATACTTTCCCATTTACTGAAGCTTGCTTCGGTTTAGGACACTTAGCACTGATGTGACCTACTTCCCCATAATTGTAGCATTTCACTACATCCATTCTACAATCCTTAGCATCATGCCCAAGAACTCCACATTTAGAGCACTTGATCTTGGGTTTTCCACACATGAAAGACTTATGACCCATCTCGCCACACTTGTAGCATTTAATGGATCCAGAACCCTCTCCTCCAGATCTCTTAACAAAGTTTTCCCTATGCTTGCCCTTATCAGCTGGCGTCACATAAGGTTCACTCCTTACTTGTCGCTTTTCTTTCTCCTCCTTCAAACTCTTGTAGTGAGTAGAACGAGCTTTACGATCTTCTTCAAAAATTTGACAATATTCGGTCAAGTCCGAAAATCTTCTAATCCTCTGGTAGCCCACCGCTTGCTTGATCTCAGGATGCAAGCCGTTCTCGTACTTAACACACGGAAAATTCCACCGTCACCGCGTCATAGTGAGGATGAAATTTTACTAACTCCATAAACTTAGTCGTGTAATCCACCACGGACATATTGCCTTGTTTCAACTCAAGGAATTCCATTTCTTTCCTTCCCTTCACACTCTCAGGATAATACTTCCTCAAAAATTCAGAACGAAATAAATCCCAAGTTATATCCTCGTCATCTACTTCAAGCACTTGTCTCATACCGATCCACCAGTCATCGGCTTCTTCCCGTAACATGTGAGATCCAAGTCTCACCTTATTGCCTTCAGCACAGTTCATAACTCTAAAGATCCTCTCGATCTCCTTCAACCAAATCTGGGCACCGTCCGGGTCAAACCTTCCTTTGAATACCGGCGGCTGGTTCTTTCTAAACTCATCATTAGCGTTCACATTCGGCGCACCCTGCACCGCTCTAGCCATCGCCTCCAATGCCGCAGCCATAGCATTGTCATTACGACCTGCCATATTCTGAGGATTCCCAAAAATAACAACAAGGTTAAACAACCGTTCAACCAACACCACAACAAGACAGACACGACTGACTCAACACTGGCTCTGATACCACTTAATGTAACACCCCCTTTTTATACCCCCAAATAATACAATTAATTATTTAGGCACAAATTCAAAATTTCATCAGAGTAAGTTTATAAAACGGTATAAAAGGGACATACCACATTATCCGAAAATCACACATATAAAACACCTGCTCATATATAATGATATGCAACAACGGGGTAACACCCACGAGAAAATATCTAGAACAAAGGCGGAACATCCAAATATTTCATAATTCTCTAACACATGTATTCATATATACAAATCATCAACCAACATGGTTACATAACTTTCATCAGCAGATACATATACACATGCATCACAAAAGAAACAAAACAACTCCTAGCTACCCGGTGCTACATATCAGAGCCGACCAACTAAAGGATGAAGCCACGCCTCACAAAAGATCTCCAGTAATCTAATCTGCAATGCCTCATAGAGCATTATAAAACAGCAGAAGGGTGAGAAACAATATCATAACAAATAATGCATAAAGGCATATATACATACATATATATATATATATATATATATATATATATATATATATATATATATATATATATATATATATATATATATATATATATATATATATATATATATATATATATATATATATATATATATATATATATATATATATATATATATATATATATATATATATATATATATATATATATATCATATCCACAATCATGCACCTTACGCTTTCTCACCACGACTCACATCGTACATCGCAATGTATCCACTAAAGTCTATTTACAAATAGAACATCAAGCATAAACAATATGCATCATTAAGGTTTATATCCATTCAGGAACATTCATACATGTTACACACATATACATATGTACATATATTCATTCATACATATATATACATATATATATCTTCAAGCATTTCATTATGTCATTCACACCTTTCACATTATTCTAATAAACATACACAACATGCTTATTTCGCCATACATCATGCACAGATGTCAACACGCAAATCATAGAGGCCAACTCGCTACTCTACGCGAATGCGACACATTATCGACTTAATCGTCCGTCAGATTCTCCTAAGAATCAATTCACTCCCACCCCTCATGGGTATTCTATAACTCATTAGATCTTCCTAGAAATCACATCACTCATCAGACTCTCCTAGGAATCACACCATTCATCAGATTCTCCGAGGAATCACACCATTCATCAGATTCTCCAAGGAATCACACCGTTCATCAGATTCTCCAAGGAATCACACCGTTCATCAGATTCTCCGAGGAATCACACCGTTCATCAGACTCTCCTAAGAGTCACACCACTCATCAGACTCTCCTAAGAGTCAACAGCACAAGAATGTACTTCATACACTTCTTGAAATGCAACCACGTTTGCGAACATGCTCATGCATTCTTCACATTCATTGCATATATTCATTATGCATCCACTATATATACATATCACAATACATACATACAGTCATCATATAATCTCATCATGCATTTCTATTACATTCAAGTAATTCACCAAAATACCAAACGGCCACATTCCACACTTCACAATTCATAAACTAGGATTCACGCCATACGGCTACCCACAACACACATAACAACATATAATTAATCATCTCGAACAAGGAATGATCGCAACCAAACCACACAACCAATCCACGAATGGAAAACACGAGAAAGAAAAATATGTTGCTGTGTTCGCTAACCTTCGCCTGGCGAAGCCTCTGGCGAACCTTCGCTACTTCGTTCGCCTGGCGAACTTGCCAGCGAAGACCACTGGGATTTATTCTGGAATTACTCGCTAGAACTCGCTAGCATACTCGCCTGGCAAACCTTCGCCACTCTCATTCGCCTGGCGAACTTGCCAGCGAAGACAGGGTGGATGCTACTGACTTGGTTCGCTGCTGCTCGCTGGGCTTCGCCCGGCGAAGCTTCGCTGCCATTCGCCTGGCGATCCTGCGAAGACAGAACCTCCATGGCTGTTCCAAAGCCCAAACTCCACACAACCAACCGATTAAATCCAAACTAGTCTCAGTGGCACAACCCTACCATCACCCGACTAAACTACATCGTCTAATCCGAGTTCTAACCGATTAAAACCTCTTTCTACTCATCAAACCAACTTCTAACCTAAGTGGAAAAAGAGTAGAAACTCTATAAAATCCAAACACATACACATACAATCATATACATTAAAGAGATGATGGAGTTTCACACCCTTACCGATCGATTGCAAGCTTTGGTGATGATCCCTTGATGATTCTAGGTTTTCCTCTCTACTTTCTCTTCTCTTTCTCTTCTCCTCTTTTCTTTCTCTTGTTTTCCTTTTCTTTCCTTTCTATTTCCTCTTTTATATCTTTCTCATTATTTTTCCAAAACATCAACTAATTCCATATCTCATAAAATATCTCACTTAACATTAAATAGGAAATGTCCAAAATACCCTCCAAACTATTTTCTCCGAAAACTCCCAAAATCGGTTAAAATAGAATAATATGCAAACTTAACATATTTCCACATAATTTCCACATTCAAATAATATTTGCCCAATTAAACCAAAAAGGACTCAACGAAAAAGGAATAGTCGAAATTGGGGCGTTACACGACTCATATACACCTTTGACCAAGAACATTTTTTAGTCCATTCTTCCGCGCATAACAAACTCGTGCTTCAGCCTCCCCTAGCGAGCAGACAAGCCAAGGTTTAGCAGTTAGAATGTGACCTAAACACTCGTTCACATACCAAACCTTTTTACCGTAGTTGTCTGAACTACGAACACTCTGATTCTTCATTCTCTTCTAAATGTAAGATACGTAGGCACAAGATCGCGATGATCTTGGCGAGCACAATCCCCCCTTTTTCCCGTAGTCCTACGAACTACGATGCTCTGACTTTCCCATTGAACAAGGGAGTACGTAGGCACAAGGGCCTCAATCCTTGACGAACACCTTATCTTTAAACCACCCATTTCCCCCTATAGGATAAATCTTAGAAGAAAACAAACAAGCATATCTAACTTTACTCTTGAATCGAATCAAGAGGTTCCCGTTGAGTACAACGGACATGAGGGGTGCTAATACCATCCCCTCATGTAATCGACTCTCGAACCTAGAATGTGGTTGTGATGACCATGTTCTTGTCTCTTTAAAGGTTTTATCAATATTTTCCTATTCCTGTCTTGGAATGAATAAAGTTCGGTGGCGACTCTGTTCGAACGTATTTTCCGCGTCCATCGCGAGGATCGTATTTTTTGAGGTACGACAGTGTGGTTATGAAGTTACATGGAGTTCCTAAGAGTATTGTATCGGATAGAGATCCTAGATTTACATCGATGTTTTGGGAGAGTTTGCAAAGGGCTTTGGGTTCTAAGCTAAGATTGAGTTCGGCTTATCATCCGCAAACGGATGGTCAAACCTAGAGGACAGTTCAATCGTTGGAGGATTTATTGCGTGCTTGTGTGCTCGAGCAAGGTGGTGCTTGGGATAGTTATTTGGCGTTGATTGAGTTCACCTACAATAATAGTTTTCATTCAAGTATAGGTATGCCACCATTTGAGGCTTTGTATGGTCGGAGATGTCGAACACCTTTGTGTTGGCATGAAACCGGTGAGAGATCGATAGTTGGACCGGAGATGGTACAACAAACGACAGAGAAAGTGAAGTTTATTCGGGAAAAGATGAAAGCTTCTCAAAGTAGGCAGAAGAGCTATCATGACAAGAGAAGGAAAGATCTTGAGTTTCAAGAAGGCGACCATGTGTTTTTGAGAGTTACACCGGTTACGGGTGTGGGTCGTGCTTTGAAGTCGAAGAAGTTGACTTCTCGTTTTATTGGTCTGTATCAGATTACTGCACGAGTTGGTGCTGTGACTTATCGTGTGGTGTTGCCTCCGAATATTTCAAATTTGCATGATGTATTCCATATTTCGCAACTTCAGAATTATGTTCCGGATCCGTCACATGTTATTCCTATGGACGAGGTTGAAGTGAGAGATAACCTTACGGTTGAAGCTTTACCGATTAGGATTTTGGACCGTGAAGTTAAGAATCTAAGAGGCAAGGATATTGCGCTTGTGAAAGTAGCGTGGGGAGGCGCTTCGGAAGGCAATATGACTTGGGAATTAGAGAGTGGGATGCGAGAGTCGTATCTGGACTTGTTTGAATCAGGTAAGTTTTTCGAGGACGAAAATTTCTAAAGTGGGGGAGAGTTGTAACGCCCCGATTCTGATTTTCCAATTTTGTTGAGTCTTTTATTTTATTTGAGTGATTATCATTTTATTTGTGGAATTGGTGTGTTAATATGTTATGTTTGAATATTGTGTTATTTTATCATTTTGAGAGTTTTCGGGGAAATTAGGTTGGAGGGTATTTTAGATATTTCTTAATTAATGATAAGTTAGAAATTTTGTGAGAAAATGAATTAGAGGATATTTTGTGAGAAAAGTAATAGAAAGAATTAGAGATAGAATGATGTAAGAGAGAAAGTGGAGAAAAAAAAAGGAAAAGAAAAGAGAAAGAAAGAAGAAAGGGAGAGAAAGAAAGACGAAGAAGAGAAAAGCGAAGAAAAAGAGGAAAAGCTTGTAGATCTTCGAAACAACTTCTAGGAATCGATTTAATCGGGTAAGGGTGTGAAATCTTATTATCTTATCAATGTGTATGATTATGTATGTGTTTGGTTGTATTGTTTGGTTGTTTTTCTATATTTTCCATCTTTAGGTCAAAATCGGTAGAATCGATAGAAACCGATGTTTTCACGATTAGAATTTGGAATAAATTGCGTAGTTTAGTCGAGGATTGTTAGGCCGAGACTATTGAAACTTGTTTGTTTGGAATTGGGTGATTTTGTGACTTTTTGACATTTTTGGAGAAGAGAGGGTTTGAGTATCACAGTATTCGCTAGGCGAGTCGCTGGCGAGTGAGCTAACGAAGCGTTCGCTAGGCGAGGCACCAGTGAGTAAGTAGAGAACACTTCCAGTAGCATAATGATAGCCTTCGCTAGCATGTTCGCTAGGCGAGCCAGTAGCGAGTGTTCGCTATGACTTTGCTAAGCGAGCAGTATAGCGAGCGTGACAGAACAACATTTTATTTTTGTTTCAATCCAATATCGATTCTTCGATGTGTAGCTTGTGTGCTGTTATATGTTATATTGTGGGTAGCCGTATGGGTGAATTGTGATGAAATATGGTGAGAATGCTGAATATGTGTATGTTATGCTATATATATATGATTATATGCATTGTTATTATGATAATATTTCTCACCCTTCTGCTGTTTTATGATGTTCTATGAGGCATTGCAGAGTAGGTTTGCTAGAGGTCTTTTTGTGAAGCGTGTCTTCATTCTTTTGGTCGGTTGACTCTGATATGTAGCACCGGGTAGCTAGGATGATTATGATTCTTTTGTGTTACATTTGTATATGTATCTTGTTGTTGGATGTTTATGTAAACATGACTTCAGTGTTGAATCTTACTGGTTGATATATATATATATATATATATATATATATATATATATATATATATATATATATATATATATATATATATATATATATATATATATATATATATATATATATATATATATATATATATATATATATATATATATATATATATATATATGTGTGTGTGTGTGTGTGTGTGTGTGTATGTATATATGTATGTATGTATGTATATATGTATGTATGTATATATGTTTGATGTTGTTCAACGTTTAGATTTTCCGCTTTTATTCTAAATATTGAGATGTGGGTGTAAGGACTAAGTTCCTCTGTTGCAAAGTTACCCCACTGTTTCATATCTTTTGTTGAGCAGGTGTTGAATGTTTTAATTTCATGCGTAATGTGACGCGCCTCTTTTATACCATGTTTATAATTATACTCTGATGAAATATTTTTAATATGTGGCTAATTGATTATGTGATTATTTGGGGGTATAGAAAGGGGGTGTTACAGCTGCCCCACACATTTTTCCCCCCTCCCTTCATTCTAAGTGTTGCATTTTCATGTTTGCATCTTACTTGTGATTGAATTTGCTTGGTGCTTTCTTGTGCTTTTTGCCATGATCCCCATAGGGTTCCTAGTCCCTCCGTTTAGGATGGGAGTAGGAGAGACATTAGGTGTTCAATCCAAGCATGCTAACATTAGGTAGTTCCCTTTTGTATCCCAACTCTAACTCCATTTTGCATGACAACCTTTAGGATCGATTTAGTTTCCCTTTAGTGCGCCCTTTCTCTCCTCATCTTCAAACACTCGTAAAACACATAATAAAGAATAACAAATGTTGTACGCTACATTGACTCTGACTCGTAGTTAGCCGAACTACGTTGACTCTGACTTTCCCACTACACGAGGGAATATGTAGGCATAGAGCGGCGATGCTCTGCCGAGTCTCCTTTCTTTTTTTTCTTTTGTCCCTTGACCTTTAGCGTAGATAGTTTTAATCACCCTTTTAGATAGACAACAAAGCGTGGATCCCGTCGAGTACGAAGGACGTGAGGGGTGTTAATACCTTCCCCTTGCGTAACTGACTCCCGAATCCAGGACTTGGTTGCGATGACCTTGTCTTTCCCTTTTTCGTCAGGTTTTTCCGATTGTTTCTTTTCCCTCTCTTTGGGTTAAATAATGAAAGGTGGCGACTCTTCTATTTTTTGTCGGGTGTTTTTCGCAGTTGCGACAGCTGTCAGTCGTCGAACCTACTTGGACGTGCATTTATTTTGCACTATCTTTCAAGAAGAGCCTCTTACAACTTAGCTGCAGATAAGCGATGGTTCTCGTCCGAGAAGCTTATCATTACATCTTTACAATACTGACAAGCGATGGTTCTCTTCTGAGAAGCTTATCATTACATCTTTACAATACTGACAAGCGACGGTTCTCGTCCGAGAAACTTATCATTACATCTTACAATACTGACAAGCGAAGGTTCTCGTCCGAGAAGCTTATCATTACATCTTTACAATACTGACAAGCGAAGGCTCTCATCCGAGAAGCTTATCATTACATCTTTACAACACTGACAAGCGACGGTTCTCGTCCGAGAAGCTTATCATTACATCTTACAACACTGACAAGCGACAGTTCTCGTCCGAGAAGCTTATCAATACATCTTACAACACTGACAAGCGACGATTCTCGTCCGAGAAGCTTATCATTACATCTTTACAATACAGACAAGAGACGATTCTCGTCCGAGAAGCTTATCATTACATCTTTACAATACAGACAAGCGATGGTTCTCGTTCGAGAAGCTTATCATCATTACATTTTACAATCTCGACAAGCAACAGTTCTCATCTGAGAAGTTTATCATTGCTACCCTTGCAAATAAGCGGCAGTTCTCGCCTGAGAAGCTTATCCTATCTTCATCATGACTAGCAACAAGTGGCCATTTCCCTCGAGAAGCTGGTTTCCATTGCCCTTTCATCTTGAAGCGTGGGGAGGTTTATTTTACCCTTTTCGAGTAAAAGAAGAAACTGTGACCTATTCAGGGCACCAGACCTTGAAGCGTGGGGAGGTTTATTTTACCCTTTAGTAAAAAAAGAAACTGAGACCTATTCAGGGCACCAGACCTTGAAGCGTGGGGAGGTTTATTTTACCCTTTAGTAAAAGAAGAAACTGAGACCTATTCAGGGCACCAGACCTTGAAACGTGGGGAGGTTTATTTTACCCTTTAGTAAAAGAAGAAACTAAGACCTATTCAGGGAACCAGACCTTGAAGCGTGGGGAGGTTTATTTTACCCTTTAGTAAAAGAAGAAAATGAGACCTATTCAGGGCACCAAACCTTGAAGCGTGGGGAGGTTTATTTTACCCTTTAGTAAAATAAGAAACTGAGACCTATTCAGGGCACCAGACCTTGAAGCGTGGGGAAGAAGTTTATTTACCCTTTCTAAATGAATGATTTAGTTAAAGAAGAAGTTGAATCATATTTTGATTATAGAAGCTTATCAATCATTGTATCCGTTATCCCCAGATGAGAGACAGGCTCTTTATTTGAGAAACTTATCCGTTTATTTTGGCATGTAAGTCCCTTCCAGCGATAAGTGGTCGTTCTCTCTCGAGAAACTTATCAGGGCATTCTCCCATTGAAGTCCATTTATTTTGGCATACAGCAGGTTTTTTTACCTTGTATCTTTTCTGATGGTTCCTGAAGACCCCGTTGATCTCTTCGTTTAAGGAATTTCTCGAAGTTTGGATGATATTCTCGCTTGAAGAGTCCAGCATTTTTGTGTACCTGATCCTACCACCGTGTGGATCCTGTGTTACCTTTTCGTACTAGAGTGTTAGTCGGTCATGCCTGAACCTATTGAGTAACTACTCTTGGATATTTCCCTAGTGGAGGCCGTCTTGTCAGTGCCATCTCCATTGAGGATTCCTTCCGTTCTTTTTAAAGTGGCAACTAGTTGCGCTTGCACCTGCTGGTCCATCACTTTAAATTTCCCGAGTTTCGTGATGCTTTCCCAAATGTGTTGTCTTCCCTAGTGTGTGGTTGCTCGTTGCGTCTGTCCCCTGTGTCATCGTGTCGTCTGCATCCTTGCATTTATCATTTTCACCATACACATCACACTAGATTCATGGCATTGTCAGCATTATAATTCGTTTCGTTTTGTCCATAGCATTGCATACCACTGCATCTAAGGGCAAAATTTTCAATTATCTGTATTTAAATCTCTTTCACCATGATTTCTCGAGCTTTCGTTGCTCAAATCATCCGGTGAAGTTATTTAAATAGGGGCAACTGTCACACCCCAAATTTTATCCTTAGATCATTCGGTTCATTTCCCATTTCATTCATTCCGTATTTCGTTTTGAGTAACCGCTAACCGGTTTGCCCAGTTTGTTCATTTTGCAGGTGTGTGGAAAAAGCCAGAAAATATCAATGTGTACGCTTTAACTTATGAAGTGCAGAAGTATCGTTAATTCACAGTTGGTTGACGATTACAGAGCAAAGTCATTATCAAAGATTCCCCAAGCAACTAGGGTTTCCTATCTCTCGATTCACAAGACGTTTGGCCCAAGATGGTTTGAAGTTTTATGACAGTATCGACGCCAGTTTCTCCTTGACATAGTACATCTTTGTTCGAGAACCAGAGTTAGTCGTCATATGAGAACCAAGCAACTAGGGTTTCCTAACTCTGTTGGAAATGTACTGATCCTATCAAGGAAACACCTCTGGCGTCTGCGGAAGATAACAATCGATCACTGAAATTTAATCTCACTTCACTGAGGAAAACAACCCTGAACGGTCCTTTTTTGAACACCCTAAGTCCTTATGAGGTACGAAGCAATCTGCTGAGAAATAACTCTTCTATGGCTGACATCAAAATCTACCCGTCTGGAGGTTACTCAATGAGGGAATCAACGTCGACCTCTGCTTGAGGAATGAGTCAATGACCTGGACTCGGAGGGGAAAGGAGTCAAACTTGGACTCTGTGGGGGATACAACATTGCATCAGTCCCACTGCTGGGGAAATAAACCCAAATCTGCCGGTCAGGGAAAGCTTCAGTCTCAACCCACCTGAAAATAGCACATCAGGCTAATCACAGTTCGATGCTTGGGATGGCCATACTCTGCCGGGAATATCAATCTCGCCCAATTGAGGATAATCTTGATCCTACTCTGATAAGGGATAAATGCCATCTCAATTTGCTGCAGTCTCAAACTGCTCAGGGGAAACAATCTCAACTGTACATCTCTGCTGAGAAAACAATCCTGATTCAACACCATCAACACAGGGAATACAGAATACCAATCATGGAGTTGGGATCACTCGAGCCTTGTGTCGGGGAATGTGACAACATACGAGTCACTAGGAATCATCGAGCCAGGTACAATTAGGATTTTTCTGGTTTAGGGATAAGAATAGGTGATATGGACCCATTTCTGGTTACCAACAAAAGTGGATTTGAAAGGGAAATACTAGACGAGAACTAGCATTCAAGGTGGACTACCAGACGAGAACTGATGGCATAATATGTTAGGCTGTCAGACGAGAACTGACTCACGGGTTTGGGATATCATACGGGAATTGATTTCTAGTTTGCCAGACGAGAACTGGGCTTTAAAACTGTGCTAGCCAGACGAGAACTGGTTAAACAATAGGTTACAGAAAAGGTGACCAGACAGGGCTGGTTTCTGGTTTGGATTTCAGATGAGAACTGATCTCCGGTTTGCCAGACGAGAACTGGACTTTGAAGCGATTTGGTTACACGGTTCAGCCGAGTAACAGGTTAGGTTGTAGGATAACTATCCAATGACGACAAGACTTCTTCAGAAGGCCTAGGTTTTGGTAGGGTAATGACACGATTCCCCGACACTCAACTCTTGATAGGGTGAACAAACTCATTTGAACAACTTTCCCCGGTGCGATTCAACTTGCCCCAATCCGACTCTTGGGAAAATTCATTCTGAACAGAAAGCAGCTAGCAGCAAGACAATCCTCAGATGGCTTGCCCCAACATCTGTGCAACGGAAGGATTCATCCTCAGCTAACTAACTCTCACCATGGTTGGTTTCAGTATACTTCTGAAGTAGCTTGCCTTGAACAAGCGGTAAGTGACTTAACATGCCCTGATTGAACACTGGAGGGATCTGCCCTCAAATCACAAGAGTTCTGGATAACTGCCCCTGATTGGGTCTCGAGAAGATCCACTTCTGATCAACTGCTTCTTGCATAAACTATCCCATAATCAACCGATACTCCGGGACTTGTCCTCAGACAAACTGATTCCAAACTCACAGGAAGTCAATGCCCCAGATTCACAGGGCTTCACAGCATACCATTATGATCCAGACTTCTGACGATTTAGTCCTGATTGATTATTCCCTGTTGGAGTTCCTTCGTATCAACTCCTGACCTGCAATTAAAATTTTTTATTCACGAATGGTAATTTTAATGCAATGCTCATGCAGATTTCGAAAAAATGTATTGTCACTCATTTACGTGTCATGCTAGTGAGTGACGAATGAACCAAAGAGTTCAAACGTAGTGCTGATTCGATCAGTGAAAAATACAACAAGGGTATGATTAGTAAATCATGTAGGAGTCAGGTTACTCAACCTTATCGTAATGCGCTTTCAGAATAAACCCTGCCTCAATTAGGTCTTTTAAGGGTTGTATCGTGGTCGGGTTCACGGTTCGTGAAACAAAGGATATTTGGCTCAAATTATGATTTGTACCCACCCCTTCTACGTGATGATCTCCGATCCTAAAGTTCAGTTAACTTGGCTCGAGCGCTCGCCTCTTCGAGAGGTATGTTGAATATTGGGAACAACTGGTTAAAGAACTCACAAGGTGTTTCGGAGTGACAGTTACTCCTTTTTCGTTTCGGTGTCTGTATCTACACGACTTTGTCCTTGTTCGACGATTTTTCTTTTTATATCCTTTCTTTTTCATTCTTTTGATTCCCTATTTTTTGCCTGGACTGACTCTTCAGAGTTCTTTTCGATTTTTCTCTTGAAGTCCAGCGGGATGCCCTGATTTTTTCCTAAGTATTTGCTTTCCAGCTTTTCTTTTTACTTAGCGGGCTTTCTTATTCCTCTTTTTTTTTCGGAACAAGTCATGCGACACTGGCTGTCTGGATTCATCTGAAAGGTTTATAACAGTCTCACTCCTGATTGGTGAGGTTTAACCATTGTGGTTGACGAGGTACGACCTCTGGGGAGAAGTGCGATGTGATTGGTCCTCGAAAGGCAACACTCCTCTATAAGACTTGAACGCTCGATCAAGCTAACTGACGACTACCCTGCCCCGGGTTAAGATGTAAGGGTTTAAAAGTCCGAAAAAACTCCTACTTCTCGGCTCGAAGTGGTTAACAAGGGATTCTCTTCCTTATCTCTCCGGTGTTTAGGGGATTTGAAACAATGCATGTACATCATAGGCAAGGTTTTATCTGAAAGCATACGATCATCGGTTATGAGTATTCAATTTCGTCATCCTCCCTCCAATCTTTGCTGATCATAGTGATAAAGTGGAGTAAATAAAATGCAAGTGTCAGTGCAATGCAGTAAATGAGTGACAACGACATGATTAATTTAGAAAAATGCATAGTTACTTTATTAATATTACCATTCGAAACAAACAATGTTTAACAGCAAGTAGTAACTAACAGAAAAGAAAACTACAAATGCAAACGATAAAAAGTCTGAGGACTACCGATGCCGATGACGTCTGCCTGTCTGGACCGCTGGCTTCTTGCAAATAACCCCTCTGAATCTACGAGCTCAGACAGCTGAGAGGTTGTCACGCACAACCAAAACTCCCTCTGGAAAGGAAATACACCCTTTGTCGATCAACTGTTGCACTTTTGCCTGAAAAGTTTTGCTATCTTCAGTTGAATGCCCTGGAGATCCACCATGGTAACCACACTGAGCATGCGGATTGTACCCCGGAGGGTAAGGTTCTGGCACGGGCTTGAGAGCTTTGGGTTCCACCAAAGAATTCTGAATCAACTGCGGAAGAATCTGGCTATACGGCACAGGAACTGGATGGGAAGCAGCATTCCTCCATTCCAAGTTGTTACGAGGTCGGTTCTGATTCTGATGCTGATTCTGATAACCTCGGCCACGGGCTCGCTGATTAGCATGAGGAGCGGCATAAAGTTCCCGATGTGGTGCCCTAGGCACAATTGTCTGTCCAGAATAACGAGACACAGAAGATACTGACCGCTGAAAAGACGGAGAACCAACAGATTTCACCGATTCATCTTGAAGATACCCAACATCATTCATGATTGCGTTGCCCACAACTCCTTCATCAGTTTGGCAGCTATAGAAAGATTCTGTTTCGCTAGCCTGGCCGCCCGAAACATTCTGGATTCTTCCAGTCTTCACACCATACTCGATGCGTTCTCCTGCCCTTACCAATTCAGAGAAATTTGGTGTGACTCCAAGCATTCTTTCGAAGTACGGGCTCTGCAAGGATTTTACGAACATGCCTTTTAGCTCTTGGTCTAGAAGCGGTGGTTGCACTCTAGCAGCAAATTCTCTCCATCTCTGAACGTACTTTCTGAAAGGTTCATTGTTCCCTTGAGACAATTCTTGCAGCTGCATGCGACTAGGAGCTTCATCAAGATTGTAGTCATACTGATTCAGGAAAGCATTGGCTAAATCCACCCATGATCGGATCTGATCACTCTCTAACTGCATATACCAACTTAGAGATGCCCCAGTCAGACTATCCTGAAAGCAGTGAATCATCAACTTGTCGTTGTGCACGAATGAAGTCATTCTTCGGCAGAACATCACCAAATGTTGCTTCGGGCAACTATCTCCTCTGTACTTTTCGAACCTCGGCATTCTGAACTTCGGAGGTAACACTAGGCCAGGAACCAGACACATATCTGCAGCACTAAGGTTAACAGCGTCTTTACCTTTCAAGGCTCTGAATCTTTGATCCAATGCACGAAACCTTTCAGCATACACGAGAGCTAATGGGTCTTCAGTCTTTGCTATCGGGACCTCTCTTCGGGACTTTGGCACAGGGAAGGAAAAACTCTGGTAGTCTGAGACATCAACAGAAGGAGAACGTTCACCTCGGATAACAAACTGCTCACGTAGACCTCGGTCTTCAATAGAAGGCTGTACAAGCTGAGCTGCAGTAAGGTTGTTCACTTGCGGGAAATCTTCATCATGCGTAGATCCATACAAAGGATTGGACGTCACAGTGAAACCCGACAAGGTATCAACAAACTGGAAGCTGCTCTCTGACATAGCTACCAACAACTGTCAACTGACTTCACTGCTTGACTCTGATCAGATCTGCTTCAAATCCCTTGGTCGTCTTCAATACTCACCTTCAGAATCAAAACAACGGCTGGATAAGAGCTCTGACTAGCTGGCGAATGACATGCAATACGATGCAGGAATGTTCATGCAAATGCAATGCAAGATGCAGCAAACACGGGATCACAGCCCCCACAAAGCTCTGATTGCTGCTGCGTGCTGACGGAATAAGTCTGCTCTGACGAGAGAAAACCAAGATATCGGGTAGGCTGGAAGTCAAGTTTCCTGCAAAAAAAAACCCCACTCACGGGTATGGACCTAATCTGACTCAAGTTCGGCATCCTATGCGTTCATTAGCGTCACAGACTTTCAAGAGGGGTGATACGATACCCAGAAGGTGTGGCGTCACCAGCTCATGAAGCGGCCTCACTTAGCTGAATCACAAATGATCGGTCCCCAGAGTCGACAATCCACCAAACCAGCAACCGTCTCAACCCAAAGGGTTGAAAGAGAAGCCAACCGGGAGAACCTCGTCTGAGCGTGGATTTCATGAGACACTAATGCCTGCAAAGCAAGCACGCGCCCACTAATTTCCACTCTAATTCTATGGTGCACTCAAGCCTGGGTCTGGCTTCTCACTCATCAGAGCTCCCATCCCACAACAGCACAATAGCAACAGATAATAATATAGTGCGGGAAATGTAAATACATCAGTAAAATACAATACAAAAATAAACACCCACAGACACGCAAACAAGCGCTAGGATTGACTCTCGCAGGGACGTTGGATCCCACAGATTGACTCGCTCACGGGACGTTGGATCCCTAGGAAGATGAATTCCCAGCAGAGTCGCCAGTTGTCGCTTCCGCGAAAATAAGGTGTCGGCACAACAGAAGAGTCGTCACCTTTCGTTATTTATCCCTCAGAGCGGGAAAGGAAACGATCGGAGAAACCTAACGAAAAAGGGTAAGACAAGGTCATCGCAACCGTTGTCTGGATTCGGGAGTCGGTTACGCAAGGGGAAGGTATTAGCACCCCTCACGTCCGTCGTACTCGACGGGATCTACGCTTGTTTGGTTTATCTATGGGTGAAAAACAATCTATCTACGGCTGCTAAATCTAAACGGGAAAGAAATTGACTCGATAGAGCGTCGCACTCTATGCCTACGTATTCTCATCAGAGAATGAGAAATCAGAGTCGACGTAGTTCGGGAAACTACGGGTTAGTTTGCTCGGTAAGACGTCGCGTCTTGCGCCTACGTATTCTCTTCAGAGAAATCAGAGCATGACGTAGTTCAGGCTAACTACGGCTAGACAGGGGTGTTCTCGGTCACACGGGGGTGAGAGATTATGTTGACGATACTAGCGTACGCATTCTAGCAGTTAGGTGGACGCTGCTCGACCATTGGAGACTTAGGCGTACCTGTTTGCGGTAGAACGGACGTAGTATGTCGGGTTTCGAGGTATGGGAACCTACGGGAACTAGAACTACGGTCTGGTCTCAAATGCACTTGGGCAAGAGAAAAGGATAACATCAGTCGTCAGCGGGAAAGTCTCGATCGCACAGCAGCAAGAGAACAAAAAGTTAGTTGTTAGTGTGCTCGCTAGGATATCGCATCCTATGCCTACATATTCTCATCAGAGAAAGTCAGAGCAGTTGTAGTTCGGCCTAACTATGGGTAGAACGGAGACCACAGCGCAAATCTCATTTTATTAATATTCTGAAAGAAATTACAAAGATTGAGTATGGGAAAATAAACTCCTAAAAAAATCCTATCCATCTAACATGGAAAATCTACTGGAAAATAGTCCCCTAACAAGTGGACTTTTAAATCTACTCCTAAAAGTGTAAAAAGTCCCCTAACAAATGGACATTTAAAACTACTTCTAAAAATGTAAAATAAACTCTATGAGAAATTATATCCTAAAAAGAAAAATATTAAAAATACTATTAGCTAATATAATATTTCTTTTATATTTTTATACTTTTCTTTCTATTACATATTCTTTTTCTTTTTTAAAAAATCTAAACAAAAGAAAATAAAAGAAAATAAAGAAAACAGAGAAAAACACAAGGGGGGTGCAAAACTGCAGCAGGAGGCACAGCCAAAACAATACAGCAGAGTTAGGGCCCAGCCCAATACACAAATTCAGAAAAGAATAAAAAAACAGGGGGGGTTTGAAGAGCAGACCGGGGGGCGCGATTAGCGAAGGCTAGGCCCAGCCCAATCATACCAAACACACACGCGGGGGGTGTGAAAAAAAAGAAACGGAGAGGATTAATCAGAATGGGCCTTAGAGGCCCAATATTCAACCATGCCACGTGACCCCTCCTCAGCAAAACAACCCTAATCCCTTTCTCATTACACTGTTCACGGGCCGTCCTCTCTCCTCTCCAACTCTCTCTCTCGTCCATCTTCAATCTTTCTCCCTCTCTCTGATACTCAATCCCAGATTCAACCTCCCCAAATCAACTCCTTACAAACTTTTCACTTGACCACCACAATCACCTGCTAATCAAACAAAGAATCTGTGAACGCAAAATCTGGACATGAAGAAGATTGACGGAGTCTTCTTGAAGGCTTTGGACGAGATTCGTTTGAAGATCTTGAAACAACTCAAAGGAGATGAAGATTTGTTGAAGCAATTCTGAAGATCGTTGTTGAATGTAGATGCGTTTCTAGAGTTCAAAGTTGAATGTTCTTGAAGTTGAGCTGGATGCTGAAGATATAACGAAGATCTGGAAATTTGTTGATGAATCTGGTGGATACTTGATGGAAGGAGTTTGGATCGGACACAAATCTACGGATCGGGAAGTTATATGATGAAGATCTGATGAAGATCTTGAATCCTGAAGATTATTGATAATGAACACATGTCGATTTCGTTGAATCTTGGATGATTGATGAACAATGATGAAGATCTATGAAGATCTTCTGGAAACAGGATGAACGAATTGATGACGATCTTGAACGGATTCATGGAAGTTGATTGAAGGTTGATGAATTTCTGGAAAGAAATGGTAAACCGATGATGAAGTCTCAACGATCTTGATGAAGATCAGTATGGGCTTCTGGGGAAAAGTTGGAGAACGAATGAAGGTCTTGCAGATTCTGGAAAATTCTATGAAGATCAAGATGAAGGTTGAATCAGTTCTGGAAAAACGCATGAACCTTGATGAACCTGGACGAAGATCTTGAAGATCTTCTGGAAAACGGTTGGAGATTGTTGGCGACTTCTGATGAGCGTTGTGGATGAAGATCGGAGGAGAAAGATGAATGTTCTTCGAAGTTGCAGTTTTCCGGCGAGATTCAAGAGTTTCCGGCGAAGTTTGGTGGAGTTTGGCCGCGAGAACCACCGCTTGATCTTGCTGGTGATGTTCTCCGGCGTGTTTGCATGCGCTCCGGTGGGGTCTCCGATGAGGACTCGACGAGTGGGACAGGTGGCGGTGAGGCGTCGTACATGGGGGACGCGTGGGAGTGGTAGTGGGAGAGTGGGAAGGATGGACGCCACGTGGTGGGCGAGGTGGCAGTGAGAGAGGGGAAAACGTGGCGTGGAAATGGGAGAGTCTGAAAATGAAAACGTGGATGAGTGGAGGAAGTGAAACGTGGATGAGTGGGGTGGTGTGAAAACGTGGCAATTGATGGAGATGAAAATGATGTGGCTGAAACGGAAGGGGGAAAACGTGGATGAGGTGGGGCCATCTGAGAGTGAAACGTGTGGCCTTTTATAGGCTGACACTTGGCAGAACCTGGGGATTGAGCCTCCAAAAACTGGGCCCACGAATTTGGACTGAATAATAGCATGATTAATTGATAATGGACTAATTAACACTATTAAACACATGATTAATACCTAGTTAAACTCCATTAATACTAACTAAGACTACAAACTACAATTAAGACTTAAACGAAAATTAAAACTAATATAATCCTAATTAAGACTAAGAAACTCAATTAAAACCCTAATTAAAACAGTAATTAAATCCTAAATGAAAATTAAAACTATTCTAACCTAACTAAATCTAATAAACTCTATTAAATCTAAAAAAGAGAATTAACATCTAATTAAACTCTAAAAAACTATTAACTTCTATTAATTCTAATTAATCTATTTATCTCTAAATTAATAAAACCCTATTAATTTCTATTTAAGAAAATCCTAATAAAAGAATATCCTATTAAGAATCAATTTAAAAATCTACTTAATATCTAAAAAAATATAAAATCTATTATCTAAAATGATTAAAGAATTTCCTAGAAAAAGAAATTAAACTAAACTATAAAAACATTCTAATATCTATTAAAAAATCTAACTAACACCTAGAAAAAATCAATTAAATCTATAAAAATTCTAGAAAATAAGGGAAAAACCCTAAAAATACGAGAAAGCTGATTAGATCGATTAGCGAACTATATCGAAATAAACGGTAAAAATTCGGGCACCGAGATGTCCTCAAAAACAACAGCGAGAGCTGAAAACACCGGGACGAGCACCGATTCTCAAAATACGTCCTCGTATTGGTCTGAAACGCTATCAGAGGGCTGTGATCCCGATAAACCAATTTGACTGGAAAAAATGCAATGTTCGTGGTATGCAAATGCAAAATGAAATGAGTCGAAACATGAGCCAAATTGCGACGAGTAGTTGGTCAAATTTTGGGGTGCAACAGCTGCCCCTATTCGAACGGCTTGGACCTGACTGGGTGAGGAGTGAACGACTCTCAGCCAATCAAGGTGCGAGACGGTTGAATACCGATAAACCCGGAAATTTGCCAACTGCACAATTACACTGTACTCTGGTGGGAACAGATCTTCGAACACTGAAATAATAGCTGCACGGCAACTAGCTGGAGACATACTGATCTGAACCTTGTCGTCAGTTATCCACATTAAATTCCTCTGACATGGTCATCAGACACCGGACCCCGCCGTCAGGCGTTCATGAAAATAAAGCGTCTGACATCGCCGTCGGACAACCAAAACACCCAACATCGCCGCTGGAAAACTAAATCACCTGACATCGCCGCCAGAAATAAACATCCAACATCGCCGCTGGAGAATCAAACTACCCGACATCACCGTCAGACAAACATCCAACCTCGCCGCTGGGAAACCAAACTATCTGACATCGCCGCCAGCCTACTATAACTCTGGGAAACACCCGACATCGCCGTCAAGTACTCAAAATAATCTGACTTCGCCGTCAACTCTCAACATCGTCTGACCTCGCCGTCAGGGTGAAGAAAATCCATTGGGGAAATATAAACTTGAATAATAGACTTTGTTGGAGAGAATAGTAAGATGAACACGTGTCGATGATCTTGCTGGAGATCTGGATACCACACACAGGTGAACGATACTCTGGCCGGTAGGAACATCTTCGACACTGAGCATAACAGTTGCACGACAACCCTACTGGGGAATTGGTCACACGGTAACTGGTAATACATAGTCGATCATGTCATCAGGCATCACGATTCCTCGGGACTCTTCAGGTCAACCATCAGGTTGATCATGCCATCAGGCATTCAAAGAAACTTGTCGGGCATCAGCCGGACTTCAACCATCAGGCATTCAAAGAAAACTGTCGGGCATCAGCCGGACTTCATCAGCAAGTCGGGAATAGAATTCTTGGTCAATCATGAGCCAACTGGGAACATCTAAACCTCTGCCATCAGGCACTCCGCATCAGCTGAGAGAACTGCTTCATTAACACGGTCAGACTTCAATCATGGAGTCTTCAAGGGAGATTTCAACTTCGCCGTTAGAAACCTGCTGGGGATGACGCTTCGCCGCTGGGGAATCTGGAGGACTATCAAGTAACTCTGCTCCGGGGGTCCAGGAATCATTCTGGAGGAATCAACTCTGCTGAGGACTTCAAGAATCATCTTGGACAAATAACTCCGCCGGGAACTTCAAGAATCATCTTGAACCGAAAACCATTCTGGAGATTTCAGGAATCATCCTGCGCGAACACTCTATTGGGGATTTCAGGAATCATCCTGGGCAACCTTTACTGGGGACTCTAAGTATCAACTTGAGCAACCAACTCTGGTGACTGCACTGGGTACTTAAGAATCATCTTAAGCAAACGACCCTGCTGAGGAACTCAAGAATCATCTTGAACCGAAGACTTCGCTAGGGATCTGAAGAATCATCTTGAGCAAGCGACTTCGTTGGGGAGAATTCAAGAATCATCTTGAACCAAACGAATTTGCTGGGGAGGAGTCAAGAATCATCTTGATCAAATCATTCTGGGGAGGAACATCTGCAAAACAAGAACGGTGGCGACCTGGCTCATGTTTCGTATGCATATGCTTTGACAATGGCGTAATGCTCCACACGGTGGAAATGCTATGCGTTTTATGATAAATGCTATGCAGTCATGCACAATGATGCGATGGCCCCATCAGCAAAATAAATGCTGAAGGGAAAAGCCTCCTGTCAAGGAGAAAGGACCACCAACCTCAATTGGACTCCTCCTGGGGAAATGATCTTCAGCTGACTGATGCAGGGGAATGAAGCTCTACGAGAACCTGAACCTGCTCATCTGGGTATTCAAACCACAACTGCTGAGGAAAACGATGTCAATCGCAGAAATAAACTGCGCGGCCTTCGCGGCTAAACTTTTCTGGAGAGACGACTCCGATGGGGAAATACAGCATCAGCTGTTCAACATTCTACTGGGGAGCACCAATCATGGCCCAAACGGCTTTCCAAGGACTCGGCTCTCTTGGGGAACTGCAAACTCGGTTGGGGAAGAAGGAATCATCCTGCTTGCAGGGGAGAGTACGACTCTGCGGGGGAATCTCAATTCCACTGGGGAAGAAGGAATCATCCGACTTCGGGGGAGAGTACGGCCCTGGTGGGGAATTTCAATTCCGCTGGAGACTTCAGTCTGGCACCATCAGTTGCTGCACACTTCAGTGAACGAATAGTTTCCTACAAAACCTGCACTTGTGACCCGGTGCTGGGGGATGAACACGCGCTTCAGCGCCTGACTCAGCTGGGGAGATGGTGATCCTTCAGGATACCTCTGGTTGGAGAGAATCTTCCCTGCTTGGGGATACATATCAATGCTCCTGATCTCGTGTTCAGACTCTGCGGGGAGAGGCTGCTGAATTTTATCGGGGATATCAATCCTGATCTGCTGAGGGTAATCTTGCATATGCCTTACGGAGACTGACCCTTCTGGGTAACACCTGTTGGACTATCAAGTCTGATGAGGAATACCTCTGTATCGACACTGCTGGGGATATCAATCCTTAGCTACTCATTGTACAACTCTGTTGGAAATGTACTGATCCTATCAAGGAAACACCTCTGGCGTCTGCGGAAGATAACAATCGATCACTGAAATTGAATCTCACTTCACTGAGGAAAAAACCATGAACGGTCCTTTTTTGAACACCCTAAGTCCTTATGAGGTACGAAGCAATCTGCTGAGAAATAACTCTTCTATGGCTGACATCAAAATCTACCCGTCTGGAGGTTACTCAATGAGGGAATCAACGTCGACCTCTGCTTGAGGAATGAGTCAATGACCTAGACTCGGAGGGGAAAGGAGTCAAACTTGGACTCTGTGGGGGATACAACATTGCATCAGTCCCACTGCTGGGGAAATAAACCCAAATCTGCCGGTCAGGGAAAGCTTCAGTCTCAACCCACCTGAAAATAGCACATCAGGCTAATCACAGTTCGATGCTTGGGATGGCCATACTCTGCCGGGAATATCAATCTCGCCCTACTGAGGATAATCTTGATCCTACTATGATAAGGGATAAATGCCATCTCAATTTGCTGCAGTCTCAAACTGCTCAGGGGAAACAATTTCAACCGTACATCTCTGCTGAGAAAACAATCCTGATTCAACACCATCAACACAGGGAATACAGAATACCAATCATGGAGCTGGGATCACTCGAGCCTTGTGTTGGGGAATGTGACAACATACGAGTCACTAGGAATCATCAGGCCAGGTACAATTAGGCTTTTTCTGGTTTAGGGATAAGAATAGGTGATATGGACCCATTTCTGGTTACCAACAAAAGTGGATTTGAAAGGGAAATACTAGACGAGAACTAGCATTCAAGGTGGACTACCAGACGAGAATTGATGGCATAATATGTTAGGCTGTCAGACGAGAACTGACTCACGGGTTTTGGATATCAGACAGGAATTGATTTCTAGTTTGCCAGACGAGAACTGGGCTTTAAAACTGTGCTAGCCAGACGAGAACTGGTTAAACAATAGGTTACAGAAAAGGTGACCAGACAGGGCTGGTTTCTGGTTTGGATTTCAGATGAGAACTGATCTCCGGTTTTCCAGACGAGAACTGGACTTTGAAGCGATTTGGTTACACGGTTCAGCCGAGTAACAGGTTAGGTTGTAGGATAACTATCCAATGACGACAAGGCTTCTTCAGAAGGCCTAGGTTTTGGTAGGGTAATGACACGATTCCCCGACACTCAACTCTTGATAGGGTGAACAAACTCATTTGAACAACTTTCCCCGGTGCGATTCAACTTGCCCCAATCCGACTCTTGGGAAAATTCATTATGAACAGAAAGCAGCTGGCAGCAAGACAATCCTCAGATGGCTTGCCCCAACATCTGTGCAACGGAACGATTCATCCTCAGCTAACTAACTCTCACCATGGTTGGTTTCAGTATACTTCTGAAGTAGCTTGCCTTGAACGAGCGGTGAGTGACTTAACATGCCCTGATTGAACACTGGAGGGATCTGCCCTCAAATCACAAGAGTTCTGGATAACTGCCCCTGATTGGGTCTCGAGAAGATCCATTTTTGATCAACTGCTTCTTGCATAAACTGTCCCATAATCAACCGATACTCCGGGACTTGTCCTCAGACAAACTGATTCCAAACTCACAGGAAGTCAATGCCCCAGATTCACAGGGCTTCACAGCATACCATTCTGATCCAGACTTCTGACGATTTAGTCCTGATTGATTATTCCCTGTTGGAGTTCCTTCGTATCAACTCCTGACCTGCAATTAAAATTTTTTATTCACGAATGGTAATTTTAATGCAATGCTCATGCAGATTTCGAAAAAATGTATTGTCACTCATTTACGTGTCATGCTAGTGAGTGACGAATGAACCAAATAGTTCAAACGTAGTGCTGATTTGATCAGTGAAAAATACAACAAGGGTATGATTAGTAAATCATGTAGGAGTCAGGTTACTCAACCTTATCGTAATGCGCTTTCAGAATAAACCCTGCCTCAATTAGGTCTTTTAAGGGTTGTATCATGGTCGGGTTCACGGTTCGTGAAACAAAGGATATTTGGCTCAAATTATGATTTGTACCCACCCCTTCTACGTGATGATCTCCGATCCTAAAGTTCAGTTAACTTGGCTCGAGCGCTCGCCTCTTCGAGAGGTATGTTGAATATTGGGAACAACTGGTTAAAGAACTCACAAGGTGTTTCGGAGTGACAGTTACTCCTTTTTCGTTTCGGTGTCTGTATCTACACGACTTTGTCCTTGTTCGACGATTTTTCTTTTTATATCCTTTCTTTTTCATTCTTTTGATTCCCTATTTTTTGCCTGGACTGACTCTTCAGAGTTCTTTTCGATTTTTCTCTTGAAGTCCAGCAGGATGCCCTGATCTTTTCCTAAGTATTTGCTTTCCAGCTTTTCTTTTTACTTAGCGGGCTTTCTTATTCCTCTTTTTTTTTCGGAACAAGTCATGCGACACTGGCTGTCTGGATTCATCCGAGAGGTTTATAACAGTCTCACTCCTGATTGGTGAGGTTTAACCATTGTGGTTGACGAGGTACGACCTCTGGGGAGAAGTGCGATGTGATTGGTCCTCGAAAGGCAACACTCCTCTATAAGACTTGAACGCTCGATCAAGCTAACTGACGACTACCCTGCCCCGGGTTAAGATGTAAGGGTTTAAAAGTCCGAAAAAACTCCTACTTCTCGGCTCGAAGTGGTTAACAAGGGATTCTCTTCCTTATCTCTCCGGTGTTTAGGGGATTTGAAACAATGCATGTACATCATAGGCAAGGTTTTATCTGAAAGCATACGATCATCGGTTATGAGTATTCAATTTCGTCATCCTCCCTCCAATCTTTGCTGATCATAGTGATAAAGTGGAGTAAATAAAATGCAAGTGTCAGTGCAATGCAGTAAATGAGTGACAACGACATGATTAATTTAGAAAAATGCATAGTTACTTTATTAATATTACCATTCGAAACAAACAATGTTTAACAGCAAGTAGTAACTAACAGAAAAGAAAACTACAAATGCAAACGATAAAAAGTCTGAGGACTACCGATGCCGATGACGTCTGCCTGTCTGGACCGCTGGCTTCTTGCAAATAACCCCTCTGAATCTACGAGCTCAGACAGCTGAGAGGTTGTCACGCACAACCAAAACTCCCTCTGGAAAGGAAATACACCCTTTGTCGATCAACTGTTGCACTTTTGCCTGAAAAGTTTTGCTATCTTCAGTTGAATGCCCTGGAGATCCACCATGGTAACCACACTGAGCATGCGGATTGTACCCCGGAGGGTAAGGTTCTGGCACGGGCTTGAGAGCTTTGGGTTCCACCAAAGAATTCTGAATCAACTGCGGAAGAATCTGGCTATACGGCACAGGAACTGGATGGGAAGCAGCATTCCTCCATTCCAAGTTGTTACGAGGTCGGTTCTGATTCTGATGCTGATTCTGATAACCTCGGCCACGGGCTCGCTGATTAGCATGAGGAGCGGCATAAAGTTCCCGATGTAGTGCCCTAGGCACAATTGTCTGTCCAGAATAACGAGACACAGAAGATACTGACCGCTGAAAAGACGGAGAACCAACAGATTTCACCGATTCATCTTGAAGATACCCAACATTATTCATGATTGCGTTGCCCACAACTCCTTCATCAGTTTGGCAGCTATAGAAAGATTCTGTTTCGCTAGCCTGGCCGCCCGAAACATTCTGGATTCTTCCAGTCTTCACACCATACTCGATGCGTTCTCCTGCCCTTACCAATTCAGAGAAATTTGGTGTGACTCCAAGCATTCTTTCGAAGTACGGGCTCTGCAAGGATTTTACGAACATGCCTTTTAGCTCTTGGTCTAGAAGCGGTGGTTGCACTCTAGCAGCAAATTCTCTCCATCTCTGAACGTACTTTCGGAAAGGTTCATTGTTCCCTTGAGACAATTCTTGCAGCTGCATGCGACTAGGAGCTTCATCAAGATTGTAGTCATACTGCTTCAGGAAAGCATTGGCTAAATCCACCCATGATCGGATCTGATCACTCTCTAACTGCATATACCAACTCAGAGATGCCCCAGTCAGACTATCCTGAAAGCAGTGAATCATCAACTTGTCGTTGTGCACGAATGAAGTCATTCTTCGGCAGAACATCACCAAATGTTGCTTCGGGCAACTATCTCCTCTGTACTTTTCGAACCTCGGCATTCTGAACTTCGGAGGTAACACTAGGCCAGGAACCAGACACATATCTGCAGCACTAGGGTTAACAGCGTCTTTACCTTTCAAGGCTCTGAATCTTTGATCCAATGCACGAAACCTTTCAGCATACACGGGAGCTAATGGGTCTTCAGTCTTTGCTATCGGGACCTCTCTTCGGGACTTTGGCACAGGGAAGGCAAAACCCTGGTAGTCTGAGACATCAACAGAAGGAGAACGTTCACCTCGGATAACAAATTGCTCACGTAGACCTCGGTCTTCAATAGAAGGCTGTACAAGCTGAGCTGCAGTAAGGTTGTTCACTTGCAGGAAATCTTCGTCATGCCTTGATCCATACAAAGGATTGGACGTCACAGTGAAACCCGACAAGGTATCAACAAACTGGAAGCTGCTCTCTGACATAGCTACCAACAACTGTCAAATGACTTCACTGCTTGACTCTGATCAGATCTGCTTCAAATCCCTTGGTCGTCTTCAATACTCACCTTCAGAATCAAAACAACGGCTGGATAAGAGCTCTGACTAGCTGGCGAATGACATGCAATACGATGCAGGAATGTTCATGCAAATGCAATGCAAGATGCAGCAAACACGGGATCACAGCCCCCACAAAGCTCTGATTGCTGCTGCGCTGCTGATGGAATAAGTCTGCTCTGACGAGAGAAAACCAAGATATCGGGTAGGCTGGAAGTCAAGTTTCCTGCAACCCCCCCCCCCCCCACTCACGGGTATGGACCTAATCTGACTCAAGTTCGGCATCCTATGCGTTCATCAGCGTCACAGACTTTTAAGAGGGGTAATACGATACCCAGAAGGTGTGGCGTCACCAGCTCATGAAGCGGCCTCACTTAGCTGAATCACAAATGATCGGTCCCCAGAGTCGACAATCCACCAAACCAGCAACCGTCTCAACCCAAAGGGTTGAAAGAGAAGCCAACCGGGAGAACCTCGTCTGAGCGTGGATTTCATGAGACACTAGTGTCTGCAAAGCAAGCACGCGCCCACTAATTTCCACTCTAATTCTATGGTGAACTCAAGCCTGGGTCTGGCTTCTCACTCATCAGAGCTCCCATCCCACAACAGCACAATAGCAACAGATAATAATATAGTGCGGGAAATGTAAATACATCAGTAAAATACAATACAAAAATAAACACCCACAGACACGCAAACAAGCGCTAGGATTGACTCTCGCAGGGACGTTGGATCCCACAGATTGACTCGCTCACGGGACGTTGGATCCCTAGGAAGATGAATTCCCCAGCAGAGTCGCCAGTTGTCGCTTCCGCGAAAATAAGGTGCCGGCACAACAGAAGAGTCGCCACCTTTCGTTATTTATCCCTCAGAGCGGGAAAGGAAACGATCGGAGAAACCTAACGAAAAAGGGTAAGACAAGGTCATCGCAACCGTTGTCTGGATTCGGGAGTCGGTTACGCAAGGGGAAGGTATTAGCACCCCTCACGTCCGTCGTACTCGACGGGATCTACGCTTGTTTGGTTTATCTACGGGTGAAAAACAATCTATCTACGACTGCTAAATCTAAACGGGAAAGAAATTGACTCGATAGAGCTTCGCACTCTATGCCTACGTATTCTCATCAGAGAATGAGAAATCAGAGTCGACGTAGTTCGGGAAACTACGGGTTAGTTTGCTCGGCAAGACGTCGCGTCTTGGGCCTACGTATTCTCTTCAGAGAAATCAGAGCATGACGTAGTTCAGGCTAACTACGGCTAGACAGGGGTGTTCTCGGTCACACGGGGGTGAGAGATTATGTTGACGATACTAGCGTACGCATTCTAGCAGTTAGGTGGACGCTGCTCGACCATTGGAGACTTAGGCGTACCTGTTTGCGGTAGAACGGACATAGTATGTCGGGTTTCGAGGTATGGGAACCTACGGGAACTAGAACTACGGTCTGGTCTCAAATGCACTTGGGCAAGAGAAAAGGATAACATCAGTCATCAGCGGGAAAGTCTCGATCGCACAGCAGCGAGAGAACAAAAGGTTAGTTGTTAGTGTGCTCGCTAGGATATCGCATCCTATGCCTACATATTCTCATCAGAGAAAGTCAGAGCAGTTGTAGTTCGGCCTAACTACGGGTAGAACGGAGACCACAGCGCAAATCTCATTTTATTAATATTCTGAAAGAAATTACAATGATTGAGTATGGGAAAATAAACTCCTAAAAAAATCCTATCCATCTAACATAGAAAATCTACTGGAAAATAGTCCCCTAACAAGTGGACTTTTAAATCTACTCCTAAAAGTGTAAAAAGTCCCCTAACAAATGGACATTTAAAACTACTTCTAAAAATGTAAAATAAACTCTATGAGAAATTATATCCTAAAAAGAAAAATATTAAAAATACTATTAGCTAATATAATATTTCTTTTATATTTTTATACTTTTCTTTCTATTACATATTCTTTTTCTTTTTTAAAAAATCTAAACAAAAGAAAATAAAGAAAACAGAGAAAAATACAACGGGGGTGCAAAACTGCAGCAGGAGGCACAGCCAAAACAATACAGCAGAGTTAGGGCCCAGCCCAATACACAAATTCAGAAAAGAATAAAAAAACAGGGGGGTTTGAAGAGCAGACCGGGGGGCGCGATTAGCGAAGGCTAGGCCCAACCCAATCATACCAAACACACACGCGGGGGGTGTGAAAAAAAAGAAACGGAGAGGATTAATCAGAATGGGCCTTAGAGGCCCAATATTCAACCATGCCACGTGACCCTTCCTCAGCAAAACAACCCTAATCCCTTTCTCATTACACTGTTCACGGGCCGTCCTCTCTCCTCTCCAACTCTCTCTCTCGTCCATCTTCAATCTTTCTCCCTCTCTCTGATACTCAATCCCAGATTCAACCTCCCCAAATCAACTCCTTACAAACTTTTCACTTGACCACCACAATCACCTGCTAATCAAACAAAGAATTTGTGAACGCAAAATTTGGACATGAAGAAGATTGACGGAGTCTTCTTGAAGGTTTTGGACGAGATTCGTTTGAAGATCTTGAAACAACTCAAAGGAGATGAAGATTTGTTGAAGCAATTCTGAAGATCGTTGTTGAATGTAGATGCGCTTCTAGAGTTCAAAGTTGAACGTTCTTGAAGTTGAGCTGGATGCTGAAGATATAACGAAGATCTGGAAATTTGTTGATGAATCTGGTGGATACTTGATGGAAGGAGTTTGGATCGGAGACAAATCTACGGATCGGGAAGTTAGATGATGAAGATCTGATGAAGATCTTGAATCCTGAAGATTATTGATAATGAACACATGTCGATTTCGTTGAATCTTGGATGATTGATGAACAATGATGAAGATCTATGAAGATCTTCTGGAAACAGGATGAACGAATTGATGATGATCTTGAACGGATTCATGGAAGTTGATTGAAGGTTGATGAATTTCTGGAAAGAAATGGTAAATCAATGATGAAGTCTCAACGATCTTGATGAAGATCAGTATGGGCTTCTGGGGAAAAGTTGGAGAACGGATGAAGGTCTTGCAGATTCTGGAAAATTCTATGAAGATCAAGATGAAGGTTGAATCAGTTCTGGAAAAACGCATGAACCTTGATGAACCTGGACGAAGATCTTGAAGATCTTCTGGAAAACGGTTGGAGATTGTTGGCGACTTCTGATGAGCATTGTGGATGAAGATCGGAGGAGAAAGATGAATGTTCTTCGAAGTTGCAGTTTTCCGGCGAGATTCAAGAGTTTCCGGCGAAGTTTGGTGGAGTTTGACCGCGAGAACCACCGCTTGATCTTGCTGGTGATGTTCTCCGGCGTGTTTGCATGCACTCCGGTGGGGTCTCCGGTGAGGACTCGACGAGTGGGACAGGTGGCGGTGAGGCGCCGTGCATGGGGGACGCGTGGGAGTGGTAGTGGGAGAGTGGGAAGGATGGACGCCACGTGGTGGGCGAGGTGGCAGTGAGAGAGGGGAAAACGTGGCGTGGAAATGGGAGAGTCTGAAAATGAAAACGTGGATGAGTGGAGGAAGTGAAACGTGGATGAGTGGGGTGGTGTGAAAACTTGGCAATTGATGGAGATGAAAATGATGTGGCTGAAACGGAAGGGGGAAAACGTGGATGAGGTGGGGCCATCTGAGAGTGAAACGTGTGGCCTTTTATAGGCTGACACTTGGCAGAACCTGGGGATTGGGCCTCCAAAAACTGGGCCCACGAATTTGGACTGAATAATAGCATGATTAATTGATAATGGACTAATTAACACTATTAAACACATGATTAATACCTAGTTAAACTCCATTAATACTAACTAAGACTACAAACTACAATTAAGACTTAAACAAAAATTAAAACTAATATAATCATAATTAAGACTAAGAAACTCAATTAAAACCCTAATTAAAACAGTAATTAAATCCTAAATGAAAATTAAAACTATTCTAACTTAATTAAATCTAATAAACTCTATTAAATCTAAAAAAGAGAATTAACATCTAATTAAACTCTAAAAAACTATTAACTTCTATTAATTCTAATTAATCTATTTATCTTTAAACTAATAAAACCCTATTAATTTCTATTTAAGAAAATCCTAATAAAAGAATATCCTATTAAGAATCAATTTAAAAATCTACTTAATATCTAAGAAAATATAAAATCTATTATCTAAAATGATTAAAGAATTTCCTAGAAAAAGAAATTAAACTAAACTATAAAAACATTCTAATATCTATTAAAAAATCTAACTAACACCTAGAAAAAATCAATTAAATCTATAAAAATTCTAGAAAATAAGGGAAAAACCCTAAAAATACGAGAAAGCCGATTAGATCGATTAGCGAACTATATCGAAATAAACGGTAAAAATTCGGGCACCGAGATGTCCTCAAAAACAACAGCGAGAGCTGAAAACACCGGGACGAGCACCGATTCTCAAAATACGTCCTCGTATTGGTCTGAAACGCTATCAGAGGGCTGTGATCCCGATAAACCAATTTGACTGGAAAAAATGCAATGTTCGTGGTATGCAAATGCAAAATGAAATGAGTCGAAACATGAGCCAAATTGCGACGAGTAGTTGGTCAAATTTTGGGGTGCAACAATGGTTTACGCTGGGTTCATAATAAATAACAGTTTAATTTTGTCACAAGTATCAGTTTGGTTCAATTTCAGGTTATGAAAGTCAGGTTTACTCGAGATACGACTTGAATTTAAACGCGGAAGAAAATTCAGTTTGCTAAGAAATTGGATTTATCTGTTTATTTATTCAAGGCCATATTCACTGATTTTCATTACTGAATATGAGTTAATTTCCAAAGATTCAGTTAAATTCAGAACTTGTATCGGACGTCAGTTAATTTCGAGTATTGTGCAAGTCGTTAGTTGTCGAATTCGGATTGTGAAATGTCAAGTTTACTCGAAAAGAGATGCAAATGGATTTTAGTCGGAAAATAATAACTCGTTTTTATTAAAGTCTGGATTTATTTTTTTTTTAATTTTAGTACAATTTCTGATTACAACATTATTCGGGAATTTACATTTTGAAGACTACAAAATTACAAGTCCTAAATCCTTAATTTTCCTAAATTTTCGATTCCCGATCTCCGATTCAAGTCTTCATCTTCGAATCTCCGAACCTGCAAAAAAACCAGAGAATATCAGTGAAAAATATTATTCAGCGGGATTTAATTATTTTTCGGATCGAAAAGTTGGTTTTTAGTTGTTTCGAAGCCCTCAGAAAATTATCATCATCGGGCATTCCGAGAGGGCAACAAAAGAGTTTCGTCGCCAACTCCCGGTTTTCCATTTTTCAACCTTCGACAAAAATTCAGTAATTTCTGTTCAAAATTTCCAAGAGAAAGAGAAAAAGAGCTTTTGTGGAAAAAGTGATTTTGCAGCCAAACAGATCCTTAAGGAAAAACAGACCCAAATCCGCAAACAGATCCAAAACCATAATCAGATCCAAATCCAAAAATCCAGATCAGAAAACAATTTCACAAACAAATCTGGATATCAAAAATCCGAATCAAATCCGAAAATAGACCCATCATCATAAACCAAATCTGGACAAATCAATTTTAGAATATCTTCATCAAAATAAAAACGTAAGATTTAAAATCCAGGCCCAGCAAGAACAAAGAAGATTTAAAAATAGTATAAAGAGAAGACGAAAAATAACAAAGGGGGATCCGCGGTCGAAAACCCTAGAAAAGATCATCATCATCACCATTCATTCCAAACGGCGGACAACAATCAAACACCAACATCAAGATCCGTCTGAAACCCTTTAGCCTCAGAGGATTCTCATCATCGACCATCAAACTCATCACCATCATCAATCCATCACGAAAAAACCCAAAACGGCAGCCAAGAACCCCAAAACGAAAAGGGACGAGTTCAAAGCCCTCAAGAACAACCAAACCGGACAGAATCAAACCCTCACGACCGCAAATCGTCACGGAACAAATGAAAATCCTCACGGATCATCCGAAACACCCACGAGTCTCAGAACTATGTTCGTCGCCGGCCCCTGAAAATCACATAAAAATTGTAGCTTCATCATCATCGTGAATCAAACATCACAAAATTCCAACAAACCAAAAAAAACGTAAGAATGATATGATAACGGTTTCGTTTGTTTGTTTTAGATCAAAGAGAGGTCATGGCTATGAGAATGGAAGAGAGGAAAAGCCACTCGCGTGGGAGAGGAGAAAAGAAATTTTTTGCAGCAAGACTCTCCAATGGAGGCCGCCGCGGCAAGTAGTAGAAGAAGGGTTTCAAACCCTAAGTTTGCAACACTCCACCCTTTAAATATGACCCGGGTCGGGTCTGGGAAGTGGTGACCCAGCCCGACCCATTTCCTGTATTTTTTTTATTCTTTAGTTTTTTTCTTTTTACCTTTTTTATTATTACAATTAAAACTACCTTTTTTTAATATAAATCTAATTAAATTAACTTTTTTTAATCAAAAACTAACTAACTATTTTTTTTTTAAATTTTTTTTAAAAAAATTAAACATTCTAACTCTTTTTTAGCAAATTTGACTTTTTAATTAAAATTATTTTTTTTAAATGAAAAATTAACACTTTTTTTGTAAATAACTTTCTTTTTAATTAACATTAACTCTTTCTTTTAAAAATTAAAATTCTACAACAAATTCTAATTTTTTTTTTAAAAATAATTCTAAATCATCTTTTTTTAAATCAAAACCCTAATTCCATTCTAACTCTTTTCTAATCACCTAAATTCTCATCGTCTCAAAACATTCATCTCCTCACTTCTAAATTTTCATCAATTCTGATTTTCATCCTTTACTCCTAACATCATTATCGATTATCCATGGACCTGTCTGCTAACCTTTTCTTTATATTTTTACTTGTACATTATCTAACATCGTGGTTGCTATTATCACTTGTATCATATCTCTATCTTCATTGCTTATTAAATTTCACTGTTTATTATTTTTACCGCTTATCCCCTCAGAAGAAAAAGTTTAACTATTTGACCGCCGTGTCAATATTCCTTTACCCTCATTTCATCCTAGCCATCGAATCTGAGTCGCTGTACTCATATTTTTAGGTGTCCCTCCATGGAAAATTTTACCCTTTGCCCTAGCCTTAGGATAAGGAGTCGCCGCACTCCGTATAAGTTTCCGCCATGGAATATTTTGCACCTTTTCAACTCAACTTTTCAACATAGAGATAGGAGTCGTCACACTTCATGTAAGCGCTTCCCTATGAACGTTTGCATCCCCTTGGAACCTTGACCACAGTTAAGAAGTTCCCCTTCCCCCCTCTGTGAGGGGAACTATGATTACTATGATTCTATCCCCTACCTCGGATACGTAGGCACAAGATGCGAATCTAGGCGAGTAAACTTAGGTCTAACCATTAGGTCTTTCTCTTTACCTTTTAACCTTTAGCATTACCCTTAAGCAGATAACCTTAGCAATAACACATTTAAAACAAGAGGTTCCTGTAGAGTACTACAAAAGTTTAGGATGTTAATACCTTCCCTAAGCTTAACCAACCCCCGAACCTAGATCTTTCCCCGCATTGTGTTTACGATGCAAAATAGGTTTTTCCTTTCTTTAACCTTTCCTTCAAATAAATCAAAGACTGGTTGTGAACTAAAGATGTGATTCAAATTAATCAATAATTTGATATCCTATTCTCACAGAAACAGAGTCCTACATCTTCTACCATACAATGCCTTATACGATGTCATTCCGATACTAGAATGATAACTGTTGTTGTAGGTAAACTCAATCAACGATAAATAACTATTCCATGATCCACCTTGCTCCAACATACAAGCTCTCAGCAAATCCTCTAAAGACTCGATAGTTCTCTCTGTCTGTCCATCCGTTTGCGGATGATAGGCAGAACTCAACCTCAGCTTAGTACCTAAAGTTGTATGGAAGCTCTCCCAGAACCTCAATGTAAATCTTGGATCTCTATCAGACATAATACTTGAAGGAATACCATGCAGTTTCACAATCTCATCAATATACTATTCGGCCAGTTTTTGCAACAAATAATTGATCCTCATTGGTATAAAATGAGCCGATTTGGTCAATCTATCGACAATCACCTAAATTGAATCATATCCCTTCAAAGTCCTCGGTAGACTTGTAAAAAAATCCATAGAAACGTTATCCCATTTCCACTCTGGAATATTCAACGGTTGCATCAGACCCAACAGTCTTTGATGTTCAATCTTCGACTTCTGACAAGTCAAACAAGCATACACAAACTCTGCAACTTCCTTCTTCATCCCTGGCCACCAAAACAATTTCTTCAAGTATTGATACATTTTTGTGGCACTCGGATGAATACTTAACCCACTTCTGTGACCTTCCTCAAGAATACTCTTCTTAGTTTCTGGCACATCTGGAACACACACCCTATCTCTAAACCTCATCACACCATTCTCATTAACCCGAAAATCACCTCCGTTACCTTGGTTGATTAACGTGAGACGATCCACCAAACTCAAATCATATTTTTGACCTTCTCTGATTTCTTGGAGAATACCACTAGTCAACTTTAGCATACCCAACTTCACACTGTTAGGAGTCTCTTCACACACTAGACTCATATCTCTGAATTGTTCAATACTATTCAAAAACACACTAATAATTATCAAAATCCTAAAAGGCTCAACTGGTGGACTATTGGTTACTTTTCCGAGCAACGAAACTTGGACTTTGTACAGAAACCCTAGTAAGGAGATTTTATCCGACTCTTGTTCGTGGCTTAGTTTAGGACATCTCGCACACACACAACTTCCTTTTGGGCTACTTTACAACGATCTTATTTATTTCATGCAATCCCGTGTAACTTACCTGTACCCTGCTCCCATTCTGATGTACGCATTCATTTTACTTTGATTGTGGTTTGTTTACTAGGAGCATCCCTAGGAAATAGCATAGACTAAACCACTTTCAAACTAACTCTCGATTCGCCGTCGAGCCAATTTCAAAACGCCCCTGTAAGTCAAGTGCCTTTTGCCTCGCCATAAACCTAATGCATACACTTGCACCTTTCGTCATGGTTTCATTACTAGGAGCACCCCTAGGGACTAGTATTGATTCTCACTCTCTTGCAAACCCTTGATTCAATGTCAAGTCGCTTTCTCTTCAAACTTGTAAGTCGAACGCCTTTTGCCTCGCCATCAATCTCTTTTCAACCGATCTGATTCAATAGTTTTTCAAACATTTTCTTAATCAACTTAAAAGAGAAGAAGATTCTTGGAGTCTATAATTCCTTGGATCTTCGAATGAATGGCTCTTAGGGTATACGCCTTGGGTTGTTATTCATTCAATCTTTCGTCTTTAAAACGTTTAACCTTTCTCAAAACCTTTCTAATCAATTCTCGAAAGAACTGAGTTCTTGGAGTCGCACATTCCTTGGATTCTTGAGTGACATCTCTCGGGGCACGCCCCATTGGGTGGTATGTCATTCAATCTTTCATTCCTAATCTCTTTCATGGTCGTACCCACAAACTACGGATGCTCTGATTCTTCATTCATTTGAATTAAAGATACGTAGGCACAATATTGCGATGATCTTGGCGAGTACACTTCTATCCATCTTCCGTTTTCCCCTTTTCCAAACCTTTCTCGTAGTCGAACTATAAAAGCTTTTATTATTCATTCTCGTCCGAATGAACATACATAGGCACAAGGGTCCCAATCCTTGGCGAGCACCCTAACCTAAAACCACCCATTTCCCCCTAGTATCGATTCCTTTTATCTTATGGTTTCACATTTATCATTGAGAAGAAAACAAACAAGCTTAGATAGCATTCATCCCAAATCGAACTAAGAGGTTCCCGTTAAGTACAACGAACGTAGGGGGTGTCAATACCATCCCTTTACGTAACCGACTCCTGAACCCATAATATGGTTGTGATGACCATGTTCTTATCTCTTTAAAGATTTTCTCGATATTTTCTTTCCCTCTTTTGGAATAAATAAAGTTCGGTGGCGACTCTGTCGAACCGTTTTCCGCGCCTTTCGCGCGAGGGTCGTATTCTCGATGATTTTTCGAGATGCGATAGTTATCCTTGGAGTTTAGTTGTAAGCATTGATTTGCATGTACTTTTAATATTTGTACCATACGTATGTTTTTCGTTTGTAAAAACTTATTGAGCATGATTTCTTGGTTATTGCTTTTGTTTCTTCGAGTTGATTGATTCTTGTTTGAGGAAAACAAGTTTAAGTTGGGGAGAGTTGATAAGTGCTAAATTGTACTGATTTTGAGTGTGAATAATTGACACTTATTGGCTTGATTCGTTAGTTTTTTGTTAATAATCCCCCTTATTTGTGTACTTTTTGTATATTTTACATTATAGTGTATATATATTGCGTATCATGTAAATATCATGGAGTTTAATTGTTTTTCTCTCATTTTTATAGTTATACAAGCAATTATTTTTTTTCATTTTCTTATAGAGCATTGAATAAGCTTTCCAATACTTCCAACCGCGCGTAAAACAAAGTTACGATTCAAAAGTTATGGTCGAAACAAGTGCTGGTCTGCTGTCATGTTCGATGTGGGATTTGGAGCCGAACGAACTTGCCAAGAGTTTGCACTGCGAACTCAAGGCGAATAAAATTTTTTGAGAAGTGTGGAAAATACTGTTTTGGCAGTAGCTAAGGCGACATATGTTCGCTGGGCGAATGGGAGTTCGCAGTGCAAACACGAGAACCCATTTTTTCCTATTTAAGTCACTTTTCAACATTTTTTAGGTTATGTTGTTGGGAACTTTTTACCCCAACTTAATCAAACACATTCTTGAGTAGATTTAGCTTAGAAACAACACATGGAGTGTATATCTTGACGATCCTGAGTCAAATCCACTTCAATCGGAGTTGACAAACCGTGAGATTTGTGTTCTTCTTCCTTCCTCTCTATGTATTTTTTATTTGTTAGGGTTTTGTATGTAAGTTTATCTTGATTGTGTGTATATTTATGGATCTTTGTATAAAATCTTATTTACAACTCTTTAGAGATGTCATCTTTGATTTTTTACTTAATAGGTTTGGATTGCTATAAATATATATGGTTCGAACTCGACCTAAGATGAACATCTGTTAGATTCTAAACTCTAGACATAGATTTTGGTCTAATATTCACGTGGGTATCGATTCTTAATGCTCTGTATTATCGAGTTGCGTGAGACATCACTGATGATGCGATGCAGTTGTTCTCTCAACTTTACGTTAGACATAACCTCTGTTGTGAGCGATACATGATGATATGAGTGATTTAGGTGGCGTGCATTTGATCCATAGATTTTTTAGTACATGATGGGTAGAACGAAATACAACTCATGACGAGTTTTCTCATTTCTTAAGAATGTATTTATTTTCTTGTTTTATGTTTTTCCTTTTGCATTTTTATCCCAAACCATTTAAACCCAAGCTTAGAGACGTAGAGATAGTCGAACGACATTCTTTCCCTTGTACTGATCCCTATGGAGACGATATAAATCTCGGAGGGAATTCTTCCAAAAATAATATTTTTGCTTGTCGCTTTACCTCTTCAACAATGTTTCTAGTGTAGGAAGACAAAACATCTGGTTGCTGATTGTAAAGATAATTTGGTGACTTGCTACAACTGTGGCGACCCAAGACACATCAATACACATTTACAGAAGCCGAAGTCAGCTAAATATGGAGGGAAAGTGTTTGCTCTGTCGGGGACTCAGACTTCCAGTGACGACATGTGATTAGAGGTATATGTTACATTAATAGTACTTCTTTGATTGCTATTGTTGATACTGGTGCTACTCACTCATTTATTGATGTTGATTGTGTGAAAAGGTTGGGTCTTGTAGTGTCCTTCATATCTATCGATACTCCAACAAAGTTACCAAAAGTTCTATCTATCACGAGCTTAGTAGATGTTAGATCAGAGAAGATTGACATACCTATGCTGCTAAACTATTGGGCGATAATATTCTTGAGCAAGATCAAAGAACCTGACCCAAACTTGAGTTGTGTTGTTCTATTGCAGACATGGAATGAAGTCTTTGGCACAAGGAAAGAGTTTTATAGACCTGGTCATAGGTTCCTTGCACCTGAAGCGCACACCTTTCGAACATCTTCGAGTGAGGTGAAGGTAAATTCAAAAAAGCACTTGTCGAGCGATACCACACATCTTTTCCTTAAATCCTTCCAGAAAATAGAGAGCTTAGATTTCGACTTATTACTAATAAATGTTGTAAACCTTTTGACTAAAAGATTATTTGTCTTATGGTATTGTCGTCGAAAGATAATCCTTTTTTAATACTGGTTGAGGAAATTGCGATGTCCCTATGTGACACACTATTAAAAGCATATGCAAAAGATTTTTGTGTTAAAAAATGTAGTTAGACCTAACTCAACCATACAAAACCAATTAATAGAGTGAGAAACTCTTAATATTTTATTTGAGAACTTGCGTTGGTGAACTCGTGTTTGATTTTAAAAATTGGGTGCGAGACATAACAAAGGTATGCTCAAAGTTCCCATGGTTAGATTACGTCTAGTCTAAAAGCTTATTCAAAAGTCATCATTAAAGACGATGAACATTGTTAGGTCAATTCATACATCGTTCATATTAAAAAATATTAAAATTCATTTTCAAATATTTATCATAAAAATAAAATAGATTTTTTTTTTATGAATGTTTCTTAAAAAATAAATGAATTCATAACAAACTTACCACAAATATTAATTAATATAAATTACAAAAAGTTGTTCAGATTTAATTAAGAGTTTTTAAAATTTAAATAAAATTAAAAAAAAAATTAAATTTTAATAGAGGTGTTGTGTGAAAGGCCGAACTATAACATAAAAAAACTTTTAATCTCTATAAAAAAAACTTTTAATCTAATGGTTATAAATCATATTCTACCATGGACCATATGTTGTGTTGTTCCACCTAAGCACTAGTCCACTCCAATATATTCTTAACCCAGCCAGTGATTGGATTACGTGTTGCTGGGTTTTGTTTTGTGCCGCTTCTACTTTTTTCTTCAGTATACTTTGTTTCTCTCTTTTCAGGTTAGGAATTTCTATTTCAGGTTTTGTTTTCTTCTTCATCACCGTTTGTCAGGTTCCACTTTGCAGTTTTTGTTACTTGATTTCTTAATTTATAGGAATTCAATTTATTATTTGTATCATTAGACTGTTTGTAGGGTTTATATTGATCACTAGTATTAAGAAATTTTATTTTTAATTCAGTGATTCATTACTTACTATTTATTCTTATTTAGGATTTATTTATTTATTTAATTTCAGTTTAGAATGGGAAGTTATGTTGATGATGATTGGGAGTTCGCGTCTTCCCCGTCAAAGGAAGCTTGGACGGTGGTTTTGGTTGGACGGACGGGCAATGGAAAGAGTGCAACCGGTAACAGTATTCTTGGAAAAAAGGTCTTCACATCGAGGAGTGGCTTCTCCGGTGTCACGGCCTCTTGCCAAATGCAGACAACTGAGCTGAATAATGGACAGATTGTCAATGTTATTGACACTCCAGGTATGACTATGTTTTTGTTATGCGTTTAGATTGTGACTATTGAACTATTTGTGTATCCTTTAACCTGAAAAGTTTTGCAGGATTATTTGAGTTTTCGGCTACGGGTAAATCTGAGTTTATTGGCAAAGAAATAGTCAAGTGTATTGACTTTGCTAAAGAGGGAATCCATGCCATTCTGGTAGTGTTATCCCTTAGATCAAGATTTAGCGAGGAAGAAGAACATGCTCTGAGAAGCTTGCAGATATTATTTGGAAGTAAGATCGTTGATTACATGATTGTTGTCTTTACTGGAGGAGATGAATTAGAAGATAACGAGGAGACGTTGGAGGAACATTTAGCTCATGAATGTCCACAGCCTTTAAAGGTTTTTATTAGTATTGTATTATAGTTTTACCGTGTTTGCGTGTTGTTGTAAGTCTTGTACGTTGATCTTTAATTGATTTCAATAATAATGTAGGAAATTCTTTCTTTGTGCGGGAATCGTCGTGTTCTCTTTGACAACAAGACTAAGGATGAAAAGAAGCGATCTAGTCAAGTTCAGGAACTTCTTGAGTTTGTAGGCTCGGTAGTATCATGTAATGGTGGACGACCCTATACAGATGAGCTTTTTACAGAATTAAAGGTGAATTTTTTGCTTTCACAATCTTGTTTCTTAAGTCATGAAGAAGCATCGTGATATTCATCTTTTGATTGCAGAAAGGAGCAATGAAACTGAAAAGCCAACAAAAAGAGGTTAATTCCTCTAAAGAATACTCAGACCTACAAATATCTGAGCTCAAGAAGCATATGCAGCAATCATATGATGACCAGCTAAAGCAAATTACTGAGATGGTACTTTTTATTTTCTAATATGAATCATCATTTCGATTTGACTTAATTTTCCCTAGTGTATTGTGTTTGATCAATTGTATGGTTTTGTAGATTGAGTCAAAGTTGATGGAGGCAACTACAAAGCTCGAGCAACAACTGGCACATGAGCAAGCTGCAAGACTAGAAGCAGAAAAAAGTGCACAGGTAGCTCAAAAGAAATCAGACGAAGAGATACGAAAACTAAGAGAACATCTTGAGAAGGCTCATGAAGAACTCCGCAAACGAGGTGATAAAGGTTGTGCTATTCTATGATAGAGTAACTACTTCAAACATTTCAAGAACGGTTTAATTTTTCTTTTGAATCATGACATTTTATTGCCTTTGTTAGTATTTGTTTTTGTGTATAAATAAATAGTCTGATGACGATGCCATCGTTACTATTATGTTGACACTATGCATTATGGGTTGATTTTTATTTTGGTATTGAGTGGTCTTTTTTTGGAACTTTTTAAAGCAATTTTCATGTTTATTTTAATTTTTTTTTGCCTACAAATGAATTCAATACCATCCATTAGTATTATTTGATTTTAGAAGAATAGTTAATCCGAATGTGTTTTTAAATGCGAGTTCTTAAGGATGGTGCTGTAAACCTTTTTGTACATTTCATCTTCATGTTTATTATTTAGTAATTCCAATGTTTTTAGGTTCTGTTTCTATCCTGGAAGTTCTTTTGTTTATTCTTTAGTAACTCCACTGTTTTTAGGTTTTGTATGTATCCTAGAGGTTCTTTTTACTTGATTTAATTATATTCTGTGTCCAATATTTAATGTGTATTGGGAAAATGGATTATATAGAGTGAGATTCCTCATTTTACATGTCGGTTTTGTGAGAATTTTGTGAGAATGAGTTATGTTAAACTCTAATTCTATTATAGTATCACGAGTCTATCGATTTAGACTACTCACCATTTATATATGCGCATCAAGTCCAATAATACTGGACACAAGTGGATGTATTGGAAAAATTAAATTTCACCTATAGGTGGGGTACTTATCACATAAGTTGTTAAGGTTTTATTTGGATATAGACATGAATTTTGGGGTTTTAGTTATTGTTTTAGACCCTTTAAGAGAAAGGTAAAATTGTCATATTAAAACATTATATGAATCTTAATTAAAAATAAATTTTACTAGATTTGAATGGAAGGAAAATCAAAATGTTGGTTTAAAATCACTTTTGTCTCAATATTTTGTTGAATTTAAATTTTAGTCTTCTCATTTTTCAATATTGGATATTTGATCCATATTTATTTTACACTTTTTTCGATTATCCACTTCCAATAAAGATGAGCGATGACGCTGAAAAACAAAGTTTTAAAGACGTCAGGTCATTGGTGGAATCATTGAGTTATTGGCTTAATAAATAAAAGAACATAACTTCATATTTCCAAAAGTTGTCTTTATATTCAATAAAAAAGTTGTCTTTAATTATGTGTCTTTATATTCAATAAAAAAGTTGTCTTTTATCAAAAGATTTTAAATGTGTGTTATAAAGAAAATGAAAAATATTGAAGACCATTTTTACCATAGTTTAATTATGAAACTGTGAGATTTATAGCAAACGACTGTAGTATAATAGTTTGCTATGATTCGTAGTGAAATTGACTATTCTACGTTTTATCGTCACTCAATCAAAGAGTATAGTTATTTTATTGTGTATGTAGATGCTATTATCATACCTAATAGTAATCAGTAGGGAATACTTCAGTTGAAACATCTCTCAAATCAATTTAAAACAAAAGATTTGGGTAAACTCCGCTATTTTTTGGATATTAAGGTAGTTCAATCTAGAGATGGTTTGGTAATTTCTCATCAGAAATGTGCTATGAATATTTTTAAAGAAATAAGTTTGTTGAAAACTAAACTAACTGATACTCATATGAATTTAAGTGTAAAACTCCTACCCAATCAAGGATAACTTTTATCTGACTCAAGAAGGTATAGGAGATTGATTGAAAAGTTAAATCATCTCACAGTCACATGTCAGAACATTTCTTTTGCAGTTAGTGTTGTAAGTCAATTCTTAAATTCTCCTTGCCAAGAACACATGAAGGTTGTTATCTGGACTCTACGATACATCAAAGGTGCTTCAGGAAAAAGTCTCATTTATGACAATAAAAGATATACTCAGATAGTTGGATATTGTGATGTTGATTGGGCAGACTCACCCATTGATAAACGATCCACCTCTAGATATTGTGTACTTGTTGGACGAAACTTGATATCTTAGAAAAGTAAGAAACAAAATGTAGTTGCAAGATCAAGCGCTTAGATAGAATATAGGGCGGTGACACTAGTAACATGTGAGCTCATTTGGTTGAAGCAACTGCTCAAATAACTTTAGTTTGAAAAAGTAAGACCAATGACACTTATTTGTGATGACCAAGCTGCATTACATATTGCTCCAAATCTAGTTTTCTATGAGAAGACCAAACATATTGAGATAGGTTATCACTTTGTTAGAGAGAAAATTGAATCATGAGACATCGTCATAAGCTTCGTTAACTCTAATGATCAATTGACATACGTGTTTACAAAATCCCCACGAAGTTTCAAAACTAACTATATATGAGGCAAGCTTGGTGCATTTGACTTATATGCTCAAACTTGAGGGGGAGTGTTGATAT
The DNA here is from genome assembly GCA_963859935.3 of Lathyrus sativus. NCBI lineage: Eukaryota > Viridiplantae > Streptophyta > Magnoliopsida > Fabales > Fabaceae > Lathyrus > Lathyrus sativus. The sequence continues at coordinate 64,251,173 of OZ012741.1, forward strand.
TTATATATATTAAGATTATTTGTATATAGAAAAATTTCACATCGACTATTGCTTGTAATTAGCTATAAATCTCTCTATGTATAAATCAATCTCTATAGTACTATTTAAACACAAGGTTTATTCAAAGGTCTCTTAATCTCTCATATTTTAATAAGAACTAAGTTATTAACTTAGAAAAAATAAAAATAGTAAATAGTATGTTAATTAGTCTTATGAGTAATTCAAATTTAATGTGTTTCATTGGCATTGAATACTATATTATATCCATTTGCACTGGGTACTATTTTCTAACCATTTGCATCTTTAGTAGCTAGGTATTTTTATCATTCCCTGTATAATAAAATATGCATTATACTTTTATTATTTATTATAAAAGATGAAGGTGAGGAAAATACACAAGAAGGGGAGGTTGAGTTGTGTTTTCTAAATTCTTTACTATTTTTGAATAGAGTTCAAATTCTAAACAAAGGTTCAGAACCTGATAATAGGTGCATCAGATATCAACAGAAGTAAATAAATAGATAAAGAACATAAAAATTTTATCCTGTTTCCTCCCAAACTGAGAGTTGTCCAGTCCCTTGCGGCGCAAGATATTTTCCACTATAATTAAATCATGACTAAAATTGCTTATGCACTTGAGCATAAGACTTTTCTTTACTCATACCCTTAGCCCGAGACTTCCTGCTTAAACCCCATAGTTTCAAGGCTTCTTACTTAGATCGCAACTTAAGACTTTTCTGCTCAGATTCCATGAGTCCAAGACTTCCTTACTGAAGCCTCTCAGGCTCAAGACTTCCTTGCTCATACCTTCAGACCCAAGACTTCCTGCTCAGGTTCCACAAATCCAAGACTTTCTTACTCAGCCCGCAACCTAAGATTTCCTTGCTCATACCCTCAAGTACAAGACTTATGCTCAGACTCACAATCCAAAACTTGCTTACTCAATCAACAAATGATCAAGACTTTTAATCCTCTAGCACACATCAGAGGACTTACTTGGCTTAAGCTTCTCAGCAAGAGACTTTGATGCTCAATCACATAGTAAGAGACTTTATCTAAAGTACTAAACAACCTGATTAATAGAACCAAGAACAAGGTGTAATTGATACAAAATCAGAGGTACAAGGTAATCACCATAACAAATACCTTAAGCATTAATGATTTCTAAGATATTCAATGTTTAAGAAATATTAAGGCTTTGTATAATTTACAACAAATAATAGAATTTTTGTATACTTGATTGTATTACTTATTGTTGATTTTGTTATTCCTCCATATAGAAGTGTGAAACACTCATATCCTTCTTGGCTTTTCTTCTCTATTTGCTCCTTCTTCCTTGTTGAAGATTCAGATTGAATCTTCAGCAACTTATATAGCAGTTGTAGAAGACTAGCCATTGGAAGAGATAACTTGTACAAGTGTTTTTATTTCTCTTTAGCACAAGAGGTGTTGAAGATAGATACACCAAAAAATATTAATCCATTGTGTAGCTTGTTTAACTATTGCGTCTTCCATGTAATCTTGTACTATAGATTTGTTAAGAGTAGATATTCGTAAAGTATGTCAACTCTTCTTGAGCCTTGTGAACATAGACTCTAGCCGACAAACTGATTTGACAATGCAACTTGCTTTATGCAATACAGATAACTTTAGATTAATTACTAACTCTGAATGTTCACCAAAACCTGGTACATTTACTAAGTGTAGAGACAATATGTTGCTCTTCTGATGCTGAGGCCTTCAGCTTCAGAGTTTATGCCAGACATCACTTAGAGAGTGTTCTCCAGGTTCTGATCCACTAGATGTTAGTAAGTCATCTCCTCTCAAATGCATCCTTATATCAGATTCTGTATGTATTCTGTTTACGTTTTAGAACCTGCGTACTTGGAACACACATTAGGTAACACCATTGTTCTTTCAATACTTTGTTATCATCAAAACCTAAAGGATAAATGTCATGAATAAATCTTGTTCTAACAATCTTCCCCTTTTTGATGACGACAAACATAAGTATTTAAAGAACAATGTTGGTCAATAATAATTTTCCTGACAACATCATGATACGAGGCTTGAAAGCTCCTATAGAGTCTAATAGTCCAAGGTTGAGTTCTGTAAACTCCCCCTAAGTACTATATTCGAGAAAAAAATATTTTAATTTTCTTAGCAACATTAGAGTCTATGGTTTGTAAGCTCCATCCGAGTCTAACAGTCCAAGATTAAGGTTTGTAAGCTCCCCCTTAGTTCTATATTCAAGAAAACTAAAATATATCACCCAGGAAAAATAACCAAAATAACAGAAAATTAAAAGTACTCTTATAAATGAACAAAATAAATAAAATATAAATGAACAACATTAAATTTGAAGGGTTCAGAATATTTATTAAATACTCTTATATTTTTTCCCCCTTTTGTCACATAAAAAAGATTGAAAAAATGAGAGATGACAAGTAAAGCAAATGTTGAACAGAAGTGAAGTGTTCCAAGATGGTCAATGTTACTTTATAGGGTTAACAGTAGTAAGAGTCAAGTAATGTTAGACAGGAGTGCAGTGTCCCAAGATGGCCAAAGATCAGTTTTCATTGGTGCATAGATTCCATATTTGTACTCGAACGAATACTCAAAGCTCACTATAAAAACAGATTGACATAGTTTTCTCATGATTTCATCCAATTCTAAGAAATACTTCTAGCAAAAATGAGTTATGAAAAGAAAATCTCATAACCAAATTCCTCACAAGAGTGAAACACAAGATTTTGCAAGAGAGTTTGAATTACTAAAGAAGGCTGAAACAACAAGAGAGAAATGTTTGGCAGTCAAAGAACTTTCTACAAAACTTCATACTGATGCAGCAAAAGAGAAACATAAACTGAAAGAAGAGGAAGGTGTTCAAACCAGATTGGCTATCTACAGAGCATAGACGTCAGGATCGAAAGAACATATAAATGTTCTTGAGGAAACTTCCATTAATGACGAAGTTCCTTCCTCTGAAGACGAGGAAACAAATCAATCATGGAAAGAATTGATTTGCAACACTAAGGGAGATGACTAAAGCAACAAGGAAGACTAGGGATATGCTAATTTATTATATTGTCTTATCTATTCTCATGTAACTTTTAAATTCTAATGAAATTTCCCTTTTTCAATTTCCATTTATTTAAGCCAACAAAAGCAGGTTTCATTCACTTTAAAGAATCAAGAGAGAAACATAAAGTACAATTAATTAAATCAAGAACAACTTATATAAAGTAATCTGAAATGAGATAAGTTCACATGCATGTCATAACACATATAAAAGATAAACAAGCCATCTAACACATAAACATGTTATACATCCTAGACCTAAGGTTTCTTCAATAATTCCATGATTGTCATTAGATTAAAACTAATTTTTTCTTGTCTTGCAGCAACAACCTTGAATTGAGCATCCACTGAAAGTTAGTTACTAGCCACCTGAATCTTCATTATCTCTTGACATTATGCAAATGACACTACTTTTGCTTCTGTATTGAGCAGTTGCTTCTGGCTAGTTGCAACTACTTCCTTTGTCGAGAAATTTTTCATAATTTGAATCACCGAGTTAACAGACCTTCTCAAGTTTTCCCATTTTGCATCATAAGCCATAAGATCAGTAGAGGTGAACCCTTCTTTCATTATTGCTTTTGCCTCGTCATATAACCCAGTCTTAAAAACTTATAATTAAGAAAGCACATGGTTGGGTAGAGGTTAAAAGTTGGTTATGTGTTGAGATGGTTTGGATGTGTTTTTTTAATCTTTTTGCAGGGTTTCATGAACATATTCAACATAGTTTTCTTTGCTTAAAGCATGATTTGATGAGGATATGTGCTGGGTGGTTTCTTGATGGATTTATGGTAAAGGTTGATCCTAGATATTTTTTTTTTCTAGTTTTGGTTTAGACTCAAAATATTCAGGTCCATCATTAAGATAGTCCTGAACAAGTTGATTTGTAATGGTTTTGGTGGAACTGTTTGAGGGTGGTGCAACATTAAGAGGCTTAGCATCCAAAGCATTTTCAGATTCACCAAGAATTGGTGAAGGCGAGCCTGTTTGAATGATAACATTAATGTCTTGATTGGTTTGGTCAGGTGATGGAACAATATTGTCTGGTATTTTATTTGGAGAGGTCTTTGAAAGTGACAAAAAATATGTACTTATAGGGATGATTGATTGATAGGGTTGTATGGCTAAGGTAGAAGTTTGGTCGAATTTAAAAGATGATGGTGATGGTGACTTTTTTAACGAATCATTAAGATTAAAGTCATGAACGGGTTTAGCCTCAATACTTGATCCTGCTGCCAATGAAACAAGTTCCTCTGCAGCTTCTACCTCTTTGCCATTTTTAGCTGGACTCTCATTCAACCAGTTTCTAGATCCATCATCCTTTTCCACAGACAAGGCTTCTATTTCTAATTTTAGAGCATCTTTCTCTACTTCCTTAGCACAATGATTTCTATATTATTAAGTAACATCTGAATCCTTTTTGCTAATCTCAACAAATTCTTGAGTTATCATAGCAAATTCAAGAGAATGTAGGATAGACACAAGTTTGTCTTCTAGTTGTTCTCTCAAAACTTTCATGCCCTTCTCTGTCACCTTTATTGAGTCCTCAACACGATTTATCTTGATCAATTCTTCTGATAGAACTTCCATACTTATCTTGACAACTGCTGTCATGAAATTGTCAACTTCCTTTGCAACATGAGTGTAAGTGCTTCTGATTGGCTGCTTTTTGTGGCAAAACATTAGAGTGTGTATGGATGTCATAACTAATGATGTGACACCCAATATGCAGGGTAAGTAGTAAGTTGAGTTGGATTTCATAATGAATGTCATGACACTGAGCGTATGACATCAGTCGAGCAGGTTTGTTTTTTCTGGTATTCTAAATGAGGAAGCTCAGGCTAGAATTCAGGAAACTATATAGAAGCTCAAGCTGGAAGTCAGGAAACATTTTAGAAACCCTAGAAAAATTATTTTTATCTGACCTAAGTGGTAAGTGCAGCTTTTTGAAGAGAGGTTTGAGTAAACCTAATTGCTGCACCAAGGCCCAAAGCAGGTCTGCTATTATAAATAGCAGAAGGGTCATTCCAACTGATGCAGACACATAGAGGAGAGAGCATCTAGTGAGAGATCATAAAGTGTGTGAGTGAAGAACCGTGTTCTTCACATGAGTCTAGGAGTCTTAGGATTCTTTGTGTGCCAATCAATTGTATGCTATAGAATTATTGTGGTTATTGTGTCTGAACAGGTGTGTTTATTGAAGTTACTCAAAGCTTTTAAGCAAAAGTGTGTGTCCCTTGATCAAAGCTATAAAGCACGGTCAAGGTGTGTGGTTGAAGAGTATCTTCATAACTTTTCTATAATTGTGTATTAATATCACTGTGGTGTGATTGAGGGGGAGTGAGTGGGCATACTCAGGTTTAGAGTGTCTCTAGGTTGAAGTGTCATTGGGTAGGTCTTAAGTGAGGAGTGCAAACTGGGATTGTTTGGCTCTGAATTAATTATACTGATAATGAATTTCCTCCCTGGCTTGGTAGCCCCCAGATGTAAGTGTTGTTGACACTGATCTGGGTAAACAACTACTGCGTTATTTACTGCCTTTCTCTTTACAGCTTTTTAATTATTCCAATAGTTTGTGTTATAGTGGATGTTATAACATCCGTGATAACATCCATCGCGTGCTAGCCAGAATTACAATTGGCATCAGAGCAGGCACCCTGCCTGTTATATCTGGGTGAGATCTAGGGAAGATAAATTCTGGTACTATGTATAAAGACATAGGATTTACAAATAGACCTCCAATTCTAGATGGCTCTAATTATGACTATTGGAAACCTAGGATGATTCCCTTCTTAAATTCTTTAGACAGCAAGGCATGGAGAGCTGCAAACTCTGGCTGGGAACATCCTGTGAAGACTGACAAGGATGGAGTATCTGTGTTAATTCTTGAAGAGGAATGGAACAAAGAGCAAGAGGCCTTAGCTCTTGGGAACTCTAAAGCATTGAATGCACTATTCAATGGAATAGACAAAAACATCTTCAAACTGGTACACCACTGTGAATTGGCTAAGGAGGTCTGGGACACTCTCAGAACTACTCATGAGGGAACCTCAAAAGTGAAGATGTCTAGACTTCAAATGCTGACCACAAAATTTGAAAGTCTAAGGATGAAAGAGGATGAGACCATTCATGAGTTTTACATGAACATTCTTGAACTTGCAAACACTTCAGAAGCCTTGGGAGAAAAGATGCCTGAAGAGAAACTTGTGAGGAAGATTCTCAGGTCCCTACCTAGAAGGTTTGCAATGAAGGTCACTACCATTGAAGAAGCCCAAGACATATGCCACATGAAGGTGGATGAACTCATTGGTTCTCTACAAACCTTTGAGATGGGATTGTATGATCAGGCTGTGGAGAAAAAGAACAAAAGCATAGCTCTTGTTCCAAACACTGCAGATGACTCATAAGAAGAAGATGGTGAAAATGAGGAGAACTTGTCAGAGGCCATAGCTTTGCTTGGAAGACAATTTAATAAATTGATCAAAAGGATAGACCACAAGTCTAAACCTTATGCCAAGAACACGCCTTCTGACATCAGCAGAAGGGATAAGTCTGAAGAAACACCCAACCAAAGCAAAGGAGTTCAATGCCTTGAATGTGAAGGATATGGACACAATAGAAAGGAATGTCCCACTTACCTTAAAAAGAAGGGAAAAGGCCTAACTGTCACCTGGTCTGATGGAGACTCTGAGAGTGGATCAGAAGAAGAGTCTGCCAAACATGTCACTGTTCTGAATAGTGTGTGCATGTCTGATGATGATTCCAGCGAAGAAGAGGTAACCTTCGATGAACTAGCTGCCTCATATAAACAGCTGTGCATGAGAAGTGCTGAGGTATGCCAACTAGGGGAAAAGCAAAAGAAAATCATCAAGGAGTTGGAGGATGAGAAAAAGGATCATCTGGCAACTATAGACTCTCTCAAAAATGAGGTCAGCTTGTTGGAATAAAAAATGGATCAAATGTCAAAATCCATACGAATGCTCAACCCTGGAACTGACATTCTAGAAAAAATTCTACAGAGTGGTCAGAAGGCAGGCAACGTGTCTGGACTAGGATTTGTTAGTGAACAAAAGCCTAGCTTGGGGTTCAAGAAGCCAAAGCCAAAATTTCAGAGGAATAACCTGATGTCACGTTCAATGTCACAACATCAGGGTCACAGAAGTACACACCAGAACCAGAGGAACTTTCAAAGGAAAAGGTGTTACTACTGTGGAAGGTTAGGTCATATACAAGCCATCTGTTATTGGTTACATGGATTTCCCAGTCACACTCATCAAGGCAAATCCAAAAAGGGTGCTCATGTTAAGAAAATACATCAAGCTAAATCCAAGAAGGAAGCTCCTATCAAGAAGAGACAATGGGTTACTAAGAATGTGGCTCTAGTAGCTCACTCTTCTCTAAGGATGCCTACCAAAAGGAATTGGTATTCTAATAGTGGTTGCTCTAGACACATGACTGGAATAGAGAATAGTTTGGTAAACATAAAACCTCATTCCTCTAGTCATGTAACATTTGGTGATGGAGCTAGAGGAGAAATCAAAGGCGTTGGAAAACTAGATGGCCATGGTGTTCCAAGACTGAATGATGTATTATTGGTTAAAGGACTGACTGTTAATCTCATCAGTATCAGTCAGCTCTGTGACCAAGGTTTCAGTGTAAAATTCTTTAAAGATGAATGTGCTGTCACCAATGAAGAAGGTAAGGAAGTTATGAGGGGATCCAGAGCCAAGAACAACTGCTATCTATGGGAGCCTAGGAGTAACCTCAATGTCTTGGTCAAAAAGGAAGAAAAGGATCAAGTATGGCCGGAGAAAGGAAGACAAGTTTTAAAAATAGAAAGGACCATGTCCAAAAAAGTAGCAAGAGGAACTTCAAAGTCTACTTCAGGTAGTAGGACAGGTTATGGTAAATGTCGTATGGACAGGCAAGCCAAGAAGGGATACCCAAAGAATGGTCATCAGGGAAATCTAGATAGGTTATATTGGAACCTGATGGAGTCCATGGAAGCTATTCAGCATACTGAGAGCAATGTCACTCAGAATTTCATAACATCGTTTTGTGACAATCTCAGTAACATGAACTGCTATCCTAGTCAGCCAGAGAAAACTGTGAAAAAGTCTGACTGGCATCACCTTGGGAAAGAATGTGAGGAACCAAGAGACTCAGGAGCATGCAGTGATCACAAGGGTACAAGAGGCCTCAATGATACTCAATTTGAAAAATCTCTAAGGAAGTTGAGGTCCTCTGTTAATGATGAATTATAGTAATTTAAAGTAATAGGGAATTACCGTTTGAAATTTGATCATTTACTGTTCAATCAAAAAGGTAAGTTCCCTCCTATTGGGCAATCGTACCTCTCTACTACATATACGATACACCCCTTCTATCTTTGGTACCCTCACAAACTGTTCATCTTCCATTCATCCTTCAACAAGCGCAAAAAATCCTCTTTCTCACGATCAAAGTCACCAAAAATGTCTCAACATCCAACAGATATTCCTTCCAAGAAGATGCCAACCAGCTCTGACAAAGATTCCGCTGCTAACCCTAAAGAGGTTCTTGATATAGGTCCTCTGAGAATGCTAACCCCAGAAGGATTGATGGTGAAGAAACCACGAAAATCACATGCAAGAAGACCTAAAGAACTTGTAACAGGTCAGGCTCCTCTCTCTTCAACTCATGATCCTGACGAGGAGATCAATGAGAAAGAAGCTAGGCAAATCCACTCCGCCATTGCCAAGTTGGTAACAAGGGTTCTGATTGAGCCAAATGAGGTGCCTAGGATATCCATTCCACCTAACACTGAGAGTTATGCTCCAAATTTGGATAATCAAGACAATGTCACTCCCGATGTTGAAACATTGGAAGCTACTTCACAAGAGGGCAATAACAAGGGTCAAGGTTATGAGAATATGGATGATAACATGCAAGGTGACCAGAATGATGATGTGACTAACACTGGAGATCCTAAGGAGTACTCTGATGATGATTTGATAATCAAGAGCAATTCTGGTATAGCCAAAAGGCTCATGACAAGGAAAGGGAAGAAATAAGTCATGCAAAGCAACCCCAAAAGGCAGACGGTAGCCAAGAATATCCCTGTTGGGCCTACTAAAGCATGGGGCAAGGTGGTTCCGAAGAAGAGGAAAGCCCAATCCTGCAATGAAACTGATTCTATTTCAGATAATGATGATGATGTATCTGAAATTCCATCAAAGAAGAAACCAACCATTAGCAAGCTTGCTGCTAGTGTCCCTGAGGTTCCTATTGACAACATTTCATTTCATTATCCCTCATGTGTAAATAGATGGAAGTATGTTGTTCGGAAGAGGATGGCATTGGATAGGGAGCTGGGACAGAATGCTCTTGAGAGTAAAGAAATCATGAATCTCATTCATGATGCAGGATTGATGAAAACAGTTAGTCAATTCTCTCAATGCTATGAGTTACTTGTCAAAGAATTCATCATTAATCTTTCAGAGGAATATGCTGACAGGAAATCTAAAGAGTTTGGCAAGGTGTATGTACTAGGGAAGTGTGTTACTTTTACTTCAACAACAATCAACAAGTATCTGGGTAGGTCAGATGGAGCTCACCCTGATGTAACTGTCTCTGAAAACAAAATATGTCAAGTGATAATAGGCAATCAGGTAAAAAGTTGGCCATCAAAGGGAAAGCTAGTTGCCAGCAAACTGAGTGTCAAGTATGCTATGTTACACAAGATTAGTGCTGCAAATTGGGTGCCCACAAACCATAAGTCTACTGTGGCAACTGTTCTTGGAAAGATCATATATGTTATTGGGACCAAGGCCAAATTTGACTTTGGGACTTATATATTTGATCAGACTATGAAGCATGCAGGAAGTTATAACATCAAAGGCCCCATTGCATTCCCTTCACTCATCTGTGGCATCATTTTGAAACAATATCCAAACATTCTCAAGAAAAGTGATGCTGCAAGAAAAAGAGAAAGCCCATTATCCTTCTATCCCAAGCTGTTTCAAGGAACTCATGTTCCTGACATTGTTGTAACATCAGCTGAGATATCCAAGTCTAAATCAAGAAAAGCTGAAGTGATTGCCATGCTAAAGGAAACCTGTCAGGAGCTGGATGCTAGGAAGAAAACTCTTGAAGCATTGATCAGAACCCTTGAGCAAAGTGAAGATGCTGAGTTCACTGATGAGGATAGGCAAAGTGATGGGTCAGAAGAGAATGATAGCCAGATAGCTGCTTCCGAAAAAGATGCTGCCAACTTAGAGGAACTCTCTGATCATGGAGAGGACAATGATGAAGATGGCTCCCCTGATGCTGAGGAGACTAGTGATGAAGAATCTGAGAAGGTTAGTTCCAGTTCTGCCTCTGAGGAGGAAGAATGACATGTGCTGATGAAATGCTGTGGAGCTCAAGCTGATGTTTGCTGAGCTGCTTTTGTATGCTGCTGGTTTGAAATTTTCTTTTGGTCTGAGTTTTTTTTGTTAGACTTATTTGACAGCAAATATATTCTTTATAATGCTCTTCATCTAAGTCTATATGTTATTAGGTTGATCTTAATTTGTGGCTAAAAAAGGGGAGAGATGTTGTTAGGTATCAGCAGGTTAGAAATTGTGTTAGTATTTTGATTCTCACAGGTTGAAGAACAGGGTGAAGACTCTCACAGGGTGAAGACTAGCTTGTAGGCAAGTGTATGCTGATTGAGCTGATGTGATCTTGCTATTTGATCCTAATAGTATTAGGAGTGTTTGTGTGGTATGCAGGTGTGTTGATGCTAATGTGCAGGTTATGCAGTAAACATGGTTACGGGTGTATGACTTCCTAGTAGGAATAGGAATGTTAGAACTACTATGTGTATGCTTGCTGAAGCTGCTAACTTGTAAGAGCCTAGAAGGTGTTTAGGAGTTGTGTGTGTATCTGCATTATGTTAGTAGATTGTGAGTGTTGTGCATCTCTTCAGGGGGAGTAGCACAGGATAGTCCACAGAAAGGCTGGATGTTTTTATGTGTGACTGCAGGACTGCTTGCAGGTTCTGTACAGCTGGTGTGACATGCAGGGGGAGTAACTTCTGATATGTTACTCAACAAATTGTGACATCTTTAGTGATGATTAACAGATGGTATTTGTTAGTCTTCTGCTGCTTGTAAACTCTGTTAACAGGGTGTTCTAGCCAAAATTTTTCCAAAGGGGGAGTTTGTAAGTGCTTCTGATTGGCTGCTTTTTGTGGCAAAACATTAGAGTGTGTATGGATGTCATAACTAATGATGTGACACACAATATGTAGGGTAAGTAGTAAGTTGGGTTGGATGTCATAATGAATGTCATGACACTGAGCGTATGACATCAGTCGAGCAGGTTTATTTTTTCTAGTATCCTGAATGAGGAAGCTCAGGCTAGAATTCAGGAAACTGTATAGAAGCTCAAGCTAGAAGTCAGGAAACATTTTAGAAGCCCTGTCGAAATTAATTGTACCTGACCTAAGTGGTAAGTGCAGGTTTTTGAAGAGAGGTTTGAGTAAACCTAATTGCTGCACCAAGGCCCAAAGGAGGTCTGCTATTATAAATAGAAGAAGGATCAATCCAACTGATGCAGACACACAGAGAAGAGAGCATCTAGTGAGAGATCATAAAGTGTGTGAGTGAAGAACCTTATTCTTCACGTGAGTCTAGGAGTCTTAGGATTCCTTGTGTGCCAAGCATTTGTATGCTATAGAATTGTTGTGGTTATTGTGTCTGAACAGGTGTGTTCATTGAAGTTACTCAAAGCTTTTAAGCAAGAGCGTGTGTCCCTTGATCAAAGCTGTGAAGCACAGTCAAGGTGTGTGGTTGAAGAGTATCTTCATAACTTTTATGTAATTGTGTATTAATATCACTGTGGTGTGATTGAGGGGGAGTGAGTGGGCATACTCAGGTCTAGAGTGTCTCTAGGTTGAAGTGTCATTGGGTAGGTCTTAAGTGAGGAGTGCAAACTGGGATTGTTTGGCTCTGAATTAATTATACTGATAGTGAATTTCCTCCCTGGCTTGGTAGCCCCCATATGTAAGTATTGTTGACACTGAACTGGGTAAACAACTACTGTGTTATTTACTGCCTTTCTCTTTACAGCTTTTTAATTATTCCAATAGTCTGTGTTACAGTGGATGTTATAACATCCGTGATAACATCCATCGCGTGCTAGCCAAAATTACAATGAGAATTATTTGTTTCCTTTTCTTCTTCGTGCTGACTCAACTTCATCATCTTCCTTTTCTTTGGTGTAGATACTTCATTATTTAAATTACTACTAGATCCTCCTCTAGTTTTAGTACAATGAATCTCAGTAGTTTCTGTGAGTTCTTCAACTTCAAGTTATAGGTCCTTCTTGGAGCTGTATAGATCCTTTTCTTGCCATCCTTTTGAACAAATCGTTCTTCCTTTTTCTGAACTGCCTTTTGAGCATCTTCTACTAGTTTCTTCTTAGTAGGTATATGGGTATTTGATTATTCATCTTCTTTTTCTTCATCAGAGGTGAGCTCCTTCCTTTTTCTTCTTCCTCTAAGACCATAAACATCAGGGTACTTATCAGGAAGTTGGTCACGAGTTATAGTTACAACATATTCCCTATTAGCTTCTTCTAGAAGAAATTTGATGACATCAGGACAATCTTCCTTGGTCAGCAAATGATAGTCTTCTAGAATAGCCCTTTTTCTATCTTTCCTGAGTCTTATAGGATTAGGAATCATTACGATATCCTTGTTCATTCTATCCTTCATGGGAGCAAGAACAGATGCAAATAGCACACTTCCATAGGCATCATCCAAGTCTTGTGTAGCTCCAAATTCCATCAGTATATTAATCAATTTGAATTGATAGAAAATTTCAGAAAGTAACCTTACATAAGGAACTGTTATTTTGAACTTCTTAGTGGAGTCCTTGATGGATTTACATAGATGATGAAAAATGTAACTATGAAGATTTAAATGTTGATCAGTAGACAGATACCATAGGAACATCTTATGATCCTAATAAATTTGATCCGAACTTCCTTCTCAAGAAATTAAACAACTGATAAGAATTTTGAACAATAACTTTTGCTTGAGATGCATGTTCTTCACTTTTCCATAGTCATCTCTGTTTTAATAGAGAGCCTTCTTAATATCCCTGGCATAATCTCCTTCATCCTTTTTGTTGATTATCACCATTCCTTTATTTTCAGCCCCAATTAGATGAGAAATGTTCTCTTGAGTTATGGTGATTTCTAGAGCCATTACAACAAATCTTATTTCCACTCCTTTGAACTCTTTCAGACCCACTTCTGCTCTTAATTTTCCTTTCAGACTTCTATCCTTTTCTACATCATTTTTTTCTTCATCTTGTGCAGAGTACTCATCATACACTTCTTCTCTAACCCAGAAATCTTTTACCAAAATTGGGTAAGTTGGTCTATTCAGCATATCAAAGAAGTTCATCCAACCTTGGAACTCAAAATAACTCTTCAGCGGACAACCATTTACAACAAAACTATCAAAATCAACCACTTGCTCAATAAGAAGCTTTAATTCATCTTTTTCAAGCGGAATAGTCTTCGATTCGATCTTAAGCTTTTGCATGGAATTAATATTTAAAGGATTGGTTGATGAGTATGCCATTGATGAGGTTTTAGGGTTTTTCTAGGTGTCATACCCCAAATTTTGACCCCTTAGATCTTCATCATCATTTTAGGAGCATGTCCACATGTTTATCTAACCTTAACCATTTTCCAAGTGGTTATTTATCAAGTTACAGGAGAATCAGGGTTTTTATACTGCTGAAATCGAGGTTACGAGGGCTGACCGGGCAATGTTTTGGATTGGTTTTCTTTGAGATGGGATCTCCACATCTTCAAGAGTATTCCATTGGATCAATCATGAATCCAATTTGAGGTTGTCACCCAAGAGTCAAAAGCAGTAAAATTCAGGATACCCGATTAGGGTTTTTTCGAGCAGGAAAAGTCAACTGTGGTTTGACTTTTGATTTAAAAGGTGTTATAATGGTGGGATTATGGCCCATAATGTTCATATGTCTTGGTAAAGTCCATTCAAGAAGTTTCAAAGCCTCAGGAGGTCCAGAGCATCAACAGTCGACTCGGTAGCCAACGATCGATCGTTTGGTTGACCGAAAAGTCAACTCTTCAACAATAAGGAATATAACCTTAAGATGTGAATAAAAAATGTTCCTAATGACATATTGCATCTACCCATAAAAATTCATGACAATTGGATCAAGGGTTGAGGAGTAATCGTAAAAGTTGGGAATTAGGGTTTCAAAAGGGGCAAGACCATAACTCCTTAACCACACATCCAAATGAAGTGGTTCAAAGCTCATTTGAAAGCTCTTGACAAATCCTACAAAATCCTTAAAGTGGTCCATGACCAGAAAGTGAATAGATTTGGAGTTATGATCAAATTCATTTCAAGAAGGGAAAAGGACTTGGAGAAATTTCACTTTTAAGCTTGTTTTTAGCAACTTTGAGAGGCTTTTTGGCCAAGTTCCTTTGGGAATTTGAAAGTCATGAAAACATGAATGATTTAGGGCTATTTGAGGGCCTTCTAAAAAGTATTAGAACATCTCAATGGAATTTGTGAGTTAAGAGTTATGGATTTGGCAAGATGGTGTTTTCATACTTGAGTCCCACATTGGTAATTTTTCATAAGTTCATCCTTTGGTCACTTGGACCATTTCTCAGCCTTTGAATCTTATTGTTTATGATATTTAGATGTTTTGTAGTATTGAATTGTGAGAGTTATGAAGACGAAGTGAAAATTTGAAGTTTGGCAAGTTGGCTTGCAAGTTGTAAATGCAACTTGCATTAAAATAATGAAAAATGAAAAAAGGGGGAAAAGGAAGCTCTGCACCAGCCATGTTCCTACTCTCTCTAGCCTCACTTTAGCCACTCTAAATTCATCATTTCACTTGACTTTCAGCTTACCTTCAAGCCAAGAAAACACTTTTGAGAGATTTGATCCAATTGCCAAACCTTTCCCTCTTAGGAAGGAAACCTCCAATCTATCCTTTCCCTCTCATTTCCCTATAAATAGAGGACATCTCTACCTCATTCCACACATTAGAATCCTTCTAAAAACCAGAGTAATCACAAGTTCTTACTCTTGCCCTCTTTACTTCAAATTCACAAAATCTCCAAAATCATAAAAAACACAAAAAATCTGTCTTGGCAGCCCAACCCCTAAACTCATTTCCATACATTCAAACTCACCAAAAACCTTCCACACAATCCATAAATATGATATAGGAGGTGTCCAAGCCTTTAAACCACTCAAAAACCTCATGCTCCCAAAAGTCAACTTCCATACCAAGCAACTTTGACCACAATGCATAAAATCAGCCAAAACATGGTCTAAACATTTTCTTGATGTTCTAACCATTCAAACACCTCATATACATCATATTTCAACTGTCCAAGGCATCGAGGGTAATTGGTAAAGCTTATTTCTCAAACTTTCCCAAAGTTTGCATATTGCTTCAAAAAGAAGAAAAGTTTCAAAGCTAAGAGGTGATTGAAGTTCTCTGGTGTTCTTGGCACTTTTGCTTGTTCAAAGTTTGTCTACAAGAGGTATGTAACTTCTTACTTTATCTCATTCATTACCATGCCATAAAAGTAACATTGATGTGTTTTGTCACAAAACTTGTTTTACCACTGTTTTGTATCCATATGCCAAAATGCAGTTTGGATGTCACCTTACACCACAGTCTGTTTGCAATCAATTTTCTTGTTTAAACTCATTTTTTGTCATGTATGTAACATGTGTATGTGACCTACATAAAATGTGCCTTGAAACTGTTTTGGACCTTGTACATATACATCAAAGTACCATGTAGCAGCTTGAATCTCATTTGTCATAACAGTTTGTTTGGCAACCATTTTGGTGTTTGAACTCATTTGATATCATATTTGGAAGGTGTGTGCATAGTTGGTTTGGCTTGAATATGGTTAAAACTGGTTTTGAACTTTTCATGCTTTGTCAAAATATCAAATGCAGTTTGGTTGTCATTTTCTGCCATGGACTGTTTTGGATGGGTTTTTGTGTTTGAAATCATTTATCAACATGTATGTGGTATGTGTATGTGGTTCACTTGACATCACTTTGCATTGAAACTGATTTGGCACTTTTCATGAACACATCAATACCAAAATGCAACTTGAGTATCATTTTCATGCCAAACTGCTTTGAATTATTTCTCTTGCTTGAACTCACTTGACTACATGTATGAAGGGTGTGTATGTAATCTACTTGGCTCAAGTGTGCATAGAAACTGTTTTGCATTTCTTCATGTTCTACCAAAATGTCAAAATGCAGCTTGCATATCATTTCACATAAACAGCCAGTTTTGAATCATTCCTCACATTGATCTCACTTGATAATATGTATGTAGTATGTGTAAGAGCTTTACTTGCCATATCTTTGCATTCACACTGAATTGGTCATCCAACTGCATCATAACAATGCCAACTTGCATCTTGATCATCTCTTTCACCAACAGCCTGTTTTGAACCTATCCACCTGCCTAGAATCATTGGTTGATGTATTCATAGTTTGTGTGTGGCATCTGTCTGAATTGAACGTGCTCTGAATGTACCATGAGTTTCATTTTGCATCTCAAAACATCAACATGCATGTGCTATCGGGTTTTGAATTATGGAGGTTATTTCAAAAAACTAATATTGCCATCTTGTTCATCATGAAAAATCACACAAGTTTGACTAAAATTTTGTTAAAATCCATTGAGTTTTGGCTGAGATATGAATCAAAACGCATCCATGATTTTACTTGTTCTTGGTCCTTTGAAAGTTGCCTAGAAATCCATAAAGACATACCATATATATTTATGGGGTGGCATTTATACTTGGATGTATAGTCACCCCAGTGGTAGAAACCTTCACTCAATGCACGCCTTTCACACACATGACCTGGGTTCGATCCACAGTGGAGATCAACCCTTTTGGCCATTTTCCTGATTTTTACTTGTTTCAAATATTTTGTCTTTTCCTTCTCTCCCTTTACCACACGCGCGTGTGATGGCTCAGTGGTTAGGCTTGCTACTTGGGAGGCCAAGGGCATAGGTTCAAATCTCACCTTGCCCATTTCTTTTTTTAGCCTTTGTTTTATTTTTTCTTAATTCATCCAATTTTCATATTTTTATAACTTGATCATTTTTTATCCTTTTCCACTCATTATTTTTGTGTTATGCTCATGTAAATGTCTACTTTCATGTGATAATTTCAAATTCCATTTTATTTGTATTTTTTACCCCTTCATCACTTGCAAGTTGTTTATGTTTTGAGATCGTTATCGCACGTCTTGATGAATTTCTTTCTCACCATGCTTATTCATGTTTGTTCATTTGCTTATCTTTCATTCCCTTTGTACTAGTCAACATGATAGGATATTATGTTGGTTTTTACCATGAACAAATTTGTTTCCTCTGAGAAATTACCTTAAGCTTGATCTGTCGTCACATTTCTTACTTTGCTTATTTGCTTTGATCGTCATCAATGCATCTTTGGTATTTACCTTTAAACATGTTCATCTAATGGTTGTCACCATGCTTTTTTTCTTCATGATATTTTCTTAGTTAAGTTTTTCTTTTCCCCAAGTGATGAAACTTGTTAGTTCTCATCCAAGTTGCCTCCCCTTTCTCCTTCCAAAGGAAAAGTCTTTTCATTGACCCTTTGTGTCATGGATAGCTCATAACCATTCTTTTGACTTTGTTAAGTTATCTTTAACCTTAGTTTAGAAGCCATTAGACTTCGCTTTGAGTTTAAGAAACCCACCTTTACTAGGAGTGTTCTTCAACTAGAACCCTAGGATAGAGTTTGTCAACTCTATGTAAGAATCATTGTCATGAATTCTTACTTTCCCCTTTTTAGTGTTCAACTTAGATTAGGGAGTTTTGTCAAACTCCACACAAACATTGTCATGTTTGTTCCCCCTTGAACCTTGATCATAATCAAGTATTCTTCAAACTTAGTGAGGTGAACTACGATTGCTCTGATTCTATCCTAGTTAGGATACGTAGGCAGAAGATGCGATATCTTTGCGAGCAAACTTAGTGTATATATCTTTAGGTTTTAACCTACACCTTTTTTCCCAATCCTTAACAAATCCATAGCAAACATTTACCAACTTAGCATGCAAGCAAACAAAAGGTTCCTGTAGAGTACTACAGATGCTTAGGATGTGAAATACCTACCCTATGTATAACCAACCCCGATCCCCGAATCTCTTAGCGTTGTTGTTACATCGCGATAAGGGTTTTTCTTTCTTTAGACCTTTCCTTTGGATAAATTAAAGTTCGGTTGTAAAATAATTAAGATTCAAGTTAACTTAATAGCTTGATATCCAATTTTCACCGCAACAGAAATGGCGACTTCACTAGGGACTTAGGCCTTGAGGGTTTAGCCTATTTTGTTTGTTTATGTGCTATATTTGTGAATATTTGCTTTACATGTATATTTGTGTATATTTGTTTGTTGGATCTTGGGATCTTTTGAGTGGTGAGATGGTCCTATACCCGAACTTGAGCGTAATTATTATAGGATGGTGGTACATTCAAGGAAGCTTATAGGGAGTTGATTCCCGACCAAGCTAACTTGAGAAACCACCGCTCAGTGTAGGCCCTTTTTGAGAGTTTAGTATTGTTGATCGAGTATTCGTAAAAACAATGCTACTTTCAACGAAGGAGCCCATGACACTGTGGACTTTTAGATTACATTCTACCCCACTTCGGCCTTACTAGGATGTAGTGCGATGGCTATAAGGAAGTATTTCCGAAATAGTTGATACGCGATACTACGCTTAGACAAGACTCTCTTGAGAATATTATCGATTACCAAGTAATTTGGGAAGTTGATAATATCCGAAAGATGGGTTGATGACTCTGGGAACCATTTTAGAACCTTGTTCTACAGGTTTGAAACCCCTAGTACATACCTTTTGGGATGGGTAGACCTTGGATCCATGCTTAACCTTTAAACCTAGACTTGTGCTTGTGCATATATATGACCTTTTGCATTTACTTGTGTTTGTACATTCTTGCATTCATGACATCATCTCATAAAGTCTCATGGAACTCAGATTCTTTTTGTTTGTAAACATCAGGGATCACTATGGATGGTGAAAGAAAGAAAACATTAAAGTACACTTACAAAGGTTTTAAACTAGATGACATAAGAAGGTTGAGCACCTTGGTGACAGATCCAGAGGGTTTCCAGAGTAGGTATGGGAAGTTGTTGTTGTTATTGAAGATAAAAGTGGATAATGGACTTCTTTTTACGCTTCTTCAGTTTTATGATCCGCTCTATCACTGTTTCACTTTCCCTGATTATCAGTTAGTGCCTACCATAGAAGAATATTCTCAGTTGGTTGGTTTGCCTATTCTTGAAGACTCTCCTTTTCCAATCATGGAGAAGGACCCTAAAGAACAAGATATTGCCAAAGCCACACGTTTGGGATTAGTGGATATTCAAAAGAACATGATCACAAAACGAGGAGTTTTTGGGTTGAGTGCAGAATTCTTGGTTGAAAAAGCTCAGTACTACGCCGATCATTTGAGTATGGATGCATTCGAAGCTATTCTTGCCTTACTCATTTATGGTATCTTTCTGTTTCCCAGCTTTGAGAACTTTGTAGACCTCAACGCCATTAAGATTTTCTTAAAGAAAAACCCTGTGCCTACTCTGCTAGCAGACGCGTATCACTCTGTTCATCTCAGGAATTTTCACAAAGGAGGGATGATCACTTGTTGTGCTCCTTTATTGTACAAGTGGTTTATTTCACACTTGCCTAAAGCCCACGCCTTTTGGGATCCGAAGAAGGGGTGGTGGTCACAAAAGATTATGGCTCTCACGCACTCTGATATTGATTGGTATAACCGTGAATATGATGGGGTAATGATCATTGACAGCTGTGGGAATTTTGGTAATGTACCCCTTCTTGGTACCAATGGAGGAATCAGTTACAACCCCGTCCTTGCCCGTCGACAGTTGGGATACCCTTTAAGAGATAGGCCCAACAGTGTTCATATGGAAAACATTTTCTTTAAAGAGGAAGGTAGTAATCAAGAGCAAAAAGAGAGGATTCTAAAAGCCTGGGGTCATTTGCACAAGAAAGGAAAGAAAGACTTGGGAAAGCCTAATTGTGTCTCCTTGGAACCTTATCTCCAATGGGTTCGAAAGAGAGCCATTGAGTTGAAAATGCCCTATTCTCAACAAGAACCTATGAATTTAAAAGAAGAGCCTACCTTGGTCTTCATGTCTGAAGAGGAGAAGTTAAGGATTGCTTTGAACAAGGCTCGACAAACTGAAGACGCTTGGAAGCACAAGTACCAAGTGGTTGTTGAAGAGAACGCAGAGCTCCAGAAGCAATTAGAGTTGAAGAATGAAGAGGTGCTCTCCAACAAGAAGAGAAAAGCGCAAGAAGATTCATTTTATTCTAGCCCCCAGACGACTCCATGGAAGCTAATCGTGGACAAGTTCATTCTTGAGAAGGCGCTGATGGAGAAGGAGATTGAGAAGCTCAACTTGAAGCGATTAAGAGAACCTTCTTAGGGATTTTTGTTAGCTTTTATTTAGCTTTCTGTTTAAGACTTTTGTAAGATGTACTAACATTTTGTAATCCAATGAATTTGAATCAACAAATGTTTTGATGATTACTGAATCTGAGTTCCATGATACTTTGCGCATTTGCATTCGCATTTATTAATCATTCAAGGAACTAAAGATTGTTTTGTAGATATTATAGGATGGATTCTGGAAAGAAAGCAGAGATTGTGTTCTGAAGCCCAAAATTGGAGAACTTGAGGAAACTGGGAGGTTTAGTAGAAGACCCCGAGGCATTCAGAGAGAAGTATGGGAATATGCTGTCTTTGCTAGAAGTTCAAGTATATGAAGAGATGTTGTCTGCACTCGTGCAGTTCTATGATTCAACCTATCACTGTTTCACATTTCCAGATTATCAATTGCTGGCAACCTTGGAAGAATATTCTACTCTGATGGGAGTAGGCGTCACTCCTAAACCATTTTCTGGAAGAGAAGGGACTCCTAATGAAAGAGCAGTTGCAGAGGCCGCATATTTGGAGGTGGACGAAGTACGATCTCATATGATTACTAAAGGAGGGCTATATGGATTTCCAGCTATGTTCTTGTATGAAAAAGCTCAAAGCTATGCCGTGTCGAAGAATTCTGAAGCCTTTGAGGCCATCCTAGTTTTACTAATTTACGAACTGTTCCTGTTCCCGACTGCTAATGATTTTGTAGATGCAAATGCAATCAACCTCTTCTTAATCAAGAATCCGGTACCCACCTTGTTGGCTGATGTGTACTTTTCCATCCACCGTAGGAACCGTTATGGAGTTGGTCAGATTGAGTGTTGCACCGTTCTCTTGCACAAGTGGTTTATTTCGCACTTGCCAAGAATTCCAGCACTTTGGGATAAGCAGAATGGGCTCTCATGGATAGAAAAGCTATTGTTGCTCAAACATTCAGATATTAAGTGGTACGATCCTATGTATGGGGGGATTGCCATGATTCAAAGCTGTGGGGATTTCCCGAATGTACCGCTTATCAGCATTAATGGTTGCATCAGCTATAATCCTATTTTAGCTCGTCGCCAGTTGGGGCACCCGATGGAGAATGAACCAGATGTTGCACCCCAAAATTTTCCCTCTTTCAAGGCTTGACTCATTTCTTCATTCCTTTCAAATTCAATGACATAAAGGAAATCCATCATGAATTCAAGATTAAAGGCAAGAATATTATAAAGAGAAGTTTTGTGACATTACAAGAATGTCATTTGTTGCAAGATTTTCAACTCTAAGTAATGTTTAGAAATTAATTTATTTCTAATACTTCATTCAAGCCTCTAGTCGAATTCATGTTATGGTAATGCCACACCAAGTCTACATTATGCTTACAAACATCCAAGAAACATGCAAGGATTAAATCAACATTGGAATGTTTTAGGACCAAGAGTATACATGTTTAATCACGGCAAAACAATCCCATGCAAGAGGTGACAAATTTCTTCATGTCACAAAATCACATGTCACAAGACCAAAGGAATAACATGTGACAATGCTTCTACATATCAGAATTTTCAAAATGCTGTCAAGAGTTGATGGCATTGGCCAAGAGGAGCTGTCCAAACACAAACAAACAAAATGGGTGCAAGGCACAAGGTGCTGCAGCAAATAGGCCTAGCAATAGTGCAGAAAATACAACATAGCAACATACATGGAAATGGAAAGAAAGAGAGTGACATGAAGAAAGTTGCCTTGGACATTTCTAAGTAAGGATTTGAAGTCTTGAAGGAAGAGTAAACCCTAATGTGCTGAGATAAGAGAGGAGAGGGGGCTGCAAACACATTGACTATCATTCACATACACAAGATTGAGAGAGCAAGAGAGAAGAGAAAACTAGAAAATAGAGAGAGCTAACAAAACCCTAAAAACCAGAAAAATAGGAAGCTTTGCAAACCAGAAAAAAGAGAGTGATATAGAACCAAGAGGATCATTGAGAAACAAAACCTTCACAACATAGAGTGAAGAGGAGTGAAGTACTTTCAACCAAGACCAAGGAAGACTTGCAAGAAGGATATAAAGCTCTTGGGTATCCATTTCCTCCAACCTTTCTCCCTTTATTTTTTTGCTCTTACATTCATTTTGTTTACTCTTTTATGTATTGTTGTATGGTATGTTTCATGTAAGGTTCCAAAGAGACCAAGAAACCGTTCTTAAGAAACCGCAAAAACGAAAGAAAAACATAGAAAAAGTTAGGTTTTTCACTCTGGTAGCCTGACACGGGCCGTGTCACACAACACGGCCACCCATGTCACACAACACGGCCACCCGTGTCGCCCAACACGGGCCGTGTCACACAACACGGCCATCCGTGTTGCACCTCTGTTTGAGGTTTCCACGACCAAAAAACCCCAGGCTTCACAACACGGGCCGTGTCACACAACACGGCCACCCGTGTGTCACCTCTGTTTGCCCTAAAAATCATTTTTCACCCAGACTTTACAACACGGGCCGTGTCACACAACACGGCCACCCGTGTTGCACCTCTGTCATGCCCTAAAAACTCACATTGCAGGTACCCTATACACGGGCCGTGTCATACAACACGGCCACCCGTGTTACCCCGCTGTTTTCCACTTATTTTTGTTATTTTTACCTCCAAAAAAATTTTTCTCAAGGAGTTCGCACCGCGAACTCCTTGATGGGTTTTTATTGCATGTCTCGATTTTTTTAGCCGACTAATCCCATATGTTGTATGATTTTAGTAGGAATGTTGCTATTGTCCTTGGTGACTTTTGATTCCAAAAACCATTTTCAAAAGCAAACTCTCGATTTTATCGAGCCATTTTTAACCCTTGTAAGTCGGCCGCCTTGTGCGTCCGCCATCGACCTTGCTCGCTTCACCTCAAACCTTTTTAAACAATTAAATCCTTGACCCAACGTCAAGCGGATTTTCTCAAACGATTGTTAAGCCAATTCAACACTTTAATAAAAGGGTAAAGTTCTCTTTGTATTGAACTAAAGAGAAGGGATTGAGTGTAGACTTCTTCATTTCCGAGTGTCGAGATGCTCACTGTAGTGTGGGTGGTTTTGATACTTGTCTTTCAATACGAAGACGTTTTCATCCACACCTTTTTCTCCTAAAAAAACCTCGGTCCCGTACCGAGCGCATTTTTAAACTCTTTTTGTAACAAAAATTTGAATGGTCGTGGAGTGGTTAGGCGTAGGCCTTCTCCTATCCCGAGTGCTGACGTTTACCGTAGGGTTCTCTGTCGCAAAAGCACTTACCATTCAAAACCAAAAACACTTTAAAAATAGAATGAAGTTCTCTTTGTATTGAATTAAAGAGAGAGGATTAAGTGTAGACTTCTTCCTCTGCGTGTTTTGAGACGCTCACTGTAGTGTGTGTGGTTTTGATACTCGTCTTTCAATACGAAGACGCTATGTTCGCCACACCCTTTCACAACAAAAAACTTTGAGATAAAGAATTGGGTACTACCCGTAGGGGTTACTATCCGAGGACCTATCTCGCCCCTAAAAAAAATAATTCAACAAATCAAATGTGACATCTTGCCTTGCATGGAGAAAACTTATCTTTCGAAAAGGATATGATACGTCCGTTCTACCGCAAACAGGTAATGCCTAAGTCTCCAACGAGCGAGCAACAATACACCTAACTGCTAGAATGCGTACGATAGCATCACCCATAAAAACATCAACAAATCGTAGGCCGAACTACGGATGCTCTGATTCTTTACTTCTTCAAGTAAAGATACGTAGGCACAAGGGCCACAATCCTTGGCGAGCATAATCCCTTATATCCGTAGTTTCCCGAACTACGTCGACTCTGACTTTCTCATGTCCGTTGAGAATACGTAGGCCTAGGACCGTGAAGTCCTACCGAGTCCGTCCTTTCTCTTCCTTCCCCTGTTATCTCTCTTTTCCCAATTTCTAACCTTTCCCTCTATCCTTTGGAACACTCTTTTATAGCATAATTTTTAAGCAAATAATTCACACACGACAAACAAATGGTTCCCATCGAGTACGATGGATGCGAGGGGTGCTAATACCTTCCCCTCGCATAACCGGCTTCCAAACCCGTTCTTGGTTGCGAGACCATCTTATCCATTCTTTCTTAAGGTTTTCTCGATATTTTCCTTTCCCCTCATGGGATAAATAAAGTTCGGCGGCGACTCTTCTGTCCTTTTCCTTTTCGCCTCCCCCGTCGTTGCGCGTATTTTTCGAGTAGCGACAGCTGGCGACTCTGCTGGGGACACCTAGCAAGCCTAAGAATGGAAGGACATAATTTGGATGTGGACAGGATTGATAATGAACTCGGAGAGCTACGAGGAGGCATGGTATAGATCATGGAAGCCCTACAAGTCATTCGTGCAAAACTGGACACTCAAGCCACTATTGTTTCTAAAATCACTGGCATAGCTGTGGAGCCGATCCCAACGACAGTCACTGTTGCAAATATACCAACCTATGGGTTACCTCCTGGCTTTGTACCTCCACCAGCAGTCAACCAACAAGCAGTTCCCCTAAGGGAAAAATTTCCTCAAGCTGTTCCTACATATACTCCAGCTTCTGTTCAAGCCCAAGTACACCCTGTTTTCCATAACCCTCCACAGGTGTATGAAGGTCTTGATGGGTCTGAAGAAGAGAGTGGACGACATGAAAAGTTGAAAGAGAGTGTAGAGACCATAGGCAGGAAAGTCAGAGCAATGGAAGGGAATGACATCTTTGGTACTGATGCCAGAGATATGTGCTTAGTGTCTGGATTGGTAATTTCGCCAAAATTCAAAGTTCCCAATTTTGATCAGTATTCTGGTGCTACTTGTCCTCGGACGCATCTGATTATGTATTACCGAAGAATGGCCGCACATGTAGAAGATGATAAGTTGATGATTCATTGTTTCCAAGATAGTTTAAAAGGAGCTCCTGCTAAATGGTATTTGGGTCTGGATCAGTCTCGTATTCACAGTTTCCAAGACTTAGCTGATGCTTTCATAAAACATTACAAATACAACATGGATTTGGCCCCTGATAGAAGACAGTTACTGAGTATGTTGAAAAAGAGTTTAGAATCCTTCAAAGAATATGCACAACGGTGGAGGGAGACTGCCTCTCAGGTAGAACCTCCTTTGAGTGAAAAAGAGTTGACAGATTGGTTCGTCGATACGGTAAGACCAGAGTTTTATGAGAAGATGATCAGTAGTGTAACTGCATGTTTCTCTGATATAGTAGCAGTGGGGGTGAGAGTGGAGTTAAGAATGAAGAATGGAAAGGTGGCTAGTGGTTCCAGCAGTCCTGGTAACAACAATGTCAAGAAGTTCAACAGTAATTTTCATAAACAGAAAGAAGGGGAGACAAATGCCATAACCGTGGGAAGAAAGAGTCGCACCTGGAGACAACCTTACCAACAATATCAGCAACCTTAGCAAGGCTTTGTTCAGCAACATCAACCAAGTTATGTTCAACAATCTCAACAACGACCAATGTATCCGTTGCAGTATGCCCAACAACCATATGTGGCAGCTGTAACCCCGACTTTCAATCATCCTGTTCCCAATTATCAGGCAGTGCCAACACCCGTATATCAGCCAATTCAACAAGGGTATCAACGAGCGCCCAACGCTCCACCCTATCAGCAACATCATCATCCTAGAACTCAGGCACCCAGACAGAACTACTAGAATCGGAGACCAACAACAAAACCTCCACTTCCTCAGATACCAATGACTTACACAGAGTTGTACCCCTCCTTGGTGCAGCAAAGGTTGGTAACAACGTGACCGCTAAATTCAGACACTACATCTCCTCACTATAATCCAAATGCTCATTGTTCCTTTCATGAAGGTGCTGCCGGTCATGATTTAGAAGGTTGTCTTGCTTTAAAACATCTTGTCAGGGAGTTGATAGAAAAGAAGATCTTGTCTTTTGATGATGTACCCCCTAATGTTAAAAGTAATCCATTACCGAATCATGGAGGGATTAATGCGGTAGAAGAAGTTTCAGATGAAAGGATAGTCCGAGGGGTGTCAGAGATCAAGCCTCTAGTAAGGTTACTTCACGAGAAGCTGTTGAAAGCAGGATTGATAGAAGATACCCATAATGATTGTGAAGAATGTTCTATTGATTCTAAAGGGTGTGATGTGGTACGAGGGGACATACAAAGATTGATTAACGATGGAGTTTTGCAAGTGTGTAGCAAGGTGAGGAAAGAAGAAGTTTCGGTAATTGAGCCTGTTTTTAATTTACCAAAGAAAGGTGAGAAAGTTCTGGTGTTCAATATGACCAACAAAAGTGTGAAGCCTGTTTTCAACAAATCGGCTATTATCAACCTCGACCGGTTATTATTCAAAAACCAAGACCATTTTCTTTTGAAAGCACAAAGGCCGTTCCATGGAAATATGACATGACTGTGATAGACTGAGGATCTGGGAAGGTTAGTCAAAAAGAGACAGTGAAAGACGACCAAGTGGACGTGACAAATATTGCAGGTACAAGCAAGATGACCCGTAGTGGTCGAATTTATCAGCCAAAGATAACAGTAGTCACTCCAAAAGAGGTTACTCCTGCTGCGACAAAAGAAAAAGAGGTACCAAGTACTGAGGGAGACGATGAGGAATTCTTAAGGATTATTCGGAAAAGTGATTACAGGGTTATTGATCAGCTTTATCAAACCCCATCAAAGATATCAATCTTATCTCTCTTGATGAATTCTCCAGCTCATAGAGAGGCTCTACAAAAAGTACTGAGGCAGGCACATGTGACAAAAGATATAACGCTCGACCAATTTGATTCAGTGATAGCCAACATTACGGCATGTAACACACTAAGTTTTAGTGATGCAGAATTGCCAAAGGAAGGACGTAATCACAACCGTGCGTTGCACATATCTGTCAGGTGCCAAGAAGACACAATGGCATGAGTTTTAGTCGACACTGGATCCTCGTTAAATGTATTGCCCGCAAGGTCGCTCGCAAGGTTAGCATATCCAGGGGCAGAAATGAAGCCGACGTCGTTGATTGTAAAGGCTTTTGACGGTTCAAGAAGAACGGTTATTGGAGAGGTAGAATTGCCAATCATGATAGGACCTCATGTGTTTGATATTACATTCCAAGTCATGGACATTAACCCGACTTATAGTTGTTTGTTCGGACGACCGTGGATTCACGCAGCTGGGGCAGTGACTTCCACTTTACATCAAAGAATGAAATTTGTTGTGAATGACAAACTAGTAATTATGCACGGTGAGGAAGACCTAATGGTGAGCAATCTGTCATCATTCAGGTATACTGAGGCAGATGAAGGCGCATTGGAAACTTCATTTCAGGCACTTGAGATAGCTAATGCAGTGATGGTAGAAGATACAGTGGCAAGGAGTGATCCATCTTTTGCATCCGCTCAAAGCATCAAGTCTACATTAGAAGAAGGTACTCCTGCAGGTTGGGGAGAGGTCATCAAAGTGAAGGCAAGACTGGGTCGCCAAGGGTTTGGTTACAAACCAACTCATATCAAAACATCAACACACGCCGAAGGACGTCTGAAGACTATCCAAGAGGTGTTCGTTAGTGGTGGATTCCAAGTCAACGCCGTGGGAGAAGATTTTGAAGAAGAAGATATTGAACATCTGGTGTATCATTGTGAAGCTGCTTTAGGAAATTGGGAGGCTATTGAGATTCCTGTGGTCTTTCCCATGTCGAAGTAATTTGTTTGTTTTTCTTTACTTGTTGTTACTTTTATCTTTAAACCTCCATAGCCGTGCCCAAGGCTATAGGATGCATTTTGTAAGGGCCCCGTGCTTTCATGAATATTATGATTAATGAATGGTTTTGTTAAATCCTTTTTGTTGTTGTTTCCCTTATTTGCTTTTGTTTCCATATTTAAAAAAGGAAGATGGCAATTTTTCTAAAAAAATCATCAAAACAATTTTCTTGATTGTTGCATTTGTCTTTGTGTGTTTTAATAAATTAAGCCATTCCAACATGCAGTGATACCCCAAAACCCGTTGAATCCATTGACTTTGCTTTCCCTCCTGACTTTGACTCACCAATTTACCAAGCCGAAGATGAGGACAAAGATTTTGAAATCCCTGATGAACTGGAAAAAATGGCATGTTATGAGCACCCAGAGTTTCAACCTCACAAGGAGCAGGTGGATGTTATTAATCTTGGCACCAAAGAGGACAAGAAAGAGGTCAAGATTGGGGCAACGCTTGGGGCAGAAGTCAAGCAGCATTTGGTAGAGCTTTTAAAAGAATATGTGGATGTATTTGCTTGGTCGTATCAAGATATGCCGGGTTTGGACACGAATATAGTGGTCCACAAGCTACCACTTCGACCCGAATGCACGCCCGTCAAACAAAAACTCCGAAGAACTAGACCTGACATGGCTCTCAAGATTCGAGATGAAGTGAAAAAGCAGATTGATGCAGGGTTCTTGGAAGTATCCAAATACCCTGAATGGGTAGCTAATATTGTACCTGTGCCGAAAAAATATGGGAAAGTCAGAATGTGTGTGGATTATAGAGACCTGAACAAGGCCAGTCCGAAGGATGATTTCCCTTTGTCGCATATTGATACATTGGTGGACAATACAACTCGCTTTGCGATTTTCTCGTTTATGGATGGTTTCTCCGGATACAACCAAATCAAGATGGATCCAGATGATATGGAAAAAACCACTTTCATCACTCCTTGGGGAACTTACTGTTACAAAGTCATGCCGTTCGGTTTAAAGAATGCCGGTGCCACTTATCAAAGAGCTATGGTGACCTTATTTCATGACATGATGCACAAAGAGATAGAAGTGTATGTTGATGATATGATCGCCAAATCTTAGAGTGAAGAGGACCATTTGAACCATTTGTTGAAATTATTTGAGAGACTCAGAAAGTATCAGTTGAGGCTGAACCCAGCCAAGTGTACGTTTGGGGTGAGATCTGGGAAGTTACTCAGTTTCATCGTTAGCCACCGAGGGATTGAGGTAGATCCAGATAAAGTTCGGGCCATTCAAGATATGCCAGCTCCGCAAACTGAAAAGCAAGTCAGAGGTTTCCTTGGAAGATTGAACTACATATCCAGATTTATTTCCAATATGACTCCTACTTGTGAGCCCATTTTTAAGTTGTTACGAAAGGATCAAACAGTTGTTTGGAATTCAGATTGCCAGCAAGCGTTTGATAAGATTAAGGGCTATCTTCAAGAGCCTCCGATTTTGATACCTCCTGTTCCTGGAAGACCTCTTTTCATGTATTTGACAGTGCTCGAGAATTCAATGGGTTGTGTGTTGGGTCAGTAGGATGAGTCCGGACGAAAGGAACATGCCATCTATTATTTGAGCAAGAAATTCACCGACTGCGAGAGCCGATATTCACTTTTAGAGAAAACTTGTTGTGCTTTAGCATGGGCTGCCAGACGTTTGAGGCAGTACATGATTTGTCATACCACTTTATTGATTTCAAAGATAGACCCGATAAAGTATATCTTCGAGAAGCCTGCACAAACAGGAAGGCTCGCCCGATGGCACGTGTTGTTATTAGAATATGACATCCAGTATGTGACCCAGAAGTCGATCACGGGCAGTGTTTTATCAGAGTGTCTTGCAGATCAACCAGTTGAAGATTACGAGTCTCTCAAATTTGATTTTCCGGATGAAGATATTATGTTGGTAAAAGATTGTAAAGAACCAGGTCCTGATGAAGGACCCAAGCCGGGTCTTTGGTGGAAGATGATGTTTGATGGATCCTCAAATTACAGTGGGCATGGTGTAGGAGTCGTTCTGATGAACCCCGAAGGTGGGTATACTCCATTTACAGCAAGGTTAGACTTTGAATGTACCAACACCATTGCTGAATATGAAGCATGTATTCTTGGTCTTGAAGCAGCTATTGACCTCAAAATCAAACTTCTCGAAGTAAGTGGAGATTCAGCTCTGGTTATTTATCAAGTTACAGGTGAATGAGAGACTAGACATGAGAATTTGATCCCTTACAGAGCCTATATCATTGAAGTGATTAAATATTTTGATGAGATCACCTTCAAGCATGTTCCGAGATCTAAAAATCATATTGCTGATGCTTTAGCCATGTTAGCCTCAATGTGGAAAGTCAAGTACCTCAATGATGCTACTCTCATTCGAATTGAACGGAAGACTGAGCCAGCCTACTGTCAGATGGTTGAAGAAGGAATTGATAACAAGTCGTGGTTCCATGACATAAAGAATTATCTATTAAAGCAAGAGTATCTGGTCGATGCTACATCACTTGATAAGAAAACCTTGAGAAGATTGGCCTCTAAGTTCTTTCTCAGCAATGGTGTGCTCTATAAAAGAAATCGTGACATGGTCCTGCTTAGATGTGTCGATAGACGAGAGGCAAAATTGTTAATGCAGGATATTCATGAAGGAACATTTGGCACTCACGCCAATGGATATGCCATGTCCAAGAAGATTATGAGGGCTGGGTATTATTGGTTGACTTTGGAAGCTGACTGTATTCAATATGCCAGGAAATGTCACAAGTGTCAGATTTATGCGGATAAGATGCATGTGCCTCCGACATTGTTAAATGTGTTGACATCACCTTGGCTTTTCTCTATGTGGGGCATTGACATGATTGGAGCAATCGAGCCAAAGGCTTCTAATAGACACCGATTCATTCTGGTCGCTATGGATTACTTCACAAAGTAGGTTGAAGCCACATCCTATGCCAATGTTACTCGACAAATGGTGGCCCTTTTTTATCAAAAAAGAGATTATCTGTCGATACAGAATCCCAAGCCGAATCATAACAAATAAAGGTACCAATCTGAATAACAAAACCATGAAAGAGCTGTGTGGTGACTTCAAGATTGAACATCACAACTCCTCTCGTCCCAAGATGAATGGAGCTGTCGAAGCTGCGAATAAGAACATCAAAAAGATTTTGCAAAAGATGGTGAAAACTTACAAAGATTGGCATGAGATGCTGCCATTTGCCTTGCATGGATATAGAACGTCCGTTCGCACTTCAACAGGGGCAACCCCTTTTTCCTTGGTATACGGGATGGATGCAGTACTTCCTATTGAGGTTGAGATACCTTCCTTAAGAGTCATAATGGAAACCAAACTTGAAGAAGCTGAATGGGTGCGAGAAAGATTTGACCAGTTGAACCTTATTAACGAGAAACGCATGTTTGCGACGTGTCATGGTCAAATATACCAGAAAAGGATCAAGAGAGCTTTTGATAAGAAGGTCCACGTCGGGGAATTTCGAGAAGGAGAACTTGTACTCAAAAGGATTTTGCCAGTTCACAAAGATGCACGGGGAAAATGGATTCCCAACTATAATGGTCCGTTTGTTGTAAAAACAGTCTTCTCAAGAGGATCGTTAATTCTCACAACAATGGATGGGGAGCAGCTTGCACACCCGGTGAATTCTGATGCAGTCCGAAAATATTACGCCTAAAAAGAACCCGATAAGTCGAAAACCCGCAAGGGCGGCTTATGCAATAATGGGTATCCCTCTGGATCTTAACCTATGAAGGAGGTCCAGGAAAAAGTTAGGGATGAAATAAAAAAGAGATAATGAGCTTGCTAAGTTGAAAACCCGAAAGGGCGGCTTAGGCAAAAAAGAGCGTCCCGGTGGATTGAAAACCTGAAAGGGCGATCCAGGTAAAAGTTAGGGACAAAGGTGTTTCACTGCATCAGATGGGTCGTTACCTCTGCAGAAGATTTTACAAAGAAGTCCACTTCAACCGCTCTTATCAGAAGCAAGGTTTTGGAAAGTTTTAGTCATTAGGGGTAGAATTGTCAGTGGATTCAATTTAA
This sequence comes from Lathyrus sativus, assembly GCA_963859935.3. NCBI lineage: Eukaryota > Viridiplantae > Streptophyta > Magnoliopsida > Fabales > Fabaceae > Lathyrus > Lathyrus sativus. Next base: position 64,283,611 of record OZ012741.1, read on the forward strand.
CCTTTTTCTTTTTATGTTGCCATGTTCAATTGTAAAAAGTTCCGTGGAGTTCTGTCATTGACAAACTTCCATTCTTAAATGAAATCAGTTTTGGACCTTTTTTGCAAAATTACTATTGTCTTTATTTCTTTGTTATGCAAAACATCGTTTATTGTCAATGATAATTTTTGAAAGCACCAGATTCGAATAACTTTTGAAGAACTAACAAAACATAAAACACTTTGGCTTGCGGAAAGACTCGGTGGAGATCATACCTCTCAAAGTTTTAAAAGTGGTAGAAACTTTGACGTGCAGTCTCAATACATCTCCCGGTGAATGTAAGTTGAATTGACTTGACAAGTTGCTCATTCGATCGTAGGTAGTCACCAAGATTGGAGACCCTCTCCCCATGTTTCTCTATGAGACGAGTTCTTATGATGGTAGCCTCATCCCCAGTAGAAGAATTCAGAGCGTCTATCCAGAGTTACGTTGTCAATCATGGCCAGCATCCCTGAAGCTTTTTCAAGCAGAGTGGGTTTATTTCCAAGAAACCTACAACACCTTTGTTTTGTGGATTCAGTGTGATTCATTGCGTCCCCAATGAGATAGATGTGTTTATCCATATTTCCCCTTAGTCTCCAGATTCTTCCGACCCTCTTCAGAGCCAACTCCTGCATACCATTAATCATTGGCATCAGGGAATATCATGTGCATTTGTCCGACCTCTATTTGGTCTTTGGTTGTTACCTTTTGCTTTGATTGTTTCCTGGTTGTTACCAGTGGTCTCTTTTGTTGTTTTGGGGGCATTCTCTGTCCTCTTGAGTTGTTGGTCGTCACCAATTTCTCTACCTCAGTTGTTGCTATGTTTGTGTGTGGTCATAGGTCGTCACCTGTATCCCGCTTGCTCCTGGTTGTAACTAGTACCTTTGGATGTCCTGTTGTTACCAGCATCGTTTGTTTGGTCGTCACCAGTTTCACACCTTGAAGTCTAGTCGTTACTAGCACCCCCCATATCTTCTGAAAAGTCCAGTGGTAACTGGCACTGTTTAAAATCCAATCGTTATTGGTATTGAGCTCTGGTCATCACCATGTCTCTTGAAAGTCCAATGGTAATTGGCAGCTATTTAAAAAGTCCAATGGTAATTGGCGTCTCTTAAAAGTCCAGTGGTAACTGGCACTGTTTTAAAATCCAATCGTTATTGGTATCGTTGCTTTGGTCGTCACCATAGTTTTGAAAAGTCCAGTGTTTACTGGCTCTGCTTGAAAGTTAATCATTATTAGTGCTGAGAGTTGGTTGTTACCAACTTCCCCAGCTGAAATCTTGTATTGCATCAACGCAATTCGGAGCTCCCATTTTGTTTGGTCGTCACCAGTATCCCCAGTAAAGCTTCGCTTTCCCATTCGAGTCTCGGAGATCTAGTCGTTACTAGCATCCCCGGGTGCGTCTGGTCTTGTTTCTGTTCTTTTCCTGAAGATCCCATTCGAACGCTTCGCCATAGGAGATTCCTCAGCTGTTTATCCCCAGTGAGGTTTGTGTCTCTTTTATTTCATTTCCCGGGTGGAGAATTACCTTCTTCCCTAGTGGAGTGTCATCTCTTTCTTCCCAATGAAGTTTTGTTTCCCCCGTTGAAGTTGGCATCCCCTGTGTGAAAGATTCCCCCGAGCAACATCTTTAGTCACGTTTGAACTATTTTTTTGTTTGCTTTGCCTTGGATCTTTCCCCTAGTGTGTGGAGTCCCCATGAGTAGTTACTCGTTGTATTGCCGTTCTTTTATCTTTACTCGCGTGTCTACATCTGTCTTGCATTCAAACCTCATAAAGCATCATCTAGAATCATAACATATCCGCATTTGTCCTTTCTCATACCATGGGATCTAAGGGACAAAATTTTAAGTTCACTATATTTAAATACCTTTCATTACGATTCCGCGAGGATTGTTATCTTCCGCCGCCATCCAGTGAAAGATATTTAAATAGAGGCAACTGTCATACCCTAAATTTTGACCCCTTATATCTTCATCATCATTTTAGGAGCATGTCCACATGTTTATCTAACCTTAACCCTTTCCAAGTGGTTATTTATCAAGTTACAGGAGAATCAGGGTTTTTATACAACCGAAATCGAGGTTACGAGGGCTGACCGGGCAATGTTTTGGATTGGTTTTCTTTGAGATGAGATCTCCACATCTTCAAGAGTATTCCATTGGATCAAGCATGAATCCAATTTGAGGTTGTCACCCAAGAGTCAAAAGCAGTAAAATTCAGGATACCCGATTAGGGTTTTTTCGAGCAGGAAAAGTCAACTGTGGTTTGACTTTTGATTTAAAAGGTGTTATAATGGTGGGATTATGTCCCATAATGTTCATATGACTTGGTAAAGTCCATTCAAGAAGTTTCAAAGCCTCAGGAGGTCCAGAGCATCAATAGTCGACTCGGTAGCCAACGATCGATCGTTTGGTTGACCGAAAAGTCAACTCTTCAACAATAGGGAATCTGACCTCAAGATGTGAATCAAAAATTTTCCTAATGACATATTGCATCTACCCATAAAATTTCATGACAATTGTATCAAGGGTTGAGGAGTAATCGCAAAAGTCGGGAATTAGGGTTTCAAAAGGGGCAAGACCATAATTCCTTAACCACACATCCAAATGAAGTGGTTCAAAGCTCATTGGAAAGCTCTTGACAAATCCTACAAAAGCCTCAAAGTGGTCCATGACCAGAAAGTGCATAGATTTGGAGTTATGATCAAATTCATTTCAAGAAGGGAAAAGGACTTGGAGAAATTTCACTTTTAAGCTTGTTTTTAGCAATTTTGAGAGGCTTTTTGGCCAAGTTCCTTTGGGAATTTGAAAGTCATGAAAACATGAAAGTTTTAGGTCTATTTGAGGGCTTTCTAAAAAGTACTATAACATCTCAATGACATTTGTGAGTTAAGAGTTATGGATTTGGCAAGATGGTGTTTTCATACTTGAGTCCCACATTGGTAATTTTTCATAAGTTCATCCTTTGGTCACTTGGACCATTTCTCAGCCTTTGAATATTATTGTTTCTGATATTTAGATGTTTTGAAGCATTGAATTGTGAGATTTATGCAGAGGAAGTGAAAATTTGAAGTTTGGCAAGTTGGCTTGCAAGTTGTAAATGCAACTTGAATTAAAATAATGAAAAATGAAAAAAGGTGGAAAAGGAAGCTCTGCACCAGCCATGTTCCTAATCTCTCTAGCCTCACTTTAGCCACTCTAAATTCATCATTTCACTTGACTTTCAGCTTACCTCCTAGCCAAGAAAACACTTTTGAGAGATTTGATCCAAATTACCAAACCTTTCCCTCTTAGGAAGGAAACCTCCAATCTATCCTTTCCCTCTCATTTCCCTATAAATAGAGGACATCTCTATCTCATTCCACACATCAGAATCCTTCTAAAAACCAGAGTAATCACAAGTTCTTACTCTTGCCCTCTTTACTTCAAATTCACAAAATCTCCAAAATCACAAAAAACACAAAAAATATGTCTTGGCAGCCCAACCCCTAAACTCATTTCCATACATTCAAACTCACCAAAAACCTTCCACACAATCCATAAATATGATATAGGAGGTGTCCAAGCCTTTAAACCACTCAAAAACCTCATGCTCCCAAAAGTCAACTTCCATACCAAGCAACTTTGACCACAATGCATAAAATCAGCCAAAACATGGTCTAAACATTTTCTTGATGTTCTAACCATTCAAACACCTCATATACATCATATCTCAACTGTCCAAGGCATTGAGGGTCATTGGTAAAGCTTATTTCTCAAACTGTCACAAAGTTTGCATATTGCTTCAAAAAGAAGAAAAGTTTCAAAGCTAAGAGGTGATTGAAGTTCTCTGGTGTTCTTGGCACTTTTGCTTGTTCAAAGTTTGTCTACAAGAGGTATGTAACTTCTTACTTTATCTCATTCATTACCATGCCATAAAAGTAACATTGATGTGTTTTGTCACAAAGCTTGTTTTACCACTGTTTTGTATCCATATGCCAAAATGCAGTTTGGATGTCACCTTACACCACAGTCTGTTTGCAATCAATTTTCTTGTTTAAACTCATTTAATGTCATGTATGTAACATGTGTATGTGACTGTCGCTTGCGCGAAAATAAGGTGCCGGCAAAACAGAAGAGTCGCCACCTTTCGTTATTTATCCCTCAGAGCAGGAAAGGAAACGATCGGAAAAACCTGACGAAAAAGGGTAAGACAAGGTCGTCGCAACCATTGTCTGGGTTCGGGAGTCGGTTACGCAAGGGGAAGGTATTAGCACCCCTCACGTCCGTCGTACTCGACGGGATCCTCGCTTGTTTGTTTACTTGGACGGGTTGGTTATAATCTATCTACCTATCAAGGCTGGCTGAAAAAGAAAAGAAAAATGACTCGGCAAAGCGTCGCACTTTATGCCTACGTATTCTCATCAGAGAATGAGAAATCAGAGTCAACGTAGTTCGGCCTACGAAGGATTATGGGGGAAAGGTTGCTCGCTAGGATATCGCATCCTATGCCTACGTACTTTCATCTGGTATGAAAGATCAGAGCAAACGTAGTTCGGCTAACTACGGGCTATCTCCTAACAGAAGTGTTTTTTATTGCGTTTGCGATCTCAACCGCACTAGAGACTATGACCTGAGAGTGAATGCATCGCATGTCACCCAAAGGGTACCATACTAAACATCTAATCTCAGATAGCTTAAGGCTCGTAACGTACGAAAGAAATCATTCATGATTACTGTATTTTAAACTGCTTTGAGATGAGAAGAGAACAGGCCCCAACTAGGAGGGAGACTATCAAGTCCTATTGTTATCATGCCATGGATTCATCCTATGGTTGAGGTTTAAACAGGGAACTCCTAGATGTTGTCATGCATAGGTTTCAACCTAAAAGTCTATCATCAAATCCTCATCAGAGGAAATGAGAGTCCTAAGGGATCATGTCAATGATACACCAAAACAGACAAAAGCATCAACTTTAACAGTAAAATGCATGCAATGCAAGTGAGGGAGGAAATGTGTGTGGGGCTTCAGCCTCCACAAGCTCGTCTCGACCTCAAGCCAGTCATGAAATAACAGTAATCATACTGAAGATAAACAACATGCTGTCAAGCAATAACAGATAAGGGAAATGAAGTGCCATCAGGCAAACAAAACACATGCTTGAGAAAGAAAGAATCTACTCTCTAATCCTAACCCTAACACAGAATCCTGATCAAATCTAAGCAAAGCCCTAAAGCAAAACCTAACCAAAAGAAATCAATCCCAGTCTTCAAGCTTCAGAACAAGCTTACCAAAGAAAGGGAGCTAAGTAAGCAGACCCATAGTGTCTTCCTCAGGAAAGCACTAGGAGGTGTATACTCAGGAGTTATATCCTATGTGGCTCAACCACTGTGATCAGTTTACATTCCTCCTCAGGAGAAACTAAACTCACAAGCAGGCTCCAACATCACTGGATATTTAGGAAATCCTATCTGAACTAGTGGAACTAAGTGAATAGACTCGTAGGACCTTCCTCAGGAAAGTACTAGGAGGCTTCCACTTAGGAGTTGTATCCTACGCGGCTCAACAACTGTGATCAGTTTACATTCCTCCTCAGGAGAAATTAAACTCACAAGTTGGCTCCAACATCATTGGATACTTAAGAAATCCTAGATAAACTAATGGAACTAAGTGAATAGACCCATAGGACCTTCCTCAGGAAAGTACTAGGAGGCTTCCACTTAGGAGTTGTATCCCATGTGGCTCAACAACATATGATCAGTTTACATTCCTCCTCAGGAGAAATTAAACTCACAAGTTGGCTCCAACATCATTGGATACTTAAGAAATCCTAGATAAACTAACGGAACTAAGTGAATAGACCCATAGGACCTTCCTCAGGAAAGTACTAGGAGGCTTCCACTTAGGAGTTGTATCCCATGTGGCTCAACAACTGTGATCAGTTTACATTCCTCCTCAGAAGAAATTAAACTCACAAGTTGGCTCCAACATCATTGGATACTTGAGAAAGAGGTGAGAAGAAAGAATGAAAGTCAGTCATAGTGCCTTCCTCAGGAAAGTATTAGGAACTTCCTTCAAACTTCAGGATCTCAAACCTCACAGACAGGGAACAAGCTCCTAAACCAGGCCTTCAATCCATGCCTCCTCCAATCCTCTAGTATGCTCCACTAAGCCCCACAATGAGATGCCAAGCTCCTCCAATCAAAGGAATACCCCAAAGCAAAGCAAACTAACAAAACCTGCCCTAAAGGCCACACCAACCATCATTCAATTCAAAAATCAACTAAAAATAGTATTATTATATTAATTCCTAATATAAATTCTAGGGGATCCTACTTAACTACCCTTAAGTCCCATATATTCCCCATATGCTAAATTGTACTAAAAAACCCCAAAACAAAATGTTCAAGTTCATATATACAACCTAAAACCCTAATTAGACTATCCTAAGTTCAATTCAACTAAACTAATCAAATCTTAATCTAAAAATCTAGTAATAAATCCAGGGAATACTATGATTCATCATCTAACTATGCCAAAAATAATGGCTCAAAAAGCCTAAGGGAACTATCCTAATTAAATTCTACAAGTCAGCATACCAACTAAAGGAATTTAAAAAAAAGCAATTAAAAGTAAAAATGCACAAAAAATATAAAACTGAAATAAAATGGCTATTTTATATTTTTATATTTTTCTAGACCGAAAATGAAAAATGGGAAAAAAAGTCTCATTAAAAAATATGCATTTTTTATTTTGTTATGATTTTTTGAAGTTTAATAAAATCTAGGCCGCAAGATCAAAGTCAAGTCAAAGTTTCCATTCCAATCCAATGGTGCATGTTCATCTTCTCCAACCAAAACCCTAAAATTCAGAATTTTTCTATTCCATGCATGCAACTTCCATGGACTCTATCTCATTCATTACTCCATGAAATCACATGAAATAAAAAACAAAACTGATCCTCTTCTCGCCCCCTACACAACCATGGTTTTAGTTTCTCTTGAATCTCTCTCTAGCCTTCAAACCGACAACAACAAGGCACGGGTACCACCATGAAACCTTACTTTTCAACTCTAACCAACCTTGAAAATAAAGATACCAATGTGTTCCTCTTGCTTCCATGAGTATACTAAACTATGATACATGTATTAAAACCTCATATCTCAAGCTTTCTTGATCAACCAAGAATTGATGTCATATTTTGAAACTCCATGGATGGACCTTAAACTCACCATAAAGCATCCCTAGATTGTCTCTATCACAAATAACTTAAGAACTAACCCTAACCATGGCTAGATGTGATGATTCGAATCAAAACGCATACCTACCAAATGAAAATGGTGATGATAGTTGCACTCCTTTCCAACCCTTGCCACTTGCTGTAACTAATCTTTGATGGATGATGATGATTCTGGTGGAAGGAATCTTGCCCAAACTTCTTGAAACTTGCTATTCAAACCTTCATGCAAGTGGGAGTGATGATGTGAAGTGCACAAACCAGCTACGAATTCTGTTGGTTTTTTGCATGGATTCCACTCTATAATGATGGTGAATGATGATAGTGATGATAACTCTCACTATTAATGGAGTTTAGAATGATTTGGAATGAAAATGCAAAAAGGAAGGAAATGATCAAAGTATAGCATGCATGTGTAATGAATCACCAACCAATGCATGGAGCCACCCTAGGGCTTATATAGATGAGAATAGAAATGTGTGGAAGTTTGTAGAACCTTCCATGAAGTTTCTAGAACTTCTCATGCAATGATAATTTGAATTTGTCATCTTTAGTAAATCCCATGCAATCTCATGATACATCATGTAATCTCACTTAAATTCTCCCCATATGGTATTATGACATGAAAATAAGGTCTTACAAACCTTTATGTAGCATTTTTCCATCTTTCCTTTTGATGCCTTAAAGTGCAAGTAACAAATTTACAAAGCAACTCCAATTTTTAAGCCTAAACTCAAAAATGTGGCTAAACCATTGTTTTCAAAATGATGTTTCCAATCAAAATCATCTATCATATGCCCCATTTTGGATTTGTAGATCTCTCGAACCAAAATCCAATTTCAACTTATTTAACTTATAAGCCCTTTTTAGTTCATTTTGACCATTTTAAAATATCCATGCTCCATGAATTTCCAAACTCTCAAGACCTCTTATCTAGCCTAAAAATGCCATTTTGAACAACTTTCATGTTGGACATTTTTCCATTTGAAGCTTGGAAGTAGGAGTTTTAGGCATTGGCTAAAAATGACCTGTAATTCCAAATTACCAAAATACCCCTGTCTTGCACAAGCCATAAGTAGAGTTCCACAAGTCCTATAAAGGACTTCTACCACTCAAATTAAAGCTAAGAAGATGCCCTTTAACATTCATGTTGACCAAGAGATCATATGAATCATCCTACTAGGGCAAACGTTGTCTGCAAGTTGGGTGACTTTCAAGGACCCAGATTCACACACCTCTGCTGACCTGTAATTTGTCAAAACCATAACTTGAGCTCTGTAACTCCTATCAAGGACTTCCACCACTAAAATTAAAGCTAAGAACAAGATCTACAACATTCATGTTGTGGGGAAGATGAGATATCAATCACATCTAGAGCTAAAACTGCCTGGAAGATAGGGATCAAATTAGGGCTTTTTCACTGACAATCCTCAGAAACCCTAACTCAAAACTTCTCAAACTCTTCAATCATGATGAGTTGGTCTAGGAATCATCTTTTTAACATCTCTATGCATCATTCCATGATCTCATGGCCCTTGGATTAGGTCTCAACCTTCTCCAAATTTTCAGCTGATCTAGGGTTGACCCAGTCAAAACCCTAATTCTACCATTCATGGTTGAATCTTCTGAATTCTTGCATAATGGCCTCTCTGGGCTTCATGATGGCTATCAAGACATCTCATAGGCTTTCTCAAAACATCAAGTTCATTCTCAAAGTCTCAGAATCATCTGAGGGGCACCCACAACTCTCAAGCTATGAAGCACACAACCCTGGTTCCAACCAATTCCTCTGAAGATCTCTTGAACTGTCTGATGAAGGTATCCATTTTCAAACACTAGATGGATAAATAATTGTTGTTCAAATTTTGGGGTGCAACAGTGACCTATTTAAAATGTGCCTTGAAACTGTTTTGGACCTTGTACATATACATCAAAGTACCATGTAGCAGCTTGAATCTCATTTGTCATAACAGTTTGTTTGACAACCATTTTGGTGTTTGAACTCATTTGATATCATATTTGGAAGGTGTGTGCATAGTTGGTTTGGCTTGAATATGGTTAAAACTGGTTTTGAACTTTTCATGCTTTGTCAAAATATCAAATGCAGTTTGGTTGTCATTTTCTGCCATGGACTGTTTTGGATGGGTTTTTGTGTTTGAAATCATTTATCAACATATATGTGGTATGTGTATGTGGTTCACTTGACATCACTTTGCATTGAAACTGATTTGGCACTTTTCATGAACACATCAATACCAAAATGCAACTTGAGTATCATTTTCATGCCAAACTATTTTGAATAATTTCTCTTGCTTGAACTCACTTGACTACATGTATGAAGGGTGTGTATGTAATCTACTTGGCTCAAGTGTGCATAGAAACTATTTTGCATTTCTTCATGTTCTACCAAAATGTCAAAATGCAGCTTGCATATCATTTCACATAAACAGCCAGTTTTGAATCATTCCTCACATTGATCTCACTTGATAATATGTATGTAGTATGTGTAAGAGCTTTACTTGCCATATCTTTGCATTCACACTGAACTGGTCATCCAACTGCATCATAATAATGCCAAATTGCATCTTGATCATCTCTTTCACCAACAACCTGTTTTGAACCTATCCACCTGCCTAGAATCATTGGTTGATGTATTCATAGTTTGTGTGTGGCATCTGTCTGAATTGAATGTGCTCTGAATGTACCATGAGTTTCATTTTGCATCTCAAAACATCAACATGCATGTGCTATCGGGTTTTGAATTGTGGAGGTTATTTCAAAAAACTAATATTTCCATCTTGTTCATCATGAAAAATCACACAAGTTTGACTAAAATTTTGTTAAAATCCATTGAGTTTTGGCTGAGATATGAATCAAAACGCATCCATGATTTTACTTGTTCTTGGTCCTTTGAACGTTGCCCAGAAATCCATAACGAAATACCATATATATTTATGGGGTGGAATTTATATTTGGATGTTTAGCCACCCCAGTGGTAGAAACCTTCACTCAATGCGCGCCTTTCACACACATGACCTGGGTTCGATCCACCGTGGAGATCAACCCTTTTGGCCATTTTCCTGATTTTTACTTGTTTCAAATATTTTGTCTTTTCCTTCTCTCCCTTTACCACATGCGCGTGTGATGGCTCAGTGGTTAGGCTTGCTACTTGGGAGGCCAAGGGCATAGGTTCAAATCCCACCTTGCCTATTTCTTTTTTTAGCCTTTGTTTTATTTTTTCTTAATTCATCCAATTTTCATATTTTTATAACTTGATCATTTTTTATCCTTTTCCACTCATTATTTTTGTGTTATGCTCATGTAAATGTCTACTTTCATGTGATAATTTCAAATTCCATTTTATTTGTATTTTTTTACCCCTTCATCACTTGCAAGTTGTTTACGTTTTGAGATCGTTATCGCACGTCTTGATGAATTTCTTTTTCACCATGCTTATTCATGTTTGTTCATTTGCTTATATTTCATTCCCTTTGTACTAGTCAACATGATAGGATGTTCTGTTGGTTGTTACCATGAACAAATTTGTTTTCTCTGAAAAATTACCTTAAGCTTGATCTGTCATCACATTTCTTGCTTTGCTTATTTGCTTTGATCGTCATCAATGCATCTTTGGTATTTACCTTTAAACATGTTCACCTAATGGTTGTCACCATGCTTTTTTTCTTCATGATATTTTCTTAGTTAAGTTTTTCTTTTCCCCAAGTGATGAAACTTGTTAGTTCTCATCCAAGTTGCCTCCCCTTTCTACTTCCAAAGGAAAAGTCTTTCCATTGACCCCTTGTGTCATGGATAGCTCATAACCATTCTCTTGACTTTGTTAAGTCATCTTTAACCTTAGTTTAAAAGCCATTAGACTTCACTTTGAGTTTAAGAAACCCACCTTTACTAGGAGTGTTCTTCAACTAGAACCCTAGGATAGAGTTTGTCAACTCTATGTAAGAATCATTATCATGAATTCTTACTTTCCCCTTTTTAGTGTTCAACTTAGATTAGGGAGTTTTGTCAAACTCCATACAAACATTGTCATGTTTGTTCCCCCTTGAACCTTGATCATAATCAAGTATTCTTCAAACTTAGTGAGGTGAACTACGATTGCTCTGATTCTATCCTAGTTAGGATACGTAGGCAGAAAATGCGATATCTTTGCGAGCAACCTTAGTGTATATATCTTTATATTTTAACCTACACCTTTTTTCCCAATCCTTAACAAATCCATACCAAACATTTACTAACTTAGTATGCAAGCAAACAAAAGGTTCTTGTAGAGTACTACAGATGCTTAGGATGTGAAATACCTACCCTATGTATAACCAACCCCCGATCCCCGAATCTCTTAGCGTTGTTGTTACATCGCGCGAAAAGGGTTTTTCTTTCTTTAGACCTTTCCTTTGGATAAATTAAAGTTCGGTTGTAAAAGAATTAAGATTCAAGTTAACTTAATAGCTTGATATCCAATTTTCACCGCAACACTAGGGTTTACAAATAAGACACAAATGAATAATAATGATAAAGGTTGTGCGTGTTGAGAAGGTTTTGAGAGAAATAAATGACAATTTAAGAGACTTAAACAAATTTATTCCCCTTCAAATTCAAAATGCAATTAATTTCAAGCATGTTGAACATATTTCAGACAAGTGTAAAAAGTAGGACAGGTGTCAAAAAGATTTTCTACTTCTGTGCATGTGGCAATCAAAGATTTCTCCATACAAGTTTTAGAAACAAAGATTTTTCAGAATTCTATTTCATATCAAGAGTTTGTTACCCAAGCTTTTGACTGAGACATCATTTGACAAATATCTGATTCCGTTTCTTCATTCAGAATTAAGCATAAATTACTATGTTCAGAATTTTTATCAGCCTTTTAACTTTGTCAAAATTACAAGTTACTTCTCTGAAGAATATAACACATAATGAATTCTTCTGAACAGTAGTAAAAGAGCTTGATTCAAGAATGTTTGAAGAGATTTCTTTGATTAAAAATAACACTTGATATTATCATAAACGATGAGAATACCAATAACACCAATATGAAAGTTCTTAAATTATTATCCTCCAACGTGTTAGAGTGTAAAAGTATACACATAAGAATACCTTGTACAGAGTATTATACTTGAATTTAAATAACATAACATAACTGAATAGGGTTTATGATTCTGAATTCCTAACATGTTTTGATGAAACTTCTTTGTCTTATTCTGAAGATAAGATTTTGAACTATTTTCTCCAAAAGGATAACACCATTGAGAAGAAGACTAGTTTCTTTAAATAGATATTTACATCTTTGATTCCCTTCTTTTCATTATGAAGATGAAAACATATCTTCCTCACTAGATCTTTGTCTGCACCATTATTAAGTGTTATGCACAGACCAGGCTCTGATGCCAATTGAAGGTGAGAAAAATATACAAGAAGGGGGATTGAATCGTGCTCTCCGAATTCTTTAATACTTCTAAACAAACTTCAATTCTAAACAAATGATCAAAACCTGATAACATGTGCAACGGATATCAACAGAAGTAACTAAACAGATAAAGAGCACAACAAATTTATCTTGATTTCTCCCAAACTGAGAGTAGTCTAATCCCCTTCCAGCAAAAGATATTTTCCACTATAATTAAATCATGATTACAATTTCTTATGCACTTAAACATACGACTTTTCTTTTCTCAGACCCTCAGCCTGAGACTTCTTGCTTAAACCCCTCAGGTTCAAGGCTTTTTGCTTAGACCACAACCTAACACTTTTCTGCTCAGATTCCATGAATCCAAGAATTTCTTCCCCAAGGCCCTCAGACTCAAGACTTCCTTGCTCAGAACCTCAAGTCCAATACTTGCTGCTCAGGTTCCATGAACCCAAGACTTCCTTGCTCAAACCACAACTTAATACTTACTTGCTCATACAGTTAAGTACAAGACTTCTGCTCAAACTCACAGTCCAAAACTTTCTTGCTTACTTAACAACTGAAAAAGACTTTCAATGCTCTAGCACATAGTAGGATACTTATTGGGCTTAAGCTTTTAGTAAGAGACTTTGATGCTCAAGCATATAGCAAGATACTTTATCTAAACTACTAAATAACCTGTTTAGCAGAATACAGAACAAAGTGTACTTGATACAAAATCTGAGGTACACAATAATCACCATAACAAAGACCTTAAACACTTAGGATTTCTAAAATATTCAATGTTTAAGAAATCTTAAGGCTTTGTATAATTTACAACAAATAACAGAATTTCTGCATACTCGATTGTGTTGCTAATTGTTGATCTTGTTATTCCTCCATCTAGATAGAAGTGTGAAACACTCCTATCCTTCTTGGATTCCCTTCTCTATTTTCTCCTTGTTCCTTGTTGAAGACTCAAATTGAATCTTTAACTAC